>JAGFBZ010000483.1:1599638-2237563 GCA_018398805.1 Hirundichthys speculiger
ACTGAAGCTGCTGTCACCATGGCGCACTTTGACACAGAGTACCAGCGCCTGGAAGCGTCCTATAGCGACTCTCCCCCTGGAGAGGAGAACCTGCTGATGCATGTACCAGAAGGAACCAAATGTATGCCATGTACAAACAAATCACAAACAAATCATGGGCCTGCACACAGAAGCACACCCTTATGCTCCCTGCAAACAACATTATAACTAATTTGAACCTAATCTGTTGCAGCCCAGTGGCACCACATAGAAAATCTGGACCTGTTTTTCCAGAGAATATCCTTTTAAGTATTTATTTTACAGCTTGTATTATTGTCATTTCTGTTTAAAGAATTTCACATGCTTTAATTTTGAAATAAATATCTCCATGAAATATGATTTCCAAAATCAGATACATTAACAGATTTCCTTAATTTCCATTACGTCTATAATCTGCATCAGAAGAATGGGTTCACCTGCATGCTGTTGGGAGAGATCTTTGAACTGGTGTATGTATCTATTTATCCATCATAATTGTTGTTTTTTAGACATTCTGCTGTATATATTTTATCTGTGGGGTTTATTGTGCCATATATGTTTATTTTAATCTCCTGTCCTTTTTGTTTTGTCTTTTTTTCCCGCTACCTGCCACATCCTCAATCCTCTCTCCGGTGCAGTCAGTTGCTGTTTGTTGTTGGCTTCACAGTTTTCCTCGCTAACTGTGTGGATTATGATGTCCTGTTTGCCAACAAGTTAGTAAATCACACTGACTCATCAAAAGTCACCTTGCCGGATGCGTTCCTCCCAATGGATGTCTGCAGCGCCCGGTGAGTCTGATGCTTTATCTTATAAATTTACACTGTAAATTACCAAAACTAGAAACCATATAAGTGAAAGTGTATCCTTGAAACACATTAAAAAAAAGTGAGGTTTATGCTGTTGAATACAGAATTTGTCTCAAAGTCAACCTTTTCTCCCCCAGTATCCGACACAATGCGTTTGTGATCTTTGTGCTGATGATCTCTGGGGTGTTTTGGCTCCATCGCTTGGTCAAATTTATCTACAATGTTTGTTGTTACTGGGAGATCAGGTCCTTCTACATCAGCGCCCTCAAGATGACCATGGTGAGAGAGACACATTTCTGTCAGGTTGTTGTTTTTTTTTTTTTAGGGCTCTTGATCATGTGAAATTGTGCTTTGTTAACATTAAATACACCCTGTAATGTGTGTTGTTTTCACAAACCTAACCTCGAGCGTCTGTGCCTTCGTGCTTCAGTCGGAGCTCCCCTATGCAACGTGGCAGGAAGTTCAGGCCAGGATCATTGAGATCCAGAAGGAGCACCAGATCTGCATTCACAAAAAAGAACTGACAGAGCTCGACATTTACCACCGCATCCTCCGCTTCAAGAACTACATGGTGTGTATATTTGTAGTGGAACAGTTAAGAAGCCTGTTTGGCTGCTGAACGTTTTAACACAGCTGCATTCAGGCACGATCGCATACTTACCTTACACGAATGCTGTTTTTCTGTACCTTTTTAAGGTTGCCATGGTGAATAAATCACTCCTTCCTGTGCGTTTTCGGCTCCCTCTGCTTGGTGAATTAGTGTTCTACACCCGGGGTCTCAAATACAACTTTGAGCTCATCTTCTTCTGGGGGCCAGGTGTTTTTGAAGTTTTTTTTTTTTTTTGAGGGGGCTTTGTTCAGTTTTACATGCCCATGCTTTGCATTTGGTTTACAGGTAATTTGATGTACATATGAGCATGTTCCTATGTCTGTGTGCATTTATTCTTTTTAGGCTCACTGTTTGAGAATGAGTGGAGTCTAAAACCAGAGTATAAGAGAGGAGGTAACAGACTTGAGCTTGCAGACAGGCTGGCATCCCGTATCCTGTGGATTGGCATTGCCAATCTGTTGTTGTGTCCAGTTATTTTGGTGTGGCAAATTCTTTACGCCTTCTTTCAGTTATACTGAGGTAAGTGTTTCATAAATACATAAAACAACACTTTCCATTTACCGTCAATGACATTATTTGCTATCTTTATGTATGTAGGTGATCAAGCGAGAGCCAGGTTCTCTGGGGGCAAGATGTTGGTCTCTTTATGGTCGATGTTACTTGCGTCATTTTAATGAGCTGGACCACGAGCTCATGTCACGTCTCAGCAAAGGCTACAAGGTTATTATTGTGATTGTAGCATTTACACTCTTCCTGTGCTGGAAAAGTTACTCATTAATCCAGGTTTCTCTGCTCTTCCTTGTTCTTTTTTTTTTCTTTGCTCCTTTTAATTCAGGCTGCATCCAAGTACATGAACTGTTTCCTTTCACCGCTGCTGACAGTGGTCGCCAAAAATGTTGCATTTTTTGCTGGGTCCCTTCTGGCCGTTCTCATTGCTCTGACAATCTATGACGAGGATGTTCTCGCAGTGGAACATGTTCTTTCATCAATCACGTTGCTTGGAGTGTGCATCACCATCTGCAGGTATGGATCAGTGTAATAACTCAGCTGTTCTCCTATTTAAACCTTTTTTTTTTTAATGACCAATTTAACAATTTTATTACACTGTACAACATCCTTTTTCAGAAAATTAGTGCGAACTAATGGACATTTGTCTCTGAAATTAATGCTCTAAATGAAAAACATCAGGTACAAATGGAAAACATGAATAAGTGAAACTAAAACTAAAAAATGAACCACATGAAATTTTTTTTCATTCTTTTAAAACTGAAGTGCACCCAGAATTATAATTCCCTTAATGCTCTGTCACAACTTTTTCTGCTGTTGTTAACTTAGAATTGGCTCCCAAAAGTTAAATTTTTGCTTAAACTGAATCGTTTCATCGTAATTTTTTTTACTTTTTAGCTTTCTCTCATGAAAGAAGAGGTTTGCTTTGATAAGATTTCAGGCTTTCAGACTCAACCGTATAAAGTTATTTAAAGTTTTTTTTTATTATTATTGTCTAATAAAATATATTTATAATAAAAGATAAAAGCTAATAATGTCACATCAGTTTTTTTATGGGTTAACTTGTAAACTCAGTTCTGTTCTTCCACCTCTTATTGTCTTTCTGCAGATCATTTATTCCAGACAAGCACATGGTCTTCTGTCCTGAACAGCTGCTGCGGGTCATCCTGGCACATATTCACTACATGCCTGACCACTGGCAGGGCAACGCACATAGATATGAGACCCGAGATCAGTTCTCACAGCTCTTCCAATACAAAGCAGTGAGTTAAAAATAAATAAAACATAATCATGACCTCAGAGTAAATGTCACTACTTAGAATTAACTTATAAAACATGGCCCATCTGATAGCGGTACACTGCAAGTTACATTTGCTCATGGACATGGTTTACTGAGACATTTACGTGCAGAAAATTGAATTTTCTGAGATTGTGCCTCTATTTACAATGTAACTTTGAAAAGAGTGTTGATTTAATAGACACAGCATTACTTATTAGTGCTGAACTTAGGCTCACTGCTACAGCATTTGCTTTCATCTCACTTTCCACTGAAGAGATGAGGGATTTAGTTTCACTCTGAGGAGCAAGATTTATTCTCCACTCAGACAAATCCAAATACTTAAAAGCTTATATCTAAGAACTGTTCATTCAAAACGATTTTGTTATTTCAATCCTACTTACAGGTGTTTATCCTCGAGGAACTTCTCAGTCCAGTGGTGACTCCCATCATTCTTATCTTCTGTCTGAGGAGGAAGTCTCTAGAGATCATTGATTTCTTCAGGAACTTCACTGTGGAGGTGGTTGGGGTCGGTGACACCTGCTCTTTCGCCCAGATGGACATCAGGCAGCATGGACATCCTGCGGTGAGGAGCTGTGTTGTCAGATGGAAGATTAATTTGCATACATGTGCTTATGTGGGTATAAACCATGTGGCATGCAAAGGGTTCATTTGTGTTTGATCTTTGCTCTGTAGTGGATGTCAGAGGGGAAGACGGAGGCATCCATCTACCAACAGGCAGAGGACGGGAAGACAGAGTTATCGCTGATGCATTTTGCCATCACCAACCCCCACTGGCAGCCTCCTCGGGAGACCACACACTTCATCAGCCAGCTGAAAGATAGAGTCCAGAGAGAGGCCACTGGGGCTCCCTCTGAAACACATCCACTCTCCTTATCAGAGTCGGAAGTACGGCGATAAACTAAGATTCATGCACAAGTGTCAGTGTTCACATTTTACCTCTTCAAAGGTAAAACTTAATTTACTCTCTTGTCCTACGTGTTCTAGCCAAGGAGCCTTGTTGCAAACCTCTTGACAGGTCCCTCCATGCTGGCCTCTGTTCATTTTGGTCGGGACAGCTCCTTGATCAATCACGCAGCAGCTGGCATAAGCGATGGAGCATCTGCCCTTGCGCTCTCTTTCCCCAATAAGCAGCAGTATTCATCTGAGAGGCAGTTTGAGTGCTGCTCACAGAATTAGTGCTCTCACTGGCAAAGGAATGGCAGGTTCTGGGTAAGTAAACACTTTCCGATCTGCCTCAACTTCTTTTCAGGCTACAGCATCTTAATGGGGTGAAGGATGAAAACAGATTTGCTTGTCACTCACATTTCAAAACTTAACTTTAGTATGCTCCTTTCTTTGTTCAACACCTGTTCTCTCAACTCACCCATCTTATCTGTATTTTCGTTTTTTCTCCTCATTTTTGTTTTTCTCTGGTTAAGAACTGATGCCCGAACTGTGAGCTCAGGTAGCAGTGCATGGGAGGGTCAGCTCACCAGTTTGGTCCTGTCAGAGTATGCCTCCACTGAAATGAGCATCCATGCACTGTACATGCACGAGGTAAATTCTGCGTGTGTATGTTTGTGAGAGATTCTCTCCCTTTTTGGACACCATTCAACTGTTCTGTCATTTTGTTGTTTCCTGAAGCTCCACAAGCAGCAGTCTCGTGGTGAGCTGTCCCGTCACACGTGGCACAGACAGGAGAGTGACGAAAGCAGTGACAGCATCCCAGATGAAGTGAGGAGCGTACCCAACCCTCACTCTAGAAACTTCCCGCGCTCACACACTTTCCCTACCGTGGTTTCCAGTCCTAGCGCCATTCCCACTTCAGCCTCATCCACCGGTGGGTCCACGCAGGGCCACGAGGGAGCAAAGTCACATAGCAGCAGTCAGCGGCGCCACAGTGGACCTGCCACAGGTGTCGGTTTTTCCTTCCCTCTGTTTGTGATATTAATACTTTTTAAAGATTAATGCAATAAATTCTTACTCTTGTAATAGTCAGGGCTTCTGATATTACACCTTAAGCAATGCAGTACTTAAAGGAAAAAGAGAGGCATGGGCTTAAGGGCTCAAAATGCATCATTGTTTGGGGATGTACTAAAAAAAAATCCTCACGTAAAAAGTGTGTAACACTGAACCTGTAGAAAGAAGCATAACTTATGACACCTGTGTTAAATTTGGACATTTCTAAATGACTCAGCTTTTACATCTGTGTTCCAGACCATTTTGCTGCAGGAGGAAAAGGTAGTGAGGTCTCTCCGAGTGCCCATGGGTGGATGGGCAGAGGACAGTCAAGCAGCACCAAGGCACCATGAGGCTCTGCCAGAGGAGAGTTCAGAAGATGAAATGCCTCCTCACATACACAAGGTGAATGCTCTTTGTATGACGGGATTAACAATGTTTCTTTGCTTGTTGTGCTGCTTTTAAATAGATGTTTGATCTCTCTTTTTCAGGTTACATAATCAGGTGTGAATAAGCATCTGCAGCCCAGCCTCCACAGTTAACCAAACACCAAACCTTTTCCCTGGGCGCATGTTTTTTTTTTTCACACAGACGAAGATGGAAATGTGCAACTCACGGGGATTTAGCTAAATCCACTCAAACGCCCAAGTGGTGAAACCATAGAAAACATTTAGGTTAGACATTAAAGATCCAGTTAGCCTATGTCATCCCACAATTAACATATAATTTTCTGTGTGAATAAACAGACAGTAAACCTAAGCCCATCAGAGGAGGACCTCCAAGTTGTATCCTACAGCCACTGACAGCATCAAACTACACTAGATATTTTTATAATGTCAAAAGATTACAAAATGAAAGTTGAAGTGGTGTTGTGACATAAAGAAAATTGAAAACACTCAGCATCAGCACTGGAGGCATCCGTGCTATGTTGTTGCCAACATTTTGTATAATATGACCTTAACAGTGCAGACTCATTTGTCAGGACTGCTCCCATTTTTAGTTTTTGAAAGAAATTTAGAAAGTAATGTTTTATGTCTGTACATCAATGAACGCATTCATCATGATGTTTTAAGATACAGACTTCCATTATGTATATCCATTCTTATACTAAATAGCAGGAGGCTGTACATTATAATTTGTCACCTGTATTTTAGCTTGCATTTTGCCTCCTTGCAAAACAGGGCCTCAACTGATATAAAGTTTACCTGATATTTTTTTAATTACATTTTATTTTTAATTCTCAGTGGCTTAATTGCTTTGCTAGTGAATTTTCTAAAATGTTCTGAAACTTGCACCCTAAATCAGGCTCAATTTGCACAGATAGATGTTTGTTTGAAAGATAAATTGCACAGAGAACTAGCAGTCTGCATGAGCACATGCACTGTGTAGATGATTATTGTCAGGTTTAAAATGAAACAATATTACTTTCAAGCTCATACAGTTGTAAGGTCAGCTATCTGTGGAAATTAATCAGAGATGCTGGTTTTAAATTAGATTTTAAACTAATTTCAACCAACCTTGCTTGTTCACCACTCAAACATATTAACTTGCTAAAGGGTTCAGTATACAGAATAGTTTTTAAAAGCATGTCATATTGACTTTTTCTTTGATTTAAAGAGGTCTTAAATGGAAGTGCATGAATATCACCTACTCATCCCTCCTAACAGCACGGCTGTTCTCTGTTTCTTTATCAATAAGCCAATTCTGTAAGAATTATGCACTTTAATAAATTGTTAATGCAGAAGGTTTCACGTAATTTGAATTGGTTGTATATTTTGGTATACATTATATTTTTAAGTTATTTGTCAAAGGGATGTGCCATGATGATCGACAGCTGTGAATCAAGTATGTGACTATGTGCACTTAGACTGGGGCAAAGAAACACTGTCGTCCTGCTGAAAAGAGAAGCGAAGGATGCAGTGATTCAGTCCGGTTCATTTAAGTGGTTACTGTTGATTTTTTTTCGTTTGTTTGTTTTATAAATCCTGTATAATACCATTTTGTACAGTTGTAAATTCATCTATTAAAGACACGGCAATTATTTGGTGTGGTCATGACATTAAATGCCTGTGGAAAACCGACCTCTTTTTCTCTTTCAGCCACCTAGCTACGTAGCTAACACTGGTATTGCAATGTTATGTTTGCACGTATTCATAGTTTTTCATTTTTATGTTTTTCAAGGCTTCCCGCGAGCACTGTGTCAGAGCCCGGATAGCTCAGTCGGTAGAGCATCAGACTTTTAATCTGAGGGTCCAGGGTTCAAGTCCCTGTTCGGGCGAAAATGTTTTCTCTTTTCATCTACAGATAGTTTTCCCGGATACGAAGTACGAACTGTAACAAATGAGCGTTAATGAACAATAACGTAACATTGTCACGCTTAGGAGACGGTGGAGATTTAGATATAATAAATGTACTGTAATGGTCCCATTAGGTCCCCAAAGCCTCAGGTTGATTAAAATGGAAAAAAATTACCGAATGATTTCTTCTCAAAACCCCTAAACATTAGCTCAATTAGCTCACCTTTTTTTTTTCTACAACGACTTCGAGGTTTTGCAGAGACTGGAAGATGCTTCATCCTCCAGCCAGGTAGAAAGAGTTGGGTTTCAGTCCTGGACGCACGTCTACCTCCATTCCTGCTGCAGCGCTGCCAGAACCTCTCTGCACAGACAGAAGTCAGGTCAAGTCTCATGCTGGTTCAAAACAGTGTGCATTAATTGCACTCCAAGGTGCATCCTGGGTAGGACAATAAGAAAGCTTACAGATTTTCTATATATTTATACATCAATCTTCTCTTTTGATAACAAATCAAGTTCTAGTTAACCCATTTTTAGTTAAGAGGCAGTATGTTCAGTATTGTACAAAAGTCTTGGACACCCAAGTCTCGTTTTAAGTCTAAACTTTTGAATGCACGTGTCCTGTTCAGTGTTTTAGGACTTACTGCATAACATGCTGTTCTCTAACAAGATGATGGACTGCAATAATTGAAACACAGACAGACTGGAAGGATGACAGAAAGACGTAGCAGTGGACGTCCTTCAGCCACCATTCCCATGCTGATGATTGTCTCACTGTGAATTCTGACCTGCAGAAATTATTTATTGTTGTATACCCACCATTATTGTTAGCTTTTGTCTTAATAAATTGTTTGGGATGATGAAATGAGCATGTCTGCTTCCACTTAAATTTCCTACATTCATGATATAATATCACTGTAGCACATAAACTGGAAGAAATAGACACCATTTTTTCAGTGTTATAAAGTTATCTTTTTCATATCATAAATACATCTCCTTGATTAATCAATTTCATACATTGCAATTGATTCACTTTGTCGTGTCATGGTAACGTGTGTATCTGAAAACCCAACACAGACATGACTGGAAAAAAATTATGCAATTTATTCTGAGGAAATGAGCTCTGAACCTGTGCTTCCACATGCAGGTATTACTTTCATTCACCTTAATAGAAGTATGCATACACTTATAAAAGTAACGCTTTTTAAGGAACCTTAACTTTAATGATGAAACATTAAGGAACATTTACAAATAAAATGCATGATAAAATCACATTCTTATTTCTGAATAAACACTTCAGTATTCAACACTGGACAAAAATACAATCAACAATTATTATATAGAAGAACAAGCGTTGAGTTCCAGTCCTGGATGCACATCTGCTTTTATTCCTGCTGCAGCACTGTCAGAACCTCTCTGCAGGAGCAGAAGTCAGGTCAAGTCTCATGCTGGTTTTATTTTATTTTTTTAAATCATTCAGTATGTTTTTGTTCTATTTGAAGTTTTACTTTGAGTGTCATCTTCAGTATTCAGGTCTGATTGTGATTTTTTTCCAGTAAGGAAGGACTTAAATTCATATGTCTTTGTTTTTGAAATGTTCCAAATATTTGAAAATACATTCAATGTGTTTTCAGTATTCTGTCTTGTGAGTGATTTTTTAAATGCATCACACTCTTGTGTACATACAGTAAGAGTAAACTTTAAGAAATATATTTCCAATGTATAAATAGTAAGCTACAAGTAATATGCCAAGCAAACTTAAAGTATACAATAATAAACTAAAAATAGGGACTCAAAGTATGTAGCAAGTACAATGGCAGTATATCAATAAGTGCACTTGTGGTATACTTAAGCACATGAGAGGCATACCAAGTACATTGATAGTATATAGATGAGTGTACTTGTATACTTAAAGTATACAATAATAAACTAAAAACAGAGACTCCAAGTATATAACTACTATCCTGGCAGTATATCAATAAGTGTACTCTTGGTATACTTTAAGCAAATGAGAGTGATATACCAAGTACATTGATAGTATATAGATGAGTGTACTTGTATACTTATAGTATACAATAATAAACTAAAAACAGGGACTCCAAGTATATAACAAGTATCCTGGCAGTATATCAATAAGTGTACTCTGTGGTATACTTTAAGCACATGAGAGGCATACCAAGTACATTGATAGTATATAGATGAATGTACTTGTTGAAGACTGTTGAAAACTTAAAATAAACTTTCAAGTATACTTTTATAAACTTCAAATGTTCCAATTTAGTCTGAAAAAGTATAAAATCAGTATACTTTCCGGTACTCTAAACGTATATGGTCTGTAGTATACTTGCTTTACTCAGAATAGAATAGAATAGAATAGAATAGAATAGAATAGAACGCCTTTATTTCATTACACAGAGTGTCGTGAGATTCAAAGCTGCCCGATAGAGTGCACACATACACATAGAATGGATCAAGTATGTAAATTTTTTTTCCAATATGCAAAGAAAAAAAAAATATGGATTTACACAATACAAGATAAAACACAATATATTCATTTTGTCCAGCATAACTTTTTTTTTTTTTTTTTTTTTGTTATATTTAACACACAGTTACAAAAAAAATGCGGGGATTGTATCACAAACAAAAAAGTAATAAATACAAACAAAGAAACATATAAGCCAGGGGGATAACATTTCACTTGAAAATATTAAAGTGAACACAAATATTACAAGTTTTGATGGCCTTTTGGTTAGGGGAGAACTTTATGGAATCCATGTATTGGATTCCATAAAGACTTCATTATGGAAAGCAACAAAAGAAGGCTTTCTATGTGTAAATTTACATTTGTGAATATGGAATCTTGTTAAAAATTATAATGAAATTAATAATAAATGTTTCTTTAGGTCTTGCCTTACTTCTATTACAGTCAAAAATTCCAAATAATACATCCTTCCAAAACAATTTGAAGTCAGCTTCAATATGATTAGCTATATAGTTACAGATATCAGTCCAGAGGCTTTTTACAAAGGGGCAGTGCCAAAGTAAATGAGTTAGGTTATGCTCTTGTGGAACACCGCGGTTGCCCCGAAACCACATGGAAAGATTTCAGCCAGTAAGAGATTATGGACATTCAAAACACAGGGCTAGAGAAATACTGTAGACGTGAAAATGCTTTTATTGGCTACACGGGCTGTCAATCCAAGAGAGGCCGCATAATGTAGGACGATTGCGGCGTAAAATAGGCGGTACTTTTAAGTTACTTACAGGACGCAAATTTCATTGGCTCAAGAGTTGGAAAGTTACGCTTTTATTGGACTGTGAACGCAAGAAAACTCGATAAGGGCGGGGTTTAACCGACTTGGCGGCCATATTGAATGTTATCTGTTGACAGTTGCTCCAACGTTGTTTGAGCTAAAGTTCTTGTAGGAGTCAACGTTTCTTGTCGTTTTACATTCTCTTTGGACGTATGTCCTGCACCTTTAAGACTATATTGAAGCCAAGTCATGGATGAAGATGAACGGCAAAGAAAATTAGAAGCTGGGAGGGCCAAGGTTTGTTGTTAACATTTAAGTATTTAACGCATGCTATCAATAATGCTAACAGTTAGCACAGTCTTTTGTCAGAGCTTTGCGCTCCTCCACAGCTGAGAAGTACACCTCACTTGAGAAAATACTTTCTTTGGTAAGGCATATATTTCTACCCGGAGGGAAAAAAAAGGCATATATTCACTGCACAGTTTGTCGCTGCTCAGTTGTTATCTGGCAAACATTACATCCGTAGAGTAAGTTGCTCGACTAATGAATCTAATTGGCTCTCGTTTAAGTTACTTGCAGACTAGCAGTAATATACATAGTTACAAATAGTAGGGAATTATCCGTCTAATGTCTCAACCAGTTTTTAAAAATCTTCACAACTCATAAATGTTGCTCCATGTCAGGTAGAGGCATAGTGCAGGTGGATCCGATGATCTTGTGAAGGTTGGTTAGTGCATTAATATTCTCAATTGTATGCAGTTTACCTTATAAAGTTGTACTTTAGGGAAACCTATATAAACTAAACACACAAAGTAAAGACAATTGTGTTTGGTAGGTTATTTCTTTGATGGAACAATGCTCCTTGGAAATAAATCTTATTCAGTTGGAAAGCCTGTCTATTTCCCTTTTAAATGGTGCCACATTTGTAGGGAACATGCATTTGTGGCATGAGCAGCAGAGCTGAGTATGTGGGTTGTTCCCATGAAAGATTTACAAAATCTTATCTGCTAATGTCAAATGGCTTTTTTTTTTTTTATGTTTTTTTTATTGTTGTTGGTTTTTTTTCTTTGTTTGTTTCTATTGACTCGTGTGTGTGTGTGGTGTTGCTTGGTGGATTTGATGATTAAAGTCTGAAGAAATAAGACATTTTGGCATCTAAGAATTTGAATGTCTTCATTTAACAAACAGACTCAGTAGTACTATACACAGCCACATCAGCCTGGCTCCTCCTCCTCATGCTGGTCATACACTACTATGGGATGGCATCCCATTCTCCAGCCAGCATTTGTTGCAAGTCAGCCAACATGGTTGTGCAGGTCATTCTGGCACGAACAGAAAGCCCAAGCTGATCTCACAAGTGTTGTTTTGTTTCTTGTGAAGTGAAGTCTTGTTTCTTCAGACTTCAATCATTCAATTCACCAAACAAGAGTCAAAAAAAAGAAAAAAAAATTCCATGGGCACAACCCACTAACCCTTGCTGAACCCCACAAATGTATGTTGTTTTTTTTTTTTTTTTTTTTATGTGGCACCATTTAAAAAGGAAATAAACATTCATTGCCAAAAAGCTTTTTTACAACAAAGAAATAATCTACCAAAGACAAATTTCTTTTTCTTTTTTTTAGTTAGTTTATTTTTCTCTTTCTTTTTATTGATTATACACATAAGTTAGTCAATGAGTATTACAGGTCTCACTGACAGTCATTTTGAAGCTAATGACCATTTTTATTGGGGTGTTTCCAAGAAGGGCAAGAAACAACCAAGAATGACCTACTTTGTAATGATAAAAAGTCACATTGCCCAAGTAAATAAATCGATGAGTTACCCATTCAGAGCAGTTTCTATTGTTGTTGTGGTCTGCTTCCTGTATAATCATACAGCTCATGCAGGGGTTTAGGATAGTACATTGGCATGATATGGAGTGCTTTCCAAACAAATGTACTGAAACATTGATATTTCTTACGACAGAATTCTTCCGATATGCCTCGAAGCCAGTCGGTAAGTACTGAAAGTGATGACTGGCGAAGACATTTAAAATTGTGTTGGGCTTGTGGATACATGGTTAATTACATCTGTGATTCCTGTCTTCTCTTCTTCATTTTTCTTAAATCAATCTTGTTTCTCTCAGGTAAAGGCCTGTCACAAAAATCCCATCATGATGTTTATATGATACAAGAAAATGACCTCAATTATATACACAAAAATGCAAGTAGTGCTACTACCCATCTTGCTGCTTATCAAAGTAATTTCTGAAAACCTGCGTCCTGTCATTGACATTGACACCTGCCTAAACATTTAAAAAAGTACTTTTAAGGACACCCAAATGTTCTGTGGTCATGCCCTTATTGTTCAGAGCTACAGTAATTTGAATGACACTATGCCTGTTATTTCATGGCAGTGTATTATCCTGAAAAAAGGGCTATTGTGACAGACCTGCTTGTCTACTTGCAGCTTGGCTGTGATGGCTGTCAGCTTTTGAAAGGCAATCTCTTTATGCATAAAAAAACTATATACACTACATTTAATGATTCATATTCAGATCATCACGAATGTCTGCCTGAAAATGATTGAAATTTCTTTGCAATAGTAATCATGAGTAATTATGTGATTAAAATGAAAATGCACCATGCATGTACTGTACTGCTGGTTGAAGGCCATCAGGTGGTGCAGTTGGCCCATGAGATTTAAAGTTGTTGAATATGTTGTGCCTCAGTCTACTGGATGATGTTGCTATGGTAATATAGGGTTGTCATTTGTCCAGACTGTTTCCTGCATCAGGAGGCTCTGATTTCTCTGCCACACTGCAAGCTTGACAGATATATGAAAATTATGGTCAAACACAGGCCAAAGAAAATGTCTTATCAAATTCAGCTTCATGCATGCTGTGTCTTGTTGATATTGCTGAAAACTATTGCAGCATTCAGCAGCCCGTTTTACATTTATTTTCATGAGAGTAAGCTCCAACTAGCTGCTTATTCAGATTGTCAGTGGTGCGTAAGTGGCCTTGGGCTAAACACAGCTCATCAGGCTGATGTCTTTGTGAGATGTGATGTTCTGTGGCAGGCAGAGCCACTGAATAGTGTGATGTTAGGAATATGGGAGGGGGGGTTGAAGTGTTTTTTATGACTAAGCCAACAAGCTCAAGCTAGGAACATTGAAGTGCATTGGAGTTGGTGGAATTATTATTTTTAAATGACCTGGTTTCGGGATTTAAAAAAAAGGTAGGATGATTGTGGATGTATTTCATAATGCTTAATGGGAGTGCAAAGGAAAACCTATGATGTGTTGTTATGCAATGTAATCAGAAGAAATGTAGGCACGCATGCATGCTCACACAATGAGGTAATGCATCTTGTATGTGACATCACATTAGGCAACAAGTAGATTTTCTAAGACTATGCATTCAGTCTCAAATTGAATCGAGCATGTACACACACTGATGCTACTTGCCACACACAGAGCTCTGTCTCCTCCTCTCCGTTTGAATGCATCTCCCAGTCTCCACCCTTTATCCTTAGTCTAGACATATGCCTCAATACAGAGTTTGCGCGTCCCTCTGCTCTGTACATTTGCTTCAGCTGCGAGTTTAAGGATGAGAGGTTGGGTAGACAATGCTTTTGCCAGCACGCTACAAGATGTACATCTGGACCTTAGAACAACTTCCTAGAAAATGAAGAATGGACAGGTCTGACCACCAAAAGAAGAAGTTAGTCATTGTTTGTCAGATACTGATGGAGAGCTCTTCCAGGGTCTTTTATCACAATAGAACTGCCGCATTTTTTTGTTTTTTTCTAAGCTGCTTGAAGAAGTGACGGGCCAGAAGAGGGAGGCAGTGATTTAAAAAGAGGAGTGTGCAAAGAGAAGCAGCCTGATGCAAAGTTGTATAAAAGCGATCCCTCTGGAGTTCAAGTTAAATATCATAGCTTGAGTGGAGACTATGTTTTTCACTGCGAAGTCCCGACTCAGGTTCAGTTTCTTGATATTTTTTTCTCCTAAATTGTTTTGGCAGAAGACCAAAGATTTTAAAAGAAAAAAAGATTTTAAATCAACCTGACTGCTTTCCTGAGTTTGATGGTTCGACGGGATGAAAAATGCACAGTGACAGATGTACTTTTTTTTTTTCCTTTCTCTCTCTTTTTTTTTTTTTTTTTTTTTTAACCTTGTACTCTTTCTGGTCTGCTGAGGTTTCACACTGAGTCATTAAAACCTTTGCTTCTCGTGGGGCTGCTACAGTTCTTTGGAGATCTGGGAATTTTTAGTATCCTCACCTCATTTCCAGTTAGATATTCTTACAGGATATGGTGTATTCTATTTTGGGCTTGAGTTTGGTGCTTTGCCCTCTTTCCCTGGGTATTTTTTTCCTCTTCATAAGTGACTCATCAAAATAAGTGCTAATATTTTTTGACCTTGTACTCTCTAGAGTGCCGGCTTCTAAACTTATGCATATATACTTTGCATAATGATGACTTTACATAAAGTGTTTTCTAATAATTTTGTTAGCACCTTGACTACGTAACTCTGGACTCGAGTGCGTTTTCACCTCTGACACCAAAGCTTCACCATGCTGGTAGTTTGGTGCTCGGTGGTCCTGACTTATGTGTCCATCTACCTTTCACTATCCTTCCTGCGCAGCTTGCTAGCTTCAGACAGAAGCGGGCAAAAAGCGACAGCGCGGGGGCGACGAAAAAGACGCAGAAGAGGAAGGGCAAGACTGTCTCGAAGAATGACGGCTCGACGCAAGACCGTCACGTAGAACCAGTTTGTGAAACAGAGCTGAACAGCAAGACCACTGATGAGGTATACCACCGATTAACCTGGAGATCATCAGCCATATATCAGTCAGGAGGTTGAAGAAATTTAATTTGTGACATCATTTGGTTTAATTCAACTTACAGGGTTTTATTGTGTGTGTGTGTGTGTAAACCTGGTACAGGTCTGGGCCACAGTTATTGACCTCCTGTATATGTCCAATGGTGTTAGCTGCCTGTGTTCTTTGTAATATTGTCCATGCCTCCTCCTATAAACATACATTAGATAACTGGGTCACTAACCATCACATTGCCTGTAAGGCATGTTGTCATGGCAACCTGGCCAGGATTAACTGAAGCATTTTTTTTCCTCTTTCTCAATAAATAAATAAAATAAGTAAATAAATAAAGACAGAAAATCCACAAATATTGTAAAATGTACATGCTTCTGTCTCAGCATAAATGATGATATTTTTATAGATGCTGTTTTAGTAAGACTTAATTCTTTTACGGGTTGATCCTCTAGGAGAACCCAGAGCCAGATGAGTCAGAAGGTCATTGGAATGAAGGAGATCAGCCCCCAACCCCAGAGCAATGCCCATCCCCTGTGGAAGATCTGAAGAAAGAGGAGCTTGCTGTACTTACTGGCAAAGAGCAGCTTAAGGTATACAGTTTCAGTCATGAAGACATTTGTGTGTATATCAGTGTTTATTCCTAAGGGCAGTGTATGTTTACTTTCATGTGTGTGTGAAAAATAATGGGATAAAAGAGTTTTATAATGCATAACTTAGTGGCTTTGTCCTCCAAATAGATCCTTTGATCTTCATTTTAATATTGCTGTTGAGAGTCGAACTAGGCTCAAGGATGTCTCCAAAAGACATTGAAAATTACTTTAATGCCAAAAATGCTGTGATGTGCTTGCTGTCATAATTCTGAGCTTTCTTAGTACTGTTGCATTCTCACGCACAAATTGGATTTTTCTTTTGTTCTTCCATTCTTGTAATTTTTAGGCCAGGGTTTTTTCTATTAATAGTGAATTAGCTTGCTTATAATGGCTGCCATGTCTGTTTTGGAGCATTGATATGTGCACGTCTTCAGAAAGAAATTGTTGTTACACATTCATTTTACATAATGACAAATAGTACCACATGTACAACAGGGTCTTACATACCAAGATGGTTTGCTTGTCTACTCTGCAAACCTAGAAGTTTTTTTGCAGCGGTAGACATCGAAATTTACTTTACACTGTGTGTTAATATAACATGTAGCAAAATGTGTGTCTTGTTCACTATTTTATCTATTGTTGTATCTGCAGCAATTACAACAGGCTGTAGAGAAGCGTAATGAAATTATTGCCAAGCTCAGTTCAAACCTCCAAGAGGCCCTGGCAAGTAGAGACCAGGTACAACTAGAGGCACAGTCTCTTGCTGGACAGATTCAGGCACTGCAGAAACAGCTCCAGCAGGTAAGCACCGTTCATAGTTATGGCATTTCAAAATAATTCTGTGCTTATCATTCGTTAACTATACGTTCATATTTTCTGTTTTGTTTTTCTTGCAGACCAGTGTAGAGTTTCTGCGAATCAGAGATTTGCCAGGGACTGAATTTGTTAACATTAGACAGCATCACCACGGCCAGTCGTTCCAAGATGGCAAATATCAATCATAAGGAGGTACCCTCACAGGCATCAGGAGATGCAAATATTGGCTCTCAGCCAGGACCTGAAGACTTTAGCACACATAGTGATGCTGAGCCAGAAACTGTTCTGCACAAGCTGAGGACTGAGCTTGAAGAAGAGAGGAAGAAGAGCCAACGGATACGTGTAGAACTTGAGGAGGAGATGGAGAAAAACCAGCATGTGCTTTCCTTATTGGAGAAGGAGAGGCAAAGGAGGGAGAAGGAGCAAGAAGAGAGGGAGAAGGAGCAAGAAGAAAGGGAGGCGCAGCTGCAAAACCTTCAGACCCAATTAAGCCAACTACAAACTCAGTGCCTTGAGATGCAGCAGTACAAAGAGGAGAAAGAAAAGCTAAACAGAGAAGTGTTAGAGTTGAGGAAAAGGCTTCAGGAGGAAGATGATGCAGAGAGGAGATTTAATGAGGAGGTTGCTAACTCTGCACTTCATCACCAAAGTCTTGAGGAGGAGAGATGGAGACAGGAGGATGAGATGAAGAGGCTCAAGGAAGAGCACAGGGAGGAGGTAGAGCGTGTCAGGCAACTTTTGGATGAGAGGGAAAGAGAACTTAAGAAGAGAGAGGAGGAGGTCAAAGGACTCAAAGATTGTAAGAACCGTCAGAATCAAGCAAAGGCTGGTTTTAGCTCTGACAGGATTGGTATTGATGAAGCCAATCTTGAAAGTGGACCTGATCAAGACAGTATGAATTTATCCATATCTGGAGATATACTGATGGAGCGTTACTTGTCTTCAGCTCCCCTTGCACACTCACAGTCTTCGGTAGGACATGAAAGCTTTGAACACTGCAGTCAGCTGGACATATCTACCAACAGGTAAGAAAAAATAATTCATGATTGATTCAATATCTACTTTTTTATTTTATTTTATTTTATTTTCGTTTCAAACTTGCAGGCCTCTTGGCTTAGTTTATTTTACAAATTAAGTCCTCTCATTTGTCTCTCTTCTTCATTTTACAGTTTTGAGCTCAAGAGTGAAGTGTTTGAAGATCAACCTTTTCTATCAATTTCAAATCGTCCATCTGAAGAAAACAACTACATTCTGAACAGCACTAGCTCACAGTACGGCGTCCCAGGGACGGGTGATTACAGTCTTCAGTCTCTCTGTAAGTGGCCTCACAACTCCACCTCCGGTGAGATGGGGTTGAGCAAAATGTCAGAGCAACAGTTTGAGGAGACGGACCTGGAGAAGAACCTGCTGAATCAGCAGTGTGGGGAGCTCCGAGAGGAGCTGGCTCTCAAGGAACGGGACTTGGGGGTGTTAAGAGAGGAAGTCATCAAGACTGCAGAAGAGCTGGAGGAAGCAAGGGACAGGTAATGTTGTAAATAATACTTTTGTCAAAGTATATTATTCTAAGCCTTAATTTTGAAATTTAGCTGTTGGTGCTCAGTTTGGTCATTACTCTTTCATCAAAAGTTTAAGAGGAAATATTAACAAACAAGCAAATTAAAATTGCAAAGCTAACATTAAAGGTAACCATGTTTGCAAATTAGCATGCAAACCTGGCTGTATTTCATGTGACAGTTCCTGTTATTCAGAGGTAGACTGTAGAATAATAGTTTTGAGGAAGCAGGGAAAAGTAGATGGTGGTTTGAGTGGATTATGAGAAACAACGTTGTTGTTTACTTCTCTGAATCGGTTAAACCTTTTGGAATAATCCCTGTCTGTTCAGGTGGGCTCAGGTAACAGAAGAGCTCAGGCAAGCTCTCTGGGAACTTGAAGAAGAGAAGGAGAGGAGGAGATGTATGGAGGAAGAGATGAACTTGAAAACCAATGAAGAAGACTTCTATCTTACCAACAAATCCAATGCCTTACTGGAAGAAGAGGAAGATGAAAATGCAGTGATATGGAACGTAGAAGAAGCTGAAGGCACTGATGAAACATCCCTGCTCATCTCTGCTTCTCTTCCATCAGAAAATGAGCATAGAATAGAAGAGAACAAGGAAAAAGCTGCCTCAACTCCTCAAAATCAGCAGGATAATCAGCTATTGTCTCAACGGGAGATAAAGCTGACTGATTCTGCTAGAGGAGGTCGTAGGCTCAGTGACGGCATCCAGAAGCAAACATTACAGGTATACTACGATTATAAGTGGGTTTAAGACAACATTGATGCTTGTATACTTAAAGTAGAAGCTACAGATTTACAATTGCAATTATGCATTTTGAATTTTTTTTTTTTTTTGTTCCTTTCTCAAGGCTCACTGTAAGCATCTCAAATCAGAGCTAGAGGAGACAACAATGGAATATAAAACTACATCGACACTTCTAAGCCAGAAGACAATGGAACTCAACACTGTATTAAAAGAGCTTGAAACAACACATGCACAGGCTCTAAATTTCCAGACAGAAGTGGACAGACTGCAGCAAGAACTACTGAAGAGCCAGGACAGTCTGGACTACGCTGAAAAAATAAAAAATGAGCTGGAATCTCAAATCTTCTCTTTGAGGCAAAACATAATTTGTTTGGAGGAAGCCCAGGCTCAGTCTGTGCAGCAGAGGGAGGAGGACAAGAGAAAAGAACAACAGATGGATGAACAAATTAAAAAGATGGAACAAGTCCTAGAGGAGGAACTTGAACAGTTTGAGAAACTGCTAAAAGCGAAGGATAATGAGGTGAGAAATACAATATTACAACCGAATGTATATTTTCTTTTTAAACATGAATAACAATATTAAAAAAATTGAATTAAACAGTTGGCTGAAGAGAAGGAGAAATGGGAGGAGGAGAGGCAGGAGAAGGAAAAGCTCCTTGATGTGACTCATCTATTGGAGGAACAGATGAAGGAGAAGGAAAAAGAGGCTGAAGGCTCTAACTTGAGAAGCAGGTCCTGGCTGTGGAGGAGGCTACACAAAAACTCAAGTCTCATCACCACCAGGAAAAAAACGATCTGATGGAGAAACATCACCAGGAGGTCTGATTTTAAAACTGAATTAATATTGACTCTGTGATTAGTATTTTTGCCATTGAAATGTCTGTATATGTCTTTATATGTTCTTCATGCATCGATGATTAGATTTCTGAAATGAATGCTCTCCTGGAGTCGGAGCTACTGAAGTTACGGGTCAGTATGGAGGAGGAACAGAAGCAGCAGATCAGCCTGATCAAACAGGTGTCTTTGAGTTACTGTAGTGTATCTTATCAAGAGATGAGTACTTTTGTTTTCAGTGTTTTCTGCTTAATTTTTTAGCTTATCTTACACCCCGTTTTTCTCAAAGGTAACTGAACGTGAACATGAAAGAATGATATCAGAGCTGACTGACAAACACAATGAAGAACTTAATCAGCTGAGGAATGAGGTGTCCTCAGAGCTGAGGGAGAGCATGGAAGCTGCTCATCAGGCCGAGCTGCAGCAGGCGCAAGTATGATGTGCCTTAGCACGCATGTTAAGAAATATCTTTTTGGTGAACTTCCATAACAGTTTGATAGTCATAGATATTTATCATTTGTAGTGTTGAATAGCCTTTTCAGCCAATTTTTTGAGATTTAACTTTTTCACTATTACCTTTTTTTTTCTTTTTTTTAAGACTTAAAGAAAATAGTGACACTACAGTGTAAATATAACACAAAAACCTCTTTAAAAGCACCTTCTCACTGATATCTTAAACAAAAGCTGTCAATCTATTAACTATATCTTGTTATGTTTAGTCCAAAAAGTCCTTGGAGCTTGAAGCCTTACGGCTGACCCTGACTACAGTCCGCATGTCTGAGCTAGAGGTCTCTCAGCAAAACATGCAGCAGGAACAAGAGTCTGCTCTCAACAATGTTCAAGCTTCCATGAGGGAGACTTTCTCCCAGGAAATTGCACACATGCAAGCCTGCCATCAGTCCGATCTAGACCAGATCAAAAAACAGAATCAAGAGCAACAGGAGAGACTGCGTGAGCTGCACCTGCAAGAGATGGGTGAGTCCAGATTAGTTGTTTTTTTCATGTTTGCCCTTTGGTGCACTGATCATATGCAACATTATGGCTGTGAGTAACACCTGGTCTTGCACCTGGTCAATTCTTTCATCTGTTCATATGTATGTGCAGATGATTTGAAGCAGCAACTGGAGACCCGTGTTGCCCAGGATAGAGCTTCAGCAGATGAAAAGGAAACAAAGGCAATACAGGTCAAGCTTCAGTTGATTTTTTTCTATCTTAAAAAGCTGTGCTGCATTTTGTCTCTATAGTTCTTTGATTTTAAATACTAACACATATTTCTAATTTTCATAGGCTCTGCGAGCACAGTGGGAGACAGAGGCTCAAGCAAACTCGAAAAGGTCTTTCTCAGAGATCCAGAACACTCTCGTTGCTACTCAGTCAGAACTGAGCAGCACCCAGGCCTCCCTCACAGAGACCAGCAAAGGTCTGACTGAAGCCAAAGCTGCTCTGTCCCAGACGCAATCAGAGCTGCAAGAGACTGAAAGCAGACTGAAAGAAGTCCAAACGTCCAGTAAGGACCAGGCCCAGAAACTAGAGGATGAACTGAAACAAGCCTTGGCTGACAGAGGTAATGCTGTCTGCGAGTTGCATCCTACAGTTTCTCTATATATCAGCAAGAGTAATCTTAATTCAGCGTTAATAAAGCCAAGTGTTGTTTATTCTTTGCCTTTTCTGTTTCAAATTGGTAAAATGGCCCAAAAAAAAACCATTTTTTTATTTTTAAATTTCTGAGTTCTTAAAATTAATGAGTGAAAAGGGAACAAGAAAAGAAATCAGGCCTTATGCTGAATTTACCATTAGATTCTTTTCAGTGTGTTTTATGACTCGATCAGTTGCACCATTCAGCACTTGAGTTTCCCACTGTGTTTAAATATCACTGAGAAACTTAAGATGGAGCACAAACAAAACAAGTAACCTTACTTTGTATTTCTCCGTTCTTGTTTTTGTGTTTTTAATTTTTACAAATTTGTAAATGTATTGCCTTCTGGATTGTGAATTCTGATCAGATTCTCTGGAGGAGTTGGTTTGTAGTCAGAAGACAGCGCTGCAGCAGAAAGAGCAGCAAGTACTCCACCTTGAGGAGAAAGAATGTCAACTGCAACAAGAGGTCAGTTCACAAGTATTTAAGTTGTGATTTATTTCTTGTTTCAAATTGCACTGTTCTTATTAAAGATCAAGTAAATATATTAAAATGCATTTTTAATTTGTGTGGTAGAAAAATACATACAGACATTTCAGTCTTGGGTCAGGTTATTTGCAGTTGACGATCCTGAACATGTTTTAAATTTCAAAAAAAAATATTCCCTCTGTCTGTTAGGTCTTACGACTCGAGAATGAGAAGACCTCGCTCAAACAGACCTCAGAACAAGAAGTAGGTCAGCTGTGGACCCAGCTGGAGAGCATGAGGACGAGTCGTCAAGAGCTGGGAGGTGAGATGAATACACTGGCCTGACATATGCTTCACTCAGTGTTAGTGTGTGTGTGTGTGTGTCTGTGTGTATTGTCTTCTATCAACAGTGATCATTTATATAACCAGTTAGGTTAGGTAGTTTTTTTCTTTTCTTTTTTTTTTGGTTTGGGGGTGTAATACTCAAACATTAAATTGAATGTTTATTTCCAGTTATGTTCATACCTGTCTGCCTGCTTTGACTTACAGAGCTCAAGGAGCAGCTGTTAGCACGCTCTTCTCATGTTGATGATATTGAGCGACTTAAGAAAGAGTTTAATCTACAGAAAGAAGAAATCAAAGAGCAAAATGAGACTGAACTTCAAAACTTGAGAAGGTAGGAGAAACATGTAGTTGCTTGGGCTCCAACTCAAAAGCTTGATGAATTTATTGCAACTTATCTGTTTGACTGTATTGTCTGAATCATAAACTGATGTCTGGAATATGATTGGTGTCATTTGGCTTCTTTTGCAGTGGTAGCAATTTTTTCCATGTATACATGTTTTTCCCTCATCACTCTTTAGGTATTTTGAGAAGCGGTTGAATGCAACAGAGGAGAGCTACAAAGAGGAAATAGCTCTGCTCCAGCTGAGACTGGTAGAAGGTGCCTTGGAGGAATCTGTTCTTAAAACCACAGATGAAGGGTATGTAATTAGCCTTATATGACGCAAACATTATATGTGATGTTGCTTAAATGTCTTTGAATATCTGTGTTTTTGGTCTCTTTTTCAGTGACTTGTTTCAGGTGCAAGCAGAGGTGGAAAAGGATGCTTGTGATGCTGACAAACTGGAGACACACAAGGTAAGAGGTCAAATGGGGGCAAATATGCAACCTCTTTTCTGCAATGCATGAATATGGTTGTGTTAAGCTCAACTTTGGGTCAGTTTACTTCACCTGCTGTTGTAGGCTATGAAGTATCATGTTACTGTATTTCTAATCCAGGAAACACTTGATGCTCTGAAGCAGCTGGAGGAAAAGCATGCAACGGATCTTTCAGAGCTGCAGTCCTCTATAGCTCTGTCTTTTCAAGAAGAACTGCAACAGGCAAGATGCAAACTTAGACTGTCAAAGCAAGCTATGGGCCCCCAGAACCTTGACTTTTAATTTACTGGTACTGTATCATTACCCATCAGGCGCAATCAGACCTCACTGACCGCTACTATGAAGAGCTTCAGGAGATGAAAACTCGTCATGCCCTGGAACTAGAGCAACTCAGAGCCAAACTTTCTGATGGTCATCTACAAGGTGCTTCATATTTTTGACTTATTTTGATATTTCAGGGAAAAAAAAAACAAAACTTTGTTTGAAAGTTAACTTTGACAAAACAACTTCTGTCATAGATCTTACAAGAGTTCGTTTGGAAACTGCAAGGCAGATTGAGGTGAGAAAATTAATTTGAAAAGTAAGACTCAGAAATCACATTCCTTTAGTGCAATGTTTTTGGCCATTTTTAAATGATATTATTTCTTAATTAGGTTGAGGTAGAGCAGAGGATGTGGTGTCTCACTGAGGAGCTGCAGACAAGGATGACAATCATCTATAATTTGGAAAACAAACTGGCTTCCCTGAATAAACAGCGTGATGAAGAAATGCAGTTGAACACACAAAAGGTATTTAAATCCTTCTGCATACAAGATGGCTATTCTACAGAAATGACATCTGATTGGCATTCATAAACTCATTTCAATTATGTTGCCTGGGACCCTTCAGACTGAATACCTATTTAATATATTCATTTTAACTGTTGCAGCTTGCCCTTCTTGAGGAAGCTCTGAAACAGGAAAAAGAACACGTGCAGGAAAATCTAAAGAAGTTCAGAGAGCTTCAACAGAAGCATGAAAGTGAAATTTCATCACTGACTTGGGACCTTGAGCAGGAGAGGAAAGATCTCCACAAGGAAAGACAGTCTCCACAGACTGCTTTAGACAGCAATGAGAGTAAGATGCTTTTCAGAAAAGTCATATTTATTGTCTGTCAATTCTAAAATCTGTTTCTGAATGGTTGTTTATTGATTTTTTTTTTTTTTTTTTTTAAGGCCCATCCGTTCTAATTGAGAGATGGAGAACAGAGACTCAGTATGACAGTGAGCTTCAAAATCCCAAGAACTCCTTGTCTGTAGAGATCAAAGAGCTTCAGGAGCAGAATGAGGAGAGGCTACACCAAGCCCAGAAGAGGTGAGGTCAAGAGGACAAATGTCCATATACACCCAACCACAAACTGATTGTTGGCTTGTCAGAGAATGTCTACCGCTTTTGTGTGTAACCATCAGACACAGTCAATAGGCAAGGCAAGTTCATCTGTATAGAGCATTTCCTACAGAAAGACAACTTCAAGTGCTTTACAAAGGCATGAAGATGAAAAGAATAAAAAGAAAATGAAATTACTAAAAACAACATAAGAATGCAAATAAAATGTATAATAAAATCACAAAAAATTAAAACATTTTAGATGGAAAAATTAGTTACAAAACTTGGAATATTGAAAGTAAAAACAGTGCAGTAATAAGAGCAGCATAAAATTTGATGAAACAAAGGCACAGAAATACAGCAAGGTTTTCAGTTTAACTTTAAATGTGTCTAAAGTTGGTGCACATTTAATATCAACAGGAAGTTTGTTCCATCTGTGTGCAGCATTGTAGCTGAATCGATTTTCACCCTGTTTGGTTCTAACTCGAGGTTTCTACCAGCTGACTGACCCCTAAAGATCTCGGAGCTCTGATTTATGTTCTATGAGGATTTCAGAATGTATTCTGGTCCCATATTGTTTATTGATTTGTAAACGAACAACAACACTTTAAAGTCTATTCTGTAAGTAACAGGCAGCCAGTGTAAGGATCAGAACAGCAGTAACGGGCTCAGTTTTCCTGGTTCTGGTTAGAACTCTGACACCAGGGTTCTGGATGAGCTGTGGCTGTCTAATCATCTTTTTGGGATGGCCAGAAAGAATGTGCAGTCTTGACCACTTAGTCAAGACTGCTGGAGATGAAGGCATGGTTGAGCTTCTCTAAATCTGCTCTGGACGTTAGATCTCTGACTTTTGATATCTGTTTGAGGTGATAAAAAGCGGTTTAAAATTTCAGCCTTGATGTGGCTGATGAAACTCAGCTCTGAGTCAATTAAAACTCCAAGATTTCTAACCTGGGTTTTTGTCTCAAAGCCTCTGGATTCAAGAGCACAGAGATCACTGATTGGCTGTTCAGCTGATTGAATGATAGCAGTAGAGTCAAGAAACTGGAGACATACTTTTAAAGGGAAGCTCAAGACTTTCCTTTTTAATTTGGCTTATAGTTAAAATCTGTTTATACCTTTTATTTTTGATTTATTTAACTCAAATTTTACTTCTATTTATTTCTTGCTTATTTACAGGTTAAAGTTATTAATTGTAATTGTAGTCAATCATTTATGTATTAGCTGTTCCTATTGGTTCTAAGTCTGTTTGAAATTTCATCTTCTTTAAATCCAGTGTTCTCCTAATGGGGGTCCTCCACATCTGAAGCTACACCTGCTTGGTTTCTGGGGTCGTTGCCATGGTGATTGTCTGTGTTCTGGGTGGGTGGGGCCCTACACTGTGGCTGATGTTTGCAGTGTGGGTCCTCGTCGGCCTGGGTCCAGATGGTTTCTGTGGCAGCGACCTCTGTATTTGTGGGTGGGGTGGGGTGACGTGAACTCATCCCCAAGATATTGTTTTCCTCACCTGGTTCATTGGTGCCAAGATGGATGTCTTAGAGTCTATTTCGAGTGGGGCCAAAGGGTGTTGGGGGGGGGGCTACATCTGTGTGTGTGTGTGTGTGTGTGTGTGTGAGAGAGAGAAGATGACTGAGTGTTGATTTTTTTTTTCTCTTTTTTTTTACTGCTGTAACCCTGGGTGTGTGAAGACTTTTACGTTGTTTTTGTTCCTTCTTGTTGTTTTTAATTATTGTTTACATTTTTTACTATGTAAAGCACTTTGTGTTACTTTTGTATGAAAAGGGCTTTATAAATAATTTGATTTGATTTGAATCTAATTTGATTTGATTTGATACGAGACTAGCGACGACTTTGATACGAGACGACTTTGATTGACAGTACTCAGGGACAAAAAGCGGAGCAAACATAGCTTTGTAAACATTTGTCATTGCAGTCTTCCCATTTCTCATAGTGAATAACGTGCAGTACCACCCCCTTCTGCATCTGCCAAAAATGGGAAGGATAAACAGTATCATGACAAAGCTGATCATGTCATATTATTCCTCTACTTCTAAACTTAGATGTACAAAGAATAGGTTGGGAAAAAAAAGAACACTGTAATGGCCATCTTATGATGCTACTTATGCCTGCTGAGAGACTTGCGTAACTCTGCAGTGCAGAATCAGGTGCTACTGCATACCGGTATGATATTCACTAAGAGGAATGGTAAGACTTGCGCAGATAAATGTATTCAAATATTTGATTTTTTTTCCATTGAAATTTGCTAATTAATGGGAAAAAGCCCTCTTTTATTTTTAGCTTCATTTTACATCAACTTAATGTTGACTAATGCTTAAGAAAAATGGGGGTGCATGATATAGTTTAGTTAATGTTGAAATGTCTGTTATTTGCTGCTGGAAGGGTGTTGAAGCTAAATTAATCTGGTACCCTAAGTCACTAGGAATAGAGTAATTCTCTATAAATTTTAACAGGAACCTGGTGTTAACCTTGGTTTTCTCTTGAAAATATCTGGGTGCTTATGTTTTCAAAATCACTTTGTGTATTCAGGTTCCAAGAAGAGAAAGCTGTGTTGGAGCAGCATTTGTTCCAGAAGTATGAAATCTCTATGGCTGAGCTAAAGAGCAAACATGAATCTGATCTTGAACGTGAGAAGACACTACTGCTCAACAAGCACTACCAAGAGACGGACGCACTAGAAGCCAAACACAAAGCACAGCTAAATTCCCTCAGTGCCAGTCACAGAGATCAGCTTGCATCTATGGCTATTGAGCTTGAAACCAAGCACAAGGCTGAGCTTGTTGCCTTGGAAGCAGCGCTCAATTCCAAACGAAAGAAAGACCTTGATAGTCTGGAGGCCGTTTTTCAAGAGACCAATCAGGCACAGTTGGAGGCTTTAGAAGCAGAATTGGTTCGCAAACACCAGGAAGAGAAAGACGAACTGGAAAAGAGGATGCTGGGTAACATGGACACTTTGGAGACCACTTACCTGATGGAAGTGCAAGTAAGGAGACATAAACCATTAAAGTACAACCCTAATGCTTTGTCAAGTCAGAAATTAAAAAGCTTTTATTAAAATGCCAAATACAGACTTTTAATTGGATTACTCACTTTGTAAGTAATTTTCACTTTATATATATTTCTGTAACCTTAGGCACTGCGCAATGATATTGTTCAACTTGAGGAGAGGCATCGAGAAGAACTGATTTTCCGGGATTCAGAACATAAACGGCTAATAGAGCTTCGTGCTGCAGAACATCTGTCTGTCAGGGAGGAGCTTAGGAAAGAGCTGGCTCAGGTACACATGGAGAAGTTTAAAGCCATGGCAGCTGAGCTTAGCCATGTTCACAAGGTGAGAAATGGGTACCGGATCCTTGCCTTAATTATGATAATCCCTTAATTTAGAATATAATATGTGTCAGTTGAGAAATTCTGTTTAAAATTTTGCTGTGATTTGTTCTTACAGACCGAACTGGGTGCTCAAAGAGAAGCCTTAGATACTGAACACTGCAAAGCCTTAGAAACACTGAAGATGCAGGTACTCACCCAGCTGTCAAAAATGATGACTTTTTTATTACTATGTTGATCTTCATGTCCCTGTACTATGTGAACATGCATTTGTTGATGGAAGTATTCTTGCAACAAAATTTAGATTTCTTTCCCATTATGTTCATCTTAAGCAACACATGATGTTTGAATTTACAAATGGGTCAACAAATTGTAAATGTATAAAATAGTTTTGTGGAGGCAACCAAATGAGAATGTTAGGGGAAAAGCAAATTTTAAGGAATAGTATTCCTTATTTGCTGACACTAACTCAGGTGATATTGTAAATTTATATCAATTTGCATGGGAAGATTAGTGGCTGTTTTCTAATAATGGACAATGCCAAAAGCCTAAGAATATAGCCAGTCCATGCACAGCCATATCTGTACATGACATTACCCCTTGTTTTATGTAAAGCAACACTGACTATTTTCATGATAAAATATCCAATTTACTTTCTTTGAATGAATATTTGAGTCTTTTTCGAAAGCTTCATTGAGCTCTTGTTTTCTCCCATCCCTACTGTTGGCAAAAAAAAAAAAAAAACACCCAAACTAAGGTTGGACTCCCATCCCAGTCATCTTTTACAAGAATTTCACATCACTTTATGGAATTATGTCACACATCAACAATGGCTATAAGATGAAGCTAGCTCATACATCTACAGTAGATATCACGACAGAGGTGACTAAAAGACCCCAGCAAATGATGAAATTCAAAGTGAGGAAGGGAAAACAAGAGGATGACTGTACAAAAGTCAGTCCGACAGTTTTTTAAAATGACTTGATCTCCATGCTTTTAGGGCAGTCTTCAGAGCTAAAAATCTAAGTGAATTCGAAAAAAATTCTAGTAGCTTTGTCTGGCAATACTACCACTGTAAATAATTTTGTTAAAAACATGAAAAAATAAATCTGCTTTTATTCTGATGGAGCTGATACAAAAGCAGAGTTTAATAGTCTTAAATTGATGTTTGACTGATAGTACTTTAATAATCCATATTTTGACTTCTGTTCTTTATCTCAGGTTTTGGAACTTGAAAAGCAGCACAACACTGCTCTGCAGGACCTCTCACAGACATACACCGCTGAAAAAGAGCAGCTTATTGAACAGCACCAACTCCAACTTCAGGTGTGCATTACATATCTTTGAATATCATCTAGTTGGCGTGTGAAGTGGGTGTATGATAATCCATTACCCTAAACTGAAGGTCATCCACTAGAGTTGGTGGCTCTTACAGCCCATTAGAGAAGATATTACACTGAGTCATTGTTCATCCTCTATAATGGTGTTCCTGTGTGTATAAATAAAGTATGTATTTTGATATTTTTTTTTCCCCTTCTGATTAAGAAACACTAAAATTATGTCTATTTGGTCAGCTGCATGTCCCAGTATTAAAGAAATGCATGTTGCTGTTGTAGGAACTCAGGGGAACCTCTGCACGGGAATTGGAGGCTTGTCGTAGGGAGCTCGAAGAGGAGTCGTCAAGGCAACGACAGCACTTCCTAGAAGAGGTGGAACTTCTCAAAGTGACATCAGAGGAGAGGCTCCAGGACAGGATAAATCAACTGAAGGTAAAAGGGGAGATTCTCTGGAGAGAAGGGAATGATGGGTAGCTCAGAGATGTATATATGTTTGTTTGTTTTTTTGTTTTGTTTTTTTTGCTACTTTCTTTCATTGAAAATATTGAATTCAACTCAAGCATCTTAAAGGCTGTGTTTTTACATGATAAATTATACAACCTTTTTTCTGCTTCTGATTAAAGTCTTAATTTTGTACATTTGGTAAGCTTGTTGGAAGCATTATGTAATGGCAATGGATTATTTGGAAGCCTATGTGAGTTGGTATGAGATGGCAGTACCCTCTTTAAGCTCCAGCTGGACCAGTTCAGTTCTAGTGATAGTTCCCTCACTTGGATTCTGTCCCAGTTGAGCTTTATCCAAACCCACTTTTCTCCATAATCCAGCTGTTGTATTTGTAGAAGTGTTCACATGCATCTGTTTCTGTTTTCTCAATCTGCGTGCTCCTGGGTTGTGCATGCGTTTCTCCTTTTGCCATCTGAACAGTGGAAAAATGGGATGGATCTAAGCTTTTTAATCCTCTGATGCAGAAGGTTTAATGCTGAAGTTGTTTATTTATTTTTTTCTTTGATAGACATTTAGTATTTAACCATTTGAAACATGCAAGCCAGTATTCCAGCCATACCAGATTCAGCTGGCTGTAGATATGCTGGAGGACAGACCTTGCACAGTGTCCTGCGAATTTTTTACGCTGGTTGTCGGCATTTTTTTAACAAGTGCATCTATATAATTGCTTTCATTCAAGACTGAATTTGAAGCGCAGAAGGAGGTGGAGCTAGAAGACTTGAGGCGGAGCTTCACATCTGAACAACAGGAAAAGGAACAGAGCTACACGGACAAAATGAGCCAGCTCACTGCCCAACTGCAGCAACTGGATGCTGTGGTGACCCAGGTACTGGATACACAACTACATAACATATCAAACTATTCTGCACTTCTTGGAGGGTTTTAGATTCAATAGTACAGATGAAAAGCTTCATTGAGAAAGCTCTTCTATCTGGAAGAGACAGGAGTAGACATGCCTGACAAAATATATATTATGATTATAGAGATTCAAAGCACAAAAGAGGTGAGGATAAAGGGAAAGTACAGTTATATGGAAACTCAAGTCTGTTGAAGGATGAGGTCTTGCAATTAAGAGTCATGGAAGAATGCTTCTGCAAAAGTAGTGTATATATAGGCTTTTACCTCTCTTACCTTTCCATCCAAATACGAGTGGTTGAAAAACTTACCATTTCCATGAATTGCGCTAGGTGTTTTATAATCAACCTTTTCATTATCCAAGCCAAAATTCTGGATTTCCCTGCTTCTGACTAATCCCTTCTCAAGCTCTTAGTTGGTTAGATCGATATTTATGTTTTCCATTATTTCAGTAAGTAACATTTATTTATATAGCACTTTCCTCAGACAGCTGCCACAAAATGCCTAATGATAAAATAAGTATAATACAATAAAATACAAAGTGTAAAATGCTTTGACAACAGTCAATCTAACAGTCAATCATAGCAGCCGTTTGTCTCGATTAAAAATCTGAAAATGCTTTTTGAAAGCTTCAGCAGAGTCCAACGACCATGAGGAGAGAGGGAGTTTGTTCCAGAGTCTCGGTGAAACTGTTTGAAAACATCTGTCTCCTCAAGTCCTGAGGCGAGTGCAAAGAACCATTAACAGATTTTTATCTGATGATCTCAGACTGTGAGAGGGGTTACAAGCCTGGATCAAATTCACAATATATGACTGGGTCTGCCCTTGCATGGCTCTAAAAGTCAGGACCGGGCTTTTAAAGTTAATTCAGTAATTAATGGGAATACAGAGAAGACTTCTTATAACCCCTGTTTTAATGTCTGTTTGTGTGGGTCTTGACATCCTGTAGATGAGCCAACTCCCTCTAGTTTAAGCATGTGAACAGATTACAGTAATCTAATCGCAGTAACACTGAAGCATGAATTATCATCTTTAATTCATCCTTAGACACCATTGTTCTGAATAAAACAAGTGATTCGTTGCTTAATGGTGTCTCAGTTGGTCATATAAAAGTCGCTGTTTGTATACATTTGTTTCCATGGCACCAGTCCAGCTAGACTCTACTTAGATATGAAAATACTCTCAGATCTCCATGAGGCTGGCATTGAAAGCTTCAGGAAAGGGTGGGAGGGGGATGTTGTCATGGCAATGGCATTGTTGAGGCAGATGGGTGCAAGAGAGGAGTTCATTAGGAGGGCGGGAGAGGGGAAAAGAAGAGGGAAGACATGGTGACAGCGAAAGAAGAAAAGGCAGAGGTAGAGGAAACACAAGTAAGTAAAGTTGACCAGTGTGTGTTTTAGGCTGGTTTTAAAGGAATTTTATTTCTTAGATGATGCATCATATCTATTTTCAAAAATTATACAAGATAAAAAGCATTTTTATCAACTCCTGATGATTTTATTTTTTATGAATTCGAAGGATAAAGTTTAAGGGCTTTGGCTCTGTGGTTTTGTTCTCTTTCTTACTAAGGCTTTGTGATGTTTCATGAACAAACAAAATGAGATGGTAATGTACCTGTGTTTAGAAGCAGTCTTTATACTGTTTGGCTTTGAATGTCTTTCCTTTTCAGCCCCTGATTTCTCTCTCATTGGTTTGTACATTTAGTTGTCCATATAGCTGTTTTTAAAACAGTCTGTAGGATAGTCAGTTGATCAATTTTTTTTCACAGATGAGCTTGATTTTATTTATTCATTTCCAGCTGCGAGCAGAGATTGGGTGTCTGCAGGGAGAGTTGCGTGGAAAGCGTTCAGAGATGGAAACCCTGGACACCCTCCTTCAACGACGGGAGCGAGAGAGTCAGGAGGGAGCCAACCTTCTGAAGATGCTCACTGATGATTTACAGACTGCTAAAGAGGAAAAGTAAGTGATCCTTTCTTAAATGGTGCACAGCACGCCAGAGTGAGGGGTGTGTCCATATGTTTTTTTTTTCTTTTGTTTTCCAAATATCATGTATGTTTCCTCATTGTGTACATATGTGGTTCCTCCCCCCCCAAGATGCAGGCTTCATCATGCAAATGAAAAGTTGGGCAAGGTGCTGGTTGAGATGCTCCGCAGTGTAATGGCAACAGAAGAAATGATTGGTCAAAAGATCAGCCCCAGAACCAAAACTTCTGACCAGACAACTCAGCAGATGAGCTCTACAGGGAGCAAAGATGCCCACGAATCAGGTCTGTTGAGCTTTTTTTTTTTTTTTTTAAGTAGTTTCTTATGGTTAAATTTAGTTCTTAAGATATAAATGACTTTTGCTATGTAGGCATGAATTGATACAAATGTATTTGGATTTCTTTCACAGGTATCTCAGTAGCAAATTTGTCAACAGATGACTTGGAGCTGACCCAACAGCTCTGTGAGAGTCTGCTGGTGTCAGATACTCAGATCCATCCTGGAGGAGAAGAATCAGCCATGAATGCTTGCTGCAGACTACATCACGCAGTAGACACGCTGTTGGATCTGCTCAACCAAGCAAATACTCAGGTAGAGAAAGAACAGACTGACAGCCCACACAAAAAGTGTTCATTTTTGTTTTCCATCTTTTTTTAGTTTTCAAGGGGATAAAATGATTGTGGTTTTCTCACTTTTCTCCAGCTGGAGCAGACTCGCAATGTCCATTTTTCCCTGGAGGAGAAGTTCTCCAAAGGCAAGGGACGATTCCGTCCAACTCCTTGAAGCAGCACAAACTCGTGTTGGCGCAGCTTGATCAAGAGGCAAAGTCGAAGAGTCACCTCCAAGTGGAACTCCACAAGGCAGAAGGTGAGCATTTTATTGTTCTTTCTTAGGAGGCTTGTTCTGTGCAGCTACTGGCTATGCTTTGGACATGGTTTGTCCTTAAAATTCACTAGAGTTAAACTTGATGTGTTTGAGAATCCCCAACATGTCGTTTTTTTTGGGTGGGTTTCTTTTTTGCCTTAACAAAAACCTAATGTATTTGTGTGGTGTGTTCAGGGCTTCTGGAGGGCTACATGGCTGAAAAAGCTGCTCTAGAGGAGTCACTGCAGCAGAAGGAGACTCGGGAAGAAAGGCTAGTAGAGGAGCTAGAGGATCTGAAAATGAAGCTGCAAAAGATGCAAGGCCTCACCACAGAGCTGGACAGCCTCAGAATGAAGCTTCACGAGCTCAGTGAAGAGCACACAATCCTCCTACGCCAGAAAGAGAATCTCTCTGCTGGACTTGGAGAACGGGAAAAAGGTGAGCAGTAAAAAGATCTGCATAAAATGTTACATGACCTCTTTAAGTGTGCTTGACCATACTCTTGTATAATATCTATGCTCAGATGTACCTTCTCTCCATAGGCAATTGGCTCAATTTAGATCCTGACGAAGGTTTGTGGGTCAGAGTGGAGTGTGGGGGGGTGGAGATGAATTTGCAGTGCTGTGTGAAGTTGCTTATTTTGATACGCCCGTTGCCAGTAGCTTTTGGCAGAGCTAATTTGTGTGTTATGATGTTCTACTTCTATAGTGTATGTGTAATTCTTGGTATTTGAATCATTTATGTCCCAGCTTTCAAAAACCTGTTTTTATATAGATCTTTCAAAACAATGCTCATAACTTTTCACTTAATTTTTTTTTCAAGCTTTATTGGCAGAGACGGAGCGTTTATCCCAAGACAGGCTGGACTTACAGCGGCAGGCAGAGAAAGACCATAAATCTCTGTCAATGCGCTTGAGAAGCCTGGAGAGAGAGCTTGAAGAGCAGGAAACTAAGGTCCTTGAAACAGAGCTGCACAATAAGACCCACACTGAAGACCTCAACCAGCGTGTACAAGCACTTGAGAAACAGCTGAAACACAACAGGCAGTTTATAGAGGTAACTTTAAATGCTTTCTGTATATATAATTCTTCCAAAAAAAAGTATTTGTTCCTGTCATTTGCAGATCAAAGTGAGTCATATTGATGCTATTTTCAATTATATTTCTAAAGCTTCGACGGTAGAACCTTATGTTGCCATTAATTGCAGTGAATGCGATCTTTTACATAAATTCTGTTGATGCATATAGGAGCAGGCTGTTGAGCGTGAGCATGAGCGAGATGAATTTCAGCAGGAGATCCACAGGCTTGAAGCTCAGCTGAGACAGACGGCTAACGTGGAAAGCAAAGGGCACAGGGTGAGGGGCCACTGACTTGATTAAAGATTTGTGTGTTAACAATCGTGTAAAACATGTTGAAAGACTTGCATAGGAGGACAAAATGTTTAAAATAATGATGATCTAGTTCTTATAATTTAAGGTCTTAAAATTAAATAAATACATGCTCAGGGAAATGGTACATAACATATACTACTTTGTGTAATCATTTATTTAAGCCAAAATAGAAATAACCAGAGTTTCCCAAGTTTTGTCGGTTTTCTGGTCTGGATCATTCATGTGTCATCAGGACACATGAATGGAAAAACAACATCAGCAATGATCTTGAGAACAACTACATCTTTATATCAGTCTGAGATGTGTTATAAGGTTATTTCCAAAAAGTTTGGATTTCATCATTCTCCACTAAGGTGGATTATTCAGAAGTGAAAAACATTTGCTTGTAAAGATATAAATAAGAAAGATGTCCCAGAAAGGTTATACTGAACAATGCTCAGAGAAATGGCAAAAAGCCCTACAACGGTATGACCACGAGCATACAATTAGAAATAAGCCAAAACAAGCCAGACTTGTTTGAACTTCTTCCCTCTTAGAGCATGGCAGTTTGGTTTAAGATTGCAAGGTTAAGTCTAAACAAACAAAACACTTCTTGAATAATGTCCTTTAGACAAATGAAACAAATGTGAAGATCTCTGGTCATAACTGAGTGCTATGTTTAAAAACCAAGCACAGCGTATCAGCACCAACATCTCATAACTATTACCCACGATGGTGGAGTAGGACGCAGTTAGAGGACCTGGGCACCTTGCATTCATGAGTTGATTAAAATGCCAGCATGTTCGTGGGTCAAATGTGAGGCCATCTGTCTGATAGCTAAAGCTTGGCTGAAACTGGGTCAGTTGATATGACGGTAATTCCAAGCGCAGCAGCAAATCTACCACATAATGGCCGGAAAAGAAAATTATCGAGAAGCTGCATGGTCCCAGTCAAAATCCAGACCTCAATCTGACCCAGTTGGACATCCTTTAAACACAGAAACATACATCCTTGTATTCTGTAGTAAAGCAGAGTGGGACTATAACATGGGAAACTGATGATGTTGCACTGAAGACAATCTCTTCATTATTGTTGCTAAAAGCAGTTCTACAAGCTATAAATAATGGGATGTACTTTGTTTTTCAGACATTCCTTCTGCATTTTGGTTTAGTGTTTAATAGCATATTACCTTGGATCATTATTTATGCATTGCTATTCATGGGAGATTGTATTAATGAAGACCAGGTCATTTTTCTGTTTTTCTGTTATCCTAATACATAACTTAAAAGAGGATGTACTTTCTTATTGAAATGACTGTGTGTTAAATGTAAGTCTTGTTTATACGGGAGGATTAACTTTTACCCAGACTTTAAGAAAAATAGTTACACTTAAAATACATAATGATAAGTTGTTTCATCTGGACTGTGTGTGCTGTGTGTTTCTAATATTCAGCTGTTTTGGTAATTATAAATTGGAGAACTGAAGTGTATGTATGTACAACTGCTTGCATATGTTTAAGATATTAACGTGTTGTTTACCAATGAGTCTGACTGTTGCCATGTGTTTATCTCTGTGCTGATTGGATTGCTGTAGTTTGAGGACTTGGTTCTTCAGGTATGAAATAATACTGTAGCAAATTTCTTATAGGTACTCTGTTGTGCATGATGTCTATTTCACTTTTTTTTTCTCTGTGTGATCATCCATAGTTTTAATTCCTCATAGTTATCGTTCTTTCCCATTGCTTAATCCATTTTGTAATACTCATTTGCTTTTTTACACATTTCACTTGCCTTTCATCTCCATTTCATTACTTTCTGGAATGGTCCTACATCTGTGTGGAATTGGCTGCAGATCTGGAATGGCTTATTTCACCTTTAAATCCCTTAGTTTTCCATTCTCAAATACAACTCTGCTATCTTAAACTGGAAATTTGTTATTTAAAATGATGTTCCCTCTGTCTGTCTATTGCAGGTGGAGAGTCTACAAGCCATTATTAAAGATAAAACAGAGGACCATGTTTCATTGCTTGCAGTCCATCAGCAAGCCCAGCGCGACCTGACAGACCGCAATGAGGAGATAGACAAGCTGGCTGGACGAATCAGAGAGTTGGAGCAAGCGCTGCTCACCAGTTCTCAGAGTGTTAGAACTGTCGGTGAACTGGAGCAAGAACTACACAGAGCAAAGCTGAGAGAACAGGAGCTCACGCAAGTAAGATCAAAATCCACTCTATCAATTTAGCTGCTGTTTCAATGCTTCTGTTTTTTTCCTAAATGCTGATCCTCTTATCCTCTGTTAGGATAAGCTTGCATTGGAGCAGCAACAGCTGTCCAGCAGGCTTCAAATCTCGGCTCTGCAGTCCAAGCTGGATGAGACGAGACACTGTTACCATGACAGCACACGTGACCCCACCCAGGAGCTTAGGGATGCTTTGGACACTGCTCAGCAGCACCTACGTGCCAAAGAGCAAGAGGTCTGTTAGATTTTATGTAAAGCTGGTTTATGGATGATTTGGGTGGGTAAAGGCATGTTTGCCTGCAGTGCCACCTTCTGGAACTAATGAGTATGGTCATCCAGATCTGGTGTTTAAAATGATCACAAAGTAGTGATTTTCTTTGTATCTCAGTGTTAAAGAAGGATAAGTAGAAAGTCTGAATTCTGTTTTTTTGCTGTATCCTTTAGGTTGAGGTCTTGTTTGGCCAGCTGGAGAATGTACAGACAGACTTGAGCCTTAAAGAAGTTGAGATAAAACACCTCACACTACAGTTTGAACTGTTGGCAAATAAGAATACAGAACACGTTAATGAGCTCCAAGAGCAGATATCTGCCCTGAAGGTAAGAACTTCATCTTCAAATCAAACGTGTGTGTGTGAGAGAGAGTTAAGTCCTATAAAGCAGGGTTGTCATATGTTAGGTTCAGTGTGTTTTATTGTAGTAAAAATCCACATCCCTGTTGGTAATTATGCAAATTCAGCAATACCTGCTTTCTGTGTGTGTACACACACTTTTGAATCTTTACTGAACTAATAAATACAACTCTACTTGCAGGAGAAGTTATCTGCCCTCACCATACTCAATGAAGAACAAGAGGAACACGGCCATGTAGAAGAAGGAGAGGAAGAGGCCCTTCCTTCTGCACTTCTTAAGGAGAAAAACCAGGAGATTGACCACCTCAATTATGAGATCCAACGACTGGAACAGGAGCTGGAGAATGGCAACAAAGTCAATGTAAGCAAAACACTTGATATTTGCGGGCAGCATATGTGTAGACCATAGAAAAAAATGTAATAGTTTAACTTTGCTGTGCTGTTTTAGGCTTTGGAAGTAGAGATTGAGGATCTGCGCTCTCAGGTTGAACGTCTTCAGTCTGAAATCACCAGAGTGCGCCATGACAGGCAGGAAGAAGAGGAGCGCCTCCATGAGGTCATCAGTACACTGCAAGCAGAACTTGCCACCTTGGGCCCCAACCTGCATGAAGTCAGTGATTCTCAGGACGGTGACAGCATCAACCCCTCACCTGCTCCCAGCCCCGAACCTCAGCAATACAATATCCAAGAACAAGAAAGGAGGGGAGGACCAAGCAGCCTGAAGCACGAGCTCAGCCTGACTCATTCTGCTGCTTCTAATTCCCTTCGGTCTCGTCTGAAGACCCTTCAGAGTCAGCTTGAGACTGCTGTTGCTGAGAAAGAGGGACTGGAGCGATTACTGCTCACCCAGGAGGAGGAGTACAGAGGACAAGGGGAAGAGTTTGGAAAGAAGCTCAAAGCTGAGAGGGAAAAATCAGATGAAGTTCATGGTCTCCTCATGGTGAAGGAAGCTGAGCTGGAGGAGATTAAAGCCAAAGCAGAGGAGGAGGGGGACAAGAAGAAACTGTTAGAAGAGGAGAGGGACAGGTGGAAAGTTCAAGCTGAAGAAGCAACAACCCTTCGTGAAGAGAAAGCTCGCCTCCACTCAATGGTTTTAGAGTTTGAAAAAAGGGATGAGGAGAGAGGCCAAGAGATAAAAACTCTAAAAACTAAGGAGCAAGAGATGAAAAGGGATATGGAGGTTCTGAGGGAAACTTGTCTGACCCTTGAGAGACAGCTCCAGGAGTTGAAAATGGAGATGGTGGACGTGGAGGAGCTGGTTTCTGAGGGAAGGGCAAAGATTAAAACCCTTGAGACTGTGAAAGGAGAGCTTTCTGCTGACCGTGAGGTTCTGAGGAGGAGGGAGGGTCAGCTCCAGGAGGAAATTAAAAGGCTGAGACAGGAAGTGACTTCAATGAAAGCCCTCATTCAGGACCTGACAGTTAAGCTAAATGAAAAAGATGCCGATCAAGAAGAGGCTCAAAAGGAAGTCCTGGTGAGAGTCATTGTCATATATCTAGCTATCCAGTTTAAGTTTAAAATACACAAATTACAGAAATCATAGTCAACATTCATCCGCCTTGACACTTAAGTGGTAATTAATAAATCAAAGGGAATAAATGCATACATTTTGGAAGATTTGGGGTGGGTGGTGTGTGATGTTTTAGATGGTAAAACAAGTAAAACCTCATTCATATACTGACTTAAGTGAAAGGTTTTTTTTGGGTTCCAGCATCAGACAGTGAAAAAGGCTGCGTGTGCCTGTCAGTTTTGTGGCAGTGCTGTAACACGCATGTAAAGAGACTGTTTTTGTAAACATGACTCAGTGCTGTATGAATAACAAAATGCAGTATTTTCTCAAACTGATAAGAAATCTAAAAAGTTTTAGGTGAAAATTGGCTTATTTATGGTCGTCGCTCTGAGCGGTTGTTAGCCTAGCTTCCTATCTGATTCTCCAAAATAATACTGTGACCACCGCCCACTGCAGATAAGGGACTAAGGGCCCGATCTTGCGCCAAACCTCCAAAACCTGCTATTAAGGGATAAAAGGTATTGGGAGGGGCGTTCCCCCACGAAGAACGCAATCTTCCACCTCCCAAAACCCACGATCTCACCTGCGAAATCCACGATGTCATGCACACATTATGCATGGGAGTGGTTAGGGCGTTCCACCTGTTTAACCAATCAGTGCGTCAGTAGCCATTACCTTTAAGAGCAGGTTGCAGTACCTGCAAACTGCCATGGAACGTCTTTTCACCCAGATCAGAGCAGCTCTCATGGACAGCTGGTCTGGGACTGTGCTGTAGAGCTTCCTCCTCTTTTTTCCTCCTCCTCCTCTGCACTGATATATACATAACTAGCTTTAACTAATGTGGAGCAAATGATTTAATCATTTCTTTTGTACTCCAAGAAGTTCCAACAAACTGCTCAGAAAATAGAGCCGGTGAGCTTCCAGGAAAGCATTTATTAACTAGAAAAGCAATCGGAGAGCGCAGACCTCCGCCAAGCACAGCAGTTGTGGTTGCTTTAGGGTTCAAGAAACAACTAAACAGCGCAATGTTATCGAAAATTTGAAAGTGATCCAGAATCCAGGATTTCTTCCGGATCACACCCAAAATAAAATCAGTTCTTCCTTTTCATATTTCTGACAACTCCTGAAAATGTCATCAAAATCCATCCATAACTTTTTGAGTTATCTTGAACATATCCCCTGCGCAAAGACGCACAGCTGCGCCAAGACGCATAGTTGCTGGGAGCGGTGCTTTTTTCACAACAGAGTTCTGTGATCTCCTCGTTTCCTCCACAGCAAACATCTGAATGAGATCATGTCACAGCTGTACAGACATCATCTGCCCTTAAGAGAATAATGTATGAAAGTAATACAGTGATGCATAATCGAGAGGTAGAGCCGGTTGTGCAGTCCACATGTGACTGGGTGGACGCGCAATGACAGGATTTGGACGCGCTCTTTTACGCGCCGACATGCCAGTTGCGCTTTCCACAAACTCGGTATCTTGCGGTACTGGTGTCTCGCAGATTTTGGGTATTGGGTAATGGGTGGTCACACCACCCATTACCCAATACCCAAAATCTGCGAAGTACAGGTACCGCAAGATACCGAATTCGTGGAAAGCGCTAGTGACACGCCCATTGCCGCGCCCACAATGTGCTTAAGGGAGACGGCAAAATGGGTTTTGGGTATTGGGAGGTGGAAGATTGCATTTCGGCTCCTAAATCTGTGATTTGCAGGTAATGGGTTTTGGGTATTGGGTAATGGGAGGTGCAAGATCGGGCCCTAAATACTCAGAAATACTTCATGCAAGCCCCGCTTTAAAGTAAAAAACAAAACAAAAGGTCCATTTAATCTGTTTATATCTAAAATACAACAGTAAGGTAAGTATCTTGTCTTTGGACTTCAACAACAAATATATCTGTAAATGTACTCCTTTTTAAATGTACACAGTCAATAAAGGTCTGACTTTGCTCTCAAGTATAACCAGCAAGAGTTTGCAAAGGGATAAAGTATGATTTTCTCAGAAAGCTTTAAACTTGTTTCAACAACCCTTGGAGCCAGACAAAAAATATTTTGGAGTACCTTTTTTTTTTTCTCTGCAAAGAATTTGCTAGCAGCTGCAGACGGGACCACATCTGGTTACAATCAGGGGCGTTACTGTTATTACGTGTTCCTACACAGAGACCACAGAATCTCGCTTAGACAGAGGAAGTGACATCAAAATAAGGAAGCAGGAGAAAAATCTTTTTCAGCTCTGGGTTTTAAAGCTCTGTTGCACTTGAGTTTTCTTTATGCAGGTTTTTCTATCGTGGCAGGATGTGGTAAGAAACAGTTGTGGTCTTTGAAAAGACAGCAGTTCATGAGTTTTCTTGTAGTGTGCCTGAATTTTGAACTGTTTTTTGAGACAAGGTATGATAGTATAGTAGTATATAATACTTACTGCTGAGCATGTTTTGCTTTTCTCAGACACACGCTGATGTGACCCTGGCTAAAGCAGATGCTGCTTTAAGACAAAGGGAGACTGAGTTTGCCAGGCTGAAGGCAGAACATCAGCTTCTGAAGACAGAGCTGAGTAGCAGTACGGAAAGGGCTGAAAATCTTTATAAGGAAGGACAGGTGGGAAAATGAAAACTCAGCAGAGAATGTTATTTGAAATTGTGTGAAAGATTCTTTGCCATAAAGATTACAGTCTTGCCTGATGTATTTATTTATTTTTAAGTGCCAGCTGATTTTGTCTTTCAGACCAAAGATCGTGCCCTTGCTGATTTGGAGACTGACAACCAGCAACTGAAGGCAGAACTTCATCGTCTTCAGGAGGACCTGGCTGTACAGGAAGAGGAACTAGCTTATCAGCAAAAAGAGTTGGAGCTACTCAGGCAACAGTGCCATCAACAGGACACAATCCATCACCTCAAGGACTATCCACAAAAGGGTGAGCTCCTCTTTTCCATACACACAGCAACTTAAATTAAAAATGGGAATAATTAAGTTGAATTTTTTTTTATTTATTCATTTATTTTTTTTTTACATTTGGGACACCTTTTTTGTTTATTTTGTTTTATGGGATTAAAGGTGGGGTGGGTGTTGTTTTTTTGCAACACTTTTTACAATATTGCCTGAAAACCTTTTCACATTTCCATTGCACCCACTGAAATAAAATGTTTGCAAAAAAAACTAAACATTTTGGTCCAGTCTAAAGGGTATAATCAGAGAAAAACTGACCAATCAAAAAAGTGATCATCACTATTTTGATTGGCTGCCTAATACGTCCATCAAATATCACCCCTCCCTCCCTCCCTCCCTATGGTTCATGCAGTCGTGAATCATGTGAAGGCGTGGTTTTCGAGGGGTGAGCTGAAGAGGAGGAGGCGGAGCCTTTGGGAGGAGGGAGGGAGTGTATATTTTCAAAATCTCACTTGAGTTGGATTGCTGGAACCGTTTTTCAAACAACACCTACTCCACCTTTAAGTTGACAGATGACTATAATATCTTATCTCTCAAAGAAATAAACACTATAATAGACCCCTGCTCTCATACTCATCATTTATTCTTTCACCATCAGATATTTCTCACAGAGCTTTGGAGGAAGTTGTGGCCATCTCTCGTGACGAAGCTTCTCTGGGCTCTCCAGAGGTCTTAAGGAGACTTGAATGTTCTGAGGACAGAATTCATGAACGGTTTCACCCCTCTGTTCTCGATTCTCGTCTGTCTGAGCTCAGCGGTCTGAACAGTACAGGCCTGGATCCCCCCAAGATCAAAGCTTCTCCCAAAGTTGTAATGGAGCCTCCACATTCCAGTACCATCACCCCAGATCCAGCCTCACAAAGTACCCACTCGCCAGGTTCTTTAACGGTGTCTGACAACTTCTCCTTGCCTGATTCGCTGGATGCTAACACAGTATGCAGCTTTGTAGATTTGTTTATGCAATATTTTCTGAGCTTCTAACAGGAACTTTCACAGTTTTATTCAGGACAGATATGGTTGGATAAATATGCTTTTGGTTTTTTTTTTTCTTAGCTGCATGACTTAGACGGACTTGACCTCACGGCACCTCCATCTCCACTTGGCTCCACCTCTTCCATGTCAGCACATGAATGGGCCAGTGATGGTTATGGCAGCAGTAAGTACTTCCACAGCCTGACATCTGTATCACTGTTGAATATGTAAATTATCAATCATTGGCATCATGGTATGTTTGATGGCGACAGGTCTTGTTTAAAATGGGAAATGCTCATTAAAATGAAACAACTCCAATCTTATGCTTCTCATCCTACATCAGTTCTATATTTATGTGTTTCATAGTGCTGATGGACCCTCAAACTACTGTCTGACTTTCCTAACATTCATCAGGCTAAACTTTATGCCCACTGATGACCATATATGTCAGATTTTGATTTAAAAACTGGTCAGGAACATGTATTTAAACTATTTTGTGAAATAGCTGGGTAAATGATTTTTATGTAGTCATTTAAAGTCAAAATGAAGTGAGTTTGCTGAGCTGTTCTCTAAAAGTGAAATGTTACTTATGTTTTCAAGAATGGGAGGACATATGTGGGGTCGGTTCAGGATAAGCTACAGTATCTGTCAACCAGGAACATGGGTTGCTCTGTGCTACAGTGGGATATATTGGTTTTGTTTGGTTTAATATAGAATTTCAACTGACTCTGTTCAACTCTTGCGGTCCAGATGTGAGCTCTGAACTGGGCGCAAGGCTGAGAGTGGAGCTGGAACAGACTGAAAGGCTGGATGCCCAGTTTATTGAATATCTCCGCTGCAGAGGAATGAACCCTACAGTTAACACAGACAGTGCTGCGGGAAGTATGAGCTACAGTGATGACTTACTGTCGTTTGAGCTTCAGGTAGGATTTGTTCAAAATTAGAAAGAATTCTACAATAACATCAAGCCTTGGTTTTACTTCATTATTTTGTCTTCCTACAGGGTCTGCTGAAAAAAGTGTATCAAGAAAGCTGCAGAATTCTAACTTTGAGCCAGCGTCGTGCTGCTCCATCAATCCAACCTCATGTTTCTAATCATAAAAACTTCACAATGAGTCAGACGCACCATTATTCTGAAAATGGTCCACTGGACCACAGGGATGAGTCACCATTGTCTATTCCTCCCATGTCCTGGCAACAGGAGAAAAGGGCACTGCAGGAGACTGTGATTGCTCTCAGAGAGCTCCTCTGCCGAATAGCACAGAGACAAGTGAGTTTCTATAGTTTAAAGATGTTAGTGGGAAGGGCATTTGTTTTGAAAGTGATATTGATATTTTTTTTAATGTTTAAAGTTATTTTTAGCATCTCTGAGCATCTGCACTGATCGTGTTGTTCTTTCTTAGAGTGATTGCACTGATGATAACTGGCACAGAGGTCAGTTACAGATGGATGGACGGGTTGAATCCCAACTGAGGGCAGAACTGGATGAGAGCCAGAAGCAACTAAGATCTGCCCATGATACTCTACAAGAACAAAAGAACAAAATTTGTCACTTAGGTATGTTACATACTCAGAAGAACAGCATTCACTCTTCATATTTTAATATAAACATTTCTGTTAATATTACCTTGTTTATCTTTTTTGTATGTAGAAACAAACACACTACTCACTATATACAAGTTATTTTAGTTAATATCCTTATTCCCTTTTAATTAAAAGTCATTGGTTAGTTTCTAATCTAATTTCAACTAACAGGTGTCCTGTAAGATCTTTTATAAGACCCTATATTAAAAGTATTAGGGCTGTTTGTGGATCGCTACCAAAGCTTGAAGCTACACACTCTCACCAAGTTCATTTTTAGGAATGGATCCCTCGCTATGTATTTTGATCAGCTTTTATTGCAAAGTGTAAAATACTCTTTTACAACTTGATTTTCCTAAGGGAAAGTTTTTAAATTGTAATGGCTGTAATGGTCAATCTCACTTGTCTAACTAGTGCAGCGTCTTGTTGCGTGACATTAATCAGCCTTAAGGTCAAATTTGAGCGTTATTACACTTTTGTCTTGAACAACCTTGAGTTTTTTGGTAGTTTTCAAAATGAGTGTTGAAAAGCAATGTTCATATTGATTGTCCTTCTCTTCAGGCTGACTGTAGAGGAGAGTGAGGAATCTTTGAGGAGGGAACAGACCAGAATCCAGGAGCTTCAGTGTGAGCTGGAGCAAGAAAAAGCTCTGAGTCTCCGTAAAGACAGAGAGGAGGAGGAAAAGAGAGCGGTAAGAAGAGACTTAAGAAAATGTATACAATATTTAACCTCTACTTTGTTTCTATTGTTCTGTTTGACACAGAACAATGAGCCTGGTTTGTCATTATGCCTATAATATGGCTCACTATATTTCCTTGCTAAAAAGAAGAAAAAATGATTATGCAGAATACATAATTGTTTCCCTGAGATTTCCACATTAATTCTCAAAGAGCCCCCTGTGTCTTTCCTGTGCAGGCCGTGCAAGCATCTTCTGAAAAGCATAAGTCTGAGTTCATGTCTTTAAAGGGTCAGGTGGAACAGGAGAGGGTAGCCTGCTGTAACCTCAGACAAGAGCTTCAAATTGAACAGTCTCGAAGTGTGCTGCTAGAGAAACGTCTGGAAGACACTCTTAAGGTGCTGGAAGACGAACGCCAACAATCAGCCCACCAACAAGAGCTCAACTTACAAGAAAAGACTCATCTTGGGCACCTCTTGAATGAAGTAGAATCTCGCCTGGCTGATGTTCACTCTAAGCTTGCGGATTCTCACAAAAAGCTTGATGAAGAGAGGGAACGTTCTTCCAGGCAGGTGGATGAGCTCAGTCGCAGACATGAGGCAGATGCAGCCAGGGACAGGAAGTTCATCTCGGACTTGCGCTCCCAACTTGAGCAGGAGCGAAGGCAAGGAGAAGAGCTGGCTGTTGTTGGGGACAAACTGAGGGCTGAGCTACTGCAGAGCAAGAGGAAATGGGAAGAAGATGATAGAATGAGAAGGGAGGAGCTTCAGGGGGAACGGGAGGCCGCTACCAGGTACAGAGTTGCAATGGAGACTTTGAAGGAGCAAAAACGGGAAGTCAGTTGTGATTTCGAGATGGAGCGAGAGCATTTTAGACAACAGGCATTGGAACTGTCAGACCTGAAGGAGCAGCTCCGAGTGCTGAAGGACAAGGAAAGGGAGAGGGATGAGCAGTGGGAAAAGGAGAGAAGGAAGGAAAGACAAGAGCAGGTGGAGACAGAGAAGCGACATGACAGGATTAACAACAAACTGGTAAGTTATCAACTTTGATCTCTAGTGTATGGGCAACCTTTGCCAATGTAATGCATTTTTAATCCATGCATTTAAGATAATTTTAGATGTAGACAAACGCATTATCATGAACATGTCTGTCTTAAGTTGGAGTTGGAGTCACTAAGGCAAAAGGACCAGCAGCGCATGCAGGAGCTGCAGCGTACTCTGGCAGAATTGGAAAGGGAGGAGAAACAAATGGCTGCTCAGAGGCTGTCTTCACAGACCTCAGAACAGCAACAGAAAGCTGCACATGCACAGCGTCGCAGCAGTAACTCCCAGACTGATGGAGCCCTAGCGAGCATGACGCAGCAGCAGGTACTCACCTTCTTATTGGTTATGGTAACATTTTTGATGTTCATGGCAAAACTGGACACTTTTTAAGAAAACATGAAATATGTGTTTTTCATTTTTAATTGAGATAAATTAATTGTAAAACACATTTGTCTTGTATAGCTTATATCCTTGTCGTCATCCAACCTGCTGGAGACATTACTGAAGGAGAATTCAGAGTTAACAGAGCGTGTGACATCTCTGAGTCATGAAAGAGCCACCTACAAACATAGACTCACCTGCATGGAGAAACAGCTGCGACGCTCCGAAAATGAACTCACCATAGTCACCACGGAAACTGAAAACAGACCTATTAATGACCTGACCAACAGCAGCAGGGTCAGTATGGAAACACGCGCTCATACATACAAACATCAGCAGCTTAGGCTGCATTCCAGTAATGGTGTTTTTGTAAATCCATCACTATTTACTATTTTCTGACTTTACAAGTAGAATTGAAACACTTTTAAACAGCTACCATTGTGATGATATAATGAAATGATGAGTTTCTCTCTATTAATTTGCAGTTGCAGCGTTATTATGAGCGCTACCTGCGAGCTGAGAGCTTCAGGAAGGCTCTGGTGTATCAGAAGCGTTACCTTTTGCTGCTGTTAGGAGGATTCCAAGACTGTGAGAAGGCAACTCTGTGTCTTATCGCTCGAATGGGAGCAAGACCTTCACCCCCTCTCTCAGCCCAGCACAGACCACTCAGGCGATTTAGGGCTGTGGTTCGAGTTGTCATAGCAATCTCAAGGTAGGGAATATACTATAATATTACTATGTTCAACCCTAGAATTCTGTATAAAAAGATAAATGCTAAACTTTTTATTTATTTGTTTTCAAGAATGAAGTTCTTGACCAGAAAATGGCAAAAAGCCATTAGAAGATTATCATCATGTGGCACTGTCACTGGGCATCCTCCAGGTCAGCTGTGCAATCCACTCACCTAACATAAATTATTTGAATGTATGTCTATACTGGTTTTTTTTTTTTGTTTTTAATTCTCATGTTTGTGGTTAGGACCTAAAGCTGAAGTTTTAAAGCAGCAACAGCCAAGATCAAAATCTGACTCGACACAGATCAGAAACAGCAATGCCGTCCAGAGAGAAACTGTGGCATCTCTCATTCCACCCACCAAATCGCCTTTCAGGTTGCACAACAGGTTCGGGCTTTTCTGTGTGTGGATGTGGTGTGTCTGTTTGGGCCCATGCGAGATACATTTGTAAATATCTCAGTTAAATTAAATAATTTAAATATTTTACTTCTTCAGATCATACTCTAGTACTACGCTGGACTCGGTCCATTCAGGTGGAATGTCTCGAGATCCAGAACGATCCCTGACAGAATATATCCATCATCTAGAGAAAGTCCAGCAGCGCTTGGTGGGAGCCAGACAAGGTGAGCAATATTAAGCATGAGCAGAGACAAACTGGTGAATTCCAGGAGCACCTAGTATTTATTTTCTCATTTTATATTTTTTATTTTATTTTTCACACAAGGGTGTAGGTGTTGAGACAAACGTCACTGGACTGGCTCACTGTCACTTGTCGTTTTATTCGTTACAATCTGCTCCCTGGTAGACTGGGGGGTTCAAGACCATGTCAGAAATAGTTATGGTCGTTGTATAGAAAATATTTTGTTGCTGATAACAGTGTGGATGGTCTTTTTCATTTACGCCTCTGTCTGGAGCACACAGTGCCCATTTCTTCCAAAAAGGATTTGGAACACTGTTTTGACTGTGTCACACATTTCCACTGTGTGAAGGTCCATCCCAGTTGCCTCAAAATCCAGCATCACCGCTGGACAAGGTTAACATGAGGCTTTTTTACAGAAATGCATTCATTCACGTGAGGATCAGCTTCCCAATATTCTTCTCTACTTTCTCCTTACGTTTGCGTTAAATCGGCACCTTCCAAGTCAGTGGGAGTCACTTCAAACCCAGATTTTTACATGACACGCAAAAGCCCCAAATTCAGCATTAACAACCAGTTTTAACCAGTGCTGCCATCCAGAAAATGGTATCCAGTGATGACAGTGGATACTTTTCACTGTGCTTGAGTTTGCCCCTATTTGACTAGAATAATACTTGAATCCCCACTGGGAAATTATGATGTTGCAGTATAGGTTTGAGAAAAAGAACTTGTTAAAATCAGTTTGGAAGGGTGGCAGAGAGGGACGCAGGGTTAAAATCTCCAATAATGTGCATTGATGAAAAAAAAAAAAAAACTGGAAGAATTTCAGGATGATAGAATATGGTCGAGCTACTGCAGCAGGTTGGTCCTATGGTCCTATTCTCAAGCTCTTTTGTTTTTTGTTTTTTTCCCATGGTTTGGGATTGTGGTTTGAATAAATGCCAATGATGTCACTCTGTGAGATATTGGAGATCACTGGGTTTGTTTTCTGGCACTTAACTCAGACATCAGACTACACGATGTTGGTCCAGGTTAAAAGGCCATCATAGCCCATGAAGTACAATGCAATTTTTGTAAAACAGTTTGACTGTTATGAGTGATTCATAACAGTCTCTCCAGAGTGCCTTTTAAGTGGACAGGAAAAGGATCACTTTCACTGTAAAGTGACTGTGACTAGTTCTAGGTTCACTTTCATAAAATTGTTGGCATACTTAATATTGTTGCAAAGTGCTCTCAGGTGAGCAGTGAAGTTGGTACTTTAAGTTTATGAATCCAATATTTGATGCAACTCAGTTACTGAAAACATCATGTGTAGTCTGATCCTCACCCTGCATGCTGTCTCTTTGTCAAGTCTTTATTTTCTGTCAATGGTTTTTAATTAATCTATAAACACCAACACTTGTCTTTCTGGTTGTGAGTACAGTGGAGAACAAACTAGATGATTTGTGGTTTGCTTTTTTTGTTTGTGATGGGTGGCCTCACACTTCCTGGGTCATGAGTAGAAAGCATTTTCCCAAATTCTACAAAATCTGTCTGCTCTATCATCTTCCAACCTAGTAAGCAAGACTCATTTAGCCCCACCCCCTAAAGAGGAAAGGAGGATACAGCCAACCTGTTCCCCTGATATGATTGGTTATCGGCAGCGCTGGCTGCAGGAGAATAGGACATGGCTGTACCTGAGCTGCTTGTCGCCCCTTTACCTGTATGGTCCAGGTGAGTGTGAGTGTAACATGCTCACCCCACCAAACAGAGCAGCACAGAGCACCTCTTAAGACTGACTTTTTAGGTGTCAGCGTGCAGAACTTCAGGTGGTAACACTCTGGTCTTGATCGTACATGTCCTGCAGGTTTGGGCTCCTTCCTACATTTTTTTTGGTTGAAGCTCATTTGCTGCAAATTTGCACCGCTGGTTGTGCTCCAAAGCATTTTTGCTGCATTTGTATACTTGACAGATAATTTTTTAATATAAACTCCTTTTTTTTTTAACTCATCATCCTATCTACAGGCTGTTGGTGTCTTTATCAAATGTGAGCCAATAACTATGCAAATAACAAAATAACACAACCCTGAAAAACATTTGCTTTTCAAGACCAGAGTGTCACAACCCTGTCATGAGTTCTGTTCAATATACCTTCTTCTTTTTATGTTGGAGGATCCACCTACACATTCTTGCATTTTAGGTAGTTGGGATTATTGAGGCAATTATTTTGTTTCTCTTTTCCTTACCTTTTAAAAAAAAAAATCAAAATCCTGAAATGTACTTGTTCATGAGCATCACCTTTTTGTGAAAAGTACCTTTTCTGAAGGAAAACATGGAATCTTTCATCCTTCTGAAAGAAGAAATGCAATTGTGCCATAAACATTTTTCTATTGGTTCGTCAATATCTAGCCCAACACTTGGCATAGTATAAATGTATATGACTAATCCACATCCTATAAAACTAAAAACAGTTACCCCTCTTTCACTGTGTGCATGAATGTGCTGAATAGTGTGAGCTATCAGTGGCTGATATCTTTAAAAACCACACTGTCAGCATACATATTGAGCCAACAGTAAAAGTACACAATAAACCTCCTGTAAAGTTAATTTTCTTCACACTGACAATCACATTAACAGTTGGTTATATTTTTTATTTTTATTTTTTTTAGTCTTGAAGTCTGAGGATATAAATCCGTGTATCATTTGTTCTTTCCATTTTCAACTGTCAATAAAAAATTGAAAAAGGAAGTCGCTAGAAGTCGCTAGATGCGACGGACGGACACGGACGGACGGACGGACTGTCAGACCGGGGGGGGGGGCATTTTTTGTTTTTTATGTTGGATTCTAAAACGAAATAAAACGCCCCTTTTTCCTTTTTCAATTTTTGATTGACAGTTGAAAATGGAAAGAACAAATGATACACGGATTGATATAGACTGGTCATTTTTGACTTTGTCTCTCTCCCTCTCTCTCCCTCCATAGGTTCACCTGCCCTCCAGCCTGAGCCAAAGCGGTCTAACTACTGAGACTGAAGTCTGCCTGTCTGGGTATTGTTCCAGAACTGTCCTTGCCTTACTCCCCTGAATAATTCAGGATATCACTCTTGTTGTTTTGCATATGTTTCTTTTTTTAATTAACTGTACATAAATTGTATGTTAAATATTTTCTTATTAAAATTTTTTCTATTATCTGTTCGTCCAGTATTTTAAAGGTCGCTCTTAAAATGCTGCAGGAACAAATGTTTCTTTTATTTGTGTGTTTGTGTTTTTTTTTTCTAATATTTGATGTTATGTAAATAGAGATGTTCATTTTACATTTGTCTAAATATGCACTTCTTTTTCATTTGATACTTGAAGTCACAAATCAGCTTAAGTTGAATGTGTATTATTGAATAAAGATGAACTATAAAATTGATTTCCTCCCATGAAGTTATTAAAGATTTAACACTGATTACAGCCTAAATTGACCAGTTTTATCATAACATAGGTCATAAATTAAACAAGACTGTACAGCAGAGGCAGACAATGAAGGTGAAAATGACAGGAGTTGAGTAGATAAGATTATTGAAATTTGTGATCAGACCCATGTGATTAGAAACTTTTTAAAAATTTTTGACTTCTTTTGCAGTCTTACTCAAAGCACATCTGTTCACAACTTGGCTTCCTTAGTTTACCTTCTCAACCTTTATTTCCCTCGTATTGCTTTGTAGGTAACAGGGGAAAATGTTGAACTTTGATATAAGGGGTAGAGGCACAAAAAAAATTGGAAGGCTAGATTTGATCACAACACAGGGATACACACAGTTGAAACCACAAGTTTACATAGATCAGTATTTCTTTTCCTCTCATGGTGTTTGATATTGAAGCAGATTATTTTTACTGTTTAGGTCAATTGCTAAATGCCAGAATAATGAAAGTATTAGAAAATATATATTATTACTTTCTCCAAAGCTAAAAAAAATAACATTACTAAGATTACTATGCTACAAAACTAATTGGGAAAGCCCAGGTGATTATGTCATGGCTTTGGACGCTTCCATGGGTAATTTGACATTTGAGTTAATTGGAGGCACATTTTAACGCATGCTTCCTTGTGTGAACTGGTGGGAAAATTAAAAGAAAGCTTCCAAGATATGGGGAAGAGAACTGTGGACCTTTATATACTTATATATGTGTGTCTGTCATACATATGAATTATTTAAAAAATTAATACATTTTTATATACTGTACATTGTCTATTTATATAAGACATTTAAAAGCTACACTTTCGAATACGATCATGCATTGTTTCAATGCATGATGGGAGTCTACCCTATCATGCACTGAAACAATGCATGATGGGAATCTATCATATGTCTTTAAAAAAATCAGTATAAAACTATATATATATATATATATATATATATATATATATATATATATATATATATATATATGAGAGAGAGATGTACACAGTTTTCAAAATAAGTACTTTTTTAAAAGTGAGTAAAGCTTTGAATCTTAGCTTCTATTTCCAAACATGTAAATACTTCGATTTCTTTTTAAAAATCTTTTTTTTTTTAGTGCAGTAAACACTACAGCAGAGCGGTTTGTTTTCACGTGTTATTTGTTTACAGTCGCCAACGTTCTGATTACGCAATTCTACATCCGTCCGCATCAGTCGTTGCCTACAATTAAAGAAAGAGGGCTCATCAACGTACGGTATGCGGATACCATTCTTGACATCGTAGCCAAGATTAAACAAATATAAATCGCGCAGTGTCATATGTTGTAACCTTTCACATCTGCAGAAATCCTGCAGCCCCATCAGCCCCCCTCCCATCGCTCCCAACGTCAAACGTCACTGCGTAACGACGCACGTCCTTCCAATTCGAGCGTTGGGATCCAAATGCTAAGCTAAAGTAATAGTAGCAGTTGTGTCGTAGATAGTAGTTTGACGTCTTAGCTGTGAAGAAATAGTCCTGGACCGTGTGGAAGACCTCGTTACATTTTTTTCGTATTTGTCTGTGATGTATGGATGGATAGTTGACGGAATCTCGTCGCTATTTGAGCCCGTTTCAGGGCAAAACTCCACTGAGTGGCCCGGAATAAGAAACGTTAGCCAGGAGGGACTCACGCGACCAGGTGTGAAAGCGGCACCACGGCGGCAGGAGAGCCATAGTAGACCGGCTAAACGGAACTACCAGAGGTCAGTGGATGAAGAGACTTTAATATTCGGTGGTTTAATTGTGATTATAGCATTGAGGATCCCAGATTATACAGTTTGTGTTTACGGAAGGCTAAGGTTAGTGGCTAAAGTTAATTTATGTTTGATCCATTTAGACACGCCACTTCTTCACCCAAGTGTTCCTCGATCATCTCTTCACCTTCTGTCATGACAACACTCCCTACATAAGTTAGCATCTCAGGCAGGATGTGGCGCTGTTCTCTGCGAACATAGTATCTTTGGAATGTTTTTACAATTTAATTATTTTTTTTAATTTTTTTGGCCTGTTTAGACACAACAGGGTCAACTTCAAGCCATGGGAAACTGACAGAATGTTAAACTATCTTTCATTTTGACAATTAAAAATTTATATTTTGCCCTCGAAGTCTGTATTGTTTTAGGGTTGGCTAAATGGTGGAAATGTAAGTCATTACACCATCAGTCAATACAGTAACAGAGTTCCACAAATGAGTTTCTGAAATGACTTGATTATTTATGATGAATTTATTTTGTTAGTGCACTATAAGATGCAAGATGCACAAACTAACCCAAACCTTGCTTTCTTTCTTTTACAGTGTCCATGTTCCAGATGGTGTTTGCCAGAATGACCAGGTAGAAGTGAAAAGACGTAGACGAGGTATGTTTAAAAGAAATTCCAAAGAATTGTCTTCACCTGAACATCTGTCATTGTTAACTAATGTCCTATTTTTCAGATGTAGTAATTAGCTTTGCGAAGAAGATTGTAGCTGGGTTAGCAGGTCTACTTGGGATTGCAGAAACCACAGACAGCCGAATTGGAGAATCCAAGTCAATATGAAGACACACAGGTGGGAGTCTTTCCTCTTTATACAGATGCATAGATTTAGATAAACATTGTGTACTTCTCTTAATATTTTGTACATATCTTTTAATGATCCAACCACAGCTTTTAAACTTATGGAACATCAAAACTGCACCAAAGACATGCAGTTATCAGCTTTGTCATTAAGTGTGAACACAATCATATAGCATCAAAGGTGTATTTGAGACATGTTTTGTTGTAAGTTTTAAGACAAACGGCTGTAAAGTAAGAATGCTTTAGAAAATAGAAAATGTACTGTTTTTATTTTAATCAAATATCAAATTGGTGATCATTTTTTGCCTTATATAAAAAGTAATTGAAATAAAAAAAGGAGAAGAAATTCTTCTTGGTCAACCTGCAGTTTTTTAAGGAACTCTGCATATATATCTCCTCTGGGGGTGTAGGCTGCTTAAAATCCTTTGTTACTTCATTTAATCCCTGACTAATTTGATGATGTTGAGATCGGGACTTGAAATTATGACCATGCCATAATTCCCCGGCTCCTTTTTCTTTTTTTACGCTGAAGATAGCTCTTAATGACACAGGCTGGATGTTTGGGGTTGTTGTCCTGCTGCACAATAATTTTGGTGCCTGTCAGATCCCCTCTGATGCAGTTGTACGAGGTGTGTCTTTATTTTCAGAATTCTCATTTCAGTTTGCCTAAATACAGCCCCGAGCTTGCAAGGAACCTCCACCATGCTTGACTTTTGCACTCTTTGTTGTGCCCTGAATAGTTAAGGCACTTGAACCTCGTTTCCCTATCAGAGGTAGAGGATTTTTAGCTGCAGTGGTCCCATGAAGACCACTTCTGGCCAGTAGATGGATGTATATCAGGGTTGCACTTGTTTCTGTTTGTTCACTCCTGGGTTTTTTTCGAGATTTCGAGAGGAATTAATTATGTGTTTTGTGTCCTGCATGAACTGGGACATGAAACTGTCTTCCACAGCTTGACCTTGGTGCAGTTTGGCTGTTCCTCGTCCAGTTTTAAGTCTCCTTCAGAACAGTTTCTGTTTTAGTTAGTGATTGTGCAGCTGTTTGCTTAATCATACTCCTGACTATGATCACACATAATCCCTGTGCGTGCGTGTGTGTCCCTTCAAAAACACTTGAAAGACTTTAATTGTCTTGCATGTCCTCTCTTGATCCAGCCTGTCACTTTAATGGGTATAGATGAGCTCCACATGTCATGGCTGAACAGTGTTGAGTGCAGAATGGGTAAGTGAGAACAGATAATACCGTAGAGAAAAGCTTGGCAGTGTTGACTATATTCAAATATATATTTGTTTTTTCTTGACAGATAAACCAGTAGGTGGAATGAATGACAGGGGTGGGAAGAATCTTTTTCAGAGTTCATTACCACCTTTAATGAGGAAATACAGGTAAATTACCCAATTATTGAAACTTACTCAATTCTTGCTTGCACACTTGATGCATGAACCGCTAAGTAGCAGCTTTGACAGCAGTCTATTGCTAAAGCTGCCACTCCTTATTTTTCCTTTTTTAATCAAGTGGAACAACGCTCCCAGACAGATGCAAAGATAGGGAGAAGAGAGGCTCTCTCCAGCTGCTGCCTTCAAGGCCCACCGTCAGGGTGGGAACTTCTAATCCTGATTCAGTGTGCAATGGCATTGGACACAACCGCTGCTACAAACCTAGTCTTACCGTGGAAGAGGTAAACTTGGACTGATCGTGGGATTTATCCTAAAATTACCTTATCATTGTTTTAGTTGATTTTTTTGTTTGTTTTTATTATTTTAAAGATTTATTTTAGAGGTATTTAATTTCTCCGATTCTCTATCTGAATATTGCTGTAAGGGCTAAAGTTGTATTTTCTTAGCAGTTGTAGTGAGAATCACCAGACCATGTAACGCCACTCAACAAGATTTGACAGTTTGTGTATCTTTGGTTTCTGCCACTAGGCCATAAAGCAGAATAATAAGGAGCACTACAGGCGCTTATTAGAGATGGTGACAGAGAAATACAGCAAAAGCCAGCCTCTGCCTTTCAACCAAACAAAACCACAAGAGTGAGCATTGCCTTTTATTCATGTAGAACTTAAAATATTTTCATCAAGATCTATTTAACAATGCACCATTTGGACATGAGCTGATTACTACTGAATTCTACTTCTCTTTTGTTCCCAGTGAGTCACTTTCACAGGTTGATCATAAAACTGCTGCTTCAGGAAAAACGTTTGAATCAGTGTCCAGGAAAATAGCGTGCACAGGTAAGCCACTTCTGTGGAGGTTATTTGGGTCTAAAGAATTGTCAATTGTCTTGTTTTAATTTTTTAATTAATTAATTTTTTTTGTTGCCTTCAGGTAGTTACTGTCAATGTCTGTGTAATTACATTTTTTTCCCTTGATTATACTTGTCATAATTTTCAGTGCATTTCAAATGACATCCTTGTCTGTTTTACAGCTGCACCAAATGTCTTTACATACAGAAATGCATCTGCAACTAAGGACAGGTTGGTTTTGTTTACATTTTGTAAACATGTAATATAGGATCATGAATGAAGCTTTCAGTAACTTCTACCTAACGAATCTTCAGGTGGAGTGGCTTGACCTTTAGTAAGTCGTACATTGGAGCCCTTGACGACACGCAGCCTGTTAGATGTACAAAGGTAGTTATTACTTTCTTTGTGTTCTTTTTGTTCGAAGTAGTTATCAAATCATAACCTAATGTGGTACCTGTGTTGTTGCAGAAGCAGGCAGCAGAGTTGGACCTTTCTACAGAGGTAGCTACTCGTCTCAGTTTAGTGGACAGAGATGCTTCTTCTGTCAGTCGTAATGACACACAGTCTGCATACACAACCCATACACGGCACAGTGATGAGGACATACCCAGGCTGACCAAGGTGAGATTGCATGTTTGACTATAATGTAGACTTATCACACTGAGGGGAAAAAACACAGTCAGACCCCAGTTTGTGTCATTTCCCAGGAAATGGCAGTGGAGGTGAGCAGAGCTCTGGCTCAGAGTGATCCCAACCTTGTTTTAAGTGCAGCCTTCAAACTTCGCATCACGCAGCGAGACCTGATCACACTACAGGAAGGCAGCTGGCTCAACGATGAGGTGACCTAGTTGACCACAAACAAAAACAACTTTTTTTTTTTTCTTAAAGTCAATGCACTGTTGTAAAGACTTGAGCACATTCTCCCTATATGTGTGGAGTGTTCCAATCTTTAAAAAAGGAAGTCCCCCATTAGAATTCAGCAGAGAACTATATTTCACTGGAAATTTGAATAGCTTTGATCTGATATCCTCACAATCTTTTTTTAGATTACATTTTTAGTTCAGTTTTTTGTTTGAAGGGAACATTGTTAAAGGAACATTAAGTCATTAACCATTCATAAAAGCACTGCAGTTTGTATTGTCCTGGCTTTTGGTAAACAGAAGTAAACAATGGTGTGTTGTAGTGGCCCATTGCATTATTTAAATACTGTTAGACTGGTCAGTTTGCATCCTCAAAATCTTTCCACGCACACAATGTTCAACTTTTATCTTCAGTGCTACAGGCAAAAAGTAAAAAGATAATAAAATGATGTGCTCTGTTCATAGAGATATCAGCAGTGCTTTTTAAGATTGCTATCATTATGCTGTTGAGAGCTATTTAAATCTGTCTGCTACTTTCCCTGTAAATTAGCTCTGTTTTATGCAGTGACACAGAGGAAAATGACAGCACATATTGTGTTTTGTGTCATGCCTATTTTTTCTACCAAGGTGATAAACTTCTACCTTTCCTTGATCATGGAGCGGAACTCTGGAGGAGCAGAACGATTAAAAGTCTACTCCTTCAGCACCTTCTTTTTCCCAAAGCTGCGAGGTGGAGGAGGTGGGCAGGCTGGAGGACATGCTGCCGTGAAACGCTGGACCAAGGCTGTTGACTTTTCCTCTTTGACCTCATTCTTGTACCCTTGCATCTTGGTGTCCACTGGGCAATGGCTGTAAGTCAGATTTGTTACATTAGTGGTTTAATTTTCTATTTGTTTCTATAATTCTCTCTGATGTAACGTGCTCTAGGAATGGAGGAATGAGGCCCTGCAGGTTTTGATCACTCTATCCTCTCCTCTTTTTAGGTGATAGATTTCAGGTCACGGACGGTGAAATCCTATGACTCAATGGGCCAGAGGCATGATGACATTTGTAGTCTGTTACTGTGAGTCCACACTTTTCTTTTAAGCTCCAGAATGACCATCTACAATGTTTTGGTTCATATTTTTGCAGCATACTTTGAATGGTCTCATCGTGCTCATTTTTCAGAATTTATCTAAAAGAGGAGCACAGAGAAAAGAAAGGGAAAGAGCTTGACGGTTCCAGATGGACTGTTGGAAGCTTGAAGGCTAATGTAAGTTAAAATGATGAATTCAAAACACTTTGAATTAAGCGTTCAATCTTTGACCGTCTGCTTGAATTTATGTTATGTAAATAGGATATACCCCAGCAGAAAAATGGGAGCGACTGCGGTGTTTTTGCCTGTAAATATGCTGACTATATTGCAAAAGGAAAGTCTCTCGCCTTTAAACAGGTATCCACATATGATATATATTTTAAAGGACCCTGTGGAGTTATTTTGTAGTCACGTAGCTGTTGCTGCCACAGTGCGTTTTATTTTGGTGTGTTATCGCTTTGGTAATTGAAAAAGTAGGACATAAATTGCATGCAAGTGCGTGCATGAAATTTGAATATATTGGGGGGGGCCCTGTTGTAGATGTGTGTCAACTCAGCAATAACACTAAAGGTCGAGGTTTGCAAATCCACAGGGGTCTTTAAATCTAATAACACTTTTTAATTATATTTGGAACATTATTTATATTGTGAATATGACTATATTTCTTTTTTTTTCAGTGCCACATGCCTGTCTTCAGGAAGTTAATGATGTGGGAAATCCTCCATCAGCAGCTGCTGTAGAAGCTGCAGTCACACGTCTCCAGTGGGAGTAACCCGTGTGTTGTACAGTGACTACGTGCTCTCACAATGATCCAATGGGCCAAAGACATGGACTTTACTGGTAGAATTCTAACCCAGATGTGAAAAAATTAAACATTAGTCTTAAGAGTTAGTTATGTCTCTTCTTTTGTCAGAGACATAGTAACTATTTGTAATCTCTGAGTTGTAATTGGAGATATTATTGAAATGTAAGATGTGTTCGGTGCAACAGACTGGCTTTTTGACAGGATTGTTTGTCCTAGTTTGATCTTCTGCTTTAAGTGCCTTTACCCTTTGCCCACTGATCTCAATTTAGAACATGCTCTTAAAAGGAGTGTGATTATTTGCAATTCATCATCAGTTCTGAGAATCTTAACTCAGAACTGAATGAATTGAATTGTTGCAGGTCATTGATATTCTGTTAGAATTTGACTGTTCCCTTCACAGGCTGTCGGCTTGTTCAGAACGGAGTGAGATCTAGTTGTGATACTCAATCTTTTTTTTTGAATATCAACAAAGTTAATTTAAACTCTCTCCTCTGTCAGACAGGAAGTGCATGACTGAGTACTTATTGCAATAAGATGTTTGTTTTACAAATATTTATGATTCTACTGGAAGTATGCATTTGTGTATGCATTATTGTTGTGTGTGAAAAGTTTTTCTTTCATAAGTAGAGTTTTTTTTTTTTCCTGTGTACCATTAAAGTACTGTTAGATCTGTGAATTTTTTCAATAATATACTACAGAATCTGTTTAGGACTGATTCAAAAAATGGATTGTAGAATACTCCGTAGTGAACTACTGTACACACATGCATGTTTGTGCTCATATTTAAAAATGTGATCATGTCCACTGAAATAAACTATTACTTTTGCAATTGCTATAATTCTTATAGTCAAATTTACCTGGGTACCCCTAATCCGTCAGGCTGCACAGCATCAAGAACTCATTCATCAATAGCTGATTAAAACCTCACAGGCAAGGGATTACTTTTGGAAACCTTGGTCAAGGATTTAAATATGAAGCGACAGTGGCATTTTCAAGCATTACATGCTGCCTTCAAAATGACATCACTTCCGGGAACATGCATGCACCTTTCAATGAAATAGTGTGCAGAATGTGGTTTTGCATTATTTGATAAGGCATATCTGACTAAGAAAAGAGTATGGTTGGGCCCTGGGTAGCTTGTTGGTTTAAGCAGATGGTCCATGTACAGCAGCTGCAGCTTTCCTGCAGTGGTCATTGATTCAGCTGCCAGTCTGCCAGTCTGTGGCCCTTTGCTGCATGTCTTCTCCATTTTCTCTCTGCCCCACTTTCCAGTCTTTCTCACTGTAAATAAAGGCCACTAGAACCACAAAATCTTAGAAAATAAAAAAAGAAGAGAGTACACTTACTGGCCTGCCTGTAACCCTCACCCAACCCAGGAGAGGAGATTATAAGCAAAAAGATATGGACTATGGTGACCCTGTGCTTTTGCATTACATATGACTTTGCAGAATGATAACACAAACCACAAAGCGTTAAGAGAAAGAATGGCAGCATTACAAAGTGATGCAGGCTATGCTTTCCCAGATTACTTTTCTTTTTAACCCATATCTTGTTCCCAATAAATGTCAGGGAACTGAGAAGACCAGTTGCTGGAGTTTTAGGAGATACAGGATTCTAGTCCTGGACCGTCCTGGGTCTTCATTGCTGGATTTTTCATTTAATGATGCACCAAATGTTTTCTACTGGTCAAAGGTCTGGACTGCCTGACAGGCCAGTTCAGCACCTGGACTCTTCTGCGATGCTGTGACGGATGCAGTATGTGGTTTAGCATCGTCTTGCTGAGATATCCAAGGCCTTCCCTGGAACAGACATTGGAAGGATATGTTGCTCTAAAACTTCTTTGAACTCTTGAGCTTTGATGGTGCCTTTCCAGATGTGTAAGCTGCTCACGCCACCGACACAAATACCAACAGAGATTCAGGCTTCATGGTTTCCAAAAAGAAATACAAATTTTGATTCATCTGACTACAGAAAATCTTTCCATTTCTCTTCAGACCATTTTAGATGAGCTTTAGCCCAGAGAAGACAGGATTGTGTTCATAAATGGCTTATTCTGTGTATGATACAGGTTTAACATGTATTTGTGGATTGCATGGCAAACTGTGTTCACAGACAGTGATTTCTGGACGTGTTCCTGAGCCCATGCAATGATGTCCAGTAGAGAATCCTGCCTGTTTTTGATGCAATGCTGTCTGAGGGCCCGAAGATCACGAGCATCCAGTTCTAACCTTCAATCTTCTCTCTTGTGTGCACACTCTTTCTGATTCTCTGAATCATTTAATTATGATATGTACTGTAGATGGTGGGATCTTCAAAGTCGCAAAGTTGCAGTTTTACTCTGAGGAACATTTTTCAGAAATTGTTCCACAATGTTCCAGATGCAGTTTGTCACAGATTGGTGTATTTCTTTTCATCTTTGCATCTGAGAAGCCCTTGCCCTTCCGCTTCTGTTTTACCCAGTCATGTTACTGACCTGTTGCCAATTAACCTTATTAGTTGTCAAGTGTTCCTCTGTTTTTTTTTAAATTTACACTAATTATTTGCCCAGCCTTTTGATGCACCTCGTTCCAACTTTTTTTTTAGATGTGTTGCAGCCATCAAAGTCAAAATGAGATAATATTTTCCTATTTAAAATTTGTAATTTGTCAACATCTGACGTGTTCCTTTATGTTCTTCTGAGAATAAAATATGTGTTTATGTAATTTGCCAAACCACAGACTGAGTAAGAAAACGGTTAACTGTTGTCGATGTTTTATTTTGAAAAGCCAACCGGAACGGGAAACGAAGTCATTAAGCGCAGAACATTGTAGAAGGTTTCTGTTGTTAGCTGGTCCGCACGAGACCCGCGAACGTTGAGCTCAATTTTCGACGGTGAAATCGGTCGTATTTTTACACTTTTAACTGCATCGGCAGTCTAAATATTTAAAAAATGAGTGACAACGAGAAAGAATTTCGGGAGCAGGTGAGTTTTGTCTTCCTAAAATAAGCATTAGAATGACGATACGCTGCAGCAGCTCGCTGGCTTAGCTATTTTCAGCTGCTGTAACTCAGTAAATGAATATGCAATTAAAAAGGCTTACATTTTTAGATAAATTTACACTGTTCGAGACTTATATATGTTTAGTGCAAGTATATAAGCGTCGCCCCTCTCATAATTGTAAATTCAAGCAAATAAGTTGAAGTGTAACGTCGCAACGGTTGCTAAGCTAAACCATGCGGCCTTCAAGGCATCGGAAAATGTGACCGCGCCTTCCAGGCTTACTTTCATTTAATAAATAATCAGCACCAACCGATACGAAAATAAGTGCATTTTAATTAATGATCAGTCTGTATTGACGTTCACCTTTTGTGCCAGCGAATGTAAAAGCATAACTTGCAGCCATTTGATATTTTCTTGGATTTGTTTTTTTTTTCTTTTTTTGTTCTTATTTGGTTTAAATCAAACCTACATGCCTTATCACCCTTGTTTGTTTTTTGTCAAGGTTGAGGTTGGAAGAAAGAAAAAGGCTGAAGACGTGTCAGATGTGAAGTTTTTAATGTTTGAAGCTGATGGTGTTGATGCATGCTAATGTAATGGATGCTGAAAAGAAGCGATCAAGATGTGACCCCACTTCTAGTGTTGTAATGGCAGATGGTAAAAAGGGGAAGAGGAAGAGGAAAAAAGAAGTCAGAATTTCAGACGGAAGAAAGAAGAAATGAAGGGTTGTTATGAAGTAATGAAGTAATGAAGTTAAGATCAGAAGTGTGCCTGGGTATGAGTAATTTCTTAACAACCTGCTATGTTGTATATTCTATTTCACCCTGTTTCTTTCTCCTTAGCATGCTTAAATTTGTTTCCCCCTCTCTGTATCAGACACATCACTGATCAATCCCTCCATTCTTTTTAAACAAATTTTACATGCAGCCTGTCAGCTAAATTAACTTATACTTGAAATATCTGTTGCAAAATCTATATTTTTTAAAGTTTTTATAAAACAAATTTAAAACATTTAGTCCTAAAAAATGTTCAGCACCATACATTGGTGAATCCCCTCTGGAAGGAAGGGGCATTTGGGGGACAACCGCCATCTCCTCCTGTGCCTTTTTGTTTTTTGTGAAATACACTTGATTGCAGATCATTGCTGATTGTCATGTCTGGTCTGCCCAGGACTCTCGGGGTGGCTCAAGGAGTGCATCCCCTCGGGGCTCTGCGAAATCCACCAGCCACTCACCAGCCCGCTCTAAAGATGGCTCTCGCCGCTCCAGGTCCAGATCTCGCTCTCGGATCGAGGTCTAAATCAAGGTAGGGCAGTTCTTCTCTCATGTTCTGTGTTGAAATCACCATGTTCAGCTGAAGAATTGAGTCCCACACCCCCCCGCAGGTCTCGCTCCCATCGAAGTTCTCGCAGGCACTACTCCACGTTCTCGTTCCCGCTCCCGCCGCCGCCGCTCGAGGAGCCGATCTCGTAGCTCAGATTACCGCCGCCGTAGGAGCCACAGCCGTTCTCCGATGTCAAATCGTCGCCGACACATTGGCAACCGGGTATTGTGCTCATTTTGAGTCTGTATGTGTTTCTCTTGGTGATTTTAAATACAATCTGAAGAAAACCTCAAAGCATTTTTGAAGAAAAAAGAAAGTGAAAGCTTACATTTCCTTTGATTTGATCACATTGTGAATATATAGATTTGTGTCATCTAATTTCTCTTGTCTGTTCCTGCAGGGCAACCCGGACCCCAGCGCCTGCCTGGGAGTGTTTGGTCTGAGTCTGTACACAACTGAGAGGGACCTCAGGGAGGTTTTCTCTAAATATGGCCCACTGGCTGACGTCAATATAGTGTATGACCAGCAGTCACGCCGCTCAAGAGGTTTTGCTTTTGTCTATTTTGAAAACTGTGGGGACGCAAAAGAGGTAAGAAGCTGAACTAGAGATGGTGTTTAGAAGTACCACGGTGGTGGTGCTGATGATGTGATGTGTCCAGGCTAAGGAGCGCGCTAACGGTATGGAGCTTGATGGACGCAGGATTCGAGTGGATTTTTCCATTACTAAACGAGCCCATACTCCTACTCCAGGAATCTACATGGGACGCCCCACGTAGTGAGTGAAAAATCAGAAGCCATTCTTTTTTACTCATTACTCTACTTTCTTTTTTTTTTTTTTTTTTTTTCCCTGGGCCATGTTAGAATAATTCTGACCCTCAACTCTTTGGCTTACAGTGGTGGTGGCGGAGGCGGCGGCGGTGGTGGTGGTGGCGGCGGCGGAGGTTCGCGCCGCGTCTCAAGGGACTACGATAGAGGTTACGACAGAGGCTATGACAGAGGTTATGATCGTGACTATGATCGCTATGACGACAGGGAGTACCGATCATACAGGTGAGCTTAATGTGTCCCAGTATTTCATTTTATCATAGCAAGTGGTAGGCATGTATCTGTGGTCCGCATTCAAGATCTAACCTCGAGAACTTTAAGATTTAACTTGATTTATATGAAATATTTTAAAGGTGTTAACATGTATTCATTTTTTCCCCACTCAGGCGCAGGTCTCCATCTCCTTACTACAGCAGGGGTTACCGCTCTCGATCTCGGTCTTACTCACCACGTATGTTTGAACCATATTTCTACCATTCTTGTTGTAGGGATTAAAATACTAAATATGTTTTAATGCTATTAATTGTAATTATAATTAAGACTTTGATATACATGTTATCAATAGAACCGTAAACTTGACTCTTTTTTTTTTTCTCCCTCTAGGTCACTACTGAGCAGAAGACAGTCCAGTGTTAATTTTCAGTGCTTGTTTCCTTTTGTGTTGACCAGATTATATATATGTCACTAGAAATTTTCAATGTGTTCATACATCAGTCGATTTTTGTCAAACGTAAAAAAGGAATAAAGTACACGTCAACGCTTCAGAATTAGTTATGGGTTTCAATTCACCTGTTTGCAGGAACAATTGTGGAATAAAAAAGGTCTAGCCAAAAATGTATTGATCTAATAAAAAAAATTGAGAATCCGTTTCAGTGGAGCTGGGAAGTGTGTGCACCAAATGTTAATCAGTATGCTTTTTACTTTTTTTTTTTTTTTTTGTAAGTAGCAAAATCGGAATGGAAAATAATTCTTATCAGTTAATTTCATACTAATAGTTAAAATCTGTTTGGTTTGTTGCTCGACTGTCTTTTATCTGTGGGATTTTGCCTCTTTTTCTTATACAGTTTCACAATTTTCCATTTTTGTTTTCATGTAGGTGGACCATCCCTGTCCTAGTTTATTCTGATAGGTTTTAAATGCTGTGTTTTTCCTTCTTTTGTCTCCATGTATCATGGTAAGGACATTTTTTTTGTTATATAAAAAAAAATAAAAAGAACCTCAAAATGTCTGCTGTGTCATTCTTTTATGAAGGGTTTTTTTTGTAATCAGCGTGACAATTTAAAAAAATGTTTTGTGGTTTAGAACTTGTATTAAACTTTACCAACTCACAAAAGACTGGACTTTATTCAAAGTTAATTTTTATGGAATTGAACAATTGTAAAAAATCTTGTCATTTAATGACACCACTTACCTTCATTAAACCATAGTCGCTTTTAGTATAAATGTATTAAGTCATTCAGTGTGCCAAATGTAAAGGGTCGCTCCACAGAGCTGTGGTTTCATGTTACATTAGATCAGTGCTTCTCAATTATTTTCTGCTGTGCCCCCCCCCCCCCCCCCCCCCCCCCCCCCCCCCCCCCCCCCCCCCCCCCCCCCCCCAGTAAGGAGAAAACATTTCGCCCCACCCACCCAACCGTCCACCGCGACTATAAATATCATTTGTCTATAAATTTGTTATATGTACACCTCTGCATAACACTATCCATATTAGCATTAAGGGAAACAAAAAAGAAAGAAATACACACCAACTTATAACAAAAGTAATTTTAATAAAATAGTTTTTTAGTCTGTAAAGATATAAAGTGCATTAATTATGCAGCGCTACATCAGGGTCGTCAGATTTCCTCGTCTTAACTTTCTGGTGACTTTCATTTGTCTCATTATCTCCATCTCTCTCCGCTTTTCTTTTCATCCCTGTTAAATATTTTTTCGTGTGTCTCTTGAGGGATTGTTCACTTCATATCTCCTGCTCTGTGCCGCGTGCATGCACGTCCGTGCAAAAAAAAAAAAAACGACACCATATAACTAATACTCCCTGCGCACACTGCGACAATGAGAGCGTTACTGCCACCTACTGGAGTATATGTGCAATTACAGTTTATTTCAGCCAAAAAGAAAGCCCGGGCTCACCCCACTATTTGAGAAGGTCTGCATTAGACATTTGGTAGATCTTGTTACTAACATCCCACCACATGGGCAGTTGAGACCTTTTTTTTTTCTTTTAATTTTGTGGCTCTAGTGGCCTTTATTCACAATGAGAGACAAGAAATTGGAACAGAGAGAGAATGGAGAAGACAGGCAGCAAGAGTCACATCCAGGAGTCAAACCCACAACCAGCTGCAGGAGGACTGTGAGCCTCCGGACATGGGCCCCCTGCTTAAACCACTGATCCACTTGGTGGCCCAAGAATTATATCTTAACCCACATGATCTTGTCATGTGAACTTATATCTTCCATTAAAAAAAAAATATTTAAAAATCCATATCTGAGCTTTTTTTTGGGAAAATGTCATACAAATGATGCACAGCTTTGTAGAATGACCCTAAAGCAGTGGTTCTTAACCTATGTTCGATTTGAACCCTAGGGGTTTGGTGAGTCAGTCTCAGGGGTTCGGTGGAGGCCTAGACATACACCTGACTCAAATGATTCATGATGACACTCCCGGCTTGGCCATCAATGGCTACAGGTGATCACGTTACATTGCTTGACCAGTCTGTGCTGCAGGGAATTTGGTGTGCTTCAGTAATAGACTTATGACTGTCATGAAGGTACATCATGTGATTTCTTTAATTTTTAATCCATAGTTAACTGTCAAGTCAAAAAAGAAAGTGGTCGGATGACTATGTACAATATGGAGTAATAAGTAAGGTATATAATTCATGCATTGTATTGGTTTTGTTTTTTGAACACACTGATGTTAATGAATGCTTCATTTCTGTGCACCAGTAAAACATATAACTATGTCTTGAATTTGAAAAAAAAAAAACATTTTATTTTTCAGTAAAGAAGGGTTTGGTGAATGTGCATATGAAACTGGTGGGGTTTAGTACCTCCAATAAGGTTAAGAACCACTGCCTAAAGTATTTGGCCCGTCCGACCAAAGCAAACTTTCAGTTCTTTATTATGTATTGTCAGATTATCTTAAAGTTTCATTGTGTTGTCCAAATATTTTGTTCTTTGTGTACAACCTAAGAATTTTCAATTTGGTATTGTATCAGGAAGAAATAGGATGGAACAAGCTATGTCTGGACATCTTGCTCCAGATACTTAAATAGTTGTCAACATAGTACTGGGTCAAACTGAATGCATGTTACACGTGCATTTGATAGTATTGCCTTTAAACTATGTGACTTGGGTCAAACATATTGAAACTCCTGACAGGGTAAGTCAGGTTTGTAGGATGTCTTGCTCACACAGCTTTTCAGCTTTGCCCACAAATTTTCTATAGGATGTTTCCAAAGAAACAGCTTTCATTGTTCTGGTGTTAAGAAAATAGAAATTTTTTTTTTTTTTGTTTGTTTGTTTATCTTAAGTTACCTAAGACAGGAAAAGTTTAAAGGTCATGTGTATTTTTATACAGAGCATGTAAACTTTTGGTTTCAACTTTATATCATATTTTAATCATCACTGAATATTTTATTTTGTGATCCAAAGCAATCTGCCATTTCACAATATGCAGCAGTGTTTGCATGACTCAAAACCTGAATTCATATGACCTGATTGTAATATAACCTTAAGATTAATGCTTAAATTTAATTAATTTTTACAATTTAGATCTTTTTGGGGCAGTATTTCTACAGGAATACAGAGTTTTCATAAAGATTTCACTAACTCCAGCACTAGTATTTGATGACTCTGGTTTTTGACGTTTTCTTCTTTGCAATCCGATCGCAACCAGTGATGGCGCCCTCTAGCGATGATTTATGGAACCAAAGACACTCACTTAAAGACATTAACTTAACCAATTAATTCTTAGTGTGAACTAAAACGAGAAAAATATCTGGTTCAATCAGTATTTCAAATAAATTAAGTAAATGAAGGGCTATTTGATGTAGTGTATTAGTTTGCGCGCCTCTGACGTATGGTTCCAGCTCTCCGTCTGACCAATTAGAAACAGTTTGCGTCAAAACACTTCCGCTTTGCTCTCCAACCTGCCTTTCCACTGAAACGGCCGGTGTGAGCAGAGCAATAGCACGGAGCTTATAGGTGAAGAAGACACGAAAAGGTAGCAAACAAGGAGTTTTCTCATCTTAATTACCTTTTCGTTGTTTTTAATTGTGGAAAGACCTCGATAAGACCATTTGTTCAGTCCAGTATGGTCACTGACAGACAGCAAACGGTGTTTCCAGTCAGCCTCGCGCTAACTCTGCTAGCATGGTGTGTTTGAATGAGCATATGACTGGAGTTGCCTCAGAAACATGAAGCTCTTACATTAATATCCAGAATCGGCAGATGATACGAGGGAGTTGGAGTATGTAAACATAGGCGTCATTGGGTAACCAGCCATGTTTAAACTCTTTCAGATGCCTCCTAAAAAGACAGAAGCTCCAAAACCGCTTCCATTGATTGGACGATTTGGAACATCTCTAAAAATAGGAATCGTGGGATTGCCAAATGTTGGGTAAATATTATAAATTATGTGGGTATTTGCAAATTATTGTGTAATGAGCATGCATCTCATTGTTAGACTGCCATTGATCCTGTTCTGACTGTGTTGCAGGAAATCCACCTTCTTCAATGTGCTGACGAAAAGCCAAGCGGCTGCAGAAAACTTCCCTTTCTGCACAATTGACCCTAATGAGAGCAGGGTGCCTGTTCCCGATGACCGCTTTGATTTCCTCTGCCAGTACCACAAACCAGCCAGGTTTGTGTTGTGGCAGCTGGTTGTTATTTACTCAGCATCCATAGCTCTCTGGTGATCACTTCTGTCCTGTGTTTTGTCCCATCAGTAAGGTTCCTGCTTTCCTCAATGTTGTGGACATTGCTGGTCTGGTGAAGGGAGCTCATTCAGGGCAGGGACTTGGAAATGCCTTCCTGTCTCATATAAGTGCTTGTGACAGCATCTTCCATATGACTCGTGAGTTGCTATCACTACTTCACTGCCTTTCTGCAGCTGTTACGTAGAAACACAGGTCTTAAAAGGGGTTGATGATTTATGACTTGCGCTCCCCTGTTCTGTAATTTTTCTTTTTAAACTGTAATTTTTAGTTGTATATAACTGTCTTATAAGGGTGCCACTGCTTTTATTTTGTAAGGTGCATTTGACGATGAGGACATTATTCACGTGGAGGGCAACGTGGACCCAGTGAGGGATATTGAGATCATACATGAGGAGCTGCGGCTAAAGGACGAAGAAATGATCGATCCAATCATTGACAAACTGGAGAAAACAGCTGTCAGAGGAGGGGACAAAAAACTCAAACCTGAATATGTAAGTTGAGTGTTTGTGGCGGTGCATGAATGTGTCTCTTGTCCTGCTTCACATTTTGAGTCCCCTTTCGAGTCATTATACACAAGTAACATGCATTTGTTGCTTTAGGATATCATGATCAAGATAAAGAACTGGGTTGTGGATGAGAAGAAACATGTCAGATTTTACCATGACTGGAATGACAAAGAGGTAATTATTTTTACCCTGTATTTGTGGGGATTTGCATATAATCTTGGGTTAGGATACTGGCTCATTCATAAAATGTGAGCAGAATGAATTCTGGGTGTAAAATGTTAGCAGGGTAAAATTTGTGTATGTTTTTGCAATCATGAAAATGTTAGTTCAGAACTTACTGTAGCTTAGTAGTATAAACAAAATCTACTCCTGCCTCCGACCACATGAAGATCTTATGTAATTAAAGAGTGCACATAAATATTGCTTGTTATTATCAGAAGTTAGAACATTAATGCTTTATATTGACTGTTTTTTTCAAAATATAACATGTTTTAAACATGAGAATCGATTTAAAATTAAATGCATTTGTTAGATTTTGATTATAACATTTAAAATGTCCATGAAAAGTATTAAATCCCCTGGCTGCCTCATTATAACACATAATAGAAAAACTTTCATGCTGTTGACCCCTGTGCAGGCATGTGGGTGAATCCATCAAGGGAGATTTCTGAGGGGACTCGATGTACAGGCATTGCGGTTGTGTGCAGAGATTACTTCAGGATGTCCCCCTCTAGTTGCAGTAATGTTTTGTCAGTGTAGAGAAATGCATATTTCTGGTTTTCTTTTGCATCCAACATCATATTGGACAGAAGACATGGCATTAACTGTAATAGTCACATCTTTCCAGGCTTGTCACGCCTGTATTATAAGCAAATTAAAGTGTTTTTTTCTTTGCTCCACTTCAACTGAAATTACTTTGATTGCCATGTCTGAAAATATTTCCCCCCCCCCCTCTTCTTTTTTTTTTAAACACATGCAGCATGTCCAAAGGTAGACATGCTGGATGAGGACACATTTTTAACCTAATTTTTAAATCCTTTTTAAAAAAAAATCATAAGTGCTTCTGCATTTAACTGAGAATTGAGATCCATGTATATTTTAGACGTTCCCAGTGGTTTGACAGGCGAATCTTCCTTCAGAATCAGGGCTGTAGAAAAAGACCAGATGGACTGAATCACTCTTGTCAGTACTTTTATCGACAACATGACTGGGTGCTTCCTCGGGTAGCTGTGGTCAGATTTCCTACTAGTTTCCTGATTGCGTCAGGGTTTCTAAAAAATTTTGTAGCATTTTTATTATTTTTTTAATTCTTGGATTTTTTTCTTCTTTTTTTTTTTTTTTGTGGTTAACATTCCCATACTTTGATCTTTGCTTGCTTAGCAAAGCTCCAACGTCAACTGAGTGCTGTCGGCGCTGCCATCGTCCAAAAGTAAAGAAAACATACTATCTTGTTTCAGTTAAGCAGATGTGTATTTTTTTTTTTGTTTGTTTGTTTGTTTCACTTCCCATCGCTCATTAAATATCCTCCTCTCTGGAGGAAGGTTTTCTTTCTCTCATCTCTCACCCAGCCAACATTTATATGTAGGTCCATCTGAGATATAAATGGGATGAAAAATGGGCCCCATATCAGATTGTCCACTGGTTCCATATTGGTTCCATGTGACTTGCCTACTTTGTTTTTCTTATGTGCTTGGTCCATGTGAGACTCAGATAAGACCCCCATTTTGGCCCCATGTCTAGTCATCACCCATGTACCTGAGCAGAATCAAATGTGGTGGGATGTGTCATTACAGTCCACGTATGTCTCTAAAGCAGCACAGACTTGGATTATACAGGGGTTGGACAATGAAACAGAAACACCTGGTTTTAGAGCACAATAATTTATTAGTTATGGTGTAGGGCCTCCTTTTGCGGCCAATACAGTGTCAATTCATCTTGGGAATGACATATACAAGTCCTACACAGTGGTCAGAGGGATTTGAAGCCATTCTTCTTGCAGGACAGTGGCCAGGTCACTACTTGATGCTGGTGGAGGAAAATGTTTCCCGACTCGCTCCTCCAAAACTCCCCAAGTGGCTCAATAATATTTAGATCTGGTGACTGCAGGCCAAGGGAGATGTTCAACTTCACTTTCATGTTCATCAAACCCATCTTTCACCAGTCTTTCTGGGTGTATTGGTGCATTGTCATCCTGATACACGGCACCGCTTTCAGGATACAATGTTTGAAAACCATTGGAGCACATGGTCCTCCAGAATGGTTTGGTAGTCTCTGGCAGTGACCCGCCCATTTAGTACAAGTATTGGGCCAAGGGAATGCCATGATATGGCAGCCCAAACCATCACTGATCCTCCCCCATGCTGCACTCTGGGCATGCATCCGCCTGGGTGGTACGCTTCTTTGGGGCTTCTAACTCTCCCAGATGTGGGGAAAACAGTAAAGGTGGACTCATCAGAGAACAATACATGTTTCACATTGTCCACAGCCCAAGATTTTCACTCCTTGCACCATTGAAACCAACGTTTAGCATTGGAATGAGTGACTAAAGGCTTGGCTACAGCAGCCCGGCCGTGTTTATTGACTCTGTGGAGCTCCTGACAGGACAGTTCTGGTGGAAACAGGAGAGTTGAGGTGCACATTTAATTCTGCCATGATTTTGGCAGCTGTAGTTTTATGTTTTTTTGGATACAATCCAGGTTAGCACCTGAACATCCCTTTCAACAGCTTCCTCTTGCATCCACAGTTAATCCTGTTGGATGTGGTTCGTCCTTCTTGGTGGTATGCTGACGTTACCCTGGATACCGTGGCTCTTGATACATCACAAAGACTTGCTGTCATGGTTACAGATGCGCCAGCAAGACGACCAACAATTTGAACTCTGATATGTCACCCATGATGTTGTGTGCACTGCAATATTTTGAGCAAAACTGTGCTCTTACCCTGATAACTGAACCTGCACAATCTGCTCTTACTGGTGCTGTATGGAATTAATGAAGACTGGCCACCAGACTGGTCCAATTTAGCCATGAAACCTCCCACACTAAAATGACAGGTGTTTCAGTTTCATTGTCCAACCCCTAAACACTGAACATATTACTGTCTTAGTGTGCCAAATAAAATGTGGGCTTTGAGTTTGACACATGTAGAATAATATACCACATGTAGTTTGAATGGTAAAGCTAGGTTTTCTAAACATTTTTATGGCATTTTCTGTTGTCTGATATTTTTATGTGAACTGCTTTTTAGAATTTTGATGCTCCCTGAGATGATCTATTTGGCCTAACTTTTACAATCAAGTAACATGTAAAGTAGTTTTTAACTGTCTTTCCAACTTTTAATTTTTTAATTGTCTCTACAGATTGAGGTACTGAACAAATACCTGTTTCTGACATCGAAGCCCATGATCTACCTGGTTAATCTGTCAGAGAAGGATTACATCAGAAAAAAGAACAAATGGTATGTTTGATTTTTTCCTAAGCCTTGCTTCTACATATTCTATGAATCTTTTTTTTTTCTCATCTGTTATTTTATGTTTTCTCAGGTTGGCAAAAATCAAAGAGTGGGTAGATGCTCATGATCCTGGCGCTGTGGTAATTCCCCTGAGTGGATCTGTAGAGGCTAAACTACTGGAAATGGAGGAAGATGAGAGGAATAAATACTGCGAGGAACAGAAGACACAGAGGTCAGACAAATAGCTGCTGCATTAAGAATTTGTTCAATCTGGTTATTGTTTTATGGGGTTTGCTGTCCTGATTGTTGCCTGTAAGAAATGCACTCGCATGGTGAAAAACGCACGTCACAATTTATGAAAGACCAGTGGCTTTTCAGTCAAAATTCAATAAGAGAATTCAGCCCTCATATTTTTGAGTCATTAGACGCACGTTTGAGATATAGATTTTTGTTTGAGTTTCTCCATCATGGGAATGTATTTTGTCTGTCTGTGTGTTTCTAGTGTTCTGACCAAAATAATAAAGACGGGCTATGCAGCACTACAGCTGGAATACTTTTTCACAGCGGGACCAGATGAGGTGCGAGCGTGGACCATCAGGGTAAGCGCTTAGATTTATGCAACTTTACCATTATGTTGTGCTGTTAACATCTTTTTAAGGGTAGTTCTTGGGGCGATTTTCAAATTAAAGGTTTAGATCAAATTTCTTTGTATTGTGAAGTCTGTAAGAAAGTGCGTTGATTTGATATGTTTAAGATTAAGATCTTTTTTTATTAGATTTTAAATTTCAAAACCTTTTTTTTTTTTTTTTAGTGACAAGAAAAAATATAAATATAACTTATGATGGGAACACCAAAAAGCAGGGTAGGAAATAAAAATAAAAGTAGGTCAGAGATAGGTTATTAATAAATAATATTAATTAATGATTTGAATTGTCTTCCAAATTTGTGTAAAACTAAAATACTAATCTACCTAAAATTCATGTTTCTTTCAGCCTCTAGATTTAAACAGTTTTTCCTTTTTTTTTGTCATTAGTCATTATCATTAGTCACTGCCACAAAATAATAAAGACATTCAGGAGATCCCGTCTTCATTCTGCCTCCATTCTAGCTTCTAGCTCTGCGTTTAGCAGTGATCCCACAGAGGCGCAGTGCTGCCTCCTCACAGTGCGCTTTCACAAAGCTTTATGGTGTTCTTTCCTCTACTTTGTGATTCAGTCAGCAACAATTCCCTAATCCCTCTATTCAGTTGCTGCTTTATTCAGTCAGAACTGAATGAATGCCAGTTAAAAAAAAAAAAAAAAAAAAAAAAAAAAAAAAAAAAAAAAAAAAACGTTTCTATCTGGTTAATCATGTAGGACACACAGTAGTACCAGTATCAGTTCGTTGCTGCTGGTTTTTGGAGTGCTGTCATGGACAGGTGGAAGATGGTTTCAGCATCAGCCGGTGTGGACTCAAGCAAGACAACCTGTCATTAGAGCCCCAAGTCTAGTGACCAAGTTCATAATCCGGCCAGTCGGCTGGACTGCCTTTCTGATCGCAGTTGTTGAAAACCCAACATGTTAGCCCATTATCCCTGATAAAAGGATAAAAGGTCGTGGACTGTTTATTTACATCCCAACAGCCACGCAAAGAAACACACAGTGAAGAATGGCGATGGCAGGGATAGACCTGATGGAGCTGCAGCTGATCAGCACTGAGCAGCAATTACTTTTGTTGCAAAGGATGAGAAGAGGAGACGAGTGCGGAGGTGTCATGTGCATCCGCTGAGTGAGTCGAGGCAGAGGACGGGACGAACATTCAGCTCTTGTTTGACCTCTGAGGGTAATGGACGAAGACATGCACTTTGGATATTAAATATTAAATATGGTGGTGTTGTTACGTTGGGAAACATATGGAACAGTGACTCTGGAAATGATGAAGCTAGCAGACCAGTCAGAGGCTGGTGCTATCCACAGGGTCTCTGTCGTTTTTGACAGATAGTTAAAAAATGTTGGAGGTCTCTGTCATCTGTCGAAGAGCTGTTGGAGAGGGGTTTGCAACGTGTGAGGTCTGTGTGTCTGGTATCAATGGATACGGAGAAGTATAAATTAGCTTTAAGCTCCTGTTACACCAGTTCACAGAGCATCATTTTACTCCCATTACACCCCTAAATGTTATCCAGTTCTGCCTCCGTGTCATTCGCACAGCGAGGCAGAATGAAGGTACTGGCTGTGTGTGAATGGGTGTCAGACATCATATTGTGATTGATGTGAAGTTAGTATAATTGTTTATGTTGAAATTCCTGACAGGTTATTTCCTTAGTTGTGTTGTGTATTGAGCTTTTCTGCTGTGTCGTGCTCCAACAGAAAGGTACCAAGGCTCCCCAAGCTGCAGGAAAGATCCACACAGACTTCGAGAAAGGCTTCATCATGGCTGAGGTGATGAAGTTCAGTGACTTCAAAGAGGAGGGCAGTGAAAATGCAGTCAAGGTGAGTGCCTGTACTGAACCTAATTATACTGTTGCAGAGCTGAAATTTTCTTCAGAGCTGTTTAGATCGTTATAAAACAAAAAAGTTGGGTTTTCATCACTTATTTTCATCTGCTTTTTCTCAGTCTGCCGGGAAATACAGACAACAGGGCAGGAACTACATCGTGGAGGACGGTGACATAATCTTTTTCAAATTCAACACACCCAATGCACCCAAGAAGAAGTAACGGGACCACGCAATCACCAGGGGAGTGATTCGGAGAACAGCTTAGTCTAACTCCAAACAGCTGTGCTGGGTGTTGGTTTTCATACTTCTCTTTAGAATTCAAAGGATAAACTTGTGGTTTAAGTGACCACGGTTCTTTGGCCAACATGTCTCAGAATGACTACAATTACGTGACGCGTCGATATTTTCAAGTCAGTCAATTAATTGTTGGAACAAACTATGTTTTAGTATTTAAGGTATCACGGAAAATAAGTGTAAACAGAGCAGAGAAATGAGGGACACTGAAACAAAGTGCAAACATGCCTTTTTCTTTGGAATTGTTGCCGCAAATGTTAAAAAGGCCTTAATGCTGTTATGTTTAATAATTCAAATTACAAAGCCCAGAGGCTTTGTTGGGAGAGGTTTTCTGTCTCGGTTTATTTTTAGGTATTTATAAATACATGTTGCTTTCATTATCTGACAAGTTATTAAATCTTATGACAGACCTCTGGCAGATGTGTTATGAAAGTGCTAAAATGAGCATTAAGCAACATTCTCACTCGACTCTTTTTTCCCCAATACATCTCTTCACTTTATTACACTTTATTTAATGGTATACATAACAAAGTTATTTTACAAAAAATACCAAAATGTATGGTGTTCAGGAACTTCTCACTGACTGTGTTTCATATTAAAGAGAATGAAAACCACCACTCTGTCTCACTGAGGAAAATGCTTTGCTGGGAGCTTGAGGGGGGGATGTTGTTTTAGATCAGTGTCTCTCAGTCCTGATCCTCAACACACCTGATTGAAATGAATGGATGACCTCAATCACTTGCCATCCAGGTCTGCACAAGTCTGTCAATGACCCCTTCATTTAAACCAGGTGTGCTGGAGCAGGGAAACATCTAAAACATCCAGAGCAGCGGTACCTGAGGACCAGGACTGAGAAACACACCTCGCCAACAATGCCCGGTCAAACACCTGAACTAAAATCCTGTTATATGAGCTGCTTTTTATTTACCTCCTTTGGTTTGGTTAAAAAAAAAAAAACCTTTCTGTTGTTAACTCCATCCTGCATAACAAGACAATACTTGACCATCTGGATTGTACAGTTGCAAAACACACAGTTTCATCCACAGTGTGAATGTCTTTATTTACGCACCACCATGTCACATTGTAGAGAAAAAATAAAAACTCTTTTAACTGAAGGGAATAAACCAGTAAACAACGCCAGCTTCATCATTATGCTCGTGCCAATAAAAGGAGAAAAATCAGTTGCTGCTTTGTGTTTTGTTTTCTCCACGGCTGACGGGTCGGAGTGTGTAACCACAGAATGTTGCCCCTACAACCATTATAAAGAACTTAATGAGCTAGATTAGAGTTTGTTGTAATTATGAGTTCATGATGATGGAACAAAAACCAGCTTAAGTTTTAAGACAAAAAAGTTGTAGAAAATCAACATTTACATAAGTCATTTAGCAAATACTTTTAATCAGTGTGACTCACAAGTGAGGAACGATATTCAAGCTTCAGCACTGAAAGAAGCCCTTTCATACACAATTAGTGCTTATAATATCAATTAATGTTTATGTAGATGATGGAATACATAAAGAACAAGTACAGAAGTGAAAAGTGAGTACATATCAGGAATCTTAGGAAGAAAGTAGTTTTAGTCAGATCATTGAAAGCAGAGAGGGATGTCCCTTCTCTGACAGCATTCGATTGCATTTGCACCACCCTGCAACTTCAAATAACACTAATCCAGCTATGGACTGCCAGTAGATTTCAATGTCTACTGGTGTGATGTGTTCTGGGATGTGTGGGCGTTTCACTGTGCATGTTGAGAAATCATCACAGCACTGAGGAGAGAGATGACCGCAGCTCCAACCAAAGACCTGGTGATATTTCAGATACACTTTACAACTTTAGGTATTAATGTGCAAGTCAACATGATCAAGGGACAGCTGGTCACCAGTCATGACACCCAGGTTTCTTGTAAACCCGAATTCTGAAAAGTTTGGGACGCTGTGTAGAACATAAGATCTTATGAGCCCATATTTGATTCCCAATAAAACATATCAGATGTTGAAACTGACACATTTGACTGTTTCATTAAAAACATCAGCTCATTTTGACTTTGATGGCAGCAACATATCTCAAAAAAGTTGGAACAGGGTGATGTTCACCATTGAGTAGCATCTCCTCTTCTTTTAACAACTGCCTGTAAACATCTGGGAAGTGAGGAGACCAGCTGCTGGAGTTTTAGGAGACGAATGTGTCATTTTGTCTGATGCAGGATTCTAGCTGCTCAACCAGTCCTGGACCTTTGTTGCCGGATTTTGAATTTCGTGATGCACATAATTTTTCTGTTGGTCTGTCTGGACGGTTGGCAGACCAGTTCAGCGCTCAAAGGTGCCCGTTCTCCTGCTGTGATGGATGCAGTATGTGGCTTAGGACTGTCTTGGTGAAATAGAAACATTGTCTGGATGGAACAATGTGTTGCTCTAAAACCTCTATATACTCATCAGCATTGATGCTGTCTTTCCAGATGTGTAAGCTGCCCATCCCATCATAGATGCAGGCTTTTGAACTGTCTACTGATAACAAGCTGGGTGGTCCCTCTCCTCTTTAGTCCACAGGACACAGTGTCCATGGTTTCCAAAAAAAAAAAAAAAAAAAAAAATTCAAATTTGATTCATCTGACAGTTTTCCATTTTGCCACAGACCATTTTAGATGAGCTTTGATCCAGAGAAGATGGTGACTTTTCTGGATCCATGTTCACATATGGCTTCTACTTTGCTTGATGCAGTTTTAACTTGCATTTGTTGATTATACAGCCGAACTGTGTTCACAGACAGTGATTTCTGGAAGTGTTCCTGAGTCCATGCAGCGATGTCCAGTGTTTTTAATGCAGTGCCACCTGAGGGCGCTGCATTAAAGTCAAACCTGCATCCAGTTTTGACCTTCAGCGTTGTCTCTGGCACACAGACACTCCTCCCGATTCTCTGAATCTTGATGACATTATGTCCTGTAGATGGTGGGATCTTCAAAGTTTGCGACTTTACCTTGAGGAATATTTTTTCTGAAACTGTTCCACAATTTTAAGATGCATTTCCTTCAGGTTGGCGACCCTTTTCCCAGCTTTACACCTGAAAGGTTCTGTCTGTCTGAAATGCTCCTTTTAAATCCCGTCATGGAAATGACCTGTTGGTAATTAACCTAATTAGATGTCAAATGCTCCTCCATTCGTTTTTGATTAGTGAGAGTTACTTTTCCAGCCTTTTGTTGCCCCTGTTTCAACTTTTTTTTTTTGAGATGTGTTGCTGCCATCAAAGTTAAAATGAGCACAGCTTTTCTGTGAAATAGTAAAGTGTGTCACTTTCAACATCTGATATGTTCTTTATGTTCTATTGGGAATAAAATATGGGTTGCATTCTGTTTTTATTTACGTTTTACACGTCCTAACTTTTTTTTAATTAATATTGTTGTATAGTCTTTGTTAGGACCATAGTTAAAGAGGTAAAAAAAAATAATATATCTATCTATCTATCTATATATATCTATATATATATATATATATATATATATATATATCTATATATATATATTATATATATATATATATATATATATATATATATATATATATATATATATATATATATATAAATTAATATAGTAATTAATACAGTTCAAGTCATAGTTGAAGGTATGTTTCCTTCTTCTTTGTCCTGAGACCATAGAGTCAGCACAAAACTAAACAAGTGTAAAAATGTATATATGTAAAAAGAAAATAGAAATATAAAACTATATGTAAAACATCCTACAATCCACAAATGGTTCAGTAGCATGTATTTTATTACACAGAGGGAAATATTATTACACAATTACACATTGCATATATAATATTGGGAATATATCATCACTGGGGATTAGCCCAGAGAGTACAGTGGGTAAAATAAGTATTAAACATGTCCACCATTTTTGAGAAAATATGTTTCTTAAGGTGCTATTGACATGAAACCTTCACCAGATGCTGGTAACAACCCCTGCAATCCATAAATGCAAAGAAATCAAACTATAGATGTCCATAAATTAAGTTATAGTGACATAACATGGGTAAAAGCATTGAACATGCTTACTGAAATCTATTTAATATTTTGTAAAAAGGTTTTGTGGGTATTTACAGCTTCAAGAGGCCTCCAGTATGGAGAAACTAGTCACATGTATTGCTCAGGTGTGATTTTGACTCATCGTTCCACACAAACAGTCTTCAAATCTTGAAAGTTCCATGGACCTCTTCTATAAACTCTGATCTTTAGTTCTTTTCATAGATTTTCTATTCAAGTGAGGTGATTGGCTGTGCCAACTTTAAAAAAAAAAAATCTCTGCTCCCTGTAGCCTCACCAATCCTCTTGGGTTCCTATCATTCAACCACACATATTGTCTCCCTTCCGTGTCTCTAGATTTTCCTCCACTTGCTCCCTGCTCTCATGACAGATCAAAATATAATATGCAAACATCATAATCCATGTAGATTCCTGTATAACCACATTAACAACTTTCCTGGATTTTCTCCCAATAGGGATGTAATTTACTCACCACTGCCTCACATTATCATTAGTTTTTGTTCGAGGGATTATGCTCTGGCTCTCTGAAAAGCACCTAGAGACAATTTCTATTGTAACAGACACTTTTCAAATAAAGTTGAATCGAAAGTTAAATAAAAACTGTGAACCTGTCTATCACCATAGCAAACAACAAGGGGCTCGGAGCTGATCCTTGATGCAGTTCCATCCTCACCTTGAACTTCTCTGTCACAGCTACAGCACACCTCACCACTGTCTTACAGCTCTCATACATGCCCTGCATCTCTCTAACATACTTCTCTGCTACTCTAGGCTTCCTCATACAATACCACAGCTCATTTCTTGGTACCCTGTCACATTATTTATCAAGGTCTACAAAGACAATGCAGCTCCTCTGACTTTTCTCTGTACTTCTCTATAAGCATCTTCAAAAGCAAATATTGCTACAGTAATATTTTTTGGGCATGAAACCATATTGCTGTTCACAAATACACAATTCTGTCCTTTGTCTAGCTTCAACAATTCATTCCATAACTTCATTGTGTGGCTCATCAACTACATCCACAACTCTGCACTTTCCCCTTGTTCTTAAAAGTCAGCACCAGCACACTTGAAGTGTGCACAACGCCGGTTTATACAGTGTTGATGATGTGGAATAAAAACAAACTTTATTTATTCATGGCGATGGCAAAATAATATATGTTCCCTAATGAAAACATTAATGGGCTTCCAAGTATCTCGGTTAGGATTTCAACAACTGCATTCCTTCTCTGGACTCGCTCAATAAACAGGAAACACACGTCTACCAAAAAAACGATCGACGTCTCAGTTAACCAATGGCGTCTCGACGGGGTCCCGGCCCAGCCAATAGCTTCATAGAAGAAGGGCGGGACATCCTGTAATGCGATGCAAATTCGACGGTCAAGCCTTGTTAGTCCCACCTTTTTGTGTTTCCCGCACCGTCAATCAAAATAGAAAAAAAATCGACCCGAATTCACCGATCAACACTAGCCCGCCTTTGATAAAATTATCATGTTCGGAGTTTAGTTGATCTGGTAACCCTTCCGGTTACTGCCGTACACGCTATGACTGGTACGTAAACGTTTAGCGCATCGAGGCTGCGACTAATCGGTGAGTTGGTGAAGCCCGCAGCGGACCGAGCTGCGTCTTTTCATCGTTAGCTCCGCTGCTAACCAGCTAGATATGGTGAGCTAACCGAGGTAGCTGGCTAGCCTCGGAGTTCACAAAGTAAACAGTTGACCTGGGCTGAAATCGCCGCAGAATCTGCGTTGCAAAGTGGAATTTCGCAGTCGGCTCCTTTTGGACTTTGAGAGTGGGGATGCTTTGCGGGCTTTTCTGGCAGGCAGGAGTTGAAGATTACAGAGTTTTGCCGAGTTTCCCCCCCTCTCCCTGTTAGCGCCAGAGCAGCCTCTGAAACAAGGAGAAATGGCGTCCGCGGACGTGGACAGCAGTCAAAGCGAGTTTCTGCAAGCCGGCGGCGCAGCGGAAACACAGGTATCCCACATTTTCTAGCTCGCTCGCTATCGAGTTCTGGTTGTGTTTTTGAGAGCATGAAGTTCACACGTTTTACAATTTTGATGGCATGGGGTGAAAGCCGTACACTTCCTGTGTTCCCCTCAATAACGGCCACCCACTTTACCCCTGTAAAACCCGCCCATAGTGGGTAGGACACTGAAATCAGTCACTTGGGTCGGCTCGCTGGGAGATAGCCGGTCTACCTTTGGTTCGGAGGATGCGGGTGATGTGATAATGTAACAGTAGTGGCGTCCATAATCATAACAGTGGCGTTCAATTGTGTTTTTAATGGCTCACCCATCCCCCACACTATGCTCTCGACGGTTTACGGGCTGGTTATCTTGACTGTGTTTTGTGGACTGCTTCTGTCTTGTGACTGTGTGTTCTTTGCATCAGAACAAACTCCGCATGATCCTCTAACTGCCTGTGCTTTACTCTCTTTTTTTATATATATTTCAGCACAGTCTCCCAATTCATAACTGGTTTACAGACAATAGTCGGGCTTGTTGCTTTCTCCTTTGATCTGAAGGCTGAGATGATTAACTGTCTCCTTTCTTAAGCGTGATCTTTCTTTGTTAACATGAATGTTCACGTATTCCCAGACGACAGATATGTCAGCTATTCAGCTGACGGCTTCAGACCGATGGGAAGTGTTAACTCCCGTCTCGGCTGCGAAGGAAGACCAAGGAGTCGTCCACATTCCAAACTCGGGGATCGTCACGTCCAATGGGCAGTATGTGCTTCCAATTGGGAGTCTTCCCAGTCAGCCCATATATGTTACAGCATCTGGGAATGACGGTGCGGCGAACGGAGCGCCAGGCATTCAGTATCAGGTAAACGGAGATGGAAACACATTTTGAAATACGGTTGGAGATCTGTTCAGTTGATGATGGCGCTCACATTGGTCAACCGTCTTCCAGGTTATCCCCCAAATCCAAAATGCGGATGGTACAATTGCAGGATTCCCCACACAGGGATTGGATGATGGTACGGGGCAGATTCAGCTCCTCCAAGATGGGAGTCAGGGCAGCATAGGAATTAGCTGTGCCACAACAGCGTCCACAGACCTCCTGACGCAGGCGGGTCAAGTTCAGTCGATCCAAGGAGTCACGTTGACTGGGGGCTCTGGCTACACCAGCACCGTGCCTGTGGGGCTTCCCAGCAACATTACGTTCGTCCCTATAAACAGTGTGGATCTGGAGTCGCTAGGGCTGACCGGGGCTCAGCCGGTCCCTATCGCAACGGGGGTAACACCCGAGGGCCAGCTGATCATGAGCGGCCAGACGCTGGATAGTCAGGGCCAGGACAGCGGGGCCAAACAGCCGATGGTGACGGTGAGTGACCCCAGTGCCAACCAGGAGCTCTACGTGCCAACCACAACCACTTCCTCTTCCAGCTCCTCTCACCTCCCTGAGACGATCGATGGCACTGGGGTTCTCACCCAGGCAACGGCTGTGTCCGCAGGTGTGTCTGATCCGTCGTCATCAGAGAACTTCAACTCCCATAACCACCTGCAGCAAATCCAGGTCAGCATGTGTTTTTCATATATGTATATCTGTCAGTTTACTTCAATTCAAAAATGCTTTATTAATCCCCAGTGTTTATCCATAAAGTATTAAGTGAAAGTGGAAGTCTGTGATCAAGGTTGTTCTCAACTTTTAATAAGGATTGTCAATCACAATATTTTAAATTATATATTTACATTTTTTTAAGTGAGAGTTTTGATATTCTCAAGCTATGTATTCCTTAAAATAAACAGCCTTTAGTGTAGGTCATAATTGACAATGAGAGGGTTGGGTATTGCTTCCTAGGTACTTGTCAAACAAAGCTAGTGTCTAGGTTTCAAGTGATCACAAAAGTTACTGATGAAAGATCCTAATTAGATATTGACATTTCTTCAAGTGGTTAAAAAAAAGTGAACCCTGAGGTCTTCATGAAGCACATTTTTATACAGTGTTGATGCTGTCAGTCAAACTAAGATTCCACATTATGCCTGTTGAACCTGTCAGTTTGTTCCTTGTCACCTTGTACAGGTTGTTTGTGTTTCATTGAATGAATTTATTTTGTCCTTATAAATACAGTACATGCTGATAAATAATTGAAAGCTCAGACTGTTCTATTGGTGCATTCATGCGCAGTTGTTTTGTGACCGCAATATATTTATGCAACCAGCTGTAAACTGTTCTGAAGTCCCGGCTGATGGTTCTATAAAAGGCTTAAGGTTGTTCATCTCTTCAGAAACCTTGTTATGAATGCAACCTTTTCAGTCTATCAAAATCTATTATGTTTCTCCTCACTGTGTAGGTGTCCTCCTCCAATGCCACCACTATCTCACAGCCCATCCTGCAGCTGCCTGGAGACAGTCAGGCCCAGGTAACCCAGGTAGCCCAGGTGGCTCAGGGCCAGGACCTGAATGCAGCACCGGGTCAGACCCTACAGAGTGTGCAGCTGGTCAACCCAGGGACCTTCCTGATCCAGGCACAGACTGTCACAGCTACTGGACAGATCCAGTGGCAGACCTTCCAGGTAGGGTTGTTGCGTTTCTAAGCAGTAAACTGCTAATCTGACTGTGCACTGAAAGATCTGGGTTTGCTGAAATAAATGTTTCCCTTTCAGGTTCAGGGCGTCCAGTCACTCCAGGGGCTCCAGTTGCCCCAGGGACAGGGTCAAACCCAGCAGTTGACCCTAGCTCCAGTCCAGACCCTTCCCTTAGCCCAAACGGGCCAGGTCAGCCTACCCAACCTTCAGACGGTTACAGTTAACTCTGTGACACAGTCTGGAATTCAGTACACACAGGGTGAGGATGCAAGTAGTCCAGCCGGTACGGACGCACATGTGACTTCTTTTTTGAATATCTAGATTTAAAATAGCGCATTATTAATTTCTCCCCATCAGACCTCCTCAATCCTGTCCTTGTCTGGTTGCTTCTGTCTTGGTCCAGGTATCCAGATAAAGGAGGAGCCAGACTCGGAGGAATGGCAGCTGAGCGGAGACTCCGACTCTGAACCCCAGCGACCTGAACAACCTGCGCGTTCAGATGGTAGACGAGGACATGGAGACACCGATGGGGGAGGGAAAGAGGCTCCGCAGAGTAGCTTGCACCTGCCCCAACTGCAAAGAGTCTGGAGGAAGGTGGGCCTCTCAAAACGCACACATCACACATACAGACAGGATGTGCACATGCTAAGCTCAGCGTAAATGGCCACCTCTTGGTTCTGGAAAGTGCTTTACAGTTTGTGTCTCATTCATGAGTGTATCAGGTACACCGTGAGGGTTCAACGTCGCGTATAAGGATACTTGATCAGACTCAACCATATTATGTTGTTTTTATGACACATTTCCATTATTCCCCTGCAGATGCTCAGTAGTGTAATGTACTCACTCCAGACTTTTCCCTTTGTCTCACAGAGGCTCAGGCATGGGGAAGAAGAAGCAGCACATCTGCCACATCGTCGGCTGCGGGAAGGTCTACGGGAAGACGTCTCACCTGCGAGCTCACCTGCGCTGGCACAGCGGAGAGAGGCCCTTCGTCTGCAACTGGATGTACTGTGGGAAGAGGTTCACCAGGAGCGATGAGCTGCAGAGGCACAGGAGGACACACACAGGTGAGCTTGTCCTTCTCGCGCGCTTTCTGCGTAGCTGACTGTTTATTCACACAATAGACAGTCAATCCTGTGTGGTTTAAAGCTATTTTAATTTTAAAAGTTTCTGATGTCTTCTTGTGACTGGTTTTAATCGAGTTATCATAGAGAGGGTGTGATTGCTCACTTTTCAACATCAAATTAACAGCTTTATATAGCAACTGGTTTTACTCCAGCCTCTCTCTTTTGTGGAGACTGTCTGATTTGAGATCTGTCCTGTAGCTTTAAGATACCATGCAGCCATAAATTTGGCATAAATTACACTTGATCATCCTTCAAGCATGTTATTAGTGTAGGAAAGCATACAGTACTTAGTCCAAGAGCTCGCTCTTGGAAACGCTGCACTGAGCCAGTCACTCACCAAATCGAGGGGGGAAAAAACACACATGAATGACAAATTTATTCTGAAATGCATATTTCTCTCATCTGCATTTGTTACTTATCTCTTGTTTCCATGGCGTACAGGCTATAAATACTGAGTTTCATTGTTAGTCCATTCCTCTGTGTTTTTAAAGAGTACCCTTAAGAGTTACAATATTTGCCTGTTTATAATGTTGGAAATGCTACTTATAATGGTGTGTTCAGTGGCCGATAAATTTCCACTAGTTGTGGAGCATTATTAGCTCATTTTATTTCAGCTATTTGAATTTTAAAATGCACTGATTTGCGTCCTGTGGCTTAGTCACTGTTGTCATTCAGATTTCCTATTTTGATTCCTGTGATGAGCAGAACGGTGGCGCTGCGTACAACTTGAGGAGCCTATTTTCAGGTTTAGGTTCAGGACAGTGTGAAAGTGACAGAGTCTTCAAACTCTCTCTGGTAGTGTCAGAGAAGATCTTCCCTGACTCTGCATTTTGGGAGGGTGAGCCTGTGTGTTAGGAGGGAGGAGACGGCTCATACTTCCTCAGGATTTGAGAGGACTGGACCGGAGATGGGCGTCTGCCTGTTGGATGAAACACTCGGCTGCGTTGGTTAGAATCAGGTTGACTTCAGTGGCAGCTCCAACGTTGGATGGACCTTCTCTAACAGATAAAATATTTGGCATCAGTCTCTGATCAACTTTCAGCCTTCAGTGTGCCCGTTGTAGGACACAACTTGTCTCTAACGGACCGGAAGGTCTCAAGTTTGTGAGGTCTTGTTGAAAGGGTAGAGCATCCTCCCCAAAGACAAGTATTAAGAAAAAAAAATCACAGGGTTGTTTTTGGGTTGTTCTATGAAGCTGTGGACCATTTGTGTGACATGATAATTAAAAACAAAAAGTCCATAGAAATTCTTACAAACATATTTACCTAGTTTGTTAACATAATTTAGATGCATTTAATTCCACTATTTGGAAGAAGACGAGAAGCCATACTGGTTGCGTTTTGGTTACGGTGGATGATAAAACGAGCAAAAAAGTGCTCACCTGAGATCATTTTCACACGCTTCAAACATGAGAGAACTGTGATTTTACCTTTGCGATTTGAACAGAACGCAAACTGATCACGTTTAAACAGTAGTTATCAGTTCAGAGAAATTTCCTCTGCAGCTTGTCAAACGTAATCAGGAGACGAGAGCCCTTTCGATATCGAGTTACGTCGGACAGACAATATTGATGAGAGAGCCATTTACTGATGTGATTTCACCCATCCCACACACACACACACACACACAGAATCAAGGCTCATCTTTTATCCACATTGATATTGTCACCTGCACTTATATCTTCCATAGAAAGCATAAAACTTAAGTTCTACAGTGCTTAAATTAATGCCAACCAGCTTGAACATGATCAAAAGTGGAAGATCTTACCTTTGATGGGATTTTGTGTTTGAAATGCGTGAGGTCCGTCCTTTTGTCACAAACATGACATTGACAGAAACCAAAAAGTCAAGTAACTAAAAGTCACTGACCGTTCGCTTTCTCACAGATATCATTCTACCATGAAACTGCGCTGCACTGCAAGGAAACAGTTTAATTGGTTTAGAACTGAAACTGGAAACAACGTGTGTCGCTTTCATTATGACCCAAAAAAAATATTCACATGAGTGTGTCCAGTCATTTAGACACATTCACAACACATCAGCTGTGCTGCACCACACAAGGAAGTTGGTATTCCTGAGCCCTTTAATGAATGAATGAATGAATGACTTACACACACAGTGTTGAGTCAGAAACCATGCGTCATGTTGGACGTGGGTTTTGGCTCTAAATACATTTACATGATCCACATCGGGATTTTGAACGATGGATGCTGTCAATACTAATGTAAATGGTCTAGTTCAGGGGTCGGCAACCTTTATTGTTAAAAGAGCCATTTTTTGCCTCTCTCCCCTTCATAAAATTCACCTGGAGCCACAGAACCTATTTGACCCTTAAAATGAAGATAACACAGTGTATGAAGTTTTATATATCTAGTTATTCTGTATTCAGAGGGATTTGAATCTGTCCGAAAAGCTTATTCCTAGTATGTTTGGTCAATTTTTAAAGTTATTATTGCAAAGGAGGTCATGCAAGATGCAAATTAAATTTTCATTTCCATTTTTTTGTCATCCACTGTAAAAGAACTATAATTTGTTGCATTTATGAAATTATAGAACAACAAAAAAGAAAACATATGACATTTTATTGCAGTTTTTACCTGTATTATAACAAAGGAAAACCTTAAACTCTTATAAAGACTGTATATTGGCTGCTGCTGCACTGTATATGTTTGGGACTAGAACCAAGACAAATTCCTATCAACTTGTTGACATGGCAGTAAATATATTAAATCTTGGATCTTTTGAAAGAGGCAGGAAAAAACACTGGCATGTGTTGACCCACTTTGAAATACAACAAAGAACCATGCAGGTCTATTTGAGTCATTCCCTTATTTGTAAAACATTGATCAAATAAATAAAATGTAGCGCTGCTGCCGAATAACTTATAACTTATAAATAGTAAAGATAAAAATAGGCCAGTTTGTTTTTAATTATGACTCAAGTCCATTTCAGTATGTTGTCATCCTCTTGTTTTCTCCTCAGCCACGTACAGCCCTGACCTCTGACCCCTAACTCCTAACCCTATCAACCATGGAGCCTGAGCATAAAACGTCAGCTCAGCCTCAGGTTCTAAAATAAAGAAAATAATAACCTATTAATAACCTATTAAATGACAGTGTTCTCATGTGTTTAATGTGATTTCTGTTTCTGAACATCACTGCAGAGCTTCTCTCTATCAGGGCTGTAAGATGTGACTTTCATCTTCACGCAGGACTGCAGGCTGGCGTCTGAGAGATGCGAGTGATATTTAGATTTGATGTAGTTCATATTTGAGAAAACCTGCTCGCATAAGTATGTGGATCCAAAGATTGACAGGACTCCAAATGCAAATGTCTTCATATTCATATAAGTGTCGGGAATGACATTTCGTGTTTTAAAGACGAGTTTGTCGGGTTTGGCGAGGTTTCCAATATCGCTCCATTTGTGCTCCTGAGCGATAATTGACCTTCTGACAATTTTTTTCCCCAAAGCTACAGGGAGCCTCTGCAGAGGGGCTAAAGACCCACATGCTGCTCCAGAGCCGCAGGTTGCCGACCCCTGCTTTAGGAGTCGATAAGTTTGCTTTTCGTGCATCTTTTATTATTTGCAACAAAAACCGACAGGATCAATGTCACAACTCGTTTTTGTCAATTCCAGGTGCAAAAGCTGTATCCAGAATTTCTTTATGTAGTTATGTAGAGTATCTGATTATTTCTAGGTTGACGGGTACCTGGTAAAGGTCAGCCATGTAGCATGTTCTGTGTAATTTTGTCTAAAATACAGCACTTCTCGTGGTGGACAGCCAGAATGCTGCAGCAGACCCGGTTGGACTCTGTTTCCATGTTCTTAGAAAGCATCTTGCAAAAGTCAACAGGGCGGCCTCCACTTGCTGCTAGGATGGAACATGACATCTGCCTTTAGTACAGAGAGCATTGATCGAGTTTTCATCTGAACCCATGACAGATTAGACGAAAGAGATGTTGATGAAGAGTGCTTTTCTTTTGAGGTAGTAGGGCCAAACACGTTGAGAGAGCCTTTCTGTCTTTGTTGCTGACCCGTGTTTGTGGTGGGCAGCTATGGGCTTTCCCATTCATAGGATTATGGCTCTTGAGCATCTTCCTCCATTTAGGTCCAGCGTGGATACTCTGCCATCTGTGGAACTGTGACCCATCTAAAGCACTGGCTTGTCATAATACACTTACTCAGGCAGTGTTTAGTTGTTCCCGCCTCTGATTTGTTGTCAGAGATGCAGCTGATGACAGATTTAGTTACTGATTGGACAAATATCCCTAGTATTGCCTCTCGTGCCTTTGGTCCGTTCCACCAGAATAACCACTGGGAGGAAATGTGGAATTAAGTTATACCTGTATGAAAGCTTTTGGTACATGCTGCTCCTTTATGCAGCTCATATTGGGTAACTACAAACCCTTCATGTAAATAATGAGTGGGGGGAAAAAGTTGTGAAATAAATGTGTCATTGGAAAATAAAAGATCCTTGAAATAAAATTGATATCAAAATAATGTATTGATACTATATTTATAGATGCATCTATTGATTCAGTGAGTTCATTTATGAATGTAATTTTGTTTGAAATTGCATTAGGACAGGGTCTTACATGTTTAGAAGGCTTGACTTGATTGATATGATCTCTGGGTCTGTGCTGTCATCACCCGTTCACCACTAGCCTCTACCAGCTGACGTGTAGGTTGGTAATCCTCGTATTCCTCGTGACGGTGCTGGTATGAGTCATCCGCTTTGTTTACTTCCACTGGCAGTCAGCAAGAACTAAAACAGAACTGAAGTTAGGGACATAACTATAGTTTTATGAAATCCTGCACACTCTAAACCTTTTCAGGGCTAGAGGATTCTGGGAGATATAGTCTTCTTCATGGTATTTATTTATTTTAGGTACACGGAGCTTTCTTGTTACATACATGACTGTGATTACATAAGATCTCAACATGACCATGCGCATGTTTTGATTTAGCGCGTGTTTAAGAAGGAGGCAGCATCAAAGTGTCAGGTAACTCTGATCTTCAGCTCTCACTGGAATGGTCCGTAGTGAGGATGAGAATTGGTACCTCCACATCTGAGACCCTGGCTCCCAATCTGTAAAGTGTGGAATGCCTTCTCCAGATCGGGCGCGAGCTGTTGGCTCATCTCGAGGTCTTGTTAAATGGAGCGAGAGATCTAAAGGCGGCTTGGTGCTGCTTCTGCAGTAATGCATGCTCTTTACTGTTCTGTTCTGCTGTGGTGAAGAGAGAGTTGAGCCAAAGGCAAGATTCCCTGTTTACTGGTCAATCTACACTCACCGGCCACTTTATTACATCCACCTTGCTAGTGCCAGGTTGGACCCCCTTTTACCTTCAGATCTTTTTGATTCATTGTGGCATAGATTCAACAAGGTGTTGGAAACATTTCTTAAGAGATTTTGGTCCATATTGACATGACATCATCACTCAGTTGCTGCAGATTTGTCGCACACCCATGATGCAAACTCCACCACATCCCAAAGGTGCTCTACTGAATTGAGATCTGGTGACTGTGGAGGCCACTGGAGTACAGTGAGCTCCTTGTAATGTTCAAGAAATCAGGTTGAGATGATTTGAGCTTTGTGACGTGGTGCATTATGGACATTAAGGGATGGACATGATCAGCAACAATACTCAGGTAGGCTGTGGTACTTTAAATGATGCTCAGTTTGAACTGAACCATTACACCACCACCTACCATTCTGAACGCTTGATACAATGGTTTCACATTGTTTACACCAAATTCGAACCCTGCCCCGAAAATCCAGACTCATCAGACCAGGCAACGTTTTCCCAGTCTTGTGCTATCCAATTTTGCTGAGCCTGTGTGAATTGTAGCCTCAGTTTCCTGTTTTAGCTGACAGGAGTGGTCTGCTGCTGCTGTACTCCATCTACTTCAAGGTTCGATGTGTTGTGCATTCTGCATGCCTGGGTTGAAATGAGTGGTTATTAGAGTTACTGTTGCCTTTCTACAATTTTGAACCACTCTGCTCGTTCTCCTCTGACACGGTATTTTTGTTCACACAGCTGCAGTTCACTGGACAGTGTCTTTTTTTCACCTCATTCTTTCTTCCTCATTTTGATGCTCAGTTTGAACTTCAGCAAGTTTTCTTGACCACCTCTGCATGCCTTACTACATTGAGTTGTCGCCATGTAATTGGCTGATAAACTTTGTGTTACCAGGCAATTGAACAGGCGGACCTAATGGGCAAGGCAAGTTTATTTATAGAGCACATTTTGTGTACAAGACAGTTCAATTGAAAAAATAATAAAGTGGCTAGTGAGTGTATGTCCATAGTTTCACCTATAGTCACAAACGATGGATTGTAACCAAAAGAATAAGATTGAAAATTAGGGATGTAACGATATGGAAAATTTGATATCTCTATTATAGTGACCAAATTGTCACAGTTTACGATATTATTATCTTGTTATTCTTAATTGCTGTACAAATGTCCAAAAAAGACAGGCATTAAAATAATTTCATGCAATCTTGTAATTTTCTTGTCATACTAAAACATCAGAAGCCAAAATCTTATCAAAATGAAACTTTCACATTAAAAGGGCAAACAACTGGCACAAAAAGAGGTTTTATTTTAAATAAACTACATAAATTACATGAACAAAGCTTATTTGTCTGGTGCAAGCTTAAATAAACACTTTAACCAACCATAGTAGGTCAAAATATGCAAACAATTATCAGAAACAAAATTTAGTGGGTTGGTAAATGTCCTTTCTGCCATCCTCATGTTACGATGCCGACATTACAAGCTACATATTCACGCAAGACACAGTCGCGAGGCGGTTGCGAGACTTAAATGGGACTGATATTAAATATCTCGGTAATTGACCGTTATAATGAGATGAACTTAAAAATAAACAGAATCACTATCACGTAAAATTTCACCGCACTTGACCATAGTGCTGGGCGATATGACGATACATATCGTGGGGACGATAGAAAAGTGTGTACCGTGCCATTTCTCTTCTATCGTTTCTAACCTAATTTTATCAATTATTACAGCAAATATGTAATTAAATAACCTGCAACGATAAATCTGATAGAAACATATCTACTTCTACAAAGTAGCCTTTTATGTTTGCACTTTTATTCATGGTTAATGCCTTAAACAGAGTTCTCTTCAACCCTGATGTTTACTTTAGACACTTTATATTGGTTTGCAAACTTTGCACTACAAGGTTACAGATTTCAGAAAATTGAAAAATAATTTGTGTTCATTTTTTATAGCTGAACTTCAGTGCAAAAATGTGTTTTTCCTCTCAGAAACTGTTGTGCACTTTTAAAAAAAATGTGAAAGCTAATGTACCTCTGTACCTACCTGTTTTTGCTGCACTAAAATGTATGTTTGTGACAGTTCAGCTAAATGTCCTTTCAAAATAAAGTTGAAAACTAAGCAATGAAATTTTTGTCAAACTTTTCAGAGAATAACTGAAAACAAACTTTATTATGGTATATCGTGATATATATCGTTATCGTGATATAAAATAGTCCATATCGTGATATATGATTTTTTCCATATCGCCCAGGACTACTTGACCATAAACCCCTTTCATCCCTATTGCAAATACAAGTGGTTAAAGTGAGTTTCCTCTACAGGGTGGTTTAACTCTCCCTCAGATGCAGAGTGAGAAAGAAGTGTTTGAGTACGGCAGCTGTTCCTCAACACTAAGAGGAGCCGACTGAGGAGGATGAAGCATTTGGGCAGGGTGACTCCTGGTCATCTCCTTGGGAAGGTGTTGTAGGCATATTCAACCGGGATACGGTCCCGAGACAGACTCAGGCCTTGGCATCCTCCCGGGTGATCTAAAGGAGGTGGCTGGGGGGAAGGAGGGAGGTCAGGGCCTCTATGCTTCCTCGCAATGATGGATGGCAACTAGCTACTACAGTTAAAAAAGTACAGTAATAATCCGTGTTTTCAGGTTGGATATTTTACTCTGTGACTGTTGGAGCCCTGAAGGGCTCTCAGTATAGGGTACTTATGGATAGAGTGGAAGAATTGATGTTTCAGATGTACCTTACATTTGTCCTTTGTAATGTAACATACATAATTAGGAATCATTGATTCCTAATTATTTTAAATCCGGTTGTGGAATTTTTTTGTTTTTTTTTTATGTCATTGCCAACATGTATGTGTTCGTTTGACCCGGCAGGAGAGAAGAAGTTTGTGTGCACGGAGTGCTCCAAGAGGTTCATGCGGAGTGACCACCTGGCCAAGCACATAAAGACTCACCAGAACAAAAAGGGTGGGGTTCCCTCGTCCACGTCTCCGCCCACCACCGACGCCGTCATCACTACAGACGGAACCACGCTCATCCTCCAGACCACCGCCACCACTGCCCACGACCTTGTAGCCAATCAGGAGATCCCCCTGCAGCTGGTCACCGTGGCGCCCGGTGAGGTCATGGAATGAGGGAGGCGGAGAGGGGAGGGGGGGGTGAATGGGGCGAGATGGCTTTTCTGAGAACTGGCCAATTACAGGGACCTCTTGGGCTTTTTCTTCCCCTCTTACCTTCTTTGTGTTTTTTTTTATTTTTGTTTTGTTCTTTTGTTTTTTTTTTTTTTAATATGAATATATACGTAAATATATATGACAAATATATATATATTTTAAGTGAGAGTTATCTTGACTTTGTTTTTTGCAGTCTTTTTTATAGGGGGGCAAAAGAAATAACATTAAAATGTGGTTGCTATGTACACACGCGTAAACACAGAAAAAAAAAATTAACACTCAAAAACACATCATGAATACTCAAAACAATGAAATGCCTTATTTTGTATTATAATCTTGTATAAGATGCTGGAGGTGCATGTGTTTTTTTAAGCTTTGCAGATAATGTAACTGTAATGGAGATAAATGTGTTGGTTGAAGAGAGAGAAGGTAGAAAAGAACCTGACTGGGATTGTGTCTTTGTCACGTGGGGGTTCTGACTAAACCGAGCTCTCTGTTTGAAGCCGCGCAGCACCCACGATTTAACCGTTGCGCCACTGTTTTAATGAACGGACGCGTTCGTTTTTAAAGGAATAGGTCAACATTTCAGTTGACAAGCATCTTCTTAGCTCAGTTTAACCCGAAAGACTGGAAACGAGACCGATTCTGTCCACCGGAGGCAAGCTCCATTGACACCTAGAGGTAAATCGCAGACGTGTCCAAACTTGGTAAACGGCAGGTTTGAGGCAGAATCTGCTCCAGGCTGTGGTGTCGGCTGGGAACACAAATCTAAAAGCCTGGTGGCAAACTGTCCTTGTTACACTTCAGTTTGTCCACAAATCAAGCTCAGTCTTGTCTGTTTTCCAGTCTTTGTTAACAGTAGCTAACAGTGACCTCACATGCAGACATAACTTTAACACGGATCAGATATATATATATAAATATGTAGTTTTTTTTTAACATTTTTTTTTCTTTCTTTGATTGAACGCCCCATCACTGACACTTGACAGGCCATTGAATCCGTGCTGCACCGCTACAAGCAGAGCGCAGGTCAAGCTGGTGGTCAGAGTAGGACGACGGTGCTGCTGGTTACTGATCTGAAGCTTCCACCTCAGTGAGGGGAAGAAAATGGATGCAAGCCACTCTGATAAAGAGCAACTTCTTCCAGCATCTGGTCAGGCTGCACAGAATGTCCCATCTATCCTCACGAGCACACCGTCCGCTGTGCTTCTTCACATAGAAAAAAAATTTCAGTTTTACATTTTGTTGGGAATTCACCTTTTTGTCTTTTTTTTTTTAAAAATTCATGTCTCGTTTCCGATCTGGGTGTCGCCTGAACCAGAGCCACGTTGACGGTGATTTGTTAATTTTTGAAGTTTTCAGCGGTTGCCCCTGAAATCCTGCAGAGCCATCCTCGTTGAGCTGCACGTGGCGGCAGGAGAGCAACGCATCTGTGCAGAAAATCGGCAGCTGAAGGCGTTCTTGTCATCGAACATTCCAGTCGGACACCGTATCATGTGGGATTGATTTTGCAATAACGGCTCCGTTGATGTCACTCAAAAGGAAAACAATCATGCCATTGTTGTTTTTTTTTTTTAATTTTATTTTATTTTAATTAATGTAATCCTTTTTTCCTCAGTTTGTCCTCATGTTTGTAGCATTCATTTACATGTATATTATCTTATTTTCACATTGTCTATAGAAGCCATTACGTAGTTAACTGAATTTGTTGTATCAAAACCTTTTATTTTAAGTAATTTTTTTTTTTTTTTTTTTTTTTTTAAGAATTGGTGTAAAAATTGAATGTTACCTTTTGTAAAACCTTTTTTCAAATGGATCACAATAAAAGTCAGAAACCTTCCTGGGGGAGATTTTGTATGATGAAAGCATGAAGTTAGATCTGTTTAAAGTAGATCAGGGGTGTCAAACTCCAGTCCTCTAGGGGCTGTCCTTCACATCTTAGATGTTTCTCTGCTTCAGCACACCTGATTCAAATTAATTGATCACCATCAGCTTGTCATCGAAGATCTGCACAGGTCTGTTAACAACGCATTCATTAGAATCAGGTGTGCTGAAGCAGGGGAACATCATAGATGTGAAGGACTGGAGTTCGGCTCAGTGTGACAGTTCTTATTATTCCAAGACAATTTAACTGGAATCTTATCTTACAGTCTTAAAAGTTCCAACCATTGATTCAAAATCTGATGCTTCAAAATCACCATTATCATAATGCTTAAAGAGCTGGGACCTTTTTTAAAAGGCCAATAATGGGTCTCATTTCTCCGTAGGAACTGAAAAATAATGGAGATGGCTTTTTAGATGTTATTTGGGGATACGTACATGGAATGACATGAATAAATAACCCTGGAAATCCCCTCCACCTTCAATAGAAGGACTCTTCTACAAATAGCCAGATCCAGAACCAAATACTCGGACTTTTTTTTTGCATATCTGATAAATATTTTTGAGATATTAACATCTTCTCTTCAAATCACATATTTAGATATCAATATTCCTAAATATTTTACTTCCTTTTCAACTCTAATAGATGCATTTTTTTTAATGTTCTCGACCACTGATGAGAAATAGTTCACATTTATGTATGTTTAGCTGTAACTGATGCTTTGGAGAATGACGAGATGACATCAAGAGCTTTCTCAACCATCACATTATTTTTTAAGAATATGGCCGTATCATCAGGGAACTAGCTAATTTTAAATTCCCTGTCATATATTTTAATGCATTGTAATCCAGGGACAGGGCATGTTTGCATGTTCTCTCCTGTGCTTGCGTGGGTTTTCTCCGTGTGTTCCGGCTTCCTCCCACAGTCCAAAGACATTCATGTCAGGTTAATTGGTGGTTCTAAATTGCCGTAGGGGTGAGTGTGAGTGTGTGTGGTTGTTTGTCTACATGTGGCCCTGCGATGGACTGGTGACCTGTCCAGGGTGTATCCCTGCCTTTTGCCCAAAGAGAGCTGGGATAGACTCCAGCAGATCCCCGTGACCCTGCAGAGGATTAAGCGGGTATAGATGATGGATGGATGGATAATCCAGGGACATTATTATTAAGCAAGGCAAGTAACTGTTGTTGAAATAAATAGTTTGTGCAACCTTGTCAGATTCGATGTAGGACTTTAAATCTAGGAGCAAGTCCTGGGTTGAGAGACACCCAACTGCAAATATCTTGATAAAACATTTGGATTGTTTGGCTAAATTTATCACCAAAACCCAGGAATTCTAGGGTGTCTAAAAAAAAAGAAGGAATATTCAACTGTTTCAAAAGCCTTAAAAAAAAAAAAAAGAGAGAGAGAGAAAATTAAACTGTCACTGTCTAAATAGCTGATTGTTCATGTGGGTCTGACGGATATCAAGAATAATCTGAGATCATGTAAAAAGACTTCCAGAAACTGTTTGAGAGTCTTGATAAAGTGGCAATACCAACGTTCATTAGTGAACCTCTCCCAAACAACGACAGGAGGATGGTCAAATGCAGCTGGCTGCTTCAAGTGAACACATGGATGTCCATAGTCTGTGAGTCCAGAGGACTGCATTTCATTGAGAACTTTAATCTTTTCTGGCAAAGAGATGATGTGTTTAAAGCAAAAGGCCCAAACCTGAACAGATGTGCAGTGAGATGCTCATCCACGCTCTGAGGCATCAGAATGGGCCAGGACCAGGCCCTCCATCACGTTCCTCACCACAGGTCTGGGACCGACCTGCTGCATCTACAACCTCCAGAGATGCTTCAAGAACTGTCAGTGTCTGATCAGAGAAATCCTATCCAGATTCTTTGTAAGAACACAGTGTCCAGTTCAACTCTCGTTAACCTCAGACATGCAGTACTCAGTATCAGATCTCTGAGTAACAAATCATTTTTAATTAATAGTTTCATTTCGTCGTACAATCTTGATTTTATGTTTTTCTGAACTACTTTCAGTTGAATACCACTATAGAGACATGGCTGAGAATGGCCACGACCAAATGTCACATGCTGTAGTCTGTAATGCTTTATTTGTTTTGTTTTGTTTTTTTGTTGCAGACAAAGACTTGCAGATCTTACACTGCCATCCCATAAACAAAAACCTAAAGTAATGAGAAAAAAGTCTTATGAACTTGTTATACAGTATAACTGTATACATACTTCAATAATAGTGCTAATAATTACATAATGTACAGTCACATAAAAATTGGAGACCTTTGATGTTAGCATTGGTTCTGTTTGTTTTATACATTTAAATAGTTTTTGTCTGCTATCTAAAGAATGTTCTTTTCTGAATTTTCTGTGATTTCTTTTTTTTTTTTGCTGCTTTCATTTCAAATTTAAATTGGAACTTCAGATTAATCTAAAGTTCCAACTGAACTATGTTGATGCAACTAGAAAGAAATGCTTAGTTTTAAGTCATTTAGATAAATAAATATTTTGAGCACAAACTCAGAAGAGGGGATATATGAAAATCAACTGAACAAGAAATAAAAATGACACTTACTTTTGTATGTAAAGTGGGGTCCTTAATTATTTGAATGGTAATGATGATACGTTTTTTTTTTTGTTCCTCAGGCAGTGGAAAGAGATTAAAAACAAATGTTATTCATGTCTGCCTGTGGCAAACTGTCACACAGTCATCAACTATTCATACAGACTATATGTTATACACATACCAGGATACTACTTTATTAATTGTAACCAGAATTTTCCATGCTAAATAAATTATCACTAAAATATGCGCATAGACCATGCAAATAGTAGGCGATGTAGAAAAGCATATTAGTTACAATGCTCCTCTATTTGATTACATAAACTTATTCCGGTGTACAGCGGTAATTGATAATAACTTATCAAACATTTGCATTGTCCTTTATGAGGACAATAAAAGCCTGATGCAGGTCAATGGATAAATGAACCTGACACACGAAATGGCAGTTGATGTCTCATAACTCAACAGGTGTTCCCTACTTCACATTCCCCAGGCAGAAAGCAACAGAAATCAGAAGACTGGTGATACTGGTGAACCATTGACGGATACAAATGATAGGTAAATTGCAGAAAATGGCCTGTGTGCAGAATTCTCAGTAAATATGGATAGATGCAGGCATGGGCTGCATCTATCTGTGCACCTGAGTGGTGACGTGCATTGATTTGGGTCACGTGGTGTTGGTGGTAGTAGTGATTAATATCACCTGTTCACTCATAGCAATCACAGTTTGGTGATGAGGGGGTGATGGGGGAAGCCTACTTTTTGCTGACCGCGTGTTTTAATGCTCTTTTTTGGATATGCACGTTCATTAATGGATTATTGTTGAAATCTGGATTTTACGCTGTTTGTGGATTATGGCACTGATTTTTTATTTTTGATAAATAAAAGGATCGTAACCAGTTTAGACCCCCCTTGGATGATTAACGCGACTCAGAGGTTTCTGAAACAGTCGCCACTTGACACAATGAAAAATATCTCTCAGAATGGTCATTCAGCAAATTGTTTTGTAACCAAATTCTTTTAAAAGTACCCTTGTGGATGAACTTTGCGAATAAGGCCGCCTTTCTTGATTATGACAAGTTGACGGCAGCTCTTGCATGAAAAACCTGGAGTCATTTTTGATCAGGATATGTCATTTAAGCAGCATATTAATCAGGTTTGTAAGACTGCCCTTTTTTTTAACTCCAAAATATTGCAAAGATTAGGAGCATCCTCTCCCAGGGTGATGCTGAAAAATTAATCAGTTTGTCAGTTCTAGACTGGATTATTGTAATGCGTTGTTAGCAGGATGTTCGAAAAGCTCGCTGAATCCAACTGATCCAGAATGCAGCAGCGAGGTTGCTGACAGGAATTCATAAGCGAGATCACATCTCTCCCATGTTAGCCTCCCTCCATTGGCTTCCCGTGAAATTTCGAATTGAGTTTAAAATTCTGCTTCTCACATATAAGGCCCTTAATGGCCTAGCTCCTCGTTATTTACAAGACCTGATAGCACGTTATGCTCCTAAAAGAGTGCTCCGCTCTCAGAGTGCAGGATTACTCGTCGTTCCTAGAATATCTAAAAGTAGATTTGGAGGACGGGCCTTCTGGTACCAGGCACTTTTTTATGGAACCAGCTACCAGTTTGGGTTAAGGAGGCTGACACCACCTCCATTTTTAAAACTAAATTGAAAACATTTCTGTTTAGTAAAGCCTACAGTTAGTCTAAACTATGTATGTAAGGGCTAATAGTTATAGCCGTGTAGGAGCTGACAGAGTAGGCTTCGTTGCTTGCTGCTATAGGCCTACACTGCAGGGGGAACCATCTGCTTGGTGTCTCCACTGCTCTTCACCCTTTCCTTCTCTTTCCTCTTCCCATCCTCCTCCTCCAGCTCATTCCATAATCAATTAGGAGCAGCATATTTTATATTTTATATTTTACCATACTTACATATTTGCTGGAACAAATTGATCAGGTTATCAGCAAGTGTGTCATCTGCTTGAAGAACAATGTTAGGTGTCATAGACTGTTGACATCATAAAACCAGTTGATGGGAAATGCTACATGTTAGTAGTCGTGGACAAATTTTCATGTTGGCCGGAGGTATGCCCAACAAAAACAGGTCATAAGCAGGTGCCTCAGGTGTTTTATTCTTTTATCGGAAAGACAGAGGGGATAGGCCGGGAGGTCAGATTCGACGGGATATCCTCTGACTTCGGACAAAGTTAATATTTTTTCTGAGGTTCTTATGCATGTTGCCCATTATGACCCTTTTGTTTTGATCCTGTACAGCACAGTTGGTGAATAAACAGCGACTCATGGGAGCCTTGAGTTTGATGGCTTTTATCATCCACAGTTTTGCTCCAATGGCATCTGTTTGAAATAATTTTTGAAATGGTGTCCCGAAGAGTATGTAATGTCTGATCATTCTTAAGAATCTGCCAGTTCATAAGGTCTTAGAAATTAGCAGCACTACCATTAGCTTTGATGACCTATCGGTCTTCGTGACTTACATTTAACACCTCATGAGCTAGTTACAGGCAGGCGAATGACACTGATGACGAAGATGAGGTGGTAGCAGAAGGTGTCATAGTTGAAACATTTAAAAGTTGGAGTCGGAGCAGCCTTTTTTTGACCCTTTTACACACTCTGACTGCACAGCGTTCGAGGGAGAGAGAGAAGAAAAAGGAGCCTCAAAGCCACATTTCTGGCGCCACGAACATTTCCAACATCTCTGGCGAACATCTACAACAAACTCTTCTCTCGAACCAACTGGCTCAACTAGTTTGATGTCTCATGAGGCTTCATCTGACCATCACTAGATTTGGACTTCATGTATCTATTTTTATGAATGAAAAATTTACAGAGAATGATGAGTGTGTTGATAATTAGGTCCTGGGAAGAATCTTGTACAGAAATACCATTCAAAACATTTTCTCTCACCAGAATAGATAGATTGGATAACTTCAGGAGCATAAAAGATCAAGTTAAAGTTTTTAAACAAAATGTATCTGCAGTTCCACAATGGGGTTTTGTGGGGACTAAAATTATGTTACATCATTCTCCAGTAATGTAAGACTGTTGATGGAAGGCAGATAATTTGATAGGGAGCTTATTGAGGTCAAAGTCACATTTCAGAAGGAAGTCAATACTACCTAACTCATTAAAAATGTAATTTGGAACGTGAAACCTTAAGCTATGCTTATTTTTGAAAAGAACCAGTTAGTTTTAATAGTGTCATTGATACAGTCTACTCTATGGCTTTAACAGACTTTAAGACCCCTCGTCCTCATATCCCTTAACCAAAGTACCATTTCTAATGTAAAGCGTTCTTCTATTCCAGATGTAATTAAAACTAACTTGATTTTTTGATTTGATTGGTTTTTTTCAATAGTGACAGAGAATGAATAAATGAATAATAAATGAATCTGGAAATCTGTTATTCCATCTTTGTGAGAAAAATTCGTCAAATGATAGAGATGTCTCTTTGAGACCAGAGATTTAGAAGTGATTTGAATTTATCTAACTTGTTCCAAATGTTGAAATTATCAAAGTGTAATTATCTTTAGTAACGTGTATGCCTAAATATTTAACCATTGACTTTATAGGAATACCGTGAATTGATCTAAGAGGAGAATTGTGGATTGTAACAGATCACATTTGTTAAGGTTTCATTTTAAGCCAAACGCTTTAAAAAAAAAAAATCAACTGTCTCAATAAGTTTAGGGATTTGGACACTATTTTTTATAAATCATAATCAGCAAGATGGCTAATTGCTATCTGTCTGCCTTCCACCTTCAGTTTTTCCAAATTGGTATTTTTAATGAGTTGAAAGCCTTTCTTCTGCTATAATAAGAGTAAAGGAGAGAGAGGGCATCCTTGTTTAATGCCTTTACTTACAGAGAATCTGGGGCCATGTACCCTGTGGCAATATGACTGTACCATTTGTATCTTTATAAATTAATTTAATCCCACTAATGAAGATTTCACCAAAGCCGAACAATTCTAAAGTACTGAAAATAGACTTGTGCCCAATTGTATCGAATGCTTAAAAAAAAAAATCTAAGAATAAAATAAAACCCTTTTCTTCAATTAAATGATCGTACTCAGTAAGTCAAGCACAAGTCGTACATTATTATGAATTGAACCTTTTATAAATCCAGATTGTGTGTCTGAAATGACTTGAGTGATGCCAGATTTCATCCTGTTCACATATATATACACACACACACACAAGTTAAAATTTAATAATCATTATTGAGCCATGTTATAGGTCTAAGATTGTCAATTAGTTTACAGTCTTTTCCAGGATTAGGGAGTGTAATTATTCCTTGCTTCATAGTGGTTGGCAGAGTGTGGGATTCAAATGTTTCTCCTAACATATTAAAAAAGAGAAATTAAAGATGTTCCCAAAAATCTCTATAAAAACTGTTAGACCATCCGATCTCAGAGGTTTCCAATGCTCAGCATTTCAAAGCTTTTTCCACCTGTGCCATACTAATATCTGCCTCACATATGTCTTTGAAACACTCATCGATTTTGGGGCTCCATACCTTAACATGCTCAAAGAATGCCTCAGCATCTGGGGATGAATAAGATGAATACAATTTACTGTAGAACTTGAAGATTTCTTTGGAGATCAGATTTGGGTCAGTGCATTCTTGATCATCTAATAGTAATATTCTAATAGCATTTCTTTCTGGTCTTCTCTTGTCCAGTCCACAAAAGTATGCTGAGCTCCTCTCTCCTTCTATCCATTTTGCTCTTGATCTAATATATGCTTCTTTGGCTTTATAGATGTAAATTTTATCTAAAGAAGATTGTAGCAGTAAAAGTTTGTCTATTATCTTCACTTAGAGAAAATTTATTACAGATACTGTTGATTTTTTTTTTCTTACTTTCCCTTCTTTGAGATAGAAATCTGGCGTATTCTACATTTTAGATACCCCCACTTTTCTCCACAGGTTTTAATATGAGCGTCTGTAATTACATCATTTATCATATCGATTATTTCTTGGCAAAAGGCTTCATTTTCCAGTAAATTTCAATTAAGATTTACAATAACCTTTTATAAAATTTGTGCTTGAAGATATAAAACTAAGCTTAATTATACTATGGTCTGTTAGAGGATCGTTGATTTGAGCCCAGGGCCAATATCTTGATACCAACCAAAATCAATTCTGGATTTAAGTGAACCATTCAGGTTTGAACCACGTATACATTTTGGTTAGATCGGCTCCCTCTGTCATGGTTCTCCAAGCTCACTTCCTGTACCGACCAAATGTGGTTCACAGCTTCTCTCTGCCTGAGCCTCCCTCACCACTGGTTTCAGCTCACTAATCACCTCTGATCAGTCACACCTGGTCTCTCCCTTTATTAACCTGCAGTTTTCTCCCTTTGCCAGATTGTGCTCCTTCTGAAATGTACCTTCTCAGCATAAGATTAAGATTTTTTTTTTTTTTTTTTAAATAACAGACTATTGACTTACTTTCATAGTGGAGCAGTCATTTAGGTCAATAATTCACAACTGAACAAAGAGCAGACCGAGGAGAAAGATAATCACATTAATATGGAACTACACATAAATAAAAACCACATTGTTTATATTTTTTAAAAATGTTCTACAGTCTTCTCTTTCCAGGAGCGTAAACAAACTTACACGTCACAGGTTACAACAATAATGATTTAGCTAACTGGTTGCAGATTTTCAGGGCATAGTTCCAGTCTTTTATTGTTTAAAGCACATTATTCATCGCTTTCAATTTGTTTATAAAACTGGAAAAGGAAGGTTTAGTATTTTTCCATGAATTACAGTGGGTGTGATATTTAGCGAAAAGTATGACTATAATTTATAATGTCAGATACAGATGGGCTTAAATTGTCAATAAAAAAATAAAATATGAATGGTCATCAGTGCAGGAAAATCATTCAACCTGAAGGACAGTCAGTTTTGAATCTCTAGCCAAACATGTTGGGAGGCAGGACGGAAGACAAATAGCTGCTCTAAGATTCATCAGCAGAACTGCAGAAGCAGCAAGGATCAACGTCAAATTTAAATCTGTTTTCAAGACATTCAGCTACAGGATACAATTCATTAATTATTTGAAAGTGAGTTTCTTTAACTTTAGGAGGAAGTGGCCATTTTAAGAATTCCAAATATGAATTACACAATGGATTGATTTTCAACATTAGGCATATTTTTTGAATACAGTTATATTACAATAGTGGTACATCATCTATTTCATGGCAGTGCTGATCAGTTTATTATTACATTTATCATCTAACAAACAACAGTATCAGCGAGTATTTCTGATTAGATCAATGGAACAGGAAACTGAAGTCTTTATAGGTACATCTACTGTCATATTTCTCAACAAAGGCTGAGAAACTTTTATTTTTAAGAGCCATTATTATAAAACAGATCTTTGACAGACACAACACCTTCTTCAGACCAATACTTTCTGAATATTGATTTATCGCTTAGTGCAGGGGTGTCAAACTCCAGTCCTCGAGGGCCGCTGTCCTTCACATCTTAGACGTTTCACTGCTTCAGCACACCTGATTCTAATGAATGAATACCAGCAGTCATGTATGTTAATAAAATAGAGGAAAAGTGAGAGAATAGTACTTGCTGCCACAGCTGAGACAGGTTTCTCTACCTGAGTGTTGCAGAGCGTCATATTCTGCAAGAATATAGATTCAACTATGCCTTCTGATTAATTTTCAATTAAAATATTCCCTTAAAGACTTGATCTCTCCCAAAAAAAACAATTATTAATAATTCTCCCACATAACCATTTTACAGCTCAGTAAAAGGTATGTTCCCTTTAACAACCCCTCCCCCCCGAGTCCTGCTCCCCTCATGCTCCAACCACAGCAGGAACCAGAATCATTGCAAACAAAACAGCCTGACATCTATTACAGGGAAAAAAAGGAGTCAAATGTGTATTTGCATCACAAAATACATTCATTGCTTGTACCCACATATACACAAAAACCTAGAAAAAAAAAAAGAGAGAACAAAGAACATTTTTTGATCCAGTTCGCACTGGTTTGTGGTCAGTCTGTCAGTGGTTCCCTGCGAGGAACCTCTTCGTGAACTCTTTAAACAGAGTCCGGTTTTCAGGCTCATCACAGCAACGGATGGATCCTCATAACTCCGTGTGACCATCTGCCAGAGGGACAGCGAGAGAGAAACATCAGTACAGTCAATGGGGACGCTGCGCTACAGGAGTGGGCCGCCGTGACGGCCGAGTACCTGTGTTCTGCTGCTTCGCCGTGTGGTTCACTCTCTCCTGGACTCTCGTCTGTATGCGTTTTATCTCCTGGTCATAGTCGGTCCACTCTGCCACGATTCTCACTGCAGCCTGCAGCTTGGGCTCCTTGGTCATCGGGTTGTTACACTGTTGTCAGCGAAGGGAAAAGAGAGAAGCAGCAGTTACGCTACTAATCAAGGACTAAATGATGCATCAGGATGCGATTCATCTTTCATTTTCAGTAACAGACTGTAAAGGCCCAAAGTCTCTGTGTCGTCATGTCACCACCATTACGTCAAAACAGCCTCGTTTCTACTGTGTGTTAATGAACAACTCGGTGGGGACTGGATGATTTCCTCTATTAGATGGTTTGAGGAAAAAGAAAGTTGTGAAGCCAAGCAGAGATAAAACTTGTTTGGGAAATTTAGTGAGAAAAAATGAAAACAGTAAAAATGTTTGTCTGTCAAGTATTGACAAACTGAGGAAAGTGTGAAAAGGGTGGAAGATAAACATTTCCAAAATATTATTATTATACAGACTTATTAGCACATGGATGAATGTCAACAAAGGTTTTCTGGATAAAACTGAGGAGGTCCTCAGTTTGTTAGGTGACAGATACCAAATATTTAAAAGGGTTTATTTTCTGTCTTCACTGGGTTGATCTACTTAAAGGCAACATATCTTTTAAATCACGCAAAGATGGTTGAAAAATGTTTTTTTTTTAAACATTCAGTCCAGAGTGAATTTCTCACTTCCATATGCAGTTTGTTTAGTTGTTCAATATTTTTCTCTTCCATTTCAATGGTGACACTGAGTAGTTATGAATCACATTTTTTTCTTTTGCAAACACATCAGATTGCCACTCAATCTTTTCTTCAAAACTTAATCTTTCCATTTATTTGGTTCACACTATAAATAAATGGATTATAAATGGAATAAATGGACTATTCACACTACTGCTCCCTAAACTGAATTATTTTTTTCCATCTAAGGTTTGTTCTTTTAAGCCATTTATCTGACAAGAACTCAAACTGTGTCCTTGAGTTGTTCTCACATTTAGCTTCATCGCCCTCTAGTGGCTGTTAGGCTGCATGGCAACCCTCTCACTCCCTGCTGCAACATCCTTAAAGTTCATAGTGCTGCAAATGTATATTTTGTTTAGTTTCATTTATGTCATTGGCCCTGACACACACATGCAAGCACACGCACACACACACACACACATTGTTCATTACCAGATCTATCGTCTTGGCGGTCCTCTTGGAGCCGTCGTCACACCAGGTCTCACACCACAGCCACTCCTGAGGCAGAGACTTGATGGGCACCTGGTGGATCATGTTGTTTGGAAGATCCTGACAAAGAAAAACAGCCCAAATGATCGTCACATAAGCTTAGGTGAGGAGACGCACATAGCACCAAAGTATAACAAAGCTCCTGAGTAAAACTATAATATTTTGTAAAAAATTCAAAATACAGAAATTAAGGTGATCCCACACAAACGTGGGACATTTGGTGATGCCTTTATGTTTCCTTTCTGCTGTGTGGAAATGCAGGTAGAATAACAGGTAGCTTTTTAAAGCACATCTGGACTTAAATAAAAAAATATCGATATGGGGTTCTAATATTCTTAATAATCATTTACTTAGTTACAGTGTGCAGGTCATTCAAGTTGTGAGATGTTAGTGTGGTGCAATCAACATTCTTGTCATATAATGGCAAAGAAAATAAACTTACACTGTAAAAGTAAACCAACAAATTTGACAAAATAAAAAAATAAAAATAATATAAAGGGTTGTAGCCTGTGTTGCATTACAATGAACATGATAAGTTTAATCCTCAAAATTAACTACACTATTTGCATTAAAATGACGAATTCCTGGCAGCTGGTGAGGAGTCACAGACCTGGTCGAGGTTGGACAGGCTGTTGGGGTCTTGGCTGAGGCCTTGGTACTGTCCTCTGAGTCGGTCTCCAGCAGCTATCTTCCTGAACTTCTTCAGATCCACCACATACAGGGCGCTGGCAATGACAAAATATGCGACAAAACAAGAAAAATTAAGTAAAAGCAGCTATTAGAGTCTGTCAGTGATAGGTAATAAAAGTGCTGCTGCGGAGGGAGCAGCACGTACCTGATGTGGTATTTGCGTCCGGCGAGGTGGCTCGCCCAGTAGCCGGACTTCCAGAAGCGATAGCCGTCCATCTCCCTGCGGCTCTCGCAGAAAGGAGTGTAACCGTACGGAGCTCCCTCCAGATCGAAGTCACGCAGCTCCTTCAGGTCCGTGCGCACAATCTGAAGGAGAGCGAGATGAAAACATAAACTACTGGCCAATACTGATCACTCTCAAAATTCTTTACATCTGGAGCTAAATATAAAAACACGGATCAAAACGTCACAGTAGCATGAACAAAGGTGTGCAGCTGTGTATGAGCAGACCTGGTCAGCATCCACGAACAGGATCTTGTCAACAGCGAGAGGGAACAGCACGTCCAGGAAGAGGATCTTGTAGCCCCAGATAATCCTCTGCTTCTCGGTCTGTTGGTGTAACCAGCGGGGCCAGTTGTACTGGACTAGCTCATACTGGAAGCCGTATTCCTTCGCCATGTGGGGGATGAACTCCTGCAAAGTGATGATGATGCACAAGTGACCCGATCGCATCTCTCACACAGAGATTATCAACGAAAGGCAGAAAGTGAAACTCGGTCAGAAAATGTCATGAAAGCAAAAGCACTAAAGACTGCTTATTGATGGGAAAACATCTTCTTGGCACCTGCTTGATGTTGACAGTATCAGTTTCTAAGTTAGAATCACTGATGGAGAGAGGAACAGATGATGGAAAGTAAAACCACCGGGGGGTTGAATTAAAAAAAATCCTACCTTAAAAGTTGGGGACAAGTAGTTCTTCAGGAACCAAAACTTGACTGGAGTTTTTGTGTTCTTAAGAACTGAGAGCATCATAATCCTGAGCGGAGAAGAGAGCAGAATAAAGATGAAAAAGAAGAGTCTTCGGCGCGCATAAAAAACAGCAAGTTAGTTTGAGAGTTTTGGTGGATAAGATTTCCTCACCTGAGAAACCTCTCATACAGATGCCCCGAGGCCACTGAGAAGATATTGATCACGTCATCTTTCTCCTGCTTTGGTTCCTCTGCCTTCCCACCTGTGAAACCTCTGTAAGACGAATAGAAACACATTAGGTGGCAGTTCATACCTTTATAACAAAAAAAAAAAAAAAAACCAACTAAGCTGTACCTCGTCAGAGATTTCCAGAAGCCGGTGTCATTGTCTTCGTTCCCATCACTCAGTAGCTCTTCGTTGAATTTGTCTGGCTTCTTTTGGACCTGTTCAAGTTATAGTTTTAACCCAATTAGTTGAACATGCCACATGAGAAAGACATGAGCAGTTAATGTGACATATTAATCAGGAAACAGCATTAAATAGACCTAAAATGTATTTGGATTACGAATGTGCAGCAGTTTCCTAAAACACACCAGCTAGATTACCTCTAGTTTTGAAAAAGAAAAAAAAACAAAAAAAAAAAAGAGGCACTTTGGTTGGTAAAAATGTCAACATACAGTTACATAATAATAAACTGAAGAAAGAAAATAAAGGACATGTACAGCTTCCATGTGCCTTAATCCTGATTGTGGTGACACCTAGTGGTCACAGAGAGATATCAGTATTTATTTTGCAAATATTTCAACAAATTTGGGGTTTATATCTACATTTTTAAACTAGTCAGACTAAGTCTTACATGGTGCAAAATATATGCAGCATATAAAAACAAGCAGTCTTATGTATGTCATGTGGTCATGATGTACGAAAGGCTGCTTTGATTATTTATTTAAAGTACATTATATATTCTGATTACACAACATTAAAGTGGCTCTGCAAAGAATAAAGTCTTTTCAGCTCTTAAATGTTTCTGGGAATGTGGAGCGAGTGTACAGTCTGGATATTCACCAGTCTGGAGTTAAAAATAAAACCAAGCAACCACACTGAGGGCAGATTCCCACCACAGCCATCACAGCATCACAGGTGAACTCACCTTCACTTTAATAATTCTGCTCTTGAAACTGTTCAGCACAACTATGATATCATCCGAGTCTGCTGGGGAGTCTGTGCCATCATGACTGCCCAAGAAAGGGAGGGGGGAAAAAGTAATTAAAGCATCAGTACAGAGTTTACGACTAGTTTGTAGATCTAATACTACAGGGCACCAACTAAATTTAAAATCAATTAAATGAATTTAATCTATGTGGGTATAATAGGACAAATTTTCTGCGCTCCTCTCACGTGTAAATCTTGTAGATTTCATCAGAGCGTCCCTTCCTCAGCTTCAGCATCCAGGCACCGGGGTTGGCTTTGAGCTGAAAGTATCCCTGCGCAGCACAACACGAGGGGAATTACACTCAGCGGCTAAAAGATTAACTCAACTGCTCAGTCTTTGTTGGGAGGAACTTACCAAGTTTGCCATAACGATGGTGTCCACAATGACTGGTTCGGAGACGGTTCCCAGGGTGAACTGGAGGCCACGTGGAGGCTGACCCTGAACTGACGTCAAAACAATGACCCTCCAGCAAAAGATGCTCCAACTCGTACTCTGCTGCTACGATGCTCTCCACCTGCAGACGCAGGAAGTGAAGCCAGGTGTAGTTCATTTTGTGCAAAATCAGACAAATACTGGACATGGTTCCCAAAGTAGTTGAGGATCTTTGTACAGAAAAGTCGAGCTAAAAATCTATGGCACAAAAACTAAAAATGGAGGAAACCTTGAAAGAGGACATTTCAGAGAGAGATCATCTATTCCCTCTCTGGGAAAAGTTGGGCAACAAAAGTGCACAGAGCACTCAGATATGGAACAGCTCAGGCTGACAGCTCATGTTTCACCTAAAGACACAGCACCCTGTCCAGAATTATTCATGCTTTCTTGGATGCCTCATCTTGACTTGTACACCCAGTTCTTACTGGTAGAGAGTGAAATTAGTCTATTGTACCACAAAAAAAAAAAAAGCCTGAGACACTATTGAGTTCAAGATGAGTTCAACAACTGCAAATATGCAATAATGTTCTCTGACAGCAGGATGGAGTGGGCTGATAATCCCTTAGTTTGATGCTGAAACCTGATAAATAAAGGCTCATTAATGCTCCTGATTGCAGTTCGAACCCTGCAAATCACACTTCTGTACCTCCTCCAGGTAAATGTTGTCCAGGTCATAGCGGGTGCGCACAGACTCGACCATCCAGTTCTCGGGAGTGTTGAGGTTCAAGGTGAAGAGTGGAGACTGAGGCATGTCCAGGAACTTGGCCATGGGGCCGGGAGAGAAGCTACCGTCGGCCTGGAAGACCACTTCTGGCTCCAACACGTAACGGTAGAAACTGGAAGACAACGCAGGCGGGTTAGCAGATGGATAACTAGAGCTTCACAGTCTTGAAACAGACTGAAGAGTCTTTGCAGGTTTGGAGATTCTCCACCATGACTCGTCCCTAATTTACAATACAAAGCAAATTCTTTCAGCTCCTCCTTTTGTAGAGGTTGCCACAGGGGATCATCATGTTCCGAATATTGATTTGGCATCGCGTTTACATCGGATGGCCTTCCTGACACAACCCTCCTCATTTATCTGGGCTCGGGATCAGGACTATGAGTGGTTAGGGGATATGGGGACAATGTGGGATTCGGCGTCCTTCCTGGGGAAAATCGAACAAGCGATGGAGCTGGAATCAATCCTGCCACCTTTCAGCTGGAGGGCAATTCATAAAATAAACACTGAGGCTAAAATTATAAGTAAAACATGGACAGCAGGGCTGGAATCTGTTCCCAGGGCAGACTGGCTTTATCGAAGGGAGAAATTTCTCAGAATATGAAATGATTATTCAATAAAAAAAATCAAATGACAACATTTTGGCACCTGCAGTTACTTTAACGCTGGATGCTGAAAAGGAGTTTGACATCGGAGGCTGGCCATCTCTCTTTGGATTTGGCCAGCGTTTAATTTATTGAATTCAAAATTGGGTAACTAACCCTCAGCACGTGCAATTACCCTTCAAAACAAGCCATACTTATTGAGTCTTCTTTGTGTTTATTGTTATAGATTTCCCTCTGAGACGGACCCATTCTGACCTTGGACATTCACACTTGTCTTAAATGTTTTCCATGATGTCATGTGTTGTTTGGTGGCTTTGGATATTAAAATTGGGAACTAAAATAGCAATTTTAGGACCGGGTGAATTTTTTCATTGGCTACGGTTACATGATGTTTTTTAATTCGGAATTAATTATTCCGAATTAAATAATTCAGAATTAAACTATTTTCCTTCGAGTTTACATGGAAATAGTAATTCCGAATTGAGGTTTAGATGGAAAACACGTTTGATTCGGCTTTATCCAATTCCGCTTAGGGTCTGGGGGTTGGGAAGGGTTCTGATTGGATAGGGGAGCGGACGTCTTTACGTATTTACGTCTACCGGAGGAAAACAAACTTACTCGATTAGCAACAACATGGAGGACTACGTTATTACCATTCTTTTTGGATTTGTTTTGATTTTACTTTTGAAGCAGCAGCACGACAACATGTCGATGATTTTCTTTCGAAAACAAGCCCAGCGCAGAATATAAGCGTCATCGCGACAGACGGGCAAGGAGAACGAGCATGCGCAGAAAGACCTGAAATTAATTTAAAGCGAAATGAGTGTATACATGACTGCAAAATTATTATATTCGGATTTAGAATCAGAATAAACCAGCCACTTACTTCGGAATTAAGTTTAATTCGGAATGGACATTTTCAGGTGTTTACATGGTAATTTTTAATCATTTTTAAATCAGATTTTATTTTAATTCTGAATTAAAGAGGAATTAAACTTCCCATGTAAACGCACGGATTATGTCCTTATATGTAAAACCTTTAGACATGGAATAGTGAACTTCCTTTACTAGCTTGTAAAAAGTATATTAAGGCAATAAAAAAATGCCCTAATAACTTGATAAAATAGAAAATTTGAGGCATTCAGGTCTGACTTTCTAGATTCAAGATCTCTACAATCGATGCTTCTGCATTTCTACAAGAGCAAATGGAGTTCTAAGAGTGCCAGATTTGGTACTTTTCTAAAAAATTATGGTATTTGACAGATTTTTATAGCATAAAACCATGAAATTTGCACTTATTCTCTCACCTCTTCAGGGGCATATCTGACAGTTTTGACTGGCAGTTCATGAAGACCCTTAAATTGACGTTTACAAGCTGCTTCAGAACCTGCACAGTGTGAGGAAAAAAGAGAGATGTCAGAGAGAACAAAAGGAGAAGAGACAGGAGAACAGACCAAAGTGGGAGAAATACATCAACTCCACTGACAGAAAAATATGGATCGATGATCAAATCAAATGAGAGACCGACAGACAACCCACCAATAAAAGTGGAGCCAGTTTCTGAGCATCCCTCGTTACTGGATCCACGACAGCTACAACATCAAAGTACACGTCTCCCTCCTTGGGCCGGATCTTTACAGCACTGCCAATAAACAGCAAATCAGTGATCAGCAGAAGAAGAGAAAGGGAAAGAAAAAAAAAATCCTGATTTCTAGAGAGAACACTGATATAAGCGGATTCAGTTTTTTATTTTTCATTCTTGCAGATACGTATTGGTTTCAAAGTTATGAAAGGAGCCAAATTAACCCTTATTTCCTAAAGACTGTTCATGATTTTAAATAAGACTTAAAAAAAAAAAGCCAATTAAAATGCTGTAGGAGGAACAGTGTTTTTGAAACGTTCTCTGTGTGACTAATTTTACCTGTAGCGGTCATCTGCAAAACCATATTCTATCCTCGCTTCTCCTTTAGGCTGAGAGGAGAGCAGAGCGTCCACCTTCATCACAAGGTCACTTGCCCTGACAGAGAAATGATGCATTAACTTGCAGAACTCAGCACGCTCTGAAACGCTTCCCTGTGAAGGTTCATGAAGGCGTCTGAAAAGCTCTAAATATTCACTAATAACAGTACCTGTCCTCCTCAATTCCAAACAGCTGCACTTTGCTTTTGATGCGCTCTCCAGATGTTTTCAGGATAATGTTCTCCAAGAGCAGGAAGTCGTCCTGGTTGAAGACCTCCATCCTCCCCCAGTGGACCTATGATCTGTGAAGGGGGAACAAGATCGCCGACTGCATTGGTGAACTTGCTGGTGGAAAAGGGACACGTTTCTGCATAAACGTAGACAACGTTTTTGTACAAGTTTGAAGTTGCATGAACATGCAGAAATAATTGCGACTCACTCTTCCATTGCTGATGACGGCTCTCTGTCCTTTTTTCAGTTTAAGCACATCTCGACAGTAGGCGAAGTGTGAGAGCAGGAAGTCAAATTTGATATCATCATATGCACTATTGAACAATGACAAATCCATGCCCTGAAGGAAAAAAAAACAAAAACAAAAAAACAAAACAAGTTGATGAAATGTCAAATCAGGCAGAAGAATGACTACAATGTATTACAAGCTTTCTGATGGCGATAAAACCATCGCTCTGTTACGATGGAGTGCTGCGATTGTTAATTCCTCACCCCGACTGCAAACGCTCCGATGTCGGCGCCCCCCTCGAGGGCTACGGCAGTGTCTTCCTTAGCCATCTTGGTGATGAAGTTCTTGGCATTATTGGCCGACTGTGTCTGCATGGCGGCCCAGATTGCTCGGGTCACCAGGGTCGTCTCAACAGATGGATCGGCTGTCGGGTTATTGATCATCCCCAGTCGGACATTGTTGCTGGTTTTCTGTTGTGAAGCAGATGAGATTAACATGTTAAAACTTCCTTGCCTCCGACTATGATAACCTCTGTACGGCTACAATAAATGGGTCTCAGCAGTTCTTCCACACAAATTTGCACGGTACGACTTGGCAACACTGATTACAAGATGACTTTGCTCTTTTATTATAATATTTTTACCCCTTTTAACGCTGAAAGTACCAGTCAGTGGAACGCTGTGACATTTCACTTTCAAAGACGGCTGATAGCCTTCTTTGTCTAGAAACTATTCACCAAAATGTCAAGCTATTCTTTTTAATGAATTACAGCCATTCGGTTTGCTTGGAAGCACGGTGAGAATAACACATGATGTTTCTATGATTAAAGAGTGACGGGAAAAAAAGTTTAGCACCATGTGTCTGATGGCGTCATAAAGGAGTTGGCGTCCCGAGGGCTTGTCAAAGTCTCCGACCACCCAGAAAGTCACAGGACGGATGTAGCCATCATCTGACAAGCACAGAGGAAGAAAGGAAATGTTAGAGGAAGGAACCAAGGCAGCGCTGTAGAGAGTTGCAAAAATGCAGCTGCTGGGGAAAAAGTTTGGATGATGTGTTTCATTGACTCTGGTAAAAACGTGCATCAACAACCCTGTTTAAAAATCTACTACATCTGACAGAAATTACAATGAGTTTAAACTTACTCTGAAAGCGACACTATGTACATGTATCTATTTAAGATATATTCATATTAAGTGCGTCTGATTGCATGTAAATGATTAGATGCATACAATTATGTTCACAGTTCTGCATTTTGAGAATTGAACTTTGAGTCCATCAGCACTTCTGATGGCACAGATCTGCAGTGTTCCTCTGCTTTTGAAAGAGACCTGGGTTCTCAATCAGATCCTCTCACAGTACTGAGCATTTACATCCATCTTTCTTGGTCAGTTTTTTTTTCTTTTTAACATTTAACCATCATAATCTCCACCAGACACACACATACACACACTGAGGACCTGAGTCCTCCTGATTTTAGAGGGAAGGTATTTGGTAAATCAGACACAAATCTACATGGGCAGCAACACTGGCTGTAAGAAACAAAAATGCATTGAAAGAAACGTCTGTTTTTCTTCCACTTGTAAGTCCTCATTTACGTACTCTTTTCTTGTTTGGAGCTGTTTTTCATGCAGACACTGAACGAACCATCAAGCGCTGCTTCAGAATAACAAATGTAACACTGAGATGAGTGTTTACACAAAGACACACAATAATCACATGCATGTGTGGCGACTTGTGCCTCCTGTGAAATGCAACACAGATGCAGGGGGTGATCGTGGATTCACGAACACAGCCAGCCATGTGCTTAGCAGAAAACTGAAAACTGCAAACAGTTTGGGCGAAGAGGAGAGAAGTAAAACGGGTATTACCACGCCTGTTCTTGGTGGTCATCCCTGATGCAGGGGAAATGTTAGACATCACATAAATAAGGACAGGAGGAGGAGAGAACAGGAGGAAAGAGTTCACAGGGAGCATTTAATCTACCTCCACTAGTTACAGATAAACTCCACAGATGTGTCTGCTTCTTTAAATGACCTTACCTTTCTTGGTCATATAGTTCATGCTGTTGGCCACAGCGGTGCTCTTCTCCTTTGTGTCTAAAGTTGAGAAACGAGCATAATCATCTATAAAGTAGTTGTCTGCAAAAAAGAAAATCAAGAAAAGAGAACATCAATTTATGTAGAGAAAGTAAAATATCAATTTGTTTCTTCAGACCACATGAAAGATGGGAAATTGACAGTCTTGGTGATCTCAGTTAATATGCACTCACTGGTGTCAGACAGGTCCAGGTAGGTTCTGCTGGTGGACAGCACCCTGGGATTGATGCGAGGAACAACGTTGGGCTGGCTCATGATGAAGTCGACGATGTCGTGGTCTGTGGCGAGCTCGCCCTGCCACCACATGAGCAAATGTATTCAGGATGTGAAAGCAGTCAGTTGGCAAGGATAATTTTCACCGGACTGATGCCAGGAGCTGCGTCTCTGTTTTCCATGTTTAGTCACAAATTTGCAAAGCTCCTTTCAAATGGTAATGTGTGCTTGACAGGAAATGACGGGATAACATTAAAAGAGGAAATGAGACTGCTGGTGCACTCATTTGCTTTATAACTGTTAATCCTGTCAATGTACAAAATTATTCCAATTTTTTTTTTTCCAGCAGCTTAAAAGAAAGAAATCATCAAAAACTCTGCAGGTCATCGTATTTATTATTTTTGAGGTTTTTGTTTCTTTTCTTTTTTCATCATACTAAATTTTGTGATTGATTCAGCAAAGAAGGCACAAATTAAAATTGTGCCTAAATTAAAACTGCATCTGCAAAGTCACAAATTAACATTCAGTAAGGACTTTTGATGAGATTTTGATTAGATATCAAAAAAAAAAAAAAAAGTTAAGTTTGTTGATTAAATTGAGCGAAAACTCTTTATTTCAGACTGCACATAGACACGTGAATCAAACACTTTGAGCTTGGATCTCTGCTTTGTTCTGTTATGTCGTGACTGACCAGGTAGACGGCTCTCTGGAAGAAGGAGGTGGTCTCCAGGATTTTTTGCATGGTGACGGTCTCCAGTTCGTCGGGGTCCAGCTGTTCACGGCGGTAGGGCATACCATTGTACATGACCACAGGCAGTGGGCCCACTCCTGTTTGCTCATAGTATGCCTCGCCCCTCCTGGAAAAAAAAAGACATTGATGGAAATGTCATTTTAATTTTTTACCAATCTCTTAGAGATGTGGCAAATACAAGAGAATGAAGATTTGAGGATTTTTAAAAAGGCAGATCCTTTTTTTTTTCCGCAGACAGCAGGAAAAGAATATTAGTTTGAATGCGTCTGCTTAATGCTGTCACCGTAAAACACACATCTGAAATAAAATCTTAGCCACCATCCTAACGCCCACTAGACCGAAAGATAAAACTTTTCCAGTGTTGTCTGGAACTCAGCTCGTTTTGCCATGTTAGTTTTCACTCTTTTAGTTTTTTTTTTTTTCAAAGAGGACTTATTTGAGATTGAATTCTATCTACACTTTTAGGTGTATTTATTTCTTTTATTTTGATGGTAATTTATTCATAGCCACGCTTTAATTTCCTTTTGGCATTATTAAAGAACTTTTCAGTTCAGTTCAATAACAACAAACACTGCAAACACAAAACAAGCAGCAAATAAGACTCAGGAAGTAACAAAGCGGACTGGAATATTCCATCTAATGGAGATTTTCTTACAGAATATAAAGCACTGCTGATGAATTACATGAATCAGACTAAAGCAGTGGTGCGCAAACTGTGGTACGTGTACCACTGGTGGTACGCGAGCGCTCTCTGGTGGTATGCGGGGGAACGTCATGACTTGTCAATGCATGACAATGCATTATAAATACAACATTTCAAATGAAATTCAGGTAACAATAAATAACCACAATAAGAAATAAACATCTCTCCTGTGTGTTTAAAGCTAATTGAGAAAGCATATATGGCTATATTTTAAAATTGGTCATCATGGTGGTACTCAGAGAGCTCAATAGTTTCTCAGGTGGTACGCAGCATTAAAAGTTTGAGGACCACTGGACTAAAGCATAAATCTGAAATAATATGAAATATATGTAATGTTACTGTTTCAAAATAATAAAATAGGCCAAAGATATCAGTATGAAGCAAATGGACTGACTCACCTTCCTGTTGGCATCATAGCTGGAGTCGGCTCCAAGAACGCTGCTGACCTCCACGAAGGGGAACCTCTTCTCCAGCACTTTAACAACATCCCCGACACTCAGCTGCCCACCAGCTGGCACGCGGTTAAACATCTAGTGAGGCGCAGGCAGAAAAAAGATGGAAATTAGAGGCAGTGAGGTGGTTTTTATGAGGCAGCAGGGATCTACAGAGACGCTATTAGAGTAACAAGACTGGGAAAATGTCTCTCTGGGCAGTTCTGTGAAACAAACTCACAGAGACGACGGCCTCAAATGCATTCTGGCTGTCCAGCTCGTCGCTGATGTAGTTGTAGGCTCGGACAAGCGCCACGCCTGCATCCTGCATGCCGTCTATGTCGTCTTCATCTGACACCACAAACACCAGCCCAATCCTAAAACGCAGACGAGAGACCAAACGAGTTTCTGAAAGTCGGTTGCAATTCAGACTGTGTCCTGCCTACTTCATCAGTATTCAACTGTCTGTCCCTCGGTGGTATTAAAAGTCTTAAAAAACTTGCCTGACAAAACTGCTAATTTCAAAGCTGGTTTAAGCTGCACGTTTCAGCTGACTCCTACAGGACTGCGGCATCTTATTTTACATTTTTATTATTGGTGCAGTAACTGCGGAGCCGTTAAAAAAAAAAAAAAAAAGTCATGTCCAATATGTATGGGATCAATTCAACCCATTAAAACCTGATGCAACTTATGATTATACAAGTTCCCTTGTTGACAACGTGACTGAGGGTAAATTGATTTTAAAAAGCACACAGCCGACTGCTCCCTTGACACACCTGAGGGGGATGTTGTTTGTGTAGAACATCTCTGCCACGCCGAGCAGTTCAGCAGCGTTCTCCTGGGTTGGATCCAGGATGACCACCTGCAAAGGACATTTGTTGGAGTTTTTTGCAAGGACGCAGATTTGGCAAGGATTCACTTGATTAAACAGCTGTGGTCTGACCAGATTGTGAAAGTTCTTCCGTATCTGCCTGATGACGCCGGGAAAAGTTGGCCTGAGCAGCTCCTGCACGTTGTAGGGCCACGAGCTGTACCTGTGGTCCGTCTCCAGGTTGTTAATCCACTAAAAATGAGAAACGAAAAGTGAAGACCGGGCAAATCCTTCTGACTGCTGGCAGCTGAAAGCTTGGGCCATAATTTGAAAGACGTGAAATTTCACCTTTTCTTTTTTGTTTAAACGACAGAAACAAGACTATTTGTGAAACATGAACAACAAGCATTTTTCTTGCTTCTCATTTTCTGCAACATTTTCACATCTCAACAGTTTGTCATTCGGGGTGCGATCATTTGCTGAGAGTTGCATATGCATGAGAGCTCTTACACAGATGGCAGGGTTGCGGATGTCGACGGCGTAGTCGGAGTCGGAGGGCTGGACGTTGAGCTTCAGGATGTCGTGAATGTAGGGCGTCTCGATGAGCAGCGAGCGCAGACCCTCCATTACCCTCGCCTCACTGCGCAGCACCTCAAACACACTGCAGGCAACAACAACAACAACAACAGGGCAAAGGCAGGTCAGTGTGCATCAACAACTACTGCCGTTGTTCCTACAGGTGGGATCATGACCAGGAATGTTACCACATTTTTACCGTAAAATCATAAGCAGATCAGTGAAGGCCAGATGTTCGTTTGATATCACTGGGCAGCAGAGTCTTAAGTGCCGGTTTTGTTACGTTTGTTGTGGTTGTTTTTTCCACCCAGAATTATTTTATTCATACAAACCTGAACAAAGAGGAAAAACTGGATCTCTCAGTCCTCTATATAAATACTTTTACTTATTTCTTAAAGAAATGTGATTGATGTTGATCAAAGTCAGCCAATCACTACTCAGAACAGATCAATGGGTGTATTTCTGTTGGGTTCTATTTCTATTGTTATTGATGGAGTATTATTCAGTTTTCTTTGACAAACAAAGAAGATTGGTATAACAGCAGTGGTGGCAGTTGAAGTAGGACTAAATATTAAAAAAAAATGGAAAAAAAGAGTTTCTGGTGATATCTTATATATGTATATATGTGTATAAATTGTAAATAGTCTGGTGTGTATCTAGCTTATTTTTAACAATTTAATTTTTTTAGAATTTTTTTTGAGAGCTATATATACATTATATATTATCTTTTACTTATTTTTTACAAGTACTTCTGCAAGCCCTGTTGAATTTTTTTAATTTTTATTTTTTATCTGTCTAACTTGAGCTGCTGTAATAAGGGAATTTCCCCAGTGAGGGATTAATAAAGTACTATTCTATTCTATTCTTAAAATAACATTTTCCCATTTACTGCTAAGTATCGAGTAAATTCCTTATGCATGTGAAGCTGCAACCATCATTTGATGTTATTGTATGAAAACAATCATTTTCAAGTAATTATAGAAGCAGTTGCTCATTAATTATATTACTGTTGAATGCATAATTACGTATGAACACATTCTAGCAGGTTTACAGCGAACGGCTCTGAACTTTAGGTCTTAAAAAGTTCATGCAGCCTAATTAATGTCTGTGCCGGATATAAATATTATTAACCCCCAGATAACAAACTTCACATTCATAAACATCCTGCGTATATACCTGAAGATGTCTTGTGTCTCCAGATCTATGTGCAGCCCGTTAATGAACAAGGCCGAGTCCCCCGGCTGCAACCCCAGAGTTCCTTTGAAGAACTATGGAAAGAGAAGTGTCAAAATGACTGAATGTCCTGTTTACATCAAAGACTACATTCTCCTCAGACGACAACAGCTGAGCCGATTGCCACACTGTGCAGTCAAAGCCTCCCGTGGCGCAGTCAATTATATTGTAAGACTAAAGGCAGCGGTCAACAGAAGGCTGTAAAGGGGGAGGCAGGTTGACAGCTCCAAACAAGCCCTGACGGCTCTTCTCAGTCTGTTGGAGCAATCAAACACCGCACTAAACAAATCTAATTATTAGAGGAAGAGTGCGTGAATGTGTCCATGGCTACGAGAGGCTGTGTGTGTGTGTTTGTCGGCGGAGGCGATGGGAAAGCTTGAACTCATTCTGGCGCAGTCAAATCTCATTACAGGAAGACAAAGACATCAGATTAATCATACTCCAGACACTGCAATTACAACAAGACATGATTAACACAAATATTGTTCATCCCGCTTAAACTGTGTGTGTGCGTGCGTGCGTGGGGCGTGGGCGTAAGAAAGTAGTGCCTGCATGCAAGTGCTGGTGTCCAAACTACTTCAATCAATAATAATTTCTCACTGCAGGACTCAGTGCACCTGCTGAATGAATCACTGATTCAGTAATTAGGACGTCTGCCTGCATCCCCCCGCCAACAACCAAAACACCTGCCTTCTGCACAGCAAGATAATGGGAGCGCGCCGTCAGGAGGGGGGGGGGGGGGGGGGCAGGTAGGGAGGAGGAACCAAGAAACACGGCAACAAGGAAAAGGGGTGATTACCCGTTCCATTATTAGCAGATGAAGAAAAGCCCACTTGTCAGAAACTGAAAGCCTTTAGAATCAAATGTTGTTTACATTTTATCACATAATAAAAAGTGAGAGGAGCAAACAATAACAGGAGGGTGGTTCTCATTCTGAGATATTTCCCTACAGGCTGAAGCAAGGAGGCTGAGGAGCTGAGGTTTGTGGCTGCGTACAATAATGTCATCTGCTTTTCTTTATTGGATCACACTTGTAAACAGTCAGACCTAAAACATCCCCAACCATCAAACCGTCAAACATCCAGGTCGCAGGAAGGAGAAAGTACGAGAGAACGTCACACCACGAAAAGAACAAGAAAACTAAGCAGTTGTGATGAAATAAAGGCCTGCGTGAACAGCGAAGTCTACGAGAAGCAATTAATTTTAAATAGATCTGATAATGAATGTAATGTTTTGATTGCGATTCCATTAATTAGTTTTCCGAATTTGGAGCGTACATGATATAGACGTTAAGTAAATTCTCAAAAATAACAAAAGGCCCAACTATTTTACGGCGGCCTGTTCATCACTTGAGCTGTGGGCAGACCGGGTTGATTAAACCTACGTGAACCAGTAATCATCTGAAACTGGTAGTCTCTGTGTGGCACCAGTCCACTGCATGAAGCTTTAGGAAACTTGACATGTTGGCGAGTATCATTGTTATTCAAAAACAAAAAAAAATGTTGAATTACTGCACCGTTAAGGCATGAGTCGATGAGATAAATGTGAATAACAGTGAGCAGGAACCCAACTTAGAAAAAGCAGGGAGGCAGATGGGAGCTGTTTGGATTGTGAGTGAAGGCATAAATGCTGTTGATACTCCAACTGCAGCTGAAGAAGTTGGGAGGAAAAAAAAATGTAGCAAGTGGCTGAACCACATCAGAAGACTGAGCCATAAATAAATAAATACACACAAACATACATACATAACCAAGCCTGGCCAACTCTCTCTCGTGAAATGGCTCTGGTACCCCTCCCATACCAGCACAGATTGTACTGAACCAGCTGTAACAGGGTGGGAGGGGGTTTTATGGGATGTCTCATACAGGAGCATCCAGGAGCCACTATTCAAAAGAACCAAGATGGCTGCAGAGCTGCTAACCATCATTCACCGACGGTCCTACTCCACCGCACGCCATTTCTGTTGACTTCTGTTACCTACGTGACATGTTTCATTGCTCTAAGTGCTTCAATGCCTATCCAAAGGTGCAGTTTTCTTCTGCATCTGTTGCTTCTGCCATTCTGGGAATCAAAGTCCAACATAGAGGAAAGCTGGATTTGTAAAGCTTAGTGAGGTTTTTTTTTATAGAACGTGTGAGCATCATAAATTAGTGACAGTTTACTGCGTTTTCATTATGTTAGGAAATAAGAGTAGAGGAAGGGATGAAAAGATCGGCAGCTTCAGAAATACGTACCTTTTGGTTCTCGGCGATCTCTTTGCGGATCTCAGAGCTGACCACTGTTTTTGTGATGGACCTGCGGGGGGAAAAGAACAGACGGTGTACAACGCCAGGTACCAGTCCACATACATGCTGACTCTGGCTTCGCAGTGAAGCTGCTGCTTCGGGAGTGTGTAGATGTGTCCATTGTACCTGGCTTTGGTGGGGAAAGTTCTGACTGAGGTCTTTCATAACGCTGAGGGCATCGACAGCAGGCGCGGCAAGAATCCGAGCTGCTGTCTGGAAACTCAGATCTGGGGATGAACAGGCAGGCGAAGAGGGAAAACAGGAGAGAAATGAGTGTAGAACAGGAAACAAGGATATGTAGGGAGAAAGTTTAGACAAAAAGCAAAGAAGCCATCAGAATTGATCCTGGACGATGGTTTGAATGAAGTCAAAGACGGTTTCAAATTTCAAAAAGGTTACAAAATATAATAACCAAGAATAAGATCCAACAATCAAGCCTGAAGGACTGGACAGCACAGAATGGTAGTGATTTGTGCCAATTATGTTTATCTACTATAATATTTCAACTTTGAGAGTTGGGCAAAGAAAAGAGGTGATTCTGAGGATGTCTGGACAAGTTATGGTCCAACAATAAAAGACATGGGAGCAGTTAACCATTTCAATCAGCTTTTAGTGACACATAAATTCCACTCTAGTTGAAAAATGTCACGGCAATTCATCTAACTGCCGCTGAAACACTTCAGTGTTAATCCTAGAATGGCTAAAACAACCACAATTATCAAGCTGGCACATTAATAAGATAACCACTTCATTTTATCATGTCTGCCTTAACTTCTTCATTAAAACTAACCTAACGCAGTAAAGCGTTGCAGGCGCAATTAAATAAATGACAGACTAGAATGTACAACCTCAAAACAGAAAGACGGTATGATGACAGCGAGTCCAGCTCATCCCATAGTTAGTAATGAGCACTTTGTAAACCGCTGTGCTCCATCATCCTGGAAGTCTTTGTCTCTTCTGGTTGCTACCTGCTCAGCTGCAGGTCCACCCTCTGAACCACCCCAGCGTTACTGCCTGCACTCGTTTATATAGTTGTTTCAGTAGAACATCAACTAACATACTGACCTGCAGTCTGATCCTTTGACTTCAGTGTTTGCTGCCTCCACCTGCCTATACAGTTGGAATATTACTACATAACATATTTTGTCTGACATGATGCTCGCTGTATATTTGTGTCACCTGTCTTTCATCCTCTCTGTCCTTGTCCCCTTCCTCTTTTCTTACTTTGAGCCGGGTCCTGCTCAAGGTTTCTTCCCTCTTAAAGGAGCGTCTATCTTTGCCAGTGGCTTAAAGGTTTTTCTCCTAGTAGGGGAGGGTTTACTTGCCACTGTTTCTTCATTTAGTTTTTGCTCAGTGGTCATGACTCTGGGTCACTGAAAAGCACCCAGAGACAGTTTCTACTGTAATTCTGCGATTGTGAATTGAGTTGAATACAGTCATAATTTACCAAAGTGGTATTTACAAAAGGTCACCGAGACGCACCAGTATTCCAGATATTTTTGGAAGAAAAAGTTTGGGCAGAAACAGACCTCATCCAGACTGCAATCAGCAAAAAGAGCAAAACCACATTTTGCACAGACTGCAAACGCACGGTTGAGAAAGAAGAGCGTATGAGGACTGAAACAGAGAATATGTGGAGAATTTGGAAGCAAAAAAAAAAAAAAAGCGACTATCACATCCTGTAGTGCTGTAGATCTTAAGATGTGTTTGCAGGAAGAATGGGACAAAATAACACCTGCAACACTTCATCACTTGGCATCCTCAGTGCTTGAACACCAAGTGCTGTAAGGAGGAATGAAAACACTAAAAAGCTGTAAAAACTTTACGATCCCAACTTTCTTTGGAAGGATTTGCAGGACTGAAATGCTGGAGTGGGTGTAAATTTACAAAATGAGACAAAAAAACATGGAGTAACTTGGGTTCGTACATGTCCAGTGACATACAATCCAAGGATGACTGGATTTTATCATAAAATGCCTTCTGCTTGCTGTCCGCAGCCTTTTCTGATTTGGGTTTGTACATAAGACGTACATCTGTCTACAGTACAGATGAACACACTCTTTAGGCTTGAAGTGCAGTAAAGACATAAGGATCTGGCAGCTGGGTTTCCAAGGAAAGAAAGAATATCGGGGAATTATTTCAATGCAGTGAGCTTCTTTGTGATGGTGCTGTAGCCCGTGTGATGATTAGCCCCATGAGGTGCTTCTTCCTTTGTAAACAGACTGAGCTAATGAGCCCCAGTGGGTTAGGAGATAAAGACAAGCGCACGCATGTCAGTCTGACAGTGGAGCTCAGCCCCCTCGTCACCTCGCATCCTTTATTCGCCACAATCAAAGCAGCTCGATGCCCACATTCTGACTACACCTCACGCTAGAAAACACTTTTTATGCACCTGAGGCCATTTAAAATATTCATATGCTACCGGTATTGAACTGAACCGAATTGAAGATTACTTCATTAATCTCCAAAGGGAAACTGTTGGAATATAAATGTTTTTTTTTAAACAATACAAGTTATATTTATACACATAATATTGAATAAAAATATATATAAAGGATTATGTGTATGCTGATGAAAATCATAAAACAAAAGAACATCAGGAAGGAATGCAAATTCTCTCGCTAGAATTTGCTTGTTTCAGAGATTGTGAGTGCTTCAAGTGTGACACGAGGTCCTGTTTTAGGAACGGTACTGAAGCTCATGTTGCTCCAGTGCGTTTATGGATGTGCAGGAGTGTTATAAAAAAAAGGTGAGAGAAAGAGATGAGGGGAAACCTGTATGAATGTGTGTGAATAGCTGAATGAGTTCAGACAGAAGCACTTGTGATCAAGGCTTGAAAAGTGCTGCATAAAGAGCAAACAGTCCCTGCTGGTATCATAGATGAATCATCCAATTGTTATTTTTGTACAGATACGAAGTGTGCAAAGTATTTCTAAAGCTTGCTGCCTGATGAGATGTCTTTGAACTCATCGGGACATGAAGATCCCTTTGGTCACGAGACAAACAAAGATATCTCTGGCGATCATAGGCACGGGATTTTCGCCGTTACGGTACTGCATTTTGTCATAAGCGGCGCAGTTATTTACAGACACACATCTCTGCTCGAGTCCTGCGGGTGTCAAATATATAAAATTGATTTGTGGGAAGGTGACAGGATAAACGCCTGCAGGTATTAACTGTGAGATTAAACAGCCTCGCAGTTCATATTTGCTTGCCTGTCAACGTGCCGGTTCTGTCAATTTTGATGTGTTTGTTTCAGTCTGCTGTATATTTATTTAAAACACCACAAACAAAGGGCTCCTCGAATGGTCTGTTTGTACAGACAAATCTAATCATTCGGCAGGAAAGAGGAAAAATAACAGGAAACAGAACATTTGCAGATTAACAGAAGAGGAGATGATCTGGAAGCAGGCCCACCTTGCATCTGCCAGACTTTTAGAGGTGCCATTTCATTAGTGCTTTCTACTAAATGCTTCCTCAACTCCTTTAACTGTTCTTTCAGTTCTGGATAAAGCATCCTGGTGAGAGACAGACAGACAGACAGAATGAGGGAGAATGGTCAAATTCACAAACTGATACAATTATTTTCAGATTAGCTGAGCCGAGTTATGGTCAGTCACTCGAGACAATCAAGTGTCAGGGACAAAAAAGGGAAAGAAAGTGGCTGTAGTCTGGGCTACAGTGAATGTAGTTATGGAGTTCCTGGAACAAAGCCAAAGGTTTGAATTTTTTTGTCATGGCTCACACAGATTCACTCACTTGAGTTTGCCAAAAAGGAATCCTTGGACCTCGTCCACCGGATCATTCTCCCCAATCACTGTAGCATTCACCTCTGCCCCTGAAACCACAATCAATGAAGTTGATATGCGCGGCAGGACTCTGCTGGGATTACACCAGCGGGGCCATGTGCGTATTGACAGTGTACTCTGCGAGGGTGCGTACCCTGGACTTGTGTGTCGTCCTTTGCCTTGTACTCCTGGCTTTTAATGGCGAGCTCCACCCCGTATCCTGACAGATGCACTTTCTTTTCACTTGTGTTCTGGAGAGAAATGAGGAGACGTTGACAAAACGACAGGATGGAGATGTTTTCCTCATCCCCAGTCCGAGGACACCACACACTTTACTTAAGCTGTTGTAAAAGGCTCCGTCCACCTTCTTCCGTTCTCAGCCGCAAAAACTGAATCTCTCCTGCGCTACAAGCACGTGTGCTGGCTGACGGTTTTTAAACACGGACGACCGAAGCATCGCAGACACTAACTGCTGCCTGACTGGCTCCAAAGCAGTAAAGTAAAGGGTGAGAGCTGCAGGATTTTTTTGTTAAGCATGAGGATTCAATGCCCAGCCGACAGATGGTGGGAATAATTTTGCATAATCAGATGGAGAAATATGGATTAGCTGTATCTGCATGTGAGGGGAGAAGCAAAAAACTAGAGAAACACTTTTCAATATAGGCGTAAATGAGGAGAACTACTTAAGCTACAAAGGTTCATCAGATAAATACAACAGAAAACAAGCGTCCTGGATCATCACTTTGCCTTTTGTTCACTAATAAGGACATCTAGTGTGGCCTCCCGGAGTATTATTGATACAAATAATTACGATTTCCCAACTGTAAACAATACTGCTGATCGCGCCGATGCTTAAACTCTCATCTGACCCGTTTTTATATCTAATAAAGATAAAACTAATGCACTTTTCACTTTTGAATAAAAACTTAAGTGCACGATCTGTCTTGTAAATTGGCGTCACAAACTGAAAGCATAAACTGCTGAGTGCTTCCTCTATGCAGCGTCTATGAAACGCTGAAAACTGCTGCGGGAACTCGCACAACTGTGGATCCTGAACAACGGTTCAGATGATGATCTAATTCACATCGACATGAAATGCACCTTGAGCTAATGAGCCTCGGTTACTATTAATCAGCAGCCCGCACTCACAGAGTTTGTTAACTCGGTATGTGGGCTCCAGATTACAAAAGATTTAGCACTTGTGGCAAAAAAAAGAAAAAAAAACACTGGCAGCATGAACTGTAGGAAAGTGTAATAACACTTTTAAACCAGAGCTGGGTCTCCGTGTTTGTGTCTCGGTGCCCTGCATGCCACAGAAGAGCTGTTCCCGCCCACGCACACCGGATCTGACTGTAAAGTCTCTCCTCCGGACTGAGAGAGTGAAAAATGCTTCGTAGACAAATGTTTTCTATTAAAAAGGGACTAACATGCACTAAGTGAGAACAAATAAGAGTTTAATAGTGGGTATCAGCACTAATCCCTCTGTGAAATGAGATGCTCAGGTTTAAATACAGAATGTGTGCACAAAGAGGAAGGGTCAATGTCAATGAGTTTCTGAAAGAAATCACTATTTATACCGGACAGAAAGGCGAAACACCTACGGCAACGTAATGTCGGAGCACATAAGTCGCCGAGCCTTCGTGGACTGTGGATGATATGGCGCTGTGAAACGTTTGGAAATCTGGTTTCCCCAGCTCGGCATAGAGGATGACAACGGGCGCATCTGGATTCGATCCGGGGAATCGATGATCACCTTTGAAAAGGTACGGCTTCGGCCTGAAAGAGAGACGGCGATGTGACTCATGCAGCCAGTCGTTATTTCGCCGATTATGTTATTTGGCCTTTACCTCTCCGGTGCAGTTTTCAGCAGTGTTGCCAACTTTGCTACGTCGCACGTCTTCTCTCCGTGGATGCTGATAAAAGCTGAGCAGCCAGAAGGAGGAGGCTCAGTGGACGCTATCTATAAATGTTACAAAACAGTGGAATCATTAACACAGTGCTCCTGCTGTGCATGTAGCGCATAGGAAAAAAAAAAAATCAAACTTCAGGTCATTCACCGGTTACCTGCTTGGAAGGAGTGGACTGTGGCGGAGTAGGCTCTCAACGAGAGGGCAAATTTCAGCATGTTCAGCTGGACGGAGCTGAGCAGGGCGCTGGCTCTCTTCACGATCAGCTCATAATAGGCCTGATCTGTGTCTGCGAGATCAGCGGACAGAGGCAGGTCAGGTTTGGGATGTCTGACATTCATTTACAGCTGTTTAAGAATAACCGCTGTTGACACAGAACAAAAACTATCATTTCCAGCTCTACTCCACTGTGCTATGGCACTGACTCTGCAATTACTGCCAAGACACAGCGGGCGCATCATAAATTCAGCCGCTCCCAGCACGGAGACTAAAAGTGAAATCTGGTGCTCGGCGTCTGAAGTGGTTTTACATTACCGTCGTGCTCTCCTTCTATGTTTTGATTGGCTTCCACGAAGTCCCAGAACATCTCCTGGCTCTCCTCTGCCAGGAACTCACTGAGGGGGAAAAAAAAACAACAAGAAAAAAAAAAAAAAGAACCAACATAAAAGTGGCATTTTGATGAGCTGACAAAGCATAACATAGTTTTCATTTTGGCTGCTAAAGTCAGGGAACAAAATCTGACGCTCTTTCACACATATCAGTGAGACGGCAGGATGAAGCAGGGCTCCAGACGAGTCCACAAGTAACACTGATGTTCCCAACTGAACCCTTTTACTATTTTCCCTGTTGAGAGCATCACTGACATTATCATTAATATCATTATAAATTGAAAATTAAAAAAGCAGTCTGGTCCCTCTGTAGCATGTTAAGATCCATTCATTTGAACGTTTGGCTCCATTTGACCTTCAGTAATAAAGCTGACATGTCTGTTTCTTGGAATGAGCTGCATGTGTTGTTTCTGAGAGTCAGATATTCACTTCAACTCTTGTTTTTTTTTTTCAAATGATTTAATGTGAAACGTCTGGACTTCCATGCCTGCTCTCTCTAGAGATACATATATGCTCTTACTTTGCAAAACGTTCAGCTGCACTGAATTTTATTCGCATCTCTCTCTTCTGTTTGGTTGACTCGTGCCTTCAAAATCTTTATCAGTGCATCTGTTTCTGCATAATTTATACCACATCAGCATGACACAAGTGTTTTAATTCAAAGTTTGTGGTCAAATTGGCAAATGAGCTTTTTTTTTTTCTTAAACCACATTAGGTTTACGCATCAGGAGCAATATTTCTTCTCTTTCTTTCAAACCAAGATTGTAAAATGATCTTACATCTTGGCGTTTTCGTTTTCAAACCTACAGTTTGAAGTGACGTGTGACGCGAGAGCGACAGCAGTAAGTTTACAGAGCAGACACGGGTCAGCTGCTTCATATATCATTACCTAATCATACCCAGAGTGCAGAAAAAGCCCTGGTTTTTCTCGGTAATACTTCCTCCAGGAGGCTGAGTGTTACAAGGTGACGGCCCACGCACCATTTGTTCCAACCTGGATACTTTTATTGCACCGTCTCAAAACACGGCTTCACTTAGTCAACACGATGATGAAATCAAGTGACTGCAGTCTGGAGCTCTGCTTTTAACTCACTCACAGTCGACGATGGGCTCATTTGACTGATTTTCTTATTGAGTGCTTCCAAAGTGCGTCGCTGTACATAATTACAGGCAACGGGCTGTTACAGTTTGATGGGGAGGTGTCATACCTGGCCTCCAGCAGCAGAGGAGCATCCGCCCATTTGGTTGTAAGAGTGGTGGTGACGGCCTTTGAGTCTGCAGCCGCTGACACAGCAGACAGCGGCGAGAGCAGCAGGATGCACGCAAGCCACATGTTCCAACCTACACCTGAGGGGGGGGGGGGCACATTGAAGGTGAAGTGATAGTTTATGAAGTGAATGATGTCGAAAGAAACCAGGAAAATAACCCAGATCGTCACTTAAAGCCATTTTCCTTCCCTCTGATGCCACGAATATAAGAACACTGACAAAAGAAGGTAGGATTCTTTTTCAGTATCATTTTGTTTAATCAATATAATTGTAAGAAGAAGCAGCAGACGCATGAGGAAAATATAATTAAAGCGATCAGAGAGGGATTAGTCAGTGAGATCAGTAAGATTAAATACTTTTAGTGGTTTCAATAAGTAAACCCAGACAAAGCAGGTAGAATGAGGCCCAATGATTTGTGCGCAGAAGACATTAGATGAGCAAAAATAAATACCAGGCATTAAAAAAGTCTTATTAAAAAGAGGGAAAAAAGTAAAACAAATCAAACATTTCCAAAAGGCCTGAGCAGAAGCTTCGAGGAAGATCTAAAAGAAGCTAGGAGCCTTTTGTGAAATGTCAGTGTAATTCTCACAGTTATACTGATTAATCAGTTGCTAAGGGAGTAAGAAAATTGCGACAAATATTCTTCCAACGTAGCACAGGAATACTGCAACAAAAAGGTTTGCAGAAAAGCACTATTCAGATACACAGGCATACAGACAAGTTCTGGTCCAGGGCTTCAGAACCAAGCAGATATCAGATCATAATAGTTTAAGAGCTGAGGATTTGGATTCCAGCCATCAGTGATGCAAGACATTTGATCGACTCTATCAACTCAGATAAAAACCATCCCCAGTTAGGCATTACCAAAATGATTTCTATTTGCTGAACACCAAACATCTTTTTTTAAGGTCTCGCTGACCCAAATGCCAGTTTTCTATAACATTTTATTACTTTTTTCAGAGTCAAAAATTTCTATCAACTAAGATTATTATGCCTTTAAACAATTTGGCAAAGATGATGTCATGGCTTTAACTGACAGCATTTGAGTTAACTGGAGGCACATGTGTTGATATCGTGACATCATGGGAAAAATGTAAAGTAATCAGCCAAGATATAAGTTTAGACATTATCCATAGTGAAATGAGTCCTGTATCAACACTTCTCGCCTCTCAGAGAGGAAGAAGCCATTTCTCCAAAAGCAACATTAAACGTCAGATTACAGTTTGTAAATGCACATGGGGACGAAGACCTTTATTTCTGTGGTCTGATGAAACTAAAATGGAACTATTTGGCCATAATGCCCATCATTACATTTGGAGCAAAAAGGGGGAATCTTGCAAGCCTGAGTGCCCAACTGTGAAGTACGGGGGTGGCAGCATCATGTTGTGGGGGGTGTTTTGCTGCAGGAGGGACTGGTGCACTTCCACAAAATAGATGGCATCATGAGGAAAGAACATATGTAGAAATATTGAAGCAACATCTCAAGACAATGGCTAGGAAGTTAAAGCTTGGGTTCAAATGGGTCTTCCAAATGGACAATGACTCTAAGTATACCGTCAAATTAGTTACAAAGTTACAATGTTTTGGAGTGGCCATCACAAAGCCCTGATCTAAATCCTACAGAAAATTTGTGGGCAAAGCTGAAAAGGCGTGTGAGCCAGGCGGCCTACAAACGTGACTCAGTTCCACCGGTTCTGTCAGGAGTAATGGAACCAAAGTTCCAGCAAACTAGTGTCAGAAGCTTGTGGAAGGAAACACAAAGCATTTGATCCAAGTCATGCAGATAAAAGGCAACACGACCAAATAGGAAGGAATGTTAACTTCTGGTTTAATTTGTATGTGGACGCAAGTGTGTGTCTATTTGTATATTGCTTTTAAATGATATTATATCAGAGATTAATAAACTCCGGGGTAGACTTTCTTTATGAACAGAGCATCTTCATCTCATCTCAGTTTAAGATGGTCCTGGATCTCTCTCTCCTCCCTGCAGGTCCTACCATGGTGTTGATGGTTCCTTCTCCTTCACTCCTCTTGACAGGGAGTAGAGTAGTTCAGTGTATTAAGCACTGACACTTCACAGCAAGAAGGTTCAGTTGGATCTCTGTTCAGTTGGATCTTTCTGTGTGCAGTTTGCATGTTCTCTCTGTGTCTGCGGGTTTACTCCGGATTCCTGCCACCCCAAAAACATGCCGTTTCGGCTAACTGGTAACAATAAATCCCGTCTATGCTTCATATACATAAACCATAGTGTAATTTGATCATAGGAATAATTATAAGGATAATTCGGTCTATTAAATAGATCGATTGAATTAATGTGTGTATGGCAGTGAGAGAAGCAGCTGGTACTGTTAAAGCGCCTTCGAGTGGTCTCTGGACTAGAAAGGCGCTATATAAGCACGGTGTTGTTGTATTTTCGGGTATCTCACATTAAATAACGCTGGAATTCATATTCAGGGACTTTAGTAAACAAAAAGCTCCGTGAACTCTGTCCAATAGGAACCTTCAGCGTGGCTCCGCCGTCCAATAAGCGGACAGCTTTCGCATCCGGCTTGATTCAATGACAATGATATAGGTGCTAAATGTGAACTCATCCCTAAGATCGCCAGCTGTAGAGCTTTTATACGTGTGTGTGGTTTAAATAATAATTACATCCATGTGTTAGAAAACTTAATGCAACCCCCTGAACACCGCTGCTACACTGTAACAACCGTTGAGGCTACAAAATCCCTCTGCTCAAGACAAAAACTATCGTATTTCACCTACTTCTTTTTACTCGGAGACATTCCGTTTTAAAGTCTTTCTTAAACAATTACAGACAACGTTGAAAACAGTCGTCTGAAGTTTTATATCTCAGAAATAATGATTTATTCTCACCGAAGCCGGCTCTGTAGCTTCCTGTTTCCATGATCCACTCAGAAGGGGTGGGTCCTGTCAACCGGATTAGGTGGTCACAACGCTGCCTGTTCAGAATGACTGCAATTTTCAGAGTATTAAACTAGCCTGTTTTTAGGGATTCAGTGAGTTTTTACGTGATGGATCAGATGAAAGAAAGGCGAAAAAAGGGAGACAGCAACTATAATTAGCTCACATGTGAAAAGATATGTTAGTCTTTTGTCTAATTAGCAGAGAAGTATGTGGTGAAGGGTGGACATACAGTATAAGAGAACTGCAAGAAAGCGGTGAGGTGTGCTGTAGATGTGACATAGAAGTTTCAAGGTAGAGGTGGGACTACATCAAGGATCAGCTCTGAGCCCCTTCTTGTTTGTTATTTTGATGTACAGACTGACAGAGAAAGTTAGACAGGAGTCTCCATGGACTATGATGTTTGCAGATGAGATTGTGGTCTTTAGTGAGAGGCAGGGAGCAGATGGAGGAAAAGCTAGAGGTGGAGGTATGCCCTGAAAACGAGAGGAATTTAGGTTAGTCACACCAAGACAGAATACATGTGTGAACTAGAAAAGCACTCGGAGAGCGCAGAACTACGCCAAGTGCCAACAATCCCCCATATAGGGAGAATTTACAGTTGCGATAAAATCCGCCCTCTGGATCAGATCCGGATCAGCCTTTGAAATTTGATAGAGGTTACCATTGTCAATCCCTGAGTCAAATTTCATGAGTTTTGGGAAATAATTAACAGAGATATTGAGAAACAAAATTTTCAGCCCCATTGACCGCAATTTGAAAGTGATCTAGAATCCAAGATTTCTTCCGGATCACAGCCAAAATGAAACCGGTTCTTCCTTTTCACATTTCTGACAACTCCATCCATAACTTTTTGAGTTATCTTGTACACAGACAAACAGACAGACAGATAAACATTGGTAAAAAACATTACCTGCTTGGCAGAGGTAATAAGAGGGACCACAGTGGAACAGTGAGGCTACAGGGAGCAGAGATGAAGAAGGTGAAGGATTTTAAGTACAATCTACTGTCCAGAAGAACAGAGAGTGTGAGAAAGAGCTGAAGAAGCAAGCAGGTTGGAACAGGTGGAGAAAAGGAAAAGCGTCAGGTGTGAGTATCAGATGAATGAAAGGGAAGGTGTATAAGATGGCGGGGAGACATGGAAGGTGGTGGAGGTGGCAGAGCTTTAAATGTTAAGGTTCTCTTTGGAAGGGATATGGATGGACAGGATCAGGAATGAGTGCATCAGAGGGACAGCACATGTTAGATGGTTCGGGGAGAAAGTCAGAAGCCAGACTGAGATGGTTTGGACATGTACAGAGGAGGGAATAGTGAATGTATCAGTAGAGGGATGATGAGGCTGGAACTGTCAGACAAGAGACCTAGAGGAAGACCAAAGATGAGATTTATGGATGTAATGAAAGTGGACATGAAGTTAGTTGGTGTGAGAGAAGAGGATGTAGAGTACAGGGTGAGATGGAGGCAGATGATTCGCTGTGACGACCCCTGAAGGGAAAAGCCAAAAGGAAAAAAAGAAGATTCTTATAATTTGGACACTTTAAATAGACTAATGTGTTACTGCACTACCACCCAGTTAGGGCTGGGCAATTAATCGAAACTGACACTCAGAGCCAATAACCTCTTTAATTTTGCCCATGTCAATTGTTTCAATTTTTCAGATATTTGAAATATCCAGTAAATTACCATAAATAGCTCATCCATGTGTCTTTCTCTCCATTTATTTTCAAAATCACAAAGATATGTACTCTTACATTAGGAAAATATCAGTTTTATTCTTTGACAATAATCAAGGTAAGTGTTCAGTTCATTGTGATACTGATTTCAGGTCACAACGCCCAGTCCTACATCCAGTATTTAGATATTGCACTGCTTTTTGAATGCCATATAATCTTTTTTTATTATTATTTTACTTGACTCGACTTTATTTTAGTTTACTTTTGCATGATTTTTTTTTTTTTTTAAATACTTTATCATATTCTTACACTCTTCAGTGTTCAGAGTTTTATCTCTGTGTACCAGGGGTCTGAGAGTAACGCAGTTTCGGATTCCTGTATGCACTCTGCATGTGGAATCGATAACATATTTCCTATATATGTTAAAAATAAATAAATAAATAAAAGAGGCAGTACACTACACTCTAGGTTTATGCAAGCTGCATAAGGGTAATTTAATATGATTGCTTTAACTCCTAAATGTCAGGAAGATGAAACAAAAAGTGATACATCTCTTGTTTGTTGATTATGACAGATGTTGAAGTTTCGTGTCCCTTTCAAGCGGCAAGAAAATAGAAGAAAAAAAACATTCATAGTGATAATGTGAAGCACAAATAAACCTCTGCAAAATCACATGGGAAAACTTTGTATCCAATGGTCAGATTTTGTGTAAACACTGCACAAGCTGAGCTATAATCCATCCACTGTGGCCTCACGGCTCTCTGTCTGCGCTGTGGCTCAGCGTTGCTGTCATAGGAATACTGAACTGCAGAGGACTCGTTTGTTAAATCCTTATGGGCCTCTGCAATGGAGACGGAAACAACCATTCTGTCTGAAGGAGTGTTATAGTTCCTCAAAATTGGTTCCTGTGAGGAGAAAGTGTCATGTCCTTTGTGTTGAAATGTACTGCATTGCCCCTCACATGGTGCTCAGACTGAGAGAGAGGTAATGGGGAAAAACAAAAAGACAAAAAAACAAAACAATCAACAGGAAAACTCTCACTGCAACTGATGGATGAGCAGTTGTATCCTTTGATCAGCCAGTCAATGGTCGAACCAAAAACTGCAGCTAGAAAAAACAAAGCATCAACCACTATTATCCTGAAGTACAACTCCCCACCAGTCAGTCAGACCGAACTGAAGAGGCCGTTAATGACAGCTGAAATGTCTTCAAGGACCAAGAAAAGAAGGTGCTGTCAGGCTTTTTAGGATCAGCATGATGACGAATCTACGCTGACAACATCCCACGTAATGTAGAGAACACACAGTACACCCGTAACTTGTGCTAGTAGTGTTTGTGTGAGGGTAATTTTATATGTATGAGAAAAACACAGTTTATTTACATTAAAACCTTTGATATGATGGAGATTAATATATGTATTTTAATGAGTTCAAAATTCTGTTGCAAATTTATGAAGTACAAAATGCAATATTCTATTGTTTGATTGTGATACGTACACGTACACTTGTTGTACATACACTTATTTTTATTGCTCTTATGTGTTTTTATATGTGTCTTATAATTGTTTTGTAAATAGGAATACCTTCTGTTTTCATATATTGCCATTTAATTGCTGCTGCTACACTGCAATTTCCCAGTTTGTGATCAATAAAGTACATATACCGTTCAATAGTTTTTATGCTGTGGGTATTATAGCTAATTGCAAACAGTACAATATAATTTCATTTAATAACTGACATTATTTCATTATAATCTGACCGCTTCCTTTTCAACTACTACTTAAAATGTGACATACACATTAAAAAGAAAAACCAGGCAAGGAGAATCTATGAAAGCAATCTAACCTTTAACCTGCAATCTAAAAAAGAAAAAAGAGAAAATCTCTTGACTACAGTGATCCCTTGCCACTTCGCGGTTTAAGTTCCGCGGTTTTAGTTATTTGCAGATTTTTTCAGAAATATATAATATAATTCTAAAAAAAAATTTAAAAATCGCGGAAACGTCACAGGATGATGTGCGCGTTCTCTCACAGTGAAGAAATGCTGTGAGCCAGCCTGGCCCCTTTAAGAAGGCAGCCTTATGGGTAATGGAGTGTGTGTGTCATGGGACGGCAGAAGAAAACGGGGTTAGATGAAAAGTGGAGTGAGCATAAACAGCAGCCCAGCGTGTATAGATTTACATTCTCTGTTAACCGACAGGAGCCCAACAATACAACCTGTGTGATGTTACAAGTTCCTGCAGTACCAGAATAAAGTGCTCGTTCCATGCAGAGAAAACCGGACTTTTTGGTTTGTTGTTGTTAGCATGTTAGCTGCTAATTACGAGCCAAAAATAGCACAATACCAGCAGTTTGTTTACTACGGTTTCAGAGACCAGAGGCTGTGAAGGTAACAGAAAGGACACATTTGAAGCCTTTGTCTTGTTTCACTGCAGTGTCTCGCTATTTTTTTTGCGGTTTTTAAACATATTTTAAACACATTATTGAGGCTCGGGGGGCTCCGGCTCCAGTTCGCAGATTTTGATTTATGCGGGGGGGGGTGTCCCCATTAACCGCGAAAAATAAGGACATCACTGTATACCTTGTCACTCTTTCTCTTTCAGGTAATCACTTAAACTAGCACTGAGAAATGTGAGAAGCTGTTGCACAATATCATTTATAATAGATCTGGGACTTTGAAAGTACAGGTGCATGTTTTAAAAGGCAAATCAAGTGGAGAGCACACGTCGCTGACCCACACAAAACACTTGTCAAAAACACACATTATTCAGTGTTACAGTGAAAGAGAGGAGCAAATAAAAGCAGGACTGCAATATGTGAGTGCAGAAGTGATCCAGAGGTGTTGGGGACTGCTTTCACTTGTGAGGCAGCTCATGCAAATGAAGCTCACTGTACGCACTGTGTCATAGCCATGGGAAATAAATCCTTCATTTAGAACCAGCAGGCTCTTTTGTTAGAAGTATTTGTAATGCAGTGATGAAAATGTAAAGAAACAGAGATCACTCATATCATATCAAAGACGCCGGGGATCATTTTGTTCATCTTTGTCCTCAGTTTATGATGTTTTCTAAAATTGACTGTTCCTTGGGAGAAGATTGCTGAAACGTGACGCGTTCTCCGGCTACCTGTTGTGTGGTGGTGATGAAAAGGAGATGAAAGGGCGCGGGGACACGGCTCTTGCTTCTTCATTTACTGGCTCTGCGGCCCAAATCAAACTGGACAGCTGATCCTCCAGTGGGAGCAGTTCAAGCTTTGATTTAACGTGATATAAAAAGCGGCGACATTAAATATCATGCCGGATTTGACCTTCACTTTTGACGTGCGCGTGTGCACGTCTCACCCACGTGGATTCCTTCACACACGTGTAATCTAATGTAAAAGTCAGTTGTATTCCTGTGAGGACAGGCCGAGGCGTCCTTGACTGAACGGTCCTCGCAAGCATAACTAAACCCGCTACGCTCACACATGCTGCCCACAGCGCCTTTTCATCTGTCAAGAAGGTGACATCCACAGATGAATTATGGGAGATGGTTGTCATCTTCTCCCGGGTCACACACACGGATTGGCGATCCCGGGCTGTGGGTCCCTTTCCCCTCGCACTATCACACATCAGCCGTTTTAGAGGTTGAAAGGCTCGACGGGGGACCAAAATGACCTCAATTAAACCTCCATTAATATTAATACATTTTGTCGTTTCACGTGAGTTGCTGCTAATTAAATGTGTTCGTGGCTGTGTAATGGGGGTCAGACGGGGTCTCCTAACATGAAGCTAATTTAGCACGTTACAGCAGCCAAACAGTTGCTTGGTCTGAACTCGAGTCTAAATACAGCAGTAGAGGAGGCCAGTTTCAACACATTCACACACAATTTAGTTTTTTATTTTTTAATTCGGATGAGTCACTTTTTTTTTTTTGGAACTGCAATACTTTAATTAATGTGTATACAAACAGTATATAACCCCCGTTTAACAGCCTTGGACTTCTTCTGTGTCTTGTTTAGCCCTGACCTGTGGTTTGTATCCCTCTACATTGCCCAGTCATCAACATTTATCAGACTTTTATGTTGAGGTTAATAAGTTAGCAGCAGATCAAGTCTTTTATGAGTTCTTGGCTCATAGCTCCACACACACACACACACACACAGACATAATAAATACACATTTCAGACCTTAATAGGATTGGGGGATTCCTCGGATTGGACTCCCACTGGTGTTAGTTGGCAGAGTGCAGCTTGGGAGGCTGCATTCTTCTATTTGTTTCTGTTATCACTCGATATGATTTGCTGTTGACCTGGGAGATTAGCCGGACCCCGACTGGAAGGTCAGATTACAGCCCCAGATGTCCATTATAATCGTATTTATTGTTTTGCGGGGGTAAAAAGACGCTCTCCTGCACTGGAATGCACTCTCACGTTACCGCCTGCATTCAGCGAATGACAAAAGTGAATACCGAAACTCTGCAAACTGTTAGCCGATAGACGTTTATCCTTCATTGTGTATTTGACGATGAAGCTCTGAGCCAGGCCGGCCGCTTGACACAACTCAACCAGAGACAAAAGGCTAAACTCCAAGCTGATTGTTTTCTGCGCCAACAAGGCAATCCTCCAGAACTACAATAGCTGTTCTCTGATGCATGCAGGAGAGACACCGAGTATGACCTTATCTGCAGAATTCCAAGCGGAAAATAAGCAATAATGATGCCAGTGCTCCTTTGTTTGGATGAAACGAGGATGGGACCAGCAACGAGGAGCTGCGGCCAATATGACCCTTTAATAATGGACGGCAGCCAGAGCCTGTACACTCACTCAGAGCTGAATTCCCACTGCAGGAGCAAATGAGGACTTTCTCTCAGACACTCGCATGCACATGCTCAGCCAAACAAAAGCCGTCCAGCCCTCTGCAGTAGCCGAGCCATTATTGTTTGTCAAGTTCAGTTGCACTTGAAATGACAGCATCCCAGAGCCACGAGGATTAAAGACTGCGTCCAGTCTAATACGCCGTTTACCAGCTGCCAGAGAGGCTGCACAGCTCTTCCCCGCAACCGTCATCTCGCTTTTTCTCTTCTCCGTTCATGTCAGACACAAAAAAAACTCCTCTCCTTCTTCCTTTCCTACACAAAGGCTGCCTGATTTCTTATCTCTTTACACTCCTCCGCCCGCCTTCATCTTCGCTCCAGCCAGATCCTTCTGGATCTTGCTGTCCAGGCAAATCATTTCCCGGCCTGCCTTGAGGGGGTCAGAGTTGAAGAGGGTGGTGTGCTGATGAGACAGGGGGGGTTTTCATTTGCATCCAAGGTCGGGGAATTATATTCACACCAGCTTGCTGTTGTCAAAACGTGTGCCTGCCACAGCAGAGGAAGAAGCACATCTGTGAGCATACAAGTGTATTCTGCAGGCCCAGATTGTCTGCAGATTGAATTAGGCTGTACATCACTGCTGACAGGTCTGTAGTTGTCATTAGAAGGGGAACAGGCTGCTTTATGGGGTCATGGTCCTGCGGTTTGTGTGGGCGACTGGTAGAAATGTCCTCGAGTTACAGATTGGCCTGCTAATGGAAGTGCAGAAACCTGAGGGGTAAAGCTTCCACGAGAGTTGTCAAAACAATCAAGAGTTTGTCTTTAATGAATAATGTGTCTGGTTTACGAGTTCAGTGCGTCAGATTTAATTTCCATCTTTAAGAGAAGCAGTCATTAAAAACAGTGGGCATTAACAACCATGACACAGTTGGGTCTGTAAAAATGAAATATTTTAATGGGTGGTTTGATGATTCATTTTTGCAATCATAGGAAACAAACCCAGAAAGATGCATACAGAAGAAAGCAGAGACAGACTGCACACAGATTGAAAACATATCTCTATCACACTCTCTTTAACACATCTTCAAAAAGGGATGATGCTAGCGACACCTGGGGTTGTTTTACTGTCACGAAGGAAACGCCGTTAAGACATCAGATTTACAGAGTGATATGACAAAATATGTGAATATACCTTTACAGAATCATGTCAGTGAAAGCTTTTTCTTCCACAAACCGCTCAGGTAGGGAGGATATTTTTGAGGACTGCCTCAAGCCCGATTAACACCTGAAACTGGAATGCTGAAAAGAAAAAGCTCCAGAGACGGAGCACAGGTTTTCCCTTCACTCTGCAGCCAGAGATGCAGAGCGACACACTGGTTTGGAGCCCAAACAGGGATGACTGCAGGTCTGACTCTGAGTAGGAAGGAGCTGCAGTGTTTAAGTCCCCAGTTAAAAAAAAAAAAAAAGTAGTTATAGTATCAAAAATTAAGACTTCTTTTCCGATATCGATTTCTTTGTCCCTATTGCTTTCATTTACAGCTACAGTCAAAAGAAGCACAATTGAATCTGGACGAGTCCCCGTCTTTTACATCCCCGTCCTTGTTTTTCTTTCCTTCCCATCCTGAATCATTCCAGATTTAAAAGGGGCTGATCACACGACAACAGGAGGATCCAGTGTGATTTACTGAAATTTAACAGCGATACATGTTGGGACCAAACTCCCAAACAAAAAAAGAAAGCGTTAACATCGGGATACAATGTTTTCTGAGTACCAAGGGAGTCGGTTGCTTGCATGCATCATCTGAAGACACGGGAGCCGGGCTACATTCGGTTTAAATTAGATCATGCTGTGTACCGTGTCTCCTTCCTGCCCCACTTTCACTTTCTCTTTTCCACTTTGTTACCGTTTTCCACCTTCTTATTGCTCTCCGTTTTGTAGTTGAGGATTTTAATCCAAATCATTTTCTGTGTTGAAACTGAATCCTCTAAAATCCCTTATTGCATCCAATTTCATTTAGTTTATAACATTTGCAGTAACTGATGAAACAACAGTCAAAAAAAGAAAAAAAAACCTTCAGTTGAAAGACATTCGTATTATTCTTAAACTGTAAATACAGCGTAAAAACAGGATGAACACTGCAACATCTGAAATCTTTCATTAGAAGCATTTGGCAATGAATATATATTTCTCTTTTTTTGTGTAAGTTTTAATGAGTTCATCCCTAAAGGGCAGAGTTAATTTGATCAACTTAAATATCGATTATATGCCTTAAAGTCATTTGTACAAAGTGTTCAGTTAACAAGGGTCATGTTCCACTCTGACATCGTTTTTATTTGAACTTTTATGGACTTACAATTGTTTACCTGGACTTCACAAACAGCCGTAATTATAACCCAAACTGTGACATCATCACCTTGAACATTTCTGGAAAATAGTCAGAGGTTTTTTTAGTGGTTATCCAATAAAAGTTTATCATCTGACATTTTTGTGATTTTAAGCCTCTATTTCCTCCACAAAGTAATCAAATGTTAATTCAGGGCTGAGCTTTGCCGTCATAAACATTTATCCGTCCAGGTGCGTAAGTCGACTGCTGTGGGAGAACAAAAATGCCTCTGAAGATTTGACCAGCAGCTGGATAAAAAAGCTTGTTTAATTTCCATGTAACCTCTGCATATGGACAAGTACACGACCAAATTAAAAAAAAGTTATAAGACAAGGTCATAAACTGGAGCGAACAGGATTAAAAATGGAGCCCAGTAGATTTTTGAAAATATAAATTATTATTTTAAGTAATTGGAGTTATATAGTCCTTGTATATAATCAGGTCATGAGTAGGAGACAAGAAAATGGAGGAAAAAAAGGTTAAGAACAGGACAGGGGAGCGTTATTGGCTTGCATCACTGTGATGGTCATACTGCTGTGCCAAGCTGTAGGAGGAACTTCATCGTGCTGCCCTCCACCACAAACAAAAAATAAAAAAAAGGGCCAAAATAATTGGTCATGAAACCAGCCACTCACAAACTCAGACATCCCCTGCCAGTCAGGCACACTATTTACAAAGGCGAACACTTCCACCCGTCAAAGGCATCCTGTACATATTTACACACTCACTCACACGCAACAGACACACGCTCCCCCACGCACACGCACAAGTAGTCAGAGAAATTACTGTAGTATAATGCTGACATAATATTATCTGGCAATAATCATGTTGACAAAGATCCCGGTCCAAAGAGGCGCGGCTGCCTCCATCCGTCCATCCATCTGTCCGTCCGTCAGGGTGAAACCAACTACAGAACGACTCACTGATGAGCTACCGGTCAGCGGCGCTGTGCCTGCCCTGCTGAAAAGTGGGAAGGAGGCTTCTACATGATCGCTGCTTCTACAACACAGTCGGAAGAAGAAAAAAAAAAAGTTAAATAAAAAAAAAAGAAAAGAAAAGAAAAAGAGAGGCTAAAAATGCCACCCACTGCATTAAGAGCTCACATCGCCATGGTGACCGGTAGCTCCACGGCGTCTGTCTGAGTTGATGCTTCCTGGCAACAACCTACAGCAGACTCCCTCCCTCCCCACTGCCCCCGCTTTTGATTTCTTCACACCTATGTGAGACTTGGCTCTGTAATTGGTTTTCACCCTCTGCAGGACTAAGACCCCCCCCCCCCCCCCCCCCCCCCAAAAAAAAAAAAAACAAACAAAACAAAAAAAAAACAAGAAATAATCAACTTGTTAGGCGACAGGAGCTTTGGGAACCTTTTAACAGAAAAACAGGCAGCCAACCCCCCCCCCCACCCCCACCCCCGAGAAGCAAGGCTTCAGTAATGGCTATGGTCCATTGTTCGTCAATCTAATCCTTTAGCTTTTGACTTATAAAACAATTAAAAATAAAGAAATAAAGGAATCACTTTTCTTTAGGCAGCAACGTTGGTCTCAGTGTTATTACAATTCTGCTTTTAATAAAGCATAAACATAAGATGAACATACAAGTGAACTCATCATCAAAAATAAAAATGAGACTATTTCAGGACCAGAGCACGGTCGTGGATGAAATGGCTGTTTCACGTGAGCGCAAAGCTTTTCTGATGCGGTCGAATCCAACTTGGCTCCGTTTCCTCTCTCCTGAAATCGTCTCTCGTGCGTCTCCCGCTGTTTTCTTTAGTCAGCGCATCCATCAGTAGCTTCTTTTTTTTTCCCAGTTTCTTTGAAATTGGAGCATCCTGGATGTGTACTTGTCCTTTTTTTTTTTTTTTTGCAACAATCAGAGGGAATTCACAGACTTATTTTCGTTTTTTGCCGTGCTCCACGTCAGGCCACGGAGAACACGAGGAGCACCAGGAGGAGGAGGAGCGGAGGCGGGAGAGCTGGACGTCAGCAACTTTTCTGAATCATCTCTCTCCTCTGCTCAGGATGTGATGATGATGGGAGAGATAAAGAAATTCAGAGATGGGGGGGGGAGAGGGGGGGGCAAGCAGGTGCCAGTAACAACTGGGCAGACCTCAATAACGAGAGCTGATGCAACTGACCAGGCTCGTGTTGCCATGGCAACCCACCTCAGATTTCCATTCCTGCAGCAGAACTCCCTGGAAAAACCAGTTTATCAGTCTTTTGGGTCTTTGAAGGAGATGCAACTCAATAGATGTAAGTGTGTGTGTGTGTGTATGTGTGTGTGTGTGGACTTCACATTACATATGCATGTGTGGAGTTCTCATTCTGCTGCTACCAGCGACTGATGATCTGGTTCATGTAGTCCTCAGTGGGGAGTCTGCTGCCCGCCTCTTCCGTTCTGCCTCCCTCGTCGCCGTCCTCCCGCTCTTCCCTCTCCCGCTCGCCGTCCTCCAGTGTCGACGCCGAGCTCTGCCGGCTGCGGGCGGACCACAGGCCGATGCCCAGGCCCTGCTGGCTCTGCTGCAGGTGGTTCTTGATGCGCTGCTGCCGCCTCTCCTGCTGCCTGGTGTACTGGTAGCGCTGCTGGAAGAGGTCCTTGGCGTAGTCGTACAGCTCCATGTCCAGTTCGTTCAGCTCTTCTATACGCTGGACCTGTCGGGGAAGAAGAGAAGAAGAGAGGTTTACATCTCCCAAAGGTCACAGCAAGAGCTGACTGAAGAGGAGGAGACGGGAAACAGGTGGGAAAAAAATGTGATTGGGTTATGTCTCTTTTTATACAGCGTATGGAAACTTCTGGTAACAACTGTAAAAATGTTTTCATGCAGGAGCTCTTTATTGATTGTTTGATCTGCTACTGTTAGAGGATGTACATAACTGGAAAGACTCTTAAATCTTCATTTGTAGGTTGATTTAAGCTCCAGTTTCAAGGCAGGTACTCTCCCATGTACCCATGTCATTTCAGTCCAGGATGAACTGAACCAATCCAGAGGAGAAAAATCAGGATTTCTAGCCAGGCTAATATTTTAATCTTGCAAAAAGAAGCTTTGAGTGACCGGTCAAGACAATACAAGCAAAGACTGAAGGTCAAAAACATAAACGTCACAACAGCAACCACCGTTATAGAACAAACTGAGTTAAAACCAAACCTGCAGCTGGTTCATCTCTCTCATTCAGGAAAACCAGAGCAAAGTGGACCAGATCTGTGAACCTGCTGTTGTAAAGTTTAATATTCAGCATATCGGGATATTTAACAAAAGACAAATGACTGAGAGTTAATATTTTAGGTTCTTTTTAGACTTTTTTGGAAAAAGGAAGTACCAGGAAACGTAACTGTTTCACTTGATACATTTTCAAACTCTTGAATGGAAAAGCTGCAAATATGATTCTGGTAGAGCTCTATAGTAAAGCTGAAAACTTGCTAACGAAGCTTGAAGAAGGATGATTGCAGTTGTGTGATTTAAAAAATAACACAAAGGTAAGAAAGGCCATGAAGACGGAAAGGCAGAAAAGAAAGGTAACCCTACTGTCTGTCGGCGTGGCAGAGGCATGAAAATGCCTCGAAGGGCTTTTTACGGAGAGACGAAACTGAAAGAGCGTGAACTGGCAACGCAGAGACCAAAGAAAGACATTTCATACCTGCTTGTGTAATGTACTTGGCTTTATTGCGATGCATCATCTGCTGTGTGTGAATCTAATATGAAGTGTGTAAATGTGCTTAATTAAGAGAATCCCTTTGAAATCTGCAAGCGAGCGCTGGATATCGGTTGTGAGCGATGTGCGCGGCGGCGGAGGGAAGCAGCAGGCTGCATCGATGTTAATAAGAGATTTTGATCAGCAGCTTGAGGGACGGCAGCGTGAAGCCAGGAGGACGGCGCTCAGCGCGAGCCATCAGCACAAAGGCTTCGTCGATCAGAGAGCAGCTCCAGTCACTCGGAGGTCTGTTTCAATTAGGAAAGACTCACGGGGATCTTTAAGCCGCGAGGAGCAGGAGCCACGTTTAGTGGCTTTACAGGGAGTCTGGAGGGAAATGGAGCCATTTCACTTTGTTCTGAAAAATTCCAATAATATTAAACTTTCACAGAGAGCTCACAGAAATTAGTTAGTGAATTATCGCTAATTTAAAAGCGTTTTTTTTTTTCTTTAAATGCACATACGGGCTCCCGACACCTTTCACGTCGTGAAAATGTTCTCTTTTGAAAGAAAAACCATCGGTCCATGTTTCACAATGTCTGGCAACTGAGCATTTTTATTTTCTTTCCAAGTGACTGGGTTTGATGTATAAATCACCAGTCTGCTGTGCCCTGGAGGATTTTTTTTTTCTTTTTGGGAGCAGGAAATTGAGCTTAAGAACTCCCACACTGGACCAATCAAAGTGTGAAGAACATTTCTGAAGCCGTTGTCTTTTAAACCGATACAGTCATCCCAACTCATTTCACAGCAATATACAACCGGAGTGTTTCCTCTCTCTGTCTTCCTGCTCTCATTTGACTGTTTCTTATCCCCCTTTCAACGATTCTTCTCTTTTTTTTCCTTTTTTTTCAATGTGAAATATTTATTTCCCTTTCAAACATGTCAGGCATCCCTTAACGTTTTGGATTCAGATTCAGGAAAACTTAGTTGTGACGGAAAATCCTCTTAGGTGTGGCTCAGCATGCACCACCAAAAGTCAAACCCAAGCTAGAAAAATACAAATATGCATCTTTAAGACTGAGTTTAGAAAAAAAAATGCAACACAGATGGAATAAAATCTATATCATATATATACATTTTATATATGTGCATTTGATTCTGTCTGTATAGTACTTAATTTGAAATGTGTATTGCAGTGAGAGTAAAGAATCTGCATATAGGGAAGACTTGGAGGAGTTTAGCGCTGTGACCTGATGGTGATGTCTGCAAAGGTTTGTTCAGGGGCTGAGTGGGATCTGCTCAGATGTTACTGGCTTTCCCAGGAATGGACTTCCCCAGTTATTTCACTTGCTTGATTAAAGATCAGAGAAAGCTTTGATTTATTCCCTAACAGTGGTGACGCTGAGTCAGGGTGATGTATTGAAGGCAAGTGCTGATTCAATGAGTAATTTGTACACAGTTGATAAAAATGTCCTTCCTGACACTGACGCCTCCGAATTTCCACGGCAGAAACAGGTGGGGGTGCATTTTTCTTTTTCCCCCAGTCAGTTTTCTGGTGGGAAGACAGAAGAACTGTCAATCTCTGAGCACAGATACCTGAAGGGATCCATCTGCTCCGCTGCCTGTGTATTCACGCTTGGGAGAGAGCTACGAAAACCCTATTTAAGCCCAACATGTGCCACGATTACACCTGACAAATAACTCGTAGAAATGATGCTTCTCTCGGATGTGGCGTGAAATAAATGCAGTTATAGTGGGATCCGTCACTGACCGTAGCGTTGTCCAGGTCCACCCCTGCGGCCCGGGTGCTGTTGTACTGCATGAACGGCCGGATGAAGCGGAGCCTGAAGGTTCGCTCAAAGAGGAACTGGGTTTTCCTCTGGTACTCGGTCAGACCGAAGAAGGCCATGTCTCGCAGGTTCTTCTTGGCCGACTCCAGCAGGAGCTGGGACCTCTTCTTCTCCGGGACTGTGGACATGTTGTAGCAGCCGACGAGACTCAGGTCTGCCAACATGCGAACCTGTGGACAGCAGAGAAGGAAGGAGAGGAGGTTGAAGCACTTCACTTACGTGGAGGAGGATGTCAATACGGTGTTGACACTGAACTGAACTGAAGCGATGTGTTAACCTGATCTGATCTGTTCATTTACTAGTGAAGAAAATAAGTAACTACAGTGGTACCTCTACTTACGAAATTAATTGGTTCTGGAAGTAGTTTAGTAACCTGAAACTTTCGTAAGTAGAGATGCGTTTTCCATGTAAATGCCCTAATCCGTTCCAAGCCCCCCACAATTCTGACATGATTTTTTCTAATAAATTATAAATAATACATGAAATTACATAAAAGCCTGTAAGAAATATATGTTAGAACTAGAAAAGCGCAGACCGCCACCAAGCGCAACAATTATCAAAAATTTGAAAGTGATCCAGAATCCACCCAAAATGAAATCAGTTCTTCCTTTTCACATTTCTGACAACTCCTGAAAATTTAATCAAAATCCATCCATAACTTTTTAAGTTATCTTGAACACAGACAGATAAACGCCGGCAAAAACATAACCTCCTTGATGGAGGTAAAAATTATTCGTTTACCTGGGTTGCTGGGTTACGCTCATACAGACAAGGGGCCCTCCTAGCCAATGGGATGCCAGGAAGATGCTAAGCGATAGCCAATGGCAGAGCAGCTCGGACGCACCGCTTTCAAACCGAGATACAGAACCGACAAGTATGTTTACGTTCGGTAAACTCTGGGAGCTGCGAGTAGCAGCGCTACTGTATTTTTGCCTTTCATATCCTGAAATTTCTTTCGTAACAAGAGGCAATATTTTCCCGTTGAGGCGTTTCTTAACCTGAAAATTTCGTATGTAGAGACGTTCGTAAGTAGAGGTAACACTGTACTTACTTTAGAAAATAAAAAAAGGGGAGGACGGGAAAAAAAAAATCATAAATTTTAAAAAAAAAAGGAAAAGTTGAGAAGTGGAAACACTTTTCTAATTGGTACACTGTCCAAAGTGCTTGATATTGACTTTAGATTTCTTCAGCGTTGAGGCAGAGAAATGAAAACAGTGGAAAAAAAAAAAAGTAGTGCAGCCTTGATCTCTAAATCCTGTTAACAGTATATCATTCATCCTCATTTAATATCCCAATATTTTAACGTCTCCTTTACACTTTCCTTGATCTCTAGCTGTGCATAAGTGAGTACAACAGCTTCAATTCCAATACTTCAGCAAGGGATGCTTTCATCGCTGACTACGTGCGGGGCCTGTTGCATGGTGGGAGAGAAACGGGGGCCGTCTACTGATTTTGATGCACGAGAGCGCACACACGGCACACCTCAGTCTGCTGGTCCACCACGATGCCTTCAGTTGGTGTGTGTTGTTTGCAAGTCACAGGACCCTTAGTAACAAGACCCTCAGGCTCAGATGAGATAAGCCGGCCAACACGCTGAGGTGGGAGCCCGAGATAGCATGAGAAAAGGAGGTGCGAATTCGCTGTGCTTATTGCTGGGAGGCAAACTCCTGACTTCGAGTAAAGGTGCGCGTGTCTGTGAGGGAGAGTGTAATCCACTTTATCCACCTGGTGAGTTCTCTCCGAAGGAATCCAATGAAGAAAAAAAAAAAGAATAATAATTGCATTTCCTTTTCCTAAAGCATATTATAAGATTTTTCTTATGTTGGTGATTTCAAGCCAGACGCTGGTTGACTGGTGATACGTATCTGGAATCTGCTGTTTTTGCGTGTGTGCAGTAGCTTGAATGTCAAGGCCAGTGTCTTGGCCTCAGTCTTTGCAACACATTCAGTCCCATGAAACTCTCCCTTTATTGTTTCACCGCTGCACTACTGCGTACCTGTCTGTTGTTGGCCAGGTTGTACGGACAGTCCATGAACTGCTGCAAGGTGCATCCCGACCAGTCGGACCCCTCGTAGCAGGAGGGCAGCTCCTCTGGCGTCGGGGTCCGTCCGTCGCACATGTGCAGGGAGGTTTTCCACGTGGCCCCTCGCTGCACATGCCTCCACTCACTGAGGTAGCGCGACACGGGGTCCCTCAGCAGAGTGATGTAATAAACTTCCTGTTCGGAGGGAAAATGGGAAAGGGGTGGGAAACAGAAGACACATTAAAACTGGTTTTAGTTATGCAAAAGATCTAATTTAAAGCATGCTTAAAGGCAAAACATCGCATTGTTTGATGCTTTTAAAGACTTTAAAATGCGACGTAAGAAGAATAAAAACTGCTTGCCTGTTGAATTTAAGAAATTCAAGCTCAAAAAAGCTCATTCAAATTAATTAAATCAGCACAAACATGAGAAAATTAAGCAACGGCTGGAGCACATAAAACAAAATCATTGAATCACTTGTAATTCTCAAGGTGACCAGGTGGTGGCACTGTTTGCAATGGTTTACAGAAACTCTGTGCAACTGCTCCCAACTCAGGGCCACAGACTCGGGTTGTCATAATGAGAACATTATCATTTGAGTTTACTGGGAGCACAAAAGCAAAACTGGGCACGAGAACTGGAAAGCAAACTGAAAAAGAGCAGGAGGTGGCAAGCAAAGAGCTGAATTGTAAGGTCGGAGATAAAGTCAACGTCGAGACCACAGTGTGCAGGAAAAGAAACTGCTGGCACAAGCACATCTCCCCCTGCGACACACATCTCCACGCTGCACAGCATCCTTGTGTCTGAAACGCCGACACACACGCGCGCGACAAACATCCTTCCTCTTGATTCACACTGGCACCGAGTGTTCGGTTCGCCTCTGAGACGTGACTCACCCCGCATCTGAGATTCGGTTGGGACTTTTTTCTGAGGTGTGCGTGTGTGGAAAGTAATGGTGCAAAGCGCAGTTCAGTTTCTCTCCGGAGGGGGGGACACTCCCACTTGAGCGGAGACCTTTCCGGGGCCTTCACACTCCGGCTAATTACTGCAGTCCGATCAATCAACACATCCTCATTAACCGCACGTGTACACAACCTACATGCTTGTGCTTACGTGCGACTGTGTGCCAACGGCGAGCCCGAGGGCGACGGTATGGATTCGTCTGAGCGGCAGACACACGCCGACTGTATAAAGCACACACAGGTTTAAATACGCCGGCCTCCTCTGCTGCTCGCAGCGCATCAGAGGAATGTTTGCACAGGGAATTTTGTGTGCTGACAAGACTTCACGAAGTCGCCTGGTTCACACAGGCCGCCTCACACACACACACACACACAGACACACACAGAGTCTTTCTGCTTTCATCGCTAAATCTTTGGCTTCACACTACAGAGCTCACCCGGCGAGAGGGGTTGCTGGAGTGGATGCAAAGCCCCTTGTGTCACACAAACAGTAGCTCTGTCTGGATAATAAAAGTGTAGCCAAAATCCAGCAGCAGAGGGGAGATCCTGGACAACAGAACTACTAAACCCTTAATCTAGTAACAGTGAGGCCATGCTGGACAGTGAGACTACTTTCTGCAAAAAACAAATTTCATCTGCCAGCTGAAGTGCAAACAACACCACCCCGCCCTGATTTCGCCGCAACACAGAGGATCCCAACAAATGAAACAAATCAGGCAGCGGCGGGGGGGGATCACGGACGATAAAATGACAAAACCTTCAAATCTGCGGCAGCTGGGAGATCCCAGGCAGCGAACCAAACAGACCCTCGCTCTGAAGGGGACAGCAGGAATCAGAGCCACAGAGACAAGTTTCTAAAGTCGAAATCCCATCAATCTAAATCTGAAATCCCCCCATCTAATCAAAAACAGAGGAGAGGCGCAGTCGAACCGGAGCCTGCAGGAGAGCGGGTGCATTATGGAGATTCCTATGATGACATTATCAGGATTCCTAACACTCCCCAGAGTGCAGTGTGTGTTTGTGTGCGACTGTGTGAGGGCCGCTGTGTGTTTCTGAGGAGGAATACGCCTATTAAATCAGTGATGACATTTTCCTCCTCTTGGCTTACATTCCACGGGATAAAAAACAAAAAAACATGGTACTGTTTGGGCCCTCGCTACGCAGAGGGGAAGGGAGAATGAGGGAAAGGGTGAGAAACCAAGAAGGAGAAAGAAAAAGAAAAAGTAAGGGACTGGAGGGGGGGCGAGGGAGGAGGAGAGAGGGAGGAGAAGGCGGAAGAGAATTTCAATTAGTTTTCTAATACTGTGAAAGCAGTGAGGGCCCCAAGCCCAAGTGATTTATCAAAGTTATAGCTCTTGCTATAATGAAGGCTCAGGCATATTACCAGGCACAAATAAATAAATAACACGCACAGAAACACACACGCACGCATGCACACGTGTTGCGACGTGCGTATTAAAATGAGCATGTACGCAACCCAAATAAATGAGCTCAAATGGCGTGTCTGCCTGATTGTCTGCTGGGTCGTGCAGACTGCAGAGCTGGAGACTTCCTCGCATTAAAGCCTGAACGTCTGGCTGTGAACTCGGGTCCCTGGGTAATGATGTCTCAACCCGCACACATTTACTCGCTCACCAGCAAGCCCACTCCTCTTTAAGCACACTTCCACACACACACACACACACTCCTTGTCTCTGAGGCGACGGGGCTTTACAGCAGACCCTCCCTCCCATACACACACACACACACACACACCTCCCTGTCTTTGAGGCGACGGGGCTTTACAGCAGACCCTCCCTCTCATACACACACACACACACACACACACACACACACACACACATATATGCAGACAGGTGACATTGCTTATAGTTGAAGCACTTGTAAAATTTACTTCAAAGCTAATACAAACCATTCAGTCTCGCTCCGTTCAGATTTAAGATCATCATCTTTCGGCTGAACGCAGGAATTTGCAGTCTGGACCCGGTCCCCTGAAGGGACCTCTGACAGACTGCGTCTACGTGCCGCAGATTTTTCACTGAATCTAAAGAAACGGAAGAATACCTTTATAGTGAGAGCGAAGTGCATTCATTGGTTTAAAAAAAATAAAAATGATGCATCGCCGTGATTATTTACTCATTCAGTCTAATGGTGGGTGGAGCAGGCATTCTGGGTAATTCTGGAGCACTTGGGACTGCAACCAAACAGGTTTTGTCTTGTTTCTCTTAGGGGTGAGTATTGGCAAGGACCTCCCAATACGATATGTATCGTGATACTTGGGTCACGATATGATGTTATCACTGTATCGCAATATCACGATATATTGCGATATTTTACCCAGTTAATGTAAAAATTAAAAGTAGAGATGAAAAATCAAGTTGCTGTATATGTTCATCAGATGACATTGATCATTCAGAGGACAAATTGAATCCAAACTATTTGCTTCAAAACAACCTATTTATTGTTTATTATTAGTGTTTCTCCACATTTAAGTGAATGAATGAATTTTCTTAAAAAAAGTCGATATTAGGAGCGGAAAATCGATATTATATCAGGTGGCCGAAAATCGCAATATATCGCCAAATCGATTTTTTTTCACACCCCTAGTGTCTCTTAATTTGTTTTCATCCTGATACCTGAAACCAAATTTAAAAAAAAAGAAAAAAAAAAACAAAACAAAACGCAGATCTCTCATTTTAAAGACTTTCTGCCTCCCCTTTCTCCCATCTGTCACACGCCCCTGGATGTCCTTGTGCTGTAGAGATGTGATAATAAGGTGCTTGTTGACTTTTCCCACCTTTTGAGTTCCTTAAACGTTTCACGACTGCACAGGAAGAGAGAATACTTGTTAATATCCGCCTCGTTTTAGATAAAGCAGTAAACATCGGAAGCTTTCACACGTAAACTGCCAGGATGACTTGCAGCGGCGCTGCGACTCGGCCCGTGCGTGGTATGTGTTCATGCGAGGCTGCCATGCGTTATCAAGAGGAAACACGCCGCTCCTGCTCCGGTTATGGCCTCCGAGAGCCCGGAGAAAACGAGCCTGGGTTTCCTGTGGGTCACAAATCACCACTTCTACCTCCTCTCTTTAACCTCACTTCCCTTCGGTTTAAATCTTTCACTCCTGGTCATCGGTCTTGCTTTAGCCCTGCTCCTCCCCTCGTCTGTAGTCACATCCAAATCTAATAAGTTCTGCCATCGAGGGGTTGGTTCAGAGAAAATTCAAACCAGAAACTCTGAGTAATGTCCTTAGGGGTGCGCTGCAAATCAGTTTTTGTTCATAAAATATTATAGAGGAATAATGAATTAGGGTGATGTTTACAATTTCCTGTGTTTTGGTTTCCATTTTTATACGAAAGGAACAACAGAAACAGCAGGAGAACCTAAAGTACGGCTGGGAGTTCGAAGCTGCAATGCACAAGAGATGCCAAAATATATGTATTTCTTTTTCTCCCTCGAGAGGGTGGAAAAGTTTAGAAGCCTTATTTAAATATAAGGTTATGCCATGCACTGAGATTTGCACATGCACACACTGATATAACACACACACACACACACACAGACGCCAACTGCACCCTGCTGTGCAGAGCAGCTATGATTTATTAATAGTCCACGGATGTTTGTTGAAACCAGATCCACTCGACAACACAGCTTTTTCCCACCTCTAAAAATGGTATCTGGACTCAATCAGCTTACAAAAGTTAATAACGATAAAAAAAAAAAAAAACCTGCAGATAAAAAGAAGAATAGCACAACTGAGTTCAAACACACAGTTGCAGCAAAAGCTAAAGGGCCAGAAGTGAGCAGCATTTAAAAAAACAGATCAAATTCAAATGAGTAGACAGATATTCATGTTCAAAGCTGCTTATTAGTTTTACTCACTGACTTGCAAAGCATCGTCGCCATTTATTGATTTTAAAAAAAACTGGTAAAAGTAGATTTCCCTGAATTTAAAATATAATTTAGATGAAAATCTAATAACTCTGGGGGGTGTCTCGGTTTGGTGGTGTCAGGATTTCAACCTTTTGTGTCACTGAGAAGGAATCTCCAAGTCTCAATGGAGTGGTTCGCAGCCAAGTGTGGAGCGATGGGAATAATGAGAACCTTCAAGTATGAGAACATGGTCCTCAGTCGGAAAAATGCTGTCTACCCCCCCCAACGGCAATCACAAATTGTACGCAGTTACTAAAAGAATGAGGTCAGAAATACGAAGCAGCTGCACTGAGTTTTCTCTGCAGGGTTGCTGGATTGGCCGTCAGAGTTGGGGAGAGAGTTTCGGTCATCTCAGAGGGAGTCGGAGCAGAGTTGCTGATCCTCTGCATCGAGCGGAGCCAGTCGACGTGGTTCGGGCACCTGGCTGGTGCACCGGGACGCCTCCTGGACGACTCCCGCGAGATGCATTTCAGGCAGGTGCGAACGGGAGAAGGGCGCGAGGCGGACCCGGGACACACTGGGGAGATTATATTTCTCAGATGGCCTTGGTGTCGTCCCAGAAGGGGTGGAGGGGGTGGCTGGGGAGAGGGAGGGCCGGGTTAGCATGTGTAGCCTCAAACCCAGATAAGTGGAAGTTAATGGATGGATGGATCCAACAGCTGATGAGTGGGATACCAAAAACACCAGACTGTATTTGTGATTGTGCCGTACAGAGACCTGCTCACAATCACCGTCTTCACTTCCTTTCAAAAATACGGTTCCAACTCTGTTCAGAAGTGTTGGTGAGTTTTAATCACCCGTTCATAAATCCAGCCCAAAACAGCTTGTTTAAATCCTGTTTGCATAAGTCTGCAGTCAGCATTTGGAAATACCAGCCGACATTGTGAGGGGCGTTCATAACTGCTATTTACAACAGCGTTTATAATCAAGGCTGGTGGTATAAAGACACTGCAGTCCTCTGCAGACTTTCAGAATACTCTTGAGGGAATTTAGAAGCGATCCGAGACGACGCATCAAAGTTTAAGCGAGGTTTTTAAGGTTGAACTAACCGAGAGCTACCACCTGGTACAGAAGTAGTTCATGCGAGGGCGGGTTGGGAGTAAAGTCCAAATCAAGGGACTGCAGCTGGTTTCTCAAACATAATACGATGCCAGAGTACAGAAAAATGCAGTCCCTTGACTGGCCGCCAAATGGCTAGTGGCCTCTGGCTGAGAGCTGAGCCGGCAGCTGAATCGACCTTTCTGCAGGGTGCGACAGGTTGATGACCGACTAGCCTGAGGCAACGGGCTGAGTCGGCAGCCTCGAGCCGAGCTAAGAAACCCACGGGTAACGCCACACTGCTTTTCTCCACGAAGCCATTCAAATTTCCAGTCTTTTCCAGCCACGGCCTCCGTCAGCACTGAAGCCTCAGGAGGGCCGAGCCGCCCCCCCAACAGCCAGACAACAGCCAAAGACTCTGTCATCTTTGTGGTCATTCTGTGTTAAAGACAATGTAGCGACAAAGTAAATAACTGTCTTACACAAAAGTGATAATGTGTAAAAATCCACCATGCTCAAACCACTATGAAATTTTTGAGGTTTGACTTGTTTCAGATGGTAAAAAGCGAGCTCTGCTCGTGGCCCTGCTCTGAGCTGCGGTCGGCTTGGCTCGCCTCCCCGAACCCCTTCTTTTTTTTTTTTTTTTTTTTTTTTTTTTTTAAATTCAGCTCACAGCTGTCTGCTGCAGGTAGGACATGAGCTCCTCACACAACCCCACTTCAAATACGAAAAAAAATAAACAGAAAATAAAGACGAAAATATTCCTAGTGAGAAGCCAAAATCACAACTGCAAATAAAAACGGATCGATCGGTTCTGTTTCAAGGAGAGCGGTGGGATGCCGTCGTGCGTTTCGTGCTCACTGCATCACTGCTAGAGACCGGGGAAGTGGCAACAATCCATCATGGGGTCTGAGTTAGGGGGACGGTTACTGGAAAAAATAAAAAAAAAAAAGAAAAAGGAAAAGAATAGGAAATCAAATTTATTATATCGGATCCTCTTACAGGAAAGCCAGAGCTCCCTAAGGGGATAATTTTCTCCCGGAGTAGACAGACACAGTACTAAAAGTTAAGATTCAACATTTAGACAAATACTGAGACTTGCATAGCAGCAAAAGACAAAAGAAGACGAAATCTCCGTGGAAAAACCAATAGAAACCATTTAAAATATCTAATTCACAGACTGCAGCACAGAATAGACTTGCAGTATATTTAACCGTAGAACAGTCGGTAACATTAACTCAGTTAGAGCAATTCACCACAGCTGTTACTGCGTGATAATGTTTAAATTGTCACTAAATGCTGGTATTGAACTGGAACTGGCCTGTAATTTTATCACTGCATTTTCATCTTTTGTCTGTCTTTTTATAAATCCATTTTGCTTGCTTACATTTAACCCAAACCACAGGGAGGATGTGACGGAGCCCGGTGTAACTGAGGAGAATCAGAATCGGGTTTTGATTAAGACTCTGCTGCGGGAGGAAAGTTTCTTTGTGGGTGTCTGCACGTCCAGGGACGGCCCTGGTGGGGCTGGCATGCGTCTCCGCTCTGTATGCTGAGACAGGAATGGATCCGTGGAATGTGCTGGCTGTAAAAGCAGACAATATCAACCATCGGTGTGTTTGGCTTTCTCTGTGCGTATTAAGAGAACGGAGCAACAAGTCGGGACTTGAACCTCGTTAGGCTCTGCCCTCCCCGAGTCCTCCCTATTCCTTTTTCTTTCGGCCGTCACATAAATCATTTTTTTAGACAAACATACATACAATAACACAAACTGAGTGTCAGTTTGGATGTGACAAGAAAGAGATTTATTAGGGAGCTGACAGGCTTCGGGCTACAGACCAGAACCAGACCGAAAACGTCTCGTTTGTTTTTCTGTGTCTGTGAGAAGATGACCTCTCAAGGCTAAACTTCCCCCCCTTTGGCCTCCCTCCTACTCCTGCCCTCTGCACAACATCCGTCATTTCATCCCATGTATCCAGGCTGCTCTGGCAAATAATGACGCACCGAGAGAGACAGAAATAGACCCTACAGTTCAGAAAAGCTCTGCAGGCGTCTTCTCTGGCTGCCCTCGCTCCTTCTCCCCGTACCGCTCTCGTTCTTAGTTGATCAATAACCGCCTCAGGACTCAGACAGGCTGCGTCGGTAATTTAGACTTTAAACACAGAAGATGTATGAGGAGCAGAGTAAGAAGGAAGGGGAGTAACAGGAGGGAGCGAGGACAGCGTTGGAGTGAAGGGCACATAGAGGGGCCATGAGTACGTGGTTAAATCTGAAACCACTTGCAGTTATTTCTTTGTTTTTCCTTCAGCAAAGAAGAAATCAATTTGTACCAAGATGGTATATTTTCTCTGCATTTTTCATCCAGGCAACGCACATTTTCTGTATGTGGAAGCAAGTTTTGAAAGCAGCTGGATGAAGATGACTGATCATGCTGCGATCTGGGGACTTTGCCAGCCAAGTCACTGTATTGAACTCTTTGTCTCTTTCCTCAAAGCGTAACTGAACAGGATCTGCAGAGTGGCAGGGGGCAACACATTTTTTTTTTTTTTAGGTACGTGCCCCACAATCACATAAGCACAGCATGGCATGGCCTCTGCCGGCTTGCTCAATTCGCAGCCCACTCAACCAGGCCTGAGGTAAAATAACAGGAGATCCATCAGACCGGGACACCTCTGCCCACTGCTCGATAGCTGCGAGCGCGTCCGAGGCCAGCGCGGGTGCAATCAAGCTGCTCTGTGGTCACGCAGTCCCAAACACGGCAATCTGTAAAAGAAAAAGTGCTCCTCCACACATCCATCACGGAGAGTTTCAGCAACGGGTGTGACACGCGCTTCCTGTGGGATCGCGCTACATGGACATAGGCGAGCGCTTCGTATCATCGACGTGCGCATAATGGCGTCGATGGATCATCCTGCATGCATAATTTTTCCATTCCCGACGCATCAACTTCAAGAAGTGGCGATCCAGTTCCTGCCAAATATACTCTCTCTCCCGACAGATGGCAATGGAATAATTGAATCAATGTCAGTGATCAGTGTAGCTGGTCAGAGTGCAGCATATGTTGAAAAATCAATCACTAAACTGAGGTAAACATTTTTCACAAGTAGGTTCTGTCTGAGTTCTTTATTCAAAGGTCACACAAAAGTATTAAGAGATGATATTAAAGACACATGTTGTCTTTTATTAGGTGAACGTACCAAACAAAATAGGACTTTTTTGTATTTTTTCCTCTTATCTTCTGTTTATCTCAACTAAAGAAGACATTAACATTTGTTCAATTAGATTTTGAGGGATTTGTTTTTTGTTTTTAGAACCATAATCTGATGAAATCCAATACACAGGCTAGGAAGAATGAAACAAATCTTATAAAGCCGGACTTTAATCAGCAGCAGGTCCAGCATTTCCCGATTCCAATAAGGAATTCCAGGCAAAGTGAAGAAAATCAAATTAGGTCCGAGGCTGAGACTGTCCAGAGCTCCTGCAGTCACAGACAACGTACCACTGAGCATACAGCATCCTTAACGAAAAGAAAAGGAAAGAAAAAAGCAAGTAGGGGGCGAAGGTGAGAATTGCCGTGTGACCATAAACAAAATGGGGTGTGTGAAACGTTAACTCGTGTAAAATCTGAGTGCAAAAATCTGGTACGGCTCACTGTGTTTTAGCACAAAAACAAAACGAAGATGAGCGGCAAATCTGGAGAAAGAAAATCCTCGGGATGGAAGTGCAGCCCCGAAGCTCGTGGGGTTGGATGTTGCTGCTCAGGAATGTAGAAAAACAAAGGGAGAGACAGAAAGAGGGGGGAAACAAGAGGAGGGAATCCCCTGAGTGCAAAGCTATGTTCATGAGGAATGTATGGCCGCCTTTCCTCTCATGTAACTTGACTGGCAACAGCCCAGACAACTGTCTGACACGGAGATAGAAAGTGAGCGGGTGGGAGGAAATAAGATGGATTTGCTGAGAGGCGGACTGGTGGAGGACGAGGAGGATTGCACAAGCAAAAAAAAAAAAATGTTTTTACACTTTCAAGTTCAGTTTCCCCACAACGGTTGGAAAACATGATGACATGAGATATATCACCAGCATATGCGTTTTTCAGCTGTCAGAGACGTTACCGTATTATTTAAAGTGGAAATTATGTGTTGATTGATTTACTTTTCAATAAAACAGAAAAAAACCATCAGCAGGTACTGGTAGCTTTAAATTAAGACATAAAATATTATGTTATCCATTAAATTTATCCTGTTCACGTATAATAAATAATGGATAGCTTATAAAGGGCTACAGATGACATCAGTTTCCTGCTTATTTATTACATGTTCTGGACATTTTACTGCATTTGAGTCAATCTTTTGCCCATAAGGCACAGGATCAGGGACAAGTTAAGATTATAGAGATGTCATTAAGATATCTTCTTAAAGAACCCAGTTGCTCCTCTGATCATCTACGAGCTCGGCTTAGTAACTTATATGCGTTTCCCATTTCTGCTTCAGAGCCAGTGTCAACCTTATTACCGGTTGTAGTTTTTTCACCAGCACCAGTTCAAAGCCAGGAGAACTGGTGCCATGCTGGCCCCAACTGCAAGGCTAAAGGCAAAAACTGGGCTAGGGGTGCGATTATCATAGCCAACCCAAAACACTGTTGACACAATTGTTGCATCTGTGCTGAACTAGTAAAGAATGAACACTAAAATCAAGCAGCAGTGGTCCATGAAGGAGAGTAACCGTCTCCCTCCTGTGCAAAACCAAATTTGATGGTGCAATATCATACCAACCAGACTGACTAGAACATTTTAACTGCAGTCTGGTCAGCTTGGTCCAACAGACAAGAATAAAAAGAAAAAAAAAATCTGTCTGCACGGAAGTGAACAGGAAGCAGCAGTGGCAGAACAACTTTTAAAGCCACTCTGTGTGGTAATACCATCTCTGACCACATGGGGGAAGTATATCACCGGGAAGTTCAGCTGTTCTCTGGCATAAGACACCTCTAGTGTTACAATGTGGTATTACAATACGCGCCGGACTGCCAGTATTGTCGGCACCTCAATATGCCGCTATGTGGTCAACAGTGTTTGTTACATAGGGTGGCTTTAAGGCCTCAGAACTGGCCGTCAGTGTTTTCTGAATGCTGCAGAACGCACGACATAAACTGCCAAACACAATGGCTGTTTAAGCAAAATTTAAAAAACAAACAAAAAAAAAACAGTGTTTGGATCTTCACTAATGTTCTTGTGTGTTTCATTATCACAAAGTGGCATTTATGGATCCCTCTCAAAACAACAGACATAAATCCTGTTTGCAGTGCCGTTCAGAAGTACCGGCCAGCGTTTGGAAAACGCTAGCGAAGCGCGTTCACAAACACCATGTGTTGTTTATGACAACCTTTATAAATGCACACTGGGCAATATGATTGAGGGAAAACACTGTGGTCTGTGTCTTGTGAATCGTGGTCCTCCAGGGTAATTCAGCACACACTAAAGGGAGGTTCAAACCAGTCTGGGAGAGATGGAATAATGAGGCTCTGTAGTGCCTCTGTGTGTGTGGAAAAGCAAACCAGTTCCTATCCAGAAGTAAACCAGCTCTGACCTGCCTCTAACACAGATCGTCTGTTCAAATTCATTGAAGAGGCAAAAGAGCAGCGTTAGGAAATAAGACTATATTTAACCGAGGTGGTGATTAATATGTCTTAATGTATTTGTCAGCAGTTGGTGGTGGTTGAAGGAAAATGAAAACCCAAAGCCGCTAGTTAATCTAACTTGCCCCGGCATGTTAGTGAAGGCAGAGGCAGATCCGGTGAAAAGTGCACCCCAGAGTTCCAATTATCACCCTCGGAAGCAGAAAATCCCACGGGTTACCACCTCAGTCAAATGAGAAGGGTCTTTTTATTTCCCTCCACCGGCTCATTGGTCGGATCAGTAGCCTGCTTCAGCAGGGATACAGCTGCAGCCGACTTCTCTAGAGTCTTTGTTTTGTCTCTTAACGCTGGACTATTCGTCTGAACCGAACAGCATTTCCAGCAGTGAGAACTCCTCCAGAGCCAGAACGTTGATGTTAACTCGTTATGTGTAAGAAACATTTCATCTCATGATTTGATGCCCATGGTGATATCAAAGAAGCACGAGTTCCCCTTTGAAAAGCAGAGTTGCACCGACGCTTTCTCGGAAAAGACGATTTGTCGCAGAAAATTCACTCCGACTTTGTCTGAAGACACAAGATGATAGATAACTGCATCTTTCTGCGTGTGTCGAGTTTGCCTTCGAGTTGTAGCTGCATCCCAAAGCAATAAAGAAGTGATTTTGTTTTTTTGCTCTTTTAACTGAATTTGGTGCAAAAAAAAAAAAAAAGACTACAATGAAAGTATTAGAGTGAGTGTGGAAAATAAACCCTCAGCAACTTTGAGAAAAATTGCCAAGCTTCAAAAACAAGAAAATAACCGCCGAGATGAATAATTAGGAATATGTGTGCGAGCACAATAGTAATAAAAATGAAGCGACCAAAGGTTTATTTCATAGTCAGCTATTTAGCAGAGTGAGCCACAAACAGGAAGGATGGAGGTGCAGGCTCGTACTCGTCTGGATGTGTGTGCACGTGCATCATGTCCATATGTCTCCTGATACTGAGGTCAAAACAATCACTTTGCTAATACTCTGTCATGAGTACGCTGCACTCACAGAACACAACGTGACCCCACCTTTCACACACACACACACACACACACACACCTGCATGCCATGACATAATCCTCGCTGTATGCGGTGATGTCAGATTATTGATGCGTCCCAAAAGCTCACTAACCGCCATGAGGAGAAATCGCCAAGAGAAAAGGAGTGGCGGGAGAAAAGAAGAAAGAGGAGACACGATGTGGAGTTTTGGGGGCATTTAAAAAGCTGGGTAACGAGGCTAATGAGTAGACAGGTGGCCCCATTACAGAAGCAGCCGAGCACACTCATTAACACACTGAAACACACACAACCTCCCCTCTGGCTGGGATTAGTGTGTGTGTGTGTGTGTGACACCCCCCCCCCCCCCCCCCTCCGTATTTCTGTTAATCAGTCGTCACATATGAGACTGGAGGCAACAGGGCGTTTCTGGGAACGTGCGCTCTCTGCGTGTGCTCGTGACTCGACGTGGGAGTGTGAAATCGGAGAGATGAGGCAGTTAACGTTCGGGCCTCCCCGTCCCGCCCGGCGCAGCGCCGGTTTGCCGGTTTGTTCCCTTCTCCGCTCCGGTGCCGCATCTGTACATGCATCTGCGTGAGAGCAGGTACTTGTTCGTATGAATAGACAGGATAATGAATCCTGTAGAGCCGGTGACGGTAAACAGTGGTGGATGTAGCTCGTGTGAGTCACTGAGAGGGGAAATTAAACTAAAAAAAAAACAAAAAAAAGAAAAGAAAAACAGCAGCAGCACAAGGATGCTCTCTTTCCTTTGAAGAAAGCACTCTTTCAAGGCAGTGTCAAATGTTTTTTCTTGGGAAAGAAAAAAAAATAAGTGCCTGAAATTACTTAGATATAACTAGGTGTTGGTGATGGTTTAAATTTACCCAGAGAGCTCAGCAGATACTCGGATGGAAGCGCAAACAAACATAAAACAGCAGAGTCACATGAGAATATCACTGCATCCTTGAGAACTAAAAGCAAGAAACAAGAAAGAAAGAATGGAAAAAAAAAAACCTCCAGCAACCAGAAAGCATTGTTGGGAAAAGGCCAGACACAGCGAGCAGAAATATAAAGATAAAGAGCTGGAGGAAAGGTAAGGATGAAATGGGAGAGCTCGGGGGAAGAAAAAAAAAAAAAAAGCGAGGCAGGAGATGGACGAGCTGACGGTTCAAATGGCCCGGTGACATTTGGCGGACGCTAATGCATATCAATCGAACTTGTATGGGTAGCAGTTGTTATTATCTTTTAACAGAGAGAGGAAAGGGAGGGCAGCCAGGAGTCAGTCCGACCTGGAGACGGGCCTGAGGCAGGATTTTTTGCCGTCCAGCACGCGAGCCAAAACCTAAACCCAGGGAACAGGACAGGGACAATTGGCTCTTTTAAGAATGGAGGGAAAAGTGTGAAGGGAGGGGTGTGTATGAGGTATGTGTGTGTGTGTTAAGGAGTCCTCCAAGCCCAATTAAGCCTGACTGCATGTCAGAGGTCTGTGCCAACCATACCCCACCTGTTTAGAGAGGGCCAAGGGGCTAATGAGCACTGCCTGGGGGGGGGGGGGGGGGGGGGGGGGGGGGGCAGGACAAGCCAGGCAAAGAGGAAAAATGGGAAAGAAAATTCCAGGGAATTAGTGAATAATCATGACATTCCACAGTTTTTCTCCTCACCCCCCCATGCCTCTCTTTCTCCAGCTATTCCATCGCAACTTGGGAGACAGAACGTCACGGTGTCACAGTCGAACTCGTTCTTGGTTATCATATGCAATCATACACACATCAGCTGGCGAAAAAAAAAAAAAAAAACAAGCCGTCGAAAAAATGAAAACAAGAAGGGGTTGGAGAGGCGGGAGAGCAGGAAGTAGCGTGCATAATGAAATGATAGGAGCCAAATATTGTGCAACAGGGGCAACAACAGTTTTCGAGACAGAACGCCTCTCTGTTGAGTTGTGCGTGTGTGTGCGTCTGTGTGAGACTGTGTGTGAGTTCGGGGTGAAAGAAGCCCATTGTCTGGCAGCGTAACTCAAGCTCACAGCTCCAGATTTGCTTCGACCGAGCTGTGAGGCTGTGGCATCCTCCCTTATTTCACTCCTTCTGCGCTTCACTCAATCCAAATGCTTTTTTACCCCCCCCCCCCCCCCACCACACCCCTTCAACAGATTTTGGGGAAATCTGTTTTCTTTCTCGCACAAAATCAAACGATACCACATCTCACTTACACAGGCCTGACAGGATTAGAACATTTTTTAATTGACCTTTACTCCCCACAAAAATAACTTGAGATGAACCATTTTCAATGTTATGCCTCAATTGAAGCATTAGTTTAATTCACCTGACCACAACACAAGATAAATGTATATATTCCTTCTAGGTTTACAGAGCAGACGACGGGGGGGCAACAGGACGTCATTAAAAGGCCGTAAGCTCAGTCGGTCAACTCCATTAAGTGGAAACGTGACCCGCTGGTCTCGGCCTTTAGCCTTTAGTCTCCAGCTCATGCAAGTGAATGGAGACAGTTATGCATAAACGCTCAAGATCATCTCAAATAACTGCAATTATATTATCAACTGACAAACTAAGCTGAAGCACAAAGTCTGGAAACAGAATCATGTTATACAGATGTGTGAGATTTAAGAATTTGTTAAGAATATATAACGTGTTACAATCTTGAAATGCCGTTGAGCTAAAATAAAAGCAGAAATTTGTAATGCTTGAAGATTTTGATGTCTCCAAATCGATATTACAGTATATCGCTCATCGGGGTCATGAGATATTCAGGGAGAAACTTTTTTACACTCCCTGATTTTAGTCCAAATTAAGAAATCTGAAATATTTTTGCTTCATAGTTGACAATAGATCTCTTTTCTTTCTCTATGTCTGCAGGCCAGAGTTTCCTGAGTTGCATGATGACTTGCAGTTCCATCCTCTGTCCATCCCAGCGTTTACCTCCACCTGTGTGTGTAGATGTGTTCGGGGTGCTGATGGGCGTGGTGACCGGTGATCTAGTCCTCTGACCATCTCACCTCAGTGCTGCTACCTGCATCTGTTTATGTAGTCATTACTTTTAGTCATGTGCTCTCCTCTCTCTGTCCTGCCTCCACTCTCTTTTCCTTTCTTTCCCCGGCTGGCCTTCAGCAGGAAGGTCCCCCCATATGATCCAGGTTCTGCTCAAGGTTTCTTCTTGTCACTGTATGGGTTAAAGGTTTCTTTCTCCCACTGTGGAAGTTTTTTTTACCTGCCATTATCCCTGTTTAAGGTTTAATTTTATAATTTGAGTTAATGATATTTGCTTGGGGGTCATGCTCTGACATTGTAACAGACGCTATACAAATAAAACTGAATTGAGGTGGATTTGTCTGAACCAAAACAGAACCATGCTAACCAGACGGCGGCTGTATTTACCTCCGACTGTACCGATAAAGAAAAAGTCTCGTCATAACTCACGTCGAAGGGGTTATAAAAATATCCAGCTACTCATTTAATTACTAACTGACCAATTGTCTATTTGATTCTTCACACAAGATCACACAAACACGCATAAGCTTACAGTCCTCACGCGCACACACACACACACACACCACACAGTCGCACAATCAACTGGCAGCTGCTCACCCCGAGATTAAGGCCAGTGTGACAGACGTGATTTCAGGCTACATCTGTGACAAAGAGAGAAAGAGAGCAGAACAAACAAACTGAGAGCAACATGCAGCTTGCATACACTGAGAAGCAAATTGTTACTGACTAGTGGAGAGGAAAAAAAAACAAGAAGTGGAGAAAAAAAAAAAACAGGAAGGGGGGAAAGGCAGCAGAGACACGCACCATCTGTTGGGTGCATATTGACTGTGCATTCAGAGACTCAAAGGGCCGTTAATTCTGCACCAAATCCAACATTGAGGGCAGAAGAAAAGACCCGAACGCTGCTATCAAGTAACCCTTTAAGAGAAATTAGGAAAAAGCAGAAGAGGAAATGAGAGTGGGAAGGGATGACAGTCTGTACCATTTTGAAGTTCCGCTCTCGGAAATGAGGAAAGGGATTAAATAAAAAAAAAAAAAAGAAAACAGATGTGTTTGCATTTGGTACAAGCAGGCTTTTAGTAAAGGAACCTGGCCTTTGGTCAGAGCTAAAATTGAATTAGATCTCCATTTAGCCCGCCACAAACAGCTCTGCACCGCCGGCGCGCACGTTCTCCTCTACTCAGTCCTGTCTTCCCTTTTCTCTCATCTTTTTTTTTCCCTCTCCGTCTTATGCTATTAGGAATGACAACGGAAATAATCGAAAAGGCTGCTGAAGTCCCCTTCAAAACTTGGAACCTGCTTTTTAAGAAAGGCATGGGAAAACGGAGGCAGCGCGACAGAGGGCAGGCTGAAAGGGAGAAGTGAGGAGGACAGGGGGATTTCTGGAGAAGACTGAGCCGCTCATTGATATGACAGTTTGATTTTCTGGGCTCTGGTAAGAAGCAGCTTAAGAGGGCATCCCTCCATTATAAGGCCTGTGACATCCAGCCTCTCTAACTCTTCTGCTGCCTGCATGTGTGATTGAAAGCTGCTGCATGTGCGGATAAACTACATGTGTCTTTTCAGCGCGCGTGCATGTGCATGTGCGCGTGTGAACCCTCGTCCAGGGCAGATGGTCCCCCCGAGTTTCCAAAACTGGGATCGCATGTGGGGGAATGTGGTGCCGGAGCAGCTGTCGGCCTGGCAGCGCCTCTCGTCGAGCAAGCGGGGACAGAGATTTAGCAACATCACCCCGGACAGGCAGGGTGTGGCCGTTGTGCTGCTCCTTTCTGCTAGAAGGAGCGCATTTTAGAGCAAAGCCACCACTATTGCGAGGAGAGTTATAATTTTCTCTTAAAAAAAAAAAAAAAAACAATTCCAGGATCCCAGATTTAATTTTACTTGACCTTTGATTTTGCTGTTGTTCATCCACCTCTCAATTGTGATTTTGCTGCTCCACCATTTGATTATTCATTTCAGCTGTGCATATCATCCATTTCCTTGGCTTCTTATCACCTGGTCGTTTATTTTTTACCTCCCTCACCCCCCCAGTCAATTTGAGCAGCATAACATGAACCGTTTTAAACCAATAAAGCTCTGCTAATTCAGTTCTGGAGCCCAGCAGCCTCTTGTGGTATCTGCAGCGTCTTTCACAATTCGCACCACCTGGCTGGACTTGGCAAGAAATCCTCTCATTTGCCTTATAACCTAAAATGGAATAAGGAGGCTTTTCCTTCCAGAACAAACTTAGACCAAACTGTGGGATGCTTTTTTTTTTTTTGGCAATGGAAGACAAATGGAATGGAAAAACTCCGAGTGAAAGGCTAGAGGAGAGAAATATACGTCACTGCTGACTTGTTTATCCTAGCATTTCAAATCTGAGTAAACACGCCAACGGGTCAAAGCAAGAGTGCTCCCTCAGGGGAGGCAAGACAAATGAAAATAAAGAAAATGAACAATCACTTTTAAGCCGTGAAGCAGCAACGAAATTTGCTCAAAAAGGCAGACGAGAAGCTGAAGTAAGAGGTTTGTTTGGAGTAATGAAGGCACAAAAATGAAAACACTCGGAAAGCTACGAAAAGGATAATTACAGTTCATCGCAGAGGTCCTGTTCTACAGTTTCCCCTCCGGTCGTCATTCGTTCTGGTTTCCATCAACGGCGTGGTAGCCGTCGGGGTGCACGGCGAGATTTGGGACCGCGGCGGTGGTGGCGGTATAACGGTGCGAGGCACAAAATGTCATCGGGTTTCAAACAAACTCCTACGATGACAAAACGTAGTTGGAAAGTTCACTCGAAACCTGACAAATCCCTGGTGTGAACCTCCTGCCTGTGGTTTCCACTAACAAAACATGTCAGTCTACAGACTGTAGATCACCGCGGGTCGGGAGTCGCGGCCGTAATGACGGAGTCCTGTGATTTCCCGTGGATTTTTGTCAATAAGATCTACGTGACAGTAACGGTTGTATTAGAGAGTGTGAATGTGTGGGAGCGCATTCTACCATCTACATAAGTAAAAACAACAACAACAACAACAAAAAAAAAACAAGATTTTGTCTCCTTGGAAGATATCAAAGACTGCGTGGGTGGAAGGGGATATGTAATTATATTCATGTGCCGAGCCAGAAGAGACACGCACAGTCGAGCGCACAAGCACAACGATAAAAAGGGGAGAATCTGGGTGAATCCAAGAGAAACTTAGACTAATCCTTGGATCAGACGTTGTAGTGGGGGGTGCAACGAAGAAAGAAACAGGCTAGCCTGCGTGCTCGGGTCACAGGACGAGTTCATATGTTCACGCACCGGTTATGAGAGAGTTTGTTGGGATAAACTCACGAGAGACCGGGTGCCAGGGGAACAATGTACCATGCAAATGAGGCTCCTCCATATGGTGAGTCAGAGTACTCGACGTCCTCGCCGAGAGAGCCAGGAGCTTTCCCTCACTTTCATGCTAAATTTGCAAAGCCTTGTAACGGCTACCTCTGTTCGGTGCGCGAGGAAGACAAAGGGGAAGAGACGGAAAGGAAAACAGAATCAGAGGGAAAGGACAAGAGATGGATAGGGGGGAGAAGTGGCAGATGCTCAGTAGAGAAAATAAGAGCAATCAGCCAGTCTTGTCTTCTGCTACTTCTGATTAGCATTTAGAGGAATCTGGAGGAAACAGTTAAGCAGCCTGGTTCTTATCAGAGCCTGCCTGCACACCTCCCACACTGGGTCACCATGCTGAAAGCTCACTGTGTCTTTTCCCAATGTCTTTCCACTGTCTATTATCTGTTAATCCGCCCACGCTGGTTCATCCCTGTGTAACAAGAAACATTACGAAGCGCTGAAAAAAAAGATCGACCATTGGGAAAAGTGGTTCCTTCGAAGGCCTGTAGGACAAATGTGTTTCATGTTGTCTCGCCTGACAGCAGTCTACCTGAGGAATGCTTTGGATCATGAACCAGCGATTTAGCAACCTGTCCCCAGTGCAGTTGTGACAGGATAAAAGAGATAGAGACGAAATGGGAGATATTGGGCGAGTGAAATATAGACTTGTGAAGAGGTAATAGTTTGTCACTGAGGGCATCTGCCAAAAAGATGCTGCAGCAACCTGGGGATTTTTACCAATGCTGTACTTTATTTTGTGGTACTTAACCTCCATCATACTTCCATCAGTTGGTAGGAGAGTCAAACTGGCAAACATAAATCCTTATAAAGCTGTGTGTGAGGGTTGGAGGTAACCACACTCAACTACTGGGGGTTAAAGCCCCCCTTTAACGTTCTCCCTCGATGGTCGCAGTGGTGGGAATGTTCCTTTGGAATTCTTCCCTGGATGTGTATAGTGTGTTAAAGGGCAGAGGGGAAAAAAAAAAAGAGGTAAGCAGTGGTGGAATGATGATCCTGTGATTTCCCCTGGGGCCACATCTGCCCTCCCCGAGCAGCCCGCCTCGAAGAAAAAGCCCCATCCAGCATTCCAGGAGAATTCCAGGGACATTCATCACCCGGTCCAAGACCTCTCCTCACACCCCCCCCCCTCTCCCACATGCCCCTCGATGTGTACCTCTCCTCCTTCACTTCCATTAGGATCGGTGGAATCCAGAAATGTCCAGAATGTCTGCAGTGAGGTTTGCCAGAACCGGAGCGCGGTCCCTCCTGCCCTCCCTGCAGCACCGGGGTCATTGTTCATTCCTCATCCATCGCTTGCTTCATCCATGTTCTCCGCCTCTGAAGGGATTTGCAGTTCCCTAATAGAGGCATCCACCACGTCGCGCTAACTGCTGTAGCAGCTGGAGCTCGGATGCATGCGGAGCGCTGCGCGTTACGAGTGTGCATGTGTGTGGCGGGGTGTACAACTGGGGCGTGCGGCGGGAGAACATCTGCGCCGAGAGGAGCGATGGGAAACGATGCATGCGCGGAGCCTGGGATATCTGTCAAACTACAACGTCTCAAAGCGTCAGACTGCATGCAAAGCACACACAGCTGAGGACTGTGGGTTTTTTTTTTCTAATTTTATTTTAATCGTGCACCTTAAATCCCCCCCCCTCCCATCTTCTTATTGTTCCTGACTTCTTTGGTCTCTGACAATCTGCTCCTTGACAACCACCCCATATAACTGACAAACGGCCCCCCCGACAGCCGTCGTCCTGGGTAACCGGGGCATTTATCAGCGATTTCCATCCCTTTTTGGAGCGGCTCCTGCTCTGCACAGCGCTGAAGGTTTGATAAGGTGATGGGAGGCATGAAGCTCCATATTTAGCCGCTGCTGTCAAACCCTGATTTAGCACTGCAGGTAATTGCACGGCATCACAACGAAGCAGGGAGTGAGTTAGGGGCTGTGGGCTGAAGCGGGGCAAAATTATGCTGAATAGCACTGCAGTGATATCTCCTTCTGCTGCTGAAACAATGCATCGCCGCCAACTACTTTTCATTGAGACAGCGGCGTCAAAAGCAAGAATAATGGATCTTTGCAGAAACCTCGGCTCGATGGTTGACAAAACAAAAACTCTCATTGTAATCTCTGGGTGTCTACCTCCTCTCGTGCATGCATTCTTACTTTAATCCTTTTCACATTACTCCCGACTCCACTGTAGGCTGATGAAAAGAGCTGCAATTCCACCACAGGTTTCCATTCTGCTCCGGTCGCTTCTCCTCTCATGTTCAATCAGCACTTGGCAGCAGAGTAAAGGAAGCAAAAGGTCTCACCAAAGAAGTTAAAGACAGACATATCAGCGCAGCATCACAGCGTTCACACGAAGCAAGTTGGATCAAATATCAAACAACGCCACATCATAGCACGCACTGTTTTTTTTTTTTTAATGTCTCAATGACACTTTCAGAAAAGAGGCATTAACTTTGTGTAGCTGACATTTCAGATTGAGAAAACAGCTGCTGGCAAAACAAGGTCAGCCAAAGGAGCATTTTCAATTGTTTTCTTGTGTGAATTTCTTTCCTTTTTTTTGTTTCTGTCTGTTTTGATTGATGTACAGTGTTTCCTTTTTTTCAAGATGAATGTTTCACCTACATTTCTAAGATGACGGGAAAGAGAAGAACTCTGAGAAAGAGGGAAAAAAAGGAGCATTCCACGAAGACTAAAAAAAGCAACTGCCTGCACATGAATTTCATGTGACGGCGGCTCAAATAGAATCAAATCTAACTTCATGAACCAAAAGTGGAAATTCATTTAATGGTGCAAAAAGAGTATAAAGAGCATTAAATTATACGATTAAAAACTGCAGAACGGCTAAGCATTAAAGCACAGGAGCTGAATTGTTTAAAAAAAAAAAAAAACCAAAAGCTTTGTTGTATCAAATTTATACCTTGATAAAGAACTACCTTCATCACCAGCTGAATCTGAGATATATATATATATATATATATATATATATATATATATATATATATATATACACAGTCATGGAAAAAATTATTAGACCACCCTTGTTTTTCTTCAGTTTCTTGTTCATTTTTAATGCCTGGTACAACTAAAGGTACATTTGTTTGGACAAACATAACGATAACCACAAAGATTGCTCATAAGAGTTTTTATTTAAGAGCTGATATTTTTTACCATTTTCCATGGTTTTCTTGATTATAACCTAAATCACTTAAGTTTTTACATCAATAGCTATGGCGTTGTACTGCCAAAAACACTGCTTTTATGCATTCAGTGTTTTCTTTTCTGTCTGTTTTAGTCACATGATGACGTTTAGTGGTACCAGGTATTAAAATGAACAAGAAAGTGAAGAAAAAATGGTGGTCTAATAATTTTTTCCATGACTGTGTGTGATATATATATATATATATATATATATATATATATATATATATATATATATATATATATATATATATATATATATATATATATATTATAGTTAATAAAAGACTTGAGTGAATTAATTTCTGGGCTATAATAGAGCAGAATAGGCTAAGCTATGATTATAACAGCCATCTGTTAAAGTATAATCCCAGTTCATGCCAATCTCAGCCTTTAAAAACAAAGACACGCTTTCCCACGCAAACAGAACCGGTCAGGATTCACATCACGGCTCATATTTGTGACTCTGGCCGTGAACTTTTCTCCACATCCTGAGAAATTCTCCCAGTGATGGAATTGATTAGTCCGACGGCTTCCCGCGGACGGCGAGAGGTCTATACGGTGGACACGTTGACCGCAGGGTCGGAAAAGAAGAAGTGACCACAGACACAAAACTACAGGATACTATCGAGTACGGATCCATAGTCGTCACAGTCGAACGAGCCTCCGGGGGAGAGGGCCAGCTGGAAAAAAAATAGATGGGGGACTGTAATGGAAAGCATCTTTGAGGCTCTTGGGGGCTTCGGTGATGACGACCGTAATGGATTTTACAGAGATTCCTGCATCTACAGTGGCAACACAGACACGAGTCCCACAACTCAGCTTTACGGCAAGATTCAGGATATTGTTTTCGCAGCGCAGGGAGAGAATGAGTCAAAAGAGTCTGGGTGAGTGTGCACAAGCGAGTATTTGAGACTATAACATTCACATGACAGACATAATAAACACTAGGACTGAGACAAAGAGACCGTAACAGATAAGAGTGTTGTGTCAGATTGACTCAAGTCCATTTCCCATGTAAAAAAAAAAAACAAGAATCCAAAAATAAAATCAAACCTGCCAAACTGAAATAAAACTACATAAACTCTCCTGAAAGAAGACTTTCCTTCCCTGAGGAGGTGTGAAGATGGAGGATTGATCTGAGAAAATCTTGCTTCATTAGTGTCCAGCTGATGAGATCAGGAAGGCCTTCGTTAGGGGAAGAGGCAGGGCAACATAATTCAGATCTTGATCGATCACCGAGCTGCAAGGACACCTTGGCTACAGCAGCAGACATTCAGTCTGAGAATTCAGACTCACTTGTCTGCGCTGGATGACCACATTACTAATCTTCCCTGCAGGACACATTTAAAAAGCTCGAAACCATCAAGCAGACTGAAGCCTTTGAGCCACGGGCAGCCATTATGTGATTATTAGGGCATTCACAAGTCTCAGGGGTAACAGCAGGCCTGTCTCCAAGGCTGCCAGGTGTGGCCCAAGGCCTTCGGAGAGACATTTGTGATGTGTGCGATACCTACTGGTGTCTGGATGGTCTGAAAGCGCTCCACACAAGGACACTGCAGTCACTTATAATTGCTCGCTTTGGGAATCAGGTTTTTTTTTATGTACTCGCTTGCTTCTAGATTTATTAATCCTCTTATTTTTTGATCATTTACTTTTAGAGTATGGAAAAGCGAGACGTAAGGGTAAGATGCAGGGAACTTTGGTAGGATTAAGCTTGGTTTATGCTCAGAAATGAGGTCACGCAGACAACGCAGATATACCCCCCCCACCCCACCCCCACCCTCCGCAGACACTGGTGCACCTCCTCAAAATTGTAGGTGACTGCAGACAGTGCCGCAGGGAGGAGACAAAGGAGGCCTCTGATTGGTCAATTCTACATCTGCGTAGAAAAAAGTGTGTCATCGAAGAAGTGAGGAATCATCTGTATGATTCTCGTTCTCCACACTACAAAGACAGCACATATTCTTGTAATTCATGGAGGGAGATAGCGATGAATGTGGGTCTGGATACGGCCCGAGATGGTGAGGAAGTGGAAAAACGCAAGAGATAAGTTTAGTGAGTTTAGCTAGTTCGTGATTGTCCCTCTTGCGTTGTGGTGTGGACATAACATTGGGCATAAATCAAAAAGAACCGCGGCATACCTGCAACAAGCTACTGCGACACATTGCTGCGAGAGTATACAGTGATCCCTTATTTTTGTGGTTAATGGGGACTGGGGGACTGGGGGACGGGGGACGGGGGACTGGGGGACCCCCCCCCCCCCATTTTAATTACGACTATTTTTAGCTCGTAATTAGCGGTTAACACGCAACAACAAAAGAAAAAGTCTGATTTTCTCTGCATGGAACGAGCCCTTTATTCTGGCGCTGCAGGAACTTGTAATATCAAACAGGTTGTATTGTTCAGCTCCTGTCGATTAACAGAGAATGTAAATCTATACATGCTGGGCTGCTGTTGATGCTCACTCCACTTTTCATCTAACCCTGTTTTCATTCTGCTGTCCCACGACACACACACTACATTACCCATAAGGCCACCTTCTTAAAGGGGATTTTTTCTTGATTTTTTTTTAATTATATTATATATTTCTGAAAGATCCGCGAATAACTAAAACTGCAGAACTTAAAGCGCGAATTGGCAAGGGATCACTGTACACAGCCTTAACATAAGATGCATCTCACAGTCCAAGTGGTCTGTCGTTGAAGCCTTTAACAGTTTCTTTGTTCAGAAAGGTTTGTCCAAAGGTGTGTCTAAAATAATCTGATCAGACCTTTTATAGGCCCGAAACACCTTTAGTTTTTAAAGATGAATTTCTGTTACCCGAGAAGCTATCTAATCATCTATAACTATCTACAAACCTTATTTCCACGAAAATTTCCACGAACATTAGGAGCTTTTCTAAAATGCAATAAACAAAACAAAAAACAAAGAAACTCTAGTCCATTTGTTTTGGACCTCATTTGAAAGATTACCAAGGAAATGTTTTTCAGCGGCCAAAGATCAGGGACATGCATGTTTCCCAATATGTTGCATCATTTTCCTTGAAACTTTTGAATCATTTCTGAAGGCAAGGACGCTAATTGTGGCGGTTTTGCCAAGAACAATCTGTGTCCATTCTGGCTGAATACAATGTTTCACCTGCTCGACAGCCCGTGGTTATTGTCTGATTCTCCTCTTCAGGATGCACCATACATTTTTAATACAAGACAGACCTGGACTGCAGGCAGGCAGCTCAAGCACACACACACACACATGCACACTCTTGCCGTTGTGCAGAATGAGGTCTGTCATTGTCCTGCAGTAATAAGCACAGAGCTCTTGGGGAAAGGCATCATCTTGATGATGGCATATGTCTCCTAAGTTCCAGTGGTACCTTCACTCATATGCAAGTCGTCTCTGCAACGGTCACGAAGATTCTCTCATAAATAGCCCCGGATGGTCATTCTCATATGCATGTTGTGTTTTCTTCTCTTTCGCACTAAACTTGCTGCTCAATGTAAATAAGCAGGAGGTTCGAAAGGGCGACTGGATGACCGGGGTGGTCATCTTTGTTTGATTAGACTGACAGATAAGCCCGTGATTGTGTGATTCTGCGGTGTTTATTATTTCTGCTGCGTCCCACCCCGAAGCAACAGTATCCCATGTGTATAAAACAAATATAGGACTTCCTCTCCAAGCAGAAAAAGTTAATCAGATTTCATGTTGGATAAAACGTCAGAATAACATTGCTTTTGTGGAAGACTATCCGAGCTATTGTTCTCGACTGTCTGCTCTTCACAAACGGAGAGACCCAATAAATAAAAGTCAGACTCGCTACATGAATAAAACCCGAGACGGAATAATTGATCCGTTCTAACCTGACGGGGACTCGGCTGAAGGATGTGCTGATGTTTAAGCAATTACAATCATAATCCCCCTTCTCTGCTGGTGTCTGAGCACAGTCGGGGCGAATGAAAAAGGTCTGGGCTCATTTCCCTACCTTCAGGAGAAGCCATTAGCTGCCATTCACTTTCCAAAAGTATGAAAAACAGCTCCCACAGACCTGGTCTGTGAGAGTACATATAAGTCCTAATTTGATTTAGCCAGTGCTGCTGTGTTATTGTGATTCCACTGGGCCTGGGCGGGGCTTATCCAGACAGCCGCTGCACTATGCTGCTCTGCTCACTGTCAAACGGCTGATAAAAAGAAAAACAGGAAGACAGACATCTCTGCGAGGGAAGAGTCTGGCAGAAACATGGCGGGATCTCTAAAACCATCAAATCTGGGTTTTGTTATTGGGACTGTGTGTTCGCCAGAACCAATACAAAGGCGACTGCGGAGTGTCAAACGGGGTGATAAAGAAAAATTCAGCTCGACTTCTGCATTATCGTTTCAGTGAATCCTTAAAAGAGAATTAAAAAAGAAAAAAAAAAAATCTCCAAAGGGCTTATCTGGTCTGATCCAGTCCTACGCAAACTCACCGTGCTGCGCGGGTCAAGGGCGCCCCGGTCCAACCTCCACCTGTCAGCGCAGGTCGGCATGGGGAGGGATTATGAATGTGGCGTGAGGGGGGGCTGGGAGGGGAGGGGGGCGGGATTAAAGGGCGACACAAACAGAGAGCTGGAGTGCCAATCTGCCAAGCGGCAGGGGTTCCCACACTTTCAGGGAGCCCTGCGGGACGGGCCGTGACTGCCGTCACGTGCGCAAGCTCGCACACGTAGGCCGGCCGCAAAAGGTCGCGCATGCACGAACATGCACATGCACGAACATGCACATGCCCGGACAACAACTCTCACTGTTGCTTGTAAAGATGAGTAATCTCATTTGAACTGTTCCTCTCTGCAACTTCCAAGCCTGTTACCTCTCCAAACAGCCCCGAGTTAGGACAAACAGAATCATCACGTAATGCTCATATAAACTCTGCTATCTTAGCTTTAATGTGCTGTAGTTTGAAGGCACAGCACTGAGCAATAAGCCTCAGGGCCTTTACGTGGTGTCTGGGCTCAGAGGCTTTGGAGCACAGTGCCTGAGGAGCTTAGGCTGAGAAAATTAGTTCTGGATTCACTTGTTAAAACGTACTTTTCACAGGCAAGCTTTCAGTTTTGGTTTGATTCCAGCTGTGTTCTTGCATATTAATTTACTCCAGTCGGGCTTTTAATTCACGCCAAGCAGCTTCATCTATTAGTCTTTAATGGCTTTCTTAATTCCTTGCTGTGTTTTGTGAAGCCGTTAAAAGTGAAAACAGCAACAAATCTGATGTCGAATGTAATTCAATTTTCCTCAACCTGCGTTCATGAATACGGGGGGAAGTGTTTTATTTACCCCACCCCGGCTGCCATCTGACAAGCCTAACCCAGCGAACGCGGCAATTAAAGTCAGATATAACGGCACATTTATGCCGGTTGTTACGGTGAGGGGGAAAGATTTCAGGGTAACAACTTCCACCGTGAGGCGATGCTGCATCCAAACGCTGACATCAGTGGAAAAGGCGCTGCGCTCACACTTGAAATGTGCCACTTGGGGGGAATGTGGGGCTGTTGTTGTTGGAAAACTCTTATGTTAAACACACAAAGTGGAACGAAATTCAGATGAGATTATAATGCTCTTTGAAATTACGCACATGTGCTCGACATGAACGCTCGTGGCCACACACAGACTTGGAAAGCACGTCTCTGTGCGCACGTGTGCACACAGACTCTCGTTGTGCCCTTATCATTCAAGACGGCCATCTTTCAACAGGCCCTCATATTATTCCCTCTGTGCCTCTGTTAGTTCCTTATGCTGCCCCCCCCCCACACAGCCCCCTCACACTGTTTGCACCCATTCAGAAAAGCAAAATGTGGAAAACACGTACGCCTCCAAACACTGATTTAATTAGCTGATTTAATTAACTGATTACCAAACTTCTATCTCAATGTTACAAATGGCAGCCAGCATTATTAATATTTATATCAATAACGGTGCACTTCCCACTTACTGCCGAAGCTGTTGCACTGAATGACACGGGACAGCTGCCCTACTTACGCGCTCCATACATATGCGCGTGCTTATTTTAAAAATGTACAATTCAGATGCTCTCGGGCTGATAAGCGGGCACGGCAACGCGTCGACTCTGACGGGACAGATACTGAGAGGGGGAAAAAAACAAAACAAAAAATAAAAATACAACAATACGCACTTCAGTTCGGTAACTGTTCCTCCGGTGCCCATAAGGCAGCGGTGTCAGACTCATTTTCACTGAGGGCCACATCAGCATCATGGTGGCCCTCGAAGGGCCAGAATGACAGCAAGAATGTAACAAAATGCAATGTAATTCAAAATAAATTAAACTACACTTTAATATATTTTCGAAATGCATTGTGGGAGATGTAGTTTATTGTTAATATGTGCTTTAAAGCAGTGTAAGCTTATATTAAGTCTTATAATATTGCTTTAATATGTAAGCCAATAATGCACAAGCTCTCGAGGGCCACATACAATGATGTGGCGGGCCACGTTTGGCCCGCGGGCCTTGTGTTTGGCACATGCACCATAAGGCGTCGCCTCGTTTTTGTGCTGCAGTTAATTTTACGGAGGTGAGCGTGCGTCTGGGTCTCGAGCGGCTTTGTGTCGTCATTCTCAAACAAAAGGAAGGAGAGGGTCCCAGTTAAATTAGCAAGTTTCATTCCATCAATGTTCATCATTATTTCATGGGCTCATGAATAATATATTCACCGTGTCTTTGTGTGGAAGCGGGCGCGAGCATGCTCACGTCACTCTGAGCGGAGGTGCGCGCATGTGTGTTTATGACTTTGCAGCTCTCTGTGTTACAGCCGCCCGCTTGCGTGTGTGTGTGTGTGTGTGTGCGTGCGCACTGGGACAACATTAAGTATTAACTGAGCTGGGGGGCTCAGAGATGAACGTCTAGGTCCTCTACTATCCCAGCATGCTCCGCTGCTCTCCTGTCTCGCCTTTCCAGGATAGGAGCCTGGGGAGCTGTCAAGACGCACAGAGCGGCTTTCTGTGACTGTGTGTGACCGAGTGTGTGCGTGTGTGCGTGCACTGTCTGAGAATGGGAGGCGACCCGTCTAAAACCCAGAAGAGTTAATAATGCTGTTTGAGGATACCTCTTCAAACACATACACATACTCTCATATTGACAAGTGCCTGCTTGCAGAAAAAAAAAAAAACACGCACACACACACACACACACACACACATGCACACACATGCACACAGTGCACTGACTTATTCCCTTCCTGCACGACATGCTCTTTTCTGCACCCTCCTATTCCCTCGTCCATATGGGTGGTGGAAAAGAAAGAGAATCCGGAAGGGGAAAACAGATTGAGGAGAGAGACAGGGGAGGAGAAAGAATGTTTTGGATCATTGACATTAAGCAGGTGTCACCAGTAAATTTCTCCACTAACCCCCCTTTTCTGAATCCTACTTTTCTTTCTTTTTTTGCTTTGACACCTCCTCTCTGCCTCCTCAATCATTCTCTCCCTTATCTGGGTCATCCTTTCTTCCATTCCCCTGATGGTTTACAGTAGGTACAGAACAAGGGAAGGGAGGGAAAATAATATTAAGACAGCAAGAGAGGGGGGAAAAAAAACAGCTTTTAACAAAATGCTCTGATCACCAAGTCAGCTTCCATCCTAGAGGTTGAGAACAATCTTGTTAAATATCTCTGAGCCTGCACTTTCACTGTGAGCTTGGGGAGTGGCACGGCAGACTCCTGCTAATGCTGTGGTGATGGAAGTTGGTCATTAGAGAATGAAAAAGGAAAAAAAAAAGGAAAAAAAATCATTGTACTAATCGGTTTTCCTATTTTGTCCCATTGTTGGACTGACTGTCGTCTGTGTCAGAGGAAGTTTGCTCTGCAGATTGTGAAACCGCTTAAACCAATTTGTTTTGACTTTGTTAAGCTTGTCTTCAGTTTTATCAGTTTGCATGAGAGACAGAGAAAAAAAGATGTGAAGTGCCTCGTCTGTGTTCACACGCTTAGATGGTAAATAAAGCTTATTCAAATAGAACACAAAGTTGTAGCCATGAGAGACAACAATGGAGATGCGACAGTCCTGGACGTACGACTCAAACCCCCCCCCCCCCCCCCCGTGAAGGTTTAGGGAGAAATTCCCTCCATGTGTTCCTGAGATATTGTGTTGGAGACACAAAGCTTCGAAATGCTGCCCCCATAAAAAAAAAAAAAAAAAAAACGAAAAGGTAAAGGAGACGAGTAAAAGGCCAGCCGGGTCGATCCAAGTCAACATTAGCGGGCCGGACTAGAAAACACTGCATTGGTGCCTGATGATAACTGACCCGGGGAGAGATGCGCAGGTAAATATACACCCTGGTTAGATGTGCAGCAGGATGTAGCGCGCTCAGCTGGAAACACAGATTTTCAACAGATTGTAAAACTGAAGACCAAGGGACAGAGGGGAGGAGGGCTGACGCAGAGAAGCATGTAGAGGGAAAAAACAAAAATGGAATTGGACAAAACAGATGAGTGCTCAACGGAACGTGGAGGAACATCTTTCCCGCCTTCACCAGAGTCCGCGAACATCACGCGTGTGCTTGCACAGGTGTCGTTTCAGGTCTTGGTTCTGCTGCAAAGAGGAGATAAAGGACTGAAGGAAAAGGGGGGGGGGGTTGGCCCAAGAAGGCAAAACAAGACGGGATGGAGAGAATGCGTAGTGATGAGAAATTAGAGCGGCGCTTCAGAGGCAGGAGAGATCTGAGGAGACAGCTTAAAGAAAACAACATCCTGCAGGTGACGAGGCTTCGCACACGCTCGCCGACTGTGCAGTGTTCACACTTATAAAGAAATCACACGCGCACGAGCCGCCCCACGGGCTCCGTGAATGAGACGAGGAAGAGGCCGATCCCAAGTGAGATCGCCGAAAAAGTCTCCACAGAGAAACAACGCGCACACGCACGCGTGCACGCACATCCACCGACACAAAGACACCGCGAAAGAGAACAAACACAGACACGAAGACCTTCAGCGCTTCAAAGTCAAGTTAACATTTAACTGGTTTAGTAAATCACACACACATGTGCGTGACCTTTGATTGGATGCATGTGTGAGACAAACTAACTGGGCGTGTGCACGCGCGCGTGTGTGTGTGTGCGCATGACTCTGGGACAAGAGGTCGACCTTGCGTGTCGAAAGCCACGAGAGCGCCGCAAAGTGTGTGGTTAACAAAGCAACTCTGCGCCTTCTGGAAACTGAACTGATTTGTGCAAAACACACAAGAGGAGCCAGGTAAAAAGGCCTTACCTGCTCCTACGAGAGGCCACGCCCCCGAGGACGAAGGGACCGCCATGAAAATGACAACAAAAACAAGAAAGGAGAGGCAGGGAAGGGTAAATAAAGATATTACAGTGACTTTGGGATCATATCATCTGAGATCAGTCGCTCAAAATGCAACTTCTTGGCTCACTTATGGGATGGAGTAGAATTCATTTGGCGGACTGATTATTGAGACTAAATTAACAACAGATGCAGAAGTAGAATTGGAGAGACGAGCAGACAGAAAGGAAAGCCGGTCAGAGAGGTAACTTGTCAGGTGGATCGTCTATTTCTGTGGAGGACCGACAGGCAGGGCAGCAAGAAGATGTTTAAATTTGGCAAGAAAAGGAAAAGATGGACAACTAGGCATGCAGACATGTTGGAAGTGACAGAAACAGCATGCCAAAAGGAGGAAATTTGTGCAGCTACAGGGACAGGAAGGCTTGACACCTCATTATAAATGAATGAGCCATACATGCTCAAAGAGGCTGACGGCCAGGGAAGCGACACAAACGCAGAGGAACTGCCTCCCTGGAGCTGGAAACCAGATGGACAGGTAGGAGAAGAGGAGGCAAAGACGTGAATCCCAGCTTGCTTTGGTCCTCTTCCAGGTCTTGTGCTGGCGAGGGCCAGAGCCTTCAGATGGAGATCCAACTCGGACACGTTATCACAGCCAGACAGGTGCGCTCAGAAGGACTCAAACAGAAGGACGATGAAATTACGAGGGATGGTGGCAAAAAAGGCAGCGAACGTGCGAGATGGGAGGATAGTGCTGGTGGGTGCGAGTGCCTGAAATAAACCTGATGGCAGCTGTCAGCTTCTATCTGATGGAAGGCAGGAGAAGAGTAGAAGAGAGATGGAGGGATGAGAGAGCGAGCACAGGTAAGAAACAGAGTCAGGAAAGGGACACTGAGATGCACCGCAGGTGAGAGATAGATGGAGGAGGGGAGGCAGAGATGGCAGCGTTTATACCACAGGCACCACATCCCGTCGCACATATTCACAGCAGTCAACGCCGTCACAGCCCGCATGCCCGTGTGCACGCATGTGTGTACGTGCGTGTTCAGAGGCGGAGTCACTTTCACCTTAAAGTGAAATTAATCAAAGCAGGATGTGGCAAACTTGACACCTGACGCACGTCTGGTCATACATATGTATCGACGCATTAAAATGCAAAGTTACCAGCAAACTGACGTGCAAAGATGGATGGAAACAAGAGTCGGACGCAAACGACACGCTGCGACGACAGGAGTCAAAGAGAAGTCTGGAGTTGGGTTTGAAGCAGCTAAAGAAGGGATTTCCTCTTTTACTTACACAAAACCCGCCGTCGCACATGTCTTCTCTCAGTCACAATGATCATTCATTTTTTATTAGAAGTTAGGAACAAAAGTAACATGGAAATGCTTTATGTATGCTATATATATATATATATATATATATATATACACATACATTTAAAAGTGAATTTCTCTAGAAAAACCATAACTACTTTTACTCAGAGGTGTTCATATTTGAGTCTACTTGTTCATAAGGGAACATCTAGCAAGCCTCTAAGTTGACGAGCTGTTGCTACACACTTCCTGTTCTGTATTAAATTTAAATCCACTCTGAACCCTCTTGTTCTCAGTGGGGTTTTTATTGCGCATACCAAATTCAAAAATGACTTCGCTGACGGAAGGTGGCTCTGATTTAATAAATAAAACCAAACCAGGAGAGCGAGATAATTAGTGGAATAATTACATGATTCTGACACAGAATACAACAGAATATTTAAAAACGCTGTGACCTTGCTTAAACTGATTAGCGAAAGGTGATAAATAAAGTTTTCATCTCTGCCGTTGGCATTATAATGAGAGGCATGCACCTTTTCCTTTTTTTCTGAATAGTTTAGAATATCTAAAACTTTAGGGTACAAATTCTGTCGAGAACACGTAGAGCGCCGTCCCTTTAAGGCCCCGCCTTAAAAGAGTCGGCCTGTTATGCTCAAGGGGCTTCATGTGGCAGTTCCTCGACGGACCACCAGGGGCTCTAAAAGCAAGTTGATCTCAGTTGACTTCTGCATTAAAATATGCAACTTTACAGCAGTAATAACCATGTTGTTTTTTTTAAACTTGGCATTCATGGATAGACAGACTAGATTTGAGTGAATTTTAATAATCCATTGCATGAAAAGAGGTCATACAGAGAGTCTGCACAGCAAGAAAACAGATCAATGAGAAATGACCTCAGGATTGTTTTAACAGTGAGAAAGAATACATCAGACAAACTAACAGGCTCCATGAGCTCGGCCTTGCAGCTGTGCAGGACAAAAATGAGCTGATGTTTCAGCCATAATATTCCATCACATGAACTTTGTGAGGCACATTAGTGGACAATATATCAGCCTGACTTTTACGTTGATAGCCTGCAGTTTAGGGGTGAGTATTGGCAAAGACCTCGCAATACGATATATACTTTGGTCACGATACAATATTATCACGATATCGTGATGTCACGATATATTGCGATATTCTACCCAGTTATCAAAATTGAAAGTTGAGATGAAAAATCAAGTTGCTCTATATGTTCATCAGATATATTGATCATTCAGAGGACAAATTGAGTCAAAACTATTTGCTTCAAAAAAACCAATTTATTGTTTATTGTTAGTGTTTTTGCATAAACAATTTAAATGAAACAATTTTCCTAAAAAAAAATCGATATTAGGAGCTGAAAACTGATATTATATTGGGCTGCTGAAAATCGCGATATATTGCCAAATCGATTTTTTTTCACACCCCTACTGCAGTTACTGTTTCAATCAGTAAATAGATAAAAGTTAGAATAATCAACCTGATGACAGTTTAAGAAGCTAACTTTACTGGCTGAAAGGAGCTGATTTGACACTTCTGACTTCCTGAGAAGCTGTTGTGAAACTTACACTCACTAATGAATCAAGCTGCTGTTTGTGACACGAGACTGAATAATCCTTTTCGTATGTGACACGGACGGGTTCAGCAGCGACTGAACCATCAAACGCCTGGAAACACGTCTGCTGCAGGCGTACCGTTAAGAAATGATTCTCACCTCATACACCCTCAACAAGACCTTGCTCTGACTGTCTCAGTTCCAAGAAAAATTACACACCCCAACTTCCTTTCCAGCCCAATACACAGAAAAAAAAACCCTAATTAAAAAAAAAAAAATAGCTGTTGAAACTGATTTACCTATAAAGATGACGTCCGCTGAGGGGAAACACAGAAAGTGACTCGACATCAGACCAGTGACCCAGAAGAGATTAATGCTTCAGCTCTCAGCATCACTTTAGAAACAGAAGATAATTCTGCAACTACTTTGTTTCTTATTTGTTTGGTGTATTAAATAAAAACTTGTTGACCTAAGGGTAACTGGCATAACTGGTTACTGGAGCGTTAGCCTGTAACATTTCCACAACCGCTTGCGGAAAGCCAAAGCTGTCTACTAAAAACTTATTTCCCACCCTCAACACACTCAAAACATAAGATTAAAAAATCAAAATTAAAAACTTGGGAAGTTAAACATCTGCTATTATTGTAAACTACTGTTTAATCCTCAAGTTTATTGACAATTTTAACAAACGCTATAAGTTTGTGTGTCCTGAAAGATACCTCTGAGGCAAAAAAAAAAAAAGAAAATTACAAAAATGTCCCTTCAGATCCTAACGGTCTAATAGACCTAAAGATGGACTGACTGATCATCTGAGGACTGGAACCTTATGATTCTGGGTCCGTGGAGGTCGTGGACATCAGCAAGGAATGCTGGGAAATCCATTTTTCACCCATGATCTATGTCCTCACTGTGAAAGTTTTTTTTTTCTCACTGCGAGCACAGACTACCCAAATATAGAAAATTGAACAGCCTGTGAGATAAAAATAAGCTTCAGAGGAACACATTTGAGACAACAAATATAATCCAGCACTGAAGAGCATCCCCCTGCTGAGCGTGGCCAACGCTACGAAGCTAACAAAAGGCTAGTAGTTAAAAATACAGTTAGTGGGGCACAGAGCCAGCAGCTTCAGGTATCTCTCACTGGTTAATAATGTTAACATATGTGGCCGATGACAGCTTCTCTTTTCCTAAAAAGATCCGTATCGGCAGATCAAACCTGGAAGACAAAGCCTGTAGTTTATACTTTATCAAAGCTGGCAACCTTCAACCTTCAACCCACCCCTGCTCGCAAAATGACGCATTCAAGGAAAGGCAGTTCAGTACGGTCTCAGTTATTCTTGTTTTCGTGCCAAGGATATCTAAAAAACATGATTGACAGCTTCACGTGAATTTATCCAATGTCGAGTACTTTCAAAAACTCTCAAACGTGCATTTAGCGTCGGAAAAATCCGAATAAAAACATCAACGCGTGAGCTCAGAGGAGTCCACGCCGCTGAAGCCTTTTCACTCACCGAGGCCCCGAGGCCACGGCGGCTCTGAGATGATCCTACACAGACTTGTTCAGTTAAAAAATAAATAAATAAATGCACTGCGTGTTTTAAATTTTCGCCACGGAAGACACATTTAAATGCTTTGGCTGCTCGCTGAGCTTCAACCTGCTGTCCGGCTGCCAAAGCAAACAACAGGCAACATCTCCCTGTCTGAGCGGCGAACAAGCAGACAGATATGACTGGTTCAGATTTAAATTCAGAAATCCACGCTTGTAAAGTCTGACAGCTGCACTTATAAAAGAGTGACAGAAGGAATAGATCTCTTTTCTTAAAAAAAGAAGAAAAAAAAGGGAATTAATGTGTAAACAATGAACAAAACATGAGAAATGAAGATTTATTTTCTCTTCTAAAACTGAATCTGTGATGTCTGGCTAATAAATTTCCTGCAGTGTTGCGTTTTCATGATAACGTGATGAACCGAGGAACTGTTAATCTACATTTTCTGGCCCGTGGTGTCTTGTAAAAACAGTGGTAAAGGACATTATAATAGGCCTCTGTGTGCAGTTGTTCACTTCAACAAGGCTCAGAGAGGCCAGAGCACCATGTCTGACCTTTTCACCCCGTCACACACTCACACACACACACACACTCTCTCTAAAATGCCGAAAGGGCTGACCTTTATATGGCAATTAACATTCCATTAGGGGAGGACGGAGAGACGAAGAGAGACTCTTCCTCACCTTGTCCATTGTTTTTTCTCCTACACCATCCCTCCTTCATCCCTCTCTACTCTCTGTCGGCCCAGTTGAAGGCAACTGTGGCATTCTTCCACTGCAGCACTTTTATTAAGCTCTTTCAAAGCCCGTCTGCCTTTGCATTCATTATCTCCCCGGCTGTGTTACTGTGTGTGCGTGTGTGTGTGTAGACGTATTTGTGTTGACATGACAGGTCCGTTACGCAGCACACAGGCTTCCAAGCGCTTGCTCCACAACACTGCCGTATCTGGCTTGTAATGATGAGCACTGAAACTAATTAATTTATCTGAATGAGTCGCAACTTTGCACAGAATCCGACGCACGCGATTCTTCTTCCTGGCAATCAGAATAACACAAATGAGAAATTAACCAGGTGTTTCATTAACTGCTCCACACCTCTGCTACTTTATTAAGACTTGTGACTTGCACACATCCACACCTGCTCTCTCTAAGCTTTTTTTTTTTTTTTTTTGCCGTTGGGGCGCGCTGGCATGTGGCAGGTCACATGCTCCCGCAACACAAAAGCTTTGCTCCACAATGACTGAGCACACGGACGCAGTATTTCGGCTCTGGAAATTCAAGCCCTGTTGTTTTTGGATGTGCCAATTCCCATGCCAAGAGTTGACAGATCCTTTGAAGGCGTAATGGGGCTTCTCAGTTCGTTTGTAAAACGAAACAACAAAAACAGCATGTTGGCAGTTTTGAAACACCTCAATCCGTGCCTTCAGTTATCGGTGGTCTCGACGGGGCTCGGGACTGCTGGATTTATTTCAGGCTGTTGCTTATTTGTGTACGAGAGCGACAAAATATTACCGCCGCTGCCTGGAAATGCAACTGTAATATCAAATCTCAAATTCACGACATCACAGGAATCTAATTAATACTGGAAGTCGGCGAACACAAACGGAGCATGAAAAAGGTCAACGGAGGTAGATTCATATCAGTTCAGGGACTCGGCATAACTTTTCGGCGGGGCGTCTACCAATCTGGGAACTGCATTAGCTGCATTTTCACCTCTCATTGAATTTACTTCCACTTTTCAGGCCCCACAGAAATCAAATCTGCTGAAACCCGTCCATCCAGCCATCCATTATAGATACCCACCGCATCAACCAGCGTTTGCCGCGTTGGCCTGAATCACGTTTATGAAGTCTGAAATTTTATTTGCAGTCCGCTTGGGAATTTTAACATTTTTATGCTAACGTCGATGAATGCTACGGTACCGGAGGGAAACCCCCACACAAGCACGGGGGAGAACCTGCCAACCCCACACAGAAAGGCCCCGGTCGGGATCCAAACCAGGAACCTGCTAGCTGTGGGTTGTTCTCTACGCCGACGATCAAGAAATAACTAGCGCAGTAGATGCACCTGATAGAAAATGCATCGACAGCAGCCAGTGAGTCTACATATAAACTGAACTGCTGTCAGCATTCCTACACAAATCCATAATTTCTTCCTGTAACAGAAACCAAACCTGTTTTCTTTTTGACTAAGAGCTACTTACGCATGTTCCCTTGCATAATTAGAGTAAGCCCTAGAAACAACTTTCGAACACAAAGCGAGCGACCACAAAGGCAGGTCGAGGCGAGCGGCGGCAGCGGGACGACGGGGCTCGTCGGTTATGACTTATCACTTGGGGGAGAAGTTCACATGAAACGACGGAGAGAGACAATAAAGCCGGCGCATCTGCGAGGAAAGCATCTTTACGAGTTAAGTAACCGCGCGTTCGAGAGCTACGCAGCCACGCGGGCGGATAAACGGCTCGCACAAAGAGAGCGGGATGAGCGATGAGTGCGCATATCTGTGTGCAGCTGAGTGTGAGCCAGACTCCAGCTGAGAGGGTCGGCCGCGGCGATTCCCACTGACCTGAAAACGGGCCAGCCAGTCACCTCCAGAGACAGAGGCGAGAGGGGACGGGAGGGGCGGGAAAGCTGGGGAATGTCACTGAACAAAAGTGAAAACTGGAGAAGGGTGAGATTTAAATACAAAGCGATTTAGAGACACTTGAAATGTATATCGTGGTGATCAGTCTCTCACTCTCTTTAAGTCCTGGTAAAGATCAGGTGCTGATACGGTAAAGCAGGGTGTTGAAGGAGGGTGCGCTTCTGAGGTATTACAGGATGGAACAGGCCCCGACACACCGCTGGAACTGCCAGCTCACGTGAGAAGAATGAAGGAAAGACAAGACAGAAACCACGTAGATGGACTGAAAGGGATGAACGGGATCATGTGTAAGGCGTCCGCACACACCCAACAGGACCGAAACAAAAGAAAAAGAAAAAGTCGGAGACGGTGTGTTTTAGGTCTCAGTAGTGACTCAATATGGGTGTGTGGATGTGTGGATGTGTGAGTGTGGCCCCCTTTTTTTTTTTTTTTTTGCCTTTGTGACTCCTAAGGTGCCCCGCGGTCAAGAGTGGATCCTTTTTCTCTCTCATGCTCTCTTTTCATACACTCGCTCTCCCTCCTTTTTTATACACTCACTCTTGGTCCCCTCCCTCTCTTTTAGGGCAGCTCTGAATGCCCCCCCTCTCCGATGAGTGACTGATGAATGAAGTAGCTCTTTGAAGTCAAGAGTCACAGCAAGGCTGGTCAAGCGTGAAGAGATGGCGGACAAAAGACGGCCGAGAGCGAAGGCAGAAAAAGAAGGAGGGGAGGAAGGGAGGAAAAAAAAAACACGCGGGGGGCCGGGGGGTGGTTGGGTGGGGGGGGTTGTATTCAGCGAGAGAGAATGTCGAACAGCGAACGTCCATAAAGCCTCAACGATGGACCAAGAATGTGCGTGACGGGGTCATGTGTGAAAGAGCGCGGTCTGTATTTCTGCATCCGCGCGTCCACGTATGTGCATTGTGTCGCTGGAAACGCAGGGGGACAGCACCGCGCAGGACACGTACGACAAAGCCGCGGTACAGTGACATCGTCCTTGGGGGCGTTTGGGTTTGTCCGCGGCCTCAGACACCTCTGCTCTTTTTCCCATCATCCCTATGGACACTCAGGCGGCCACAGATAGCTGAAAAGCTGGATTTAAGAACAACACTTTCAAAAACGTTACTCTACTTTCATGAGACTCAAAAGAAAAAGAAAAAAAACACAAAATGAGCTTGGAATATTTTCAGTGGAACATAGCCAACCAGCTAGCTTCAAGATTTGCATTTCTGAGTCACTTCACCAGTGGAACTGACTGGTTGTTTATTCATATGACAAAGGCAAACCAGAAACACGGATGTAAGAATCACAACAGTTTCCATTTCTCATATCGGGACTTTATGGTGAATGTTGCGATCCTGGCGGCGATGTTTGAGCAAAATCTTTACCTCAGCTTGGTTTTGATGGTGTCCAGTTTTCATAGGGATGCAGGATAACTGTTTTTTAAAACCGATACCAGATAACCGATAACTTTCAGCTCCTAAAGGCTGATACCGATACCGATAACACACACATATACTTAAAATCATTACATCAATACTATGAACAAAATCAAAAATAGTTTTGACTTTTTAAATCAACAGATATTTATTTTTTCCAATGAAAAACTACTGGCAAGCCTCTCAAACATTTTCTTAAAGCTATAAACAAACCTATTTGATATCTCACATTAACTTAAATAAGGTTCATTACTGACTGATATAAAAAAAATAAAGGCTCCTCGAACTGATGGAAATACATGCATCAAAATTACAAACTGAAAAAGATTAACATTTAAAGGATTTTGGCTTGTGGTTCCATTTAAATTAATATCTTTAATTAAACTAAATGAGGTTCAGTAGTTTTTGTTTTTTTATTTTTTAAAAAAAGATGAGGGAGATGAGAGGAGAGGGGAGGGGAGACTGCTGCTGGCTTGCGCACGTTAGCATTAGCTTCCGTTAGCTCACATTAGTGCGATTTCAAAACTCCATGGAAGCGATTGTTATGTTGCAGGTGGCTGATCAGGTTTTACGTATTAAAGCTTGTGCTTCCCTCCTCGTAGAATTCGCTCGGAGGATTCGTCACAAATAAACACCAAACTATCTTCTTCTGAAACTTTAACGAAGTTCCACACCCCATGTTTGTTGTGATCAGTACGCTGTGCTGCAGGCTGCATTCAAGGTGTAACGTAAATTCCCACGTTCCCTCATTTGCTAGTCGTTCTTTCAGCCTTTCCTATATATTTTTTTTTTTTATGTGTAACATGTGAGAGAATACTGCGAATATCGATTCAAGTCAGCAACTACCAAAATTATGACCGAGTTAACAAGTTGTTTTCTAGCATGAGGGGGTATTCTTGATTTTCCTTATTGAGTATGCGTTTTTCTGATTATGCCTGAAGTCACTTGAACATAACATTCACTGCCAGTCATTCAAGGCTCAGAGGGAGCGAGGCACTGCGTGTTGACAAAAATATACATTATCAGGGCTATTCGTCGTGATATCGGAGTTAACGGGATGACGTCATAATTTCCTGTTATCGGCCCGATAGTTATTATAGTTATCGTGCGTCCTCTAAGTTTTCACAATCTGGTTGCTTGCTCCAAGTTTAACCAGCAACTACTGAGTCAAGGCCAGGGGTGCCGCTCCTTTAATGGGAGCATGCACAGACGCCGGGGGCCACCCTAAATCTGTCTGCTTGTTTCAGCTAATGGATTAGAGGATTATTAAGTAGATTGACACGACTATGAAGATTAACGCCTCAAAATGAGATGTCTGCTGAATGGCTTATAATATGATCTGCAGCCTTCTGTTTGGAAGCTTTGATGATCCCCTGAGTTTTAACTATAGTGAAATCATCACATAAATGCTCTTGTTTGTAGTCGCCCTTTTATAGTTTTCCTTTACAATCAGAATTACAACCTTAAAAATACAGAGTACAGTTGTTCCAGCAGCTTGTATTCAGGCCTCAGACTGAGGCTGTTGCTCAAGGAGGATTTCAGCAGCGAGCGGCCTCTTTGTTCATTGTATAACTTTATGACATGTGAGAATAGGGTTCAAAATAGATGTTTAGACTAAGCCAGTGAACCATCTAAAACTATCTGCCTTGAAATAGGCGGTTGATTAATGTGAATTAACTTGCTTCCTCTACGTATCCGCTACAACGCGCAGAAGCTTTTTAAATCCGAGGCACCCCGCCGCCTTCTGAAAACCGTCTCACCTCAGCGGGCCGACACTCTCCCTTTCTATTAAACGCTAAACAGCCGATCAATGTCCTTGTTAGGACAACCCCAGGCAAACTCTGAAATATTGATATATTTGGTACCTTTTTCATGTATTAACCTCATGAATGTCACACAAGTACACTCTGCATGCATGAGAGCTCCTCTAAGAGCTTTAATATATCTGTTCGCATTGATTTAACAGTCAAACAAAAAAAAAAAAAAAAAATTAAAGAAAGTCTAAAATTGAGAGAAGGTGAAGTTTTATTTCTCATGGACATTTCGGCTGACAGCACAAAGCTCTCGGCAGACATCTTTCACCGCACGAGGGATCAAAAAGAGACAAGCTCCTAAATTTCATCATACCAGGTATCAAAATAAACGCTTTTTAGTGACTGACTGACTGAACAGGTTTGAAGCACCACCTCTCAAGTTCTCACCTCATTATTTGGCATTCAACTCAAGACCACCAGTTTTTTTTTTTCTGTCAAATCACACAAGGTTAAAAAAATAAAAATAAAATAAAAAATAACCACAGATAGAAATAAAATGAAGGCTTCTCCATCACACAGCTCCCCTGAGAAAGAACAGTACATTCCTCCCATGTTTATCTCCATCTCACATCAGATCAGATCACTGGCAGATAAAGGCACATCCTGACACATGACTTCCTCTCTTTGGAGGAAGCTGACACGCGATGGGGACCCAAAATGACAGAGTGCACGGAGAGGCGGAGAAGAAGTAAAACTTTTGACAGAGCAAAAAAAAAAAAAAAAAAAGTGAGGACCGAACTGGGAGCAGCGAAGAGAACGGTAAACAGCGGTGAGAGGAGAAAATACACAGACAAAAAAAAAAAACGTATAGAGGAAGGTGAAGCCTTTGCATCCGTGGCCCAGATCCCCAGAGACGAGCAGGGCGAGGAGGAGGAGGAGGAAGATGCAGGGCGGCGAGAAGACAAGACGGTGAAGAGACACTAAGAATAGTATAACTGGATTAGCTTTAGCGCTGACCTTTATTCAGCAGGGCGGCGCTCACTCACTCCGTCTCAATTGCTCTCTGACTGGTGTTACAGGAGAGGCCTGTCCTACTTTTTAACTCTTTAATTCACATAAAGTAAGGACACTCCTACGTCAGAAATCATTTTAATGAATATTTGGTTGAATGCTGAGTTCAATATCCTAATAAATCTAAATGCATGACGAGGCTGCAGCCTGTGTTGCAGGGCCGCAGCCCTCACTAGGAGCGTTCATGATGGTGGACGTGGGACGACAGGAAGCTCAGCGTCCAGGGACCTGCACAGAACCCACTGGGACAGTCAGATCAGCGGCGAGCAGAGAACCGAAGCACACGTTTACACCATAATGGCCAAAGCGGCTCAGTTGACAGACTCACTGCAGTCTGGAGACAAAGAGGAAAGCACTGCTGCTCTTCAACAACGGTCTCATTCACGGAGGCCTTTGCTGCAACCTTTACCTTCTCACGCTTCCATCATGTGCAAATGTTCGGACACGAACTTTATCACACGAGGCAGAGGGAGCGCAGTAATTTCGTACAAATATCTTGCTGCTGGAAGCCACGTAGGTAAAAGAAGCAGACGGTCACACATTTCTTAATGAAGTTACAGTCTCGAGAACACAGATCACACGGGCTCTCACATTCACGACACTTAAAACCCGCGTCCGAGTGCACAAATGAAGCGAGGGCATACTGAGTCGGTGTCGCGCAGCGGAACAAGGAATTCGCTCTTTCCACGAATTGACATCGAGTTGCTCTTATGGGCAAAGACATAGTGAGGCCTGGACAGAGACAACACTGTCATTCGTTTTCTTTCTGGGGTTTGGTAAAAGTTAGCCCACCATGTGTGTGTGTGTGTGTTTCCCAAAAAAGAAGACCATCCCCATGAGTTAAAACTCCTCCCCTTTATTCAAAGAGGCACAACAGGATTTGCATTTTTCCCACAATTCAATTAACACGCTTGTCAGCATCTTCTCACCATTCACAAGCGTTCTCTGGCCATCACTCACTCACACACACACGCACACACACACATGCTTCACGGGTAGCTGTGTTTATTCGAAACTAAACAAAATACATGCAGAAAATCGATGCGTTTCTTTCCTCTTTCACAAACGAATGAGAGAAGTTCAGATTGAGAGATGAGGAAAGAGCTCGGGGGTCACATCCTGTCTGGACTTGTCATATCCAGGGACATGAAAAGACAGTGCTGTTAATGGATGCAGAGTGCAGTCTCCGGGGACGTCTCTCTCTCTCTCTCTCTCCTTTCCTTCACCGTCTCCGAAGAAGAGAGGAATACATGAAAGGGAGGACAGATGAGGAGCGCAGTCAAGGAATAAGTCATCATCAGGTGAATGACAGACACCCGGTGTCGGTGTGAAGCAGGACGCCAGACAGCGGAGACGAGGCAGAACCAAATTTAGAAATCAGCAGGAAGAATCTGCCACAGACGCAGCGACTTTCCTGCAAGACCGGATAATTACTTCAGCGAGCCCTCTTGTCTGATTAATAGACTGTAATCCCATTCTCATGGATAGCATACCACAGCATTCTTCAGCACCACTCATTAACTACTGTAGAAATGCCCACTAATCACTCGGTCCCTTTTAGCTAGCACAGCTAACGCTAGGCTAGGATAATCAATAGGCTGTAATCCTGTTGGCGGAGCCGCTGCTGCGTAGCGGCCCTAATTACCAACCATAGAAATGTCTGCTAATCATTCAGCGCACGGTTATTTGTCCACAGGGCTGCTGAGTCGGCTCAGCGGCGGTGCTGGGTTGACATTTGACAGTCAGCTGCAGAGGACGGGAACAGAAAGAGTGACACGGAGAGTAACAAAGCCTGTGCGCAATGATTAAGAAACACATCACTCTTGCTTTTCTCTCGGCACCGTCCTCAGCGATGAGCGCGCGTCCAGATCCGTTCGGGGGGAAATGGCTCTGCTCTGTGTTAGTGTCATTCAAGTTTTATCAATTAATGATAAATCCCTTACAGATAGAGCTGACCCTTTCCAGACCACCGATGGAGCCGGTCGTCTCGTTCCCTCTTTAAAATTCACTGAAGGAAAACAGCTGGTGCAAATCAATGTCTGCAACGGCTTTAACTCAACTTGACCGTTGCGCGGCCGGGCAGGTTTCAGATTAATGACCATTTATACAGTACAGAACTCATATTTATAATACCCAACAGTTTAGCTTTAATCATCATTTAGCATCCTTAGTCAAACACAACTGAACCGTTGTCCTGCTGCGAAACGTCTGCAGAGTCGAACTAAAGCCTCGCATGTGAAGCGAGGGGGCCCGGCGGAGGTATCCGCATATTTTCCGGAGCTAAAATCCAAACTTTGCATTGTGACGGCGGGTTATACGTTGGGCTGACCCGGGAATGAACTCGCGCTGAACTCCTGAAGTTGAGAGGCAGCAGCGGTGTTGCTGACAACAGGCCTGTCAACACCCACCTCGAGCTACTGAAGAAGAAAACACATGGGGGACATATCTCACCCTTTTATGTGTGAGATGGTGTGTGAGTCAACCATCCCTTTCACGACGCTGTGAGTGGCAGGAGATAAAAACCTGAGCAGCCACTTGCTCCTCGTTATTCTAACAGTCAACAAGCTGATCAAGTTCAATCTATGGCTCAAAGTCTGAGTATTTCCACCACTGTAATAGCAACTATGTTATTAAAGTAATCTTGAGAATAAGGAGCTCATGATCAACGGGTACATGTAGCTTGTTAGTCTGACGCAAAATTGCCCTTCTTCTTCTTCTTCTTGGCTTAGGACTGTCTTGACGTGACTTCTGAGCTGTGAATAAAGGCCTAGTCATTCTCGCTGTAAAGATAATGTGGCTTGTTGTGCTGCTAACTACTACGACTACCAGACTGCTGTGCTGGTTTTAGGATGACCTGTGAAGCCGAGTAAAGCAGCCTAAAGCTGCCACCTGGTTGGCTACCTGCAGCTCATCGGCTTCTCTCTCTTCGTCCTCCGGTCGAGTAACCTGCACCTCAGATCCTCTCAGGAACCGTCCCGAGTTAAGCCAAAGAGCTTTGCTCATTTCGGATGCCCTTTTGACAGCGATATTTGAAAATGATCATCATAGAATAGCATAAGCTAAGACAATCAGGCTAAAACAGTCACCTGACAGGAACCGACCTGAGGCAGAGTGATGCTCGTTCTGCCCATCTGTCCGTTTCTGGATTAGCCAGGTTTGGGCCGTGTCACTTGTTACCAGCACGCCGCCGCGCAGGAGTTAAATGAGCTAAGACTGGTTGTAAAAGAGGGCAAACTCTTCCGGTACTTAGAAGAACTCTGAAAAGGTTTTTGCAGTCTGAAAATCTCTTTTGTGTCTGACATTAAACGTAAAGAAAACCCCTTTGAATGTCTGCTCCGCTGCAGGTGTGGCTCTACATTTGAACAGAACTAGTCTGTCAACTTCATAACAAACTTGAACCCTTGAGGGGGGTGGGGGTGGGGGGGGGGGTGCAATATTTACACTGATATTTTTTGTATTAAGAGTACTTAAAAAAAAAAAGGCAAGTCAGTGCTGAGTTTAATTGTATGTCTTATGTTTTTAATCAATTATGCAGTGAAGATGAATAAAATATGAATGTGTTGTGTTGATATTGATTTAAGTGACGCTTTTATAAATTTATTTTAAAAAATGGCTGCGGCTCCAGTTCCTGGGCCACACAGACAAATAAGGCCGATTATCGTTCGACACACCAAAAGTCGAGATGAAGGACTCTCATTACTTATTAACACTGATGGCTGGACGGTCAGAGTTCACAGCACATCAGCAGAAACGCTTTCAGTTCCTTTACTGCATGCCATTACGTCGCTCTCTCTCTCTCTCCCCCACATTTCCTGTTTATGGCCATTCTAGCTTTCGTAAGCAAAACAAACCAAACGGCCAAAAAAAAGAGCCGACAATTATGATTCTGTGTCCTCCGAAAAGCCCATTAGACCGCGAATGTTTTCGGCACAAAATGTGAACGAGATTCTGCAACATGACTCCAGCGATGGACTTAGACCCGAGAGAGAGAGAGAGAGAGAGAGAGAGAGAGAGAGAGAGACAACAGTTTGACAGGTCAAAGTGTGCAGATGTAGTAGGTGCAGAATGAACGGGAGGAAAGAGCAGTGGCCAAGATTACAGTCACCTTCAATCCGTTAGTACTTAGTTGCGTAAGAACACTGTCCATTCATTTTTTTTCTTTTTTTAACAGCCCAGATTATGTGTATTTTACTCTTCATCCTGTTCCACTCAAGAGCCAGAGGGAAGTGAAAAAGTCATAGGATTAGTAGAAAACGGGAAGGGTGTCAATCCCCTGGTCTCTAGCCTCCCCCTCCCCCCTCACAAGTCTCCAAATCAGTGTCAAACATGTACCCTGTCAAGCGATGACTCCGTCGTGCCAGCGGACTGAAACGCTGAACGAACGTACACACTGTCAAGTAGCATTATTAGTGATGCTGAGGGCCGGGCAATTAACGGAAAATTAAACGAAACCGACATTCGGGACCAGTAAGCGACTTCATTTTGCCCCGTGTCAATTATTTCAATTATTTCATTTGTTTGAAATATTCAATAAATGACCATAAACAGTTCATCTGTGCGTTTCCCTTCACTTATTATTATTATTTTTTTTAATCACAAAGATGTGTGCTCCTTCAGGAGAAAAACATCAGTTTTAATTGTTGAGAATATTTGCTGCAAAAACCCTGTCAGTGATCTCGGAGGGCAACAAATAAAACAAACCAAAGCTAATCGTTCATTTGTCGTGATTAAAGCGACATGTTCAATTAATCGTGATATTGATTTGAGGTTACATCACCCATCCGTACAGTCACCAACATGGATGCTGATTTCCTGGATTCCCAGGAGTTTGGAGCTTTTATTGTGAAACTCCAAACGCCGTGGACCTTTTTAGCTATTATACATTAAAATTAGGGGTGCACATTTTGGATTTTTTTTTAATGACCGTTAACCGACGCCCTTTAACGATTAATAACAGTTAACTGATAAGTCCGGGAGGGTTGGCTGCCGCGATGTTGCGCGCGTTGTCGTAGACGCATGCGGACACTTCCCCGTGTACGCACTCGCGGCAATGTGTCGCCGTCAGCTTGTCGCAGAGATGCCGCCGTCACTTTTGATTTATACTAGCCCGGTCTCCGCTATGTTATTCCACGCCACAACGCAAGAGCGACAACCACGAACTAGCTTGCTAAACTTATCTCTTGCGTTTTTCCACTTCCTCACCGTCTCGGTCGTATCCAGACTCACATTCATCGCAATCTCCCTCCATGAATTACTAGAATATGTGCTGTCTTTGTAGTGTGGAGAACAAGAATCGTACAGATGTGGGTACTTCCTCATTTTTTCGATGACGCGCTCTTTTCTACGTGGATGTAGAATTGACCAATCAGAGGCCTGTTGCACCATGAGTTGATTGAATTACGTAGCTTAAAAATAAAATTGACCGTTATTATCAATCAGTTAGAGTTACTGTTATCGGTTAAACAGTTAACCGCGTGCATCCCTAATTAAAATCGTCACATTGGGTATACCCACATGTTGCAGGATTATGTAAAGGTTTCCTATGGATCAGCCATTCAACCACTAGAGCCCAGCTTCCATTATGGCCAGCAGGCCTGTCCCTTCAGAGGCCGGCTGGAGCTCAGCGATCATGAAAGGAACAATTGGCTGGCGATGTGCGAGTGTTTGTTGGAAACGCTGGAACGCAGCGCAGCCATAGCTGCAGGATGAGCGGACGTTAACCCGCTTTGGAGTGCGCTTAAACTCGGTTAATCTGATTGGATTAGCAGCGACCTGCCTGACAGCACACGAGTGCGTACGTACGTGCGGTCACATTTGCGCTACATGCCAATCAGCTGGAGCAGCTTCCTCGAGGTTCATCTGGATTCTGGCTTGTGCTGGCTGGCTGGAGGCGTCCCGCTGGCCTGTCCCACGCGCATCCTCTCTCACGCACACACACATTTATTCACAGAGCCATCTCCGAGTGCATTGATTTGTGCTGTGAATCTGAAACAGACCCATTGAAAGAGGGGGAATGCCCCTGTGCCTGACAACCGTGCTAATTGAGCGGCCCCCTCCCCAGCAATGAAACTCAATGTTTTCACTGCTGCATCTTTTATATTTTCCATCACTCTCTGACAGTTCCCCTCCTGTCCCACACTCATCCTCTTCCTCATATTGCTCTTCATCGCCTCCATCTCCTCCGCTGTCCCTTTCTCCTTGGCCCCCCGCCATCCTTCCCCCCACCCACCCCCAAAATACTCATACATGTAATCATTCATTAGAACCAAGGCAGTTGTCCATTAGGCAAAGCAGCCATTTTGGAAATTGCAGCAAATCTTCCATGAAAAGACATTTCCTCTAATGCCGTAGTCACGCTCGGAGGGAGAGGGAGAGAAAGATGGCAGAGGAGGGAAAGAAAGGCGAGGGGGCAGAAGTGGAGAGAAGAGGGGAGTGGGAAAAGTGAGGCAGGGAGACGGAGCGAGAGCCCCCAGCCATAAAGCCACCAAGCGGAAAGCAAGCCTGCTGTTTGATTATAGAGTGACACCATCGTGGATGGAAGGAAGGAGGGAAGGATGGCAGGAGAGGGAGGGAGAGTGTTTTAGAGGCGAACAGAGGGGATGAAGAGGAGGCGGGAGAGAAGATGAAGGAGGGGAAAAAAAAATATCAGGCAGTGAGGACGGAGATAGAGGCAGTAAAATTAGCCCCATCACTTTGCTTACTAAGACACTCTGTGACACACTGGGATTAAAAACACACACACACACACAATCATGAAATGTATGCACGTACGCACTTACACAGGACAGATGGTTACACGCCCCCCCCCACCCCCCCATCAGAAAGTGGAGCTCTAATTTGAGTAAAGTGATAGGAACCTCCTTAACCAATTACAACTCCCATATCTTAGAGCCTGCATTAAGGTCTGTTTGTGACACACACTCATTAGTGTGTGCGTGCACGAATTAGTGTGTCCCGCGGGATCAGCGGAGAACATTAAATCTAATATAGGATGTTGAAAATGACAAATCCACTCCAAGCGGCGCTCTGCTGAGTGCGTGAGTTCTCTTCTCCCACCACGCCACCGTTCATCTCAATCTCATCTAATCACCGATCAAAGGCGAACCTGTCTCTCCTATTAGGCGCTCCTCATCTCACCGCTGCCCGCTCCCTCTTCCTCCTCCTCCTCCTCCTCCTTCCCCTGAAGCCGTCACATTCATCACCCCCATCCCTCGTAGCGGGATTCTCCCTCGCAATTTAAGGATGTACTGAATTTCCAAAAGCTCCACATTCAATCCGACTTCCTCGGCTCCTCGATCGATGTCGTTCCGCTCCGTTGAAAGAAAAGCATTTTGGAGGAACTGTGCAACAGATGCATCTGTGGAATCAATAATAATCCAGCCATAACAGCTGAGCTTGGAAGAAGGGCCTTTTTTTTTTTATATATTCTGCACTGAGAAGTGGCTCTTCTGCATTTACTGTACAGCTGGTTGGTCAATGGAAAGAATATACAACACTTAAGAATCAAATGATCCATTTTAGTTGATCAGCAAATGTAAATATTGCTATCAAAGCTACAGTTTGAGAATATTTTTTGATTTTTTTTGTGCAACCAACTGAATATCTTGATTTTTTTTTTTTTTTTTTAACTAAAACTAATTTAAAAATAATCACTTTTTGGATCTTTCTGTAAAATCAGAACAAAACAACCTCACCACAGCCACATTTAGGCTTCAAGAAATAACACAACAGATGTTGTGGCAAGTGATCTACTAGCTTCGCCTTTTCTCATCAGCCTTTATTTCTGACAGTCAGGAGGCATATTTATGTGATGGAACTCTTCCCAATTCACACTTCATTTTTTTTTCTTTTGTGACATTTGACGATTGTGTAAAATTCACTGAACAGCTGGATGAGAGCACAGCTGTGGAGAGGGATGAAGGATCTCAGCTCCGTGGCTGCTCCAACACTTTCCTCCTTTATATTTTTCTCATAAGAACACACTTCCTCTGAAAAGTGAGGTGGTGTGTGTGTGTGTGTGTGTGTTAGTATACTTTCACCACACTCACAACACCTACAGCTGATCTGAAAGCTCTGCCTGCTGCTCCACACACAAAACCAAAATCCCTCCTTGCCATTCTGAAAGCTAAAGATAATCTTTTATGCACTTTGGTGTCCCTCTTTACCGCACTGCCACTGGCCTGCAGACAAATGCTCCTTTCATTAACCCGATGACATGGCGGAACAAAGAACGGGGCAGACAAAAGCATATTAAGAGAGAATAAAGAGGAAAAAAGAAACAAGCATGGACGTGACAGGAGAAAGTGTTGCAGTAATGCAGAGAGCGCCTGTTTGCCTTCAGGGTGTTGATAAAGCTTCCAGCTCCGTTTTTCTCTCGTCAGAAATGATCGGACGGTCGATTGAACCCGAGGGAGGCGGCTGCGTCTCTAGAGCTCGCGCACAGAGCGCCTCGCCGCTCTTTGCGCCCGGACCCGGGCCGGACCGGACCGGCGGCTGCGCGCCCAGGACGAGCCCGGGCTTTGAAACGGTGCTCGACACAAAGTGATGAAAGGCCGTTTATCCTGCATCCACTGTGATATCTCGGCTCAGCACGCAGAACGGCCGCGCGCGTTATCACCTCTGACCGGGGGAAACCGCGGGAGTCAGGACTGACGCCAGCAGCGAATACCAGCGCCGGTGTGTGTGTGTGTGTGTGTGTGTGTGTGTGTGTCCCAGCGGTAATAATCACCCGGATTAGAGCGGAGCCAAACCCCTGCAGGGTCCCCTCCTCCCCCCACCCCCAACCCTGCCCAGCCGGCAGCGCTGATCCCCAGTTGGAGCTGTCCTGGGAAGCGCAGCAGCCGCCAGACATACAGACACATTTCCACTTTTTTTTTTCCCTTTCAAAACCCAATTTGTCCTATTGATCATTCTTAGCAACAATCAAATAAAATAAAAAAATATTGACCAAACTCGGGCAACACAAAGCCACATGTCCCGTCCAGCCAGTTACCCTTGAACCGCAAAAAGGGCGCAGTGAGATGGAAGTTGACGCGGCCGTCAATATTTCTGCGCGAGGGATGGCAACAAAGGGGGGGGGGGGGGGTGCTAAGAGAAAAATGGGTTACACCTTAATAGGAATCTCATGTCTGGGTGCCTTCCAGTCCAAACAAAAGATTATTACAGAGTGAGAATGTTGCCTGGGTGTTTTACGCACTCCTGGATGAGAACTCAGCCAAATCTCTGTGTGTGAGTTTCAGAGTGGAGAGTGGGTGGGTGGGGGGGGGCACCTATCAACAAATGTCAGAGGCGCTGTTGAGCCACTGTGGCATCCGTGACAGCGCGGTGTAGAAATGTCAATCAACATTTGATCCCCGTTTCTGTTATCAGCCTTCTATTTCAGGAGGACGCGCGCGAGATCCCTGTCATCTTTCATTCATGTTCAACCTCCATCCCGTCCGGACCTTTGTTTCAAGGTAACAGAGATCAGCTGCATCCATGAGGGAATGGGAAAACAAACAAACAAACAAACAAACAAGGATTAAAGGGCCACAGAGCCATTAAATAACTCAGTGTATGGCCATTTTTCAGACAAATATAGACTGAAGCTCGAATTTTCCCTCTCATCCAGGAACAGAGTCGTCTTATAGGCGCTACTGACAAAATATTCAAGACTTTTAAAAGTAGACGGATTATGTTTATAATGATGACATATTAGTTTACCCTTCTATAGAGAGTTATTTTACTGCCTCATCGGCTGATTTAAGTTTGACGTCAGAAGAAGTTACAGTCCCCGCCCCTGTTTAGAGCTGCAGGTTGCAGGGCGGTCATGCCCCCGGGCTTTACCTCAGAGTTTTCTGCTTGCTCTCCTTCTTGTTGAGGACCCCCGGAACACAGTTGGTGAGCTCGGTCCAGTCGGCGTGCAAGCCGCAGCTCCAGCCGGTGGAGAACCGCGAGAAGAGCCAGGTCTCCTTGCGGTTCGGCCGGTAGCAGGTACACTTCTTCTGGCCCGGTCTGCAGTCGCAGGGGACCTCCAGGCGGACATTCTGGACCAGGTGCCGGCCGAAGGTAGTCCCCCCGGTCTTCTGGATGTGCAGGAACACGATCACGTCCTCTCCTTTGATCTGGAAGTCGATCGTCCTCTCCAGGTCCCGGACGGGGAAGTAGTATTTCTTAACGTAGTGGGGGTCCGGAGTGGGGAAGATGTCCCCTTCGTCTTCCTCCGTGAAATAACCGTGCGGGGAGCCGAAATTGATCACCCCGGGGGCCACGTACTGATAGAGGATCAGCATAAAGCAAACGGATCCGACGACGATCAACAAGAATTTGCTGCTCCTCTCGACCATGATCCTTCCCAGTGCGGTTCCGACAGCACGCTACCATTTCCCAGTCAAGCCGACAGCGGAGAGCGGGGCGCCCGACTTCTTCATGTTCGCTCTCCCCCCCGTCAAGAGGGACTCGTTCTTCGGGACTCAGCAACGGCTCGTTTCGCGTCGAAACCGCCGGCGAAGTTGGAGCATGGTTCTCTGAAGACCGGTCAACACCGTGAAAGGCGCATTGTAAACTCGCGGAGAGCGTACACCCCCCCCCAGCAGCAGACCCTCCCCCGTTTACTTTCCCCTGGTTTCCAGTCAACACAACAGACGCATCGCAGCGCAGCTATGTACCCAGGATGCAGCGCGAAACCCACCTTTTCAACCTCTCTCGCTGCCTATCTGAAAGCCGAGCGTATGGGAAACTCGCTTTAATTTATTGGTTGACACGTAACGAACGCGTCACTCTCTCGTAGCCAATAGAATGGAGCCGTGGATGAATAGTTAGATAATAAGGGGCTGTTTGTGCTGATATGTAACTTAAAGTACACCGCATTCGTTGTGCTGTGGGGTTTTTTTTTTGTTTGTTTTTTTTTGGTGCTTTCCATAAATGAAAAGACGTACACCTACTTAATTAAAAAAAAAAAAAAAAAAAAAAAAAAAAAAAAAAACAGCTCAAAACAGAGTTTTGCTTCAACTCTCTCATTTTGTCTGACATTTATTTATTTTAATCTACACAGTGATAAGTCAGTATTCCATAATATTATTTATTTATTTATTTGTACTTGTTTGATATGTCATACTCAGATCCTACTTTAGTTAGGAATATTAAAACTCATTTTGAGTCCTGGTCTTACCTATAACACACACACACACACACACACACACCATGATTTATGTTGGACAAACAGACAGCTGTCAGCCAATCTGAATGTCTGAATATAAATGAATATGCTATATAAATTATCAATAAGTTACAAAATAATAAATAACATTTCAAACTCACTTGTTTATCCAAGTTTTTTTTTTTTTAAGGCAGTGGAAAAGCTTTTTGGTAAGATGAGCTTCCAATGTGTTCCATTTATACTCTGAAGTTGGAATTTCCGAGTTATTTTAACTGGAATGCCCCATGAGGTTGGCATTTGTACTCAGAAAGTTGGACTTCTGAATCCAGGATGGCTGCTGTTCCCATCGACAAAGTTAACACTGGGCTAATAATACAGTTTAGAACAGTTTTGTCTTATATTCACATTAAGTCAGACATACATATAGTACTGTTTACTGCTATGAATTTCAAATTAATGTCACAATCAGTTTTTTTTTTTTATTAATACAGGCTACTGAGTACCATAGGGTACTCAGTATCTCTCATTCAGGGTTTTCCCTTCTCCGGTCTTCCCAGCGCCAGGACGGCCTCCCCCAGTTATTCCAGGCACCACTGGTGTAGCTGTCAGTTCTGATCTTTAGCATCGTGAAATGACAAGAACATAAGCTGGAATTTCTTGGGAGGTTCAGCATGTCGACGTTCTCCCCTGTTCCATCCTCCATCAATCAGTGCTGTGCATCTTCTCTTTACAGAGAGATCTTCCAGTCACTTTACCCAAGTCACATCCGCCATGAATGGATAGATATGTAGCTTCTTTTCTTTGGATCTATGATGCATGTGCATCAGAATAGTACACCATGGTGGATTTAAAGTGAAAAATAGTGTAAAATGAATGATCTGAATAGCTTCTTTTGGCATATTCCATCCATTATGCCCGCTTAATTCTATGTAGGGTCACAGGCAGTGGCAGTTCTAGACCAATTTCACTGAGGGGGCCTGGCTGGGGCCAGGGGGTTTGATAGAGGGGCACATTAAACCCCCCGCCCTGCGATGGACTGGCGACCTGTCCAGGGTGTACCCCTGCCTTTTGCCCGTAGACGGCTGGGATAGGCTCCAGCAAATCCCCATGACCCTTCAAGGATGAAACGGGTATAGAAAATGGATGGATGGATTAAACCCGCGGAAAAAATCTTATTTGACTTTTTATTTTCATAAAACTTGTTGAACCATTGCAGTCATAACGTTACAGTTACGATGAAAAACAGTTTAATTGTCACAGTATTACTGAATTAAGTGCTGATAAGAGACAGTGTACCTTGACAGTGTAAGATCGTTCGTCGTTGTGGTAATTTTTGCACTGCTTCATCTGTTCGCGCTCGTTTTTTTCAGTGGTGCAGCGCACTTAAGGGTCCGACTATGATGTTAAGCCACGCACTTCAGTTCCACCTTCGACGTCAGCGACTCGGCGCTACTGTATAATCTACGTTCGGAGAGGGGGCCACAGGGGGATCCGGAATCAGTGCTACAGGGACACTGGCCCCTGTTGGCCCCTCCCCAGAACCGCTACAGGTCACAGGGATCTGCTGGAGCCTATATCCAAGCTCCCTTCGGGCGAAAGGCAGGGTTACACCCTGGACAACGTCGCCAGTCCATGGCAGGGCTGTTTTGGCATATTGTTAGTTAATTTATTAATTTTTTTTTTGTTTTGTTTTTTTCTACCAGTGATCATGTCTGCAAAAAGCGCCAAATGCAACTCGTTACTGCCACCTAGAGGGTAAAAATAGCACTATTTCGCGGTGCTCGAGTGACTGCCAAGGTCAGTCTGGAGGTGGATCAAACCTGCATTCCACCCGGTGACCAGCAGGGGACCGTGGTTCATGAGAAACGCGCCCACATTTACTGTTTGTATGCAACAAACATACAGACCCGTGAGTGATGTCATAGCGGCTATAGTCTAAGGCCAAAACGCACAAGATGTGCACAAAATAGACTGTCTTTTATTCAGCTTCCTCCATTTTCCAGCTCCATGTGATCCAGTCAACAACTTGCCCAATGCCCACATGTTGTTTGCATATCAAGCATGCAGCTGTTGTCATATTGTCACATTTAAATAACTAGAGGCTATATATTAGATTCGGTTTCAGGTTGCTTTATTTATACCAGTGGGTAGATTTATTTGGCTGCCAGATGATGACACCCACATTGACGCACAAACGTAACACGACTCGGCTCAACATGGCCATTAAACTGACCAAAACGCGACAACAAATGCGCTCATTGAAATAATCGTTTTAAACCTGCAGGTCTACCGAGGGCCCTCTCATTTAATGTCTCAGCAGTAAACACACTCGGCCACAAACGTACATTACACTCATGAAATGTTTTAAAATTGTGAAATGGGTATTTACTTTAAAGCACACAAAGGTTTTCTCTTTCTAAACAAAAAGAGAAACTATTCAGTTTTGCGGTGTCTGTTTGGAAAACAAAACCAGGAGAAATAAAAGGTGACCTTTTTTTCCAGTTGTGAAATCACCTACTATTCTTTCATTTCTGATTTTCAGTGTCAGATAAATTAATTTAGATGTAAGCCTGCGAGGGTTCAGCCCGGCTCGTTCTACTCGGAAGTTCGGTGGCCCGACAACCATGAGATCAACCGCCGCCTGTCGCTCACGTTGCTTCTCGCGTTGCTCCCGCTGGTGGTCAGCAAAGAGTCCAAACGCTCCTCTCCTCTCCAGCGCAGCCGACCAACATCCGTGGGTCATTTGAACGGATATCCCTGGGAAGATTCTGTAAATACTTATTTCGACCAGTCATATTTATGAATTCAAGAGAGAAACGTGTTTATAAACTGCCGACTGCAGTTTAGATGAGACTGGAACCACCAAAGCTGGCTGTGGTTCTGGTGCCTCAGAGGTTTAACTGTAATTTGTCATTCATTTGTTATTGCTGATTTTCCCCGTGATAACAGACTGCTTGCATGCAGTATTGCTCAGACACCAGACCTGATTCCCACGTTACACGCACCGGGGTCAGATCAGTGCATCAGCCCCATCAGCAGTCTTTAAGGTGTAAAAACTGCAGTTAGTTGAGACTGATGGCAGATTAGTAAAGAGATGAGGGTACATTTCAGCATCATGAGGTTTGGGATCATGGTACCATGTGTGTGTGTTCTTTCAGGCTGTGCGCTTGGTCACACTTTTAGCTTCCATGATTTCCCTGTTGGACATTAATCTCTGAAAATCTGTCATTGTATAATTTAACGGCAGGTGGGTTTTAGCCTCACCAGGTACAACAGGTAAATAACAAATATTTTCTTTCCCCTCCAGCTCTCTGAAAATCTAAGCTTTTTACTGAAATCTTAAAAAAAAAACAACAATAAAGCCTTCATGTCACCCCCTCTACAGGAATGCACCGTTCAGTTAATTAAATCATGATAATTTACTATTACTCTTTCGGTCTTTCTCCTCATTATCATGCTAATAACGTTGTTTCAAATATGCCTAATTAACTGTTAAAAGCTCACGGCTTTTATCCTTAGTAATAAGCTACTAGGTGGTTTAATTATTGCTCAAATTGTAATCAAGGTTCTCTCTTCAGGTCATTCAAGAGGGCGGCTGGTCTTGTAGACTTCATTCCTCACCAGTGAAAGGTTTAAAAAAGACAAGTGTGTAGTTGGACAAATCACAGCCTGCAGAGTTTTTACACAAGCTGATAATCCAGAGAGTTTGGAAGAGTCAAAAGGGTTGTTTGCACAAACTTCAAAATGGGCAGTGAACCCCCATAATGCAGTCTTCATCTACCAGTCATTTGTAGAAGTTGGTACCCCTTCTTCTGATCCTTTTTGTGTGCATGTGTGTGTAAAATCAAATGTGGCTGATCATCATGGGTCTTAGTGTCAGAGAAATCAACCGGTGAGCTCAAATTTAAACTGAACAGTAAAATTAGGAAACTTGAAATCTCTGAGCATTTTTGAGAACACAAGCAGTTGAAATAAATTACCATTCCTTAAAGTACACTCTGGCGGGGCACACCCATATGACACTTGTCTCGCAACAAAATCAATGAAAATGAATCAACCTGAGATTTAAAACGTTTCTTTCATTAATAATTGCACGCAGACTGAATGACTGAAGCATAGAGAAATATACACTAACAGACTTTATTTAAAAAAAAAAATGTGCATTGCAAATGCACCAAATCCCTTCGTGTCTTTTGTTATACGATCACATTTAAAACTTTTTTCCAGTATATGGGGAAGGTGGTGGTGGTGGTGGTGGTGGTGGTGGGGGGGTGATTTTGTGGGTAAATTCTTGGAGAGCTGCAGAAATGTGAACTATTGTTTGCAGCCTGTGTGACCTCGAACACAGTGCAAGTCCATTTTAACAGAGCTATTAAAAAAAAGCTTTCCGTTAATGCTGCACAAACCTACGCACAAAAACAAAACAACAAACAAACAAAAAAGCTGAACATCTGCTGCAAGATCAAAAATGGATATATATCTAACTTCAAAATGTTTTGCTGAATTATGGGACTATAATATATAGGCACTGTGCTGGCCTACTGTCCAAATGAAATGGAGTTCGCCTTTTGCCTTTTTCCATGATTGACATTGAGATTAGCTGATCAAACTGACAAAGTACATCCTGTTTGATGCTGTTCGATCCCCCCCCCCACACACACACACATGTTGCCACATCTCTCCGGTTTAACACGTCTCTGAACCGTGTCACATAGGTTAAGCATGTCTTGCGTAACAAGATCCCCGTTTGGCTCAGTCATGGTCTGGAGTGCTTGCACCTTGACAGAAAACAGTTTTTCCCGCGATTATCCCAGCGTGATTGGATCTGAGCTGGGGGGGGGGGGGGGGGGGGGGGGGGGGGGGGGGGGGGGGGGGGGGGGGGGCAGGCGGCGTGTGTGAGCCAGTCTCTTGAATTATTCAGCCTCCGTATTTACATGTGCTGTACTCACACTGAAGCTGCATCCGCCTGTCACACTGCTGTTAAACACACTCATGATTATGACTTGTGCCTTGCCTCTGGCTTCACCCCGTTGTATTAAATACTGGGAGGTTTTTGGGAGTGTGTGTGTGTGTGTGTTCGTAATATTAATGCTGTGCGCGTGCTTACTTCTGTCTGTTTATGATTGTACACTGTCTTGTTTGTGCTTTGCTCCCGCCATGCGTGGTGCCATTATGAGCGGCGTTACTTAAAGAAGATGGATGTCAGTGAGTCTGATACCCTCTGGCTCCAGTATAGCGATATGACAGTCTGTTTATCATCAGAGCCAGTTTATTGTTACTTTTGCATAATGATCCAGTTTAGACGGATGTTTCTTCAGTCTTTCCAGAGGCTTCAAGCCGAGCATTCAGTCTTGCCTCACTGTTTCTCATGAAACGTGCGGCCTTTTGATGTTTGTGCTGTGATGAAGACGTGCCATGGGGGAGACAAGTACAAGGGCGCACCCACACGCAAATACATTTTACCTGTCAAGGTGAGTCGATACATATTCCCAATTAACATTTTTTTTTTTTCCCTGTATTCATGGATGAACAGCTGGCCTGTGGATTGTATCTGTTTCTCATGTTGACGCAGCTGAAACTGGGTTCATTCGTGGTGCACACGTCTTCTCCCGACATTGTATTGATTCATGGGATTCTGCTCAGAGGCACTAATGTCTGCCGCACACACACACACACACACACACACTCACACGCACACGCCATGTTCAGACATGCTCCGTCTTTATGCGCTTTATTGTGTATTCAGCCAGCAGCCAGGACCAAATACCGTTGAGTGTGCAAAATACAAAAACAGGGCGCAGGTTTGTTTATTCCTTCATATATAAACAAGTAAAAAATAAGTCTGAAGAATTAGATATCTGTATTCATCATGAGTCCTTCATCCTGATCCTCCGGAGTGCTGCAGACACAAATGTTTTCTTTGGATGTGCCTGAGGGAAAGTGCATGCCTGTAGAAAGAAAACAAAACTTGGAGCCGTGTATTTCCAACATTCCAGTCTCAAAGATTTTTTTTTGTTTTTGTTTTTCTTTTAGTGTATGCTCTCGAGAAAACGGAAACGCAGAGGAAGTTGATAAGGTGCCCTTACATCCTTGTGAGTCATTACACATGAGTCTTGATTTGTGTTTATCTGAGAGCGGTCATGTCGAGCGGCAACCGTCCATTTCTGGGTTGAAGCCCAACCTGGAAGGAGGTTTTGTTGCAGTTCCTCGACTGACCACTAGGCTCTGACTCCAAAGCAGTCTGGCTTCGATGTTAAAATGGCCAACTTTGCAGCCGAATGAAAGAGCGTGTTCAGTTACATTTGACGTCTGAGACGACTGTTCAGGGGGTGAATTTCTTTGTACCACGTCAGATAAAATTATATGAAGCGATAAAGCTGACCAATCAGATGGTCGGACGTCATTCGATTGACAGCTAGCCACTGGCACCAATCAAAAACAAATTTAGGAGCATTTCATAACTACTTAGGTTAACTGTAACATGACTGTAACATGACCTTGGGCCCGCAGGTGGCGCTGCATTAAAAACAGGTTAGGATTCTCTACTGGACACCACCACATGGGTTCATGAACACTTCCTAGCTTAGCCATCTGGAAGGCTCCATCAATGCTGAAGATTATATGGAGGTTCTAGAGCAACATCAGGTCCCATCCAGGCAACATCTCTGTCAGGTAAGGCCTTGCAGATTTCAGCAAGACAACGCTAAAACACATCCTGCATCCATGACAACAGCGTGGCTTCATGGGAGAAGAGTCCAGGTGCTGAACTGGCCCGCCTGCAGTCCAGACCTTTCACCAACAGAAAACATTTGGAGCATTATATCATGACAAAACCTGGCAATGAAGGTCCAGGACTGTTGAGCAGCTGGATTCCTGCATCAGACAAGACTGGGACAACATTCCTCTCCTAAAACCCCAGCAGCTGGTCTTCTCACTTCCCAGATGTTCACAGACAGTTGTTAAAAGAAGAGATGCTACACAATGATGAACATCACCCGGTTTAAACTTCTTTGAGACGTGTTGCTGCCATCAAAAGTCAAAATGAGCTGATTTTTTCCATGAAATGGTAAAACGTCTCAACATCTGTTTCATGCGTCATAAAGGACGTATTAGATGTTTCACAATCTGATCTGTTCTTCATGTTCTGTTGGGAGTAAACTATTGGTCTGTGAGATTAGCTTTTTTCGGTGGCTCTTTCACTGCCTTCATTGTTGGTCATTTGCACTTTTGTGATGGCAGCATTTATGAGCGGCGCACGAAGGTTCGAGACCAACATGTGCGGCATTCAGGACATCTTTTTAAAGAGACGACCGTGCATTCCTTTCAACGAGACGGCGTATGAGCACATTCTGCTCTTGTTACAAAGTCATGGCTGAAGAGAAAAGAAGAGGTATGCAGCAAACACAGCCCGTGTGTTGCTGCGCACCCTCCACCTGTTTGCAGGAAGAATGGGCCAAAATAGCAGCCCAAAACCGTCCTTCCTTCAGTGCCAAAACATCTTAAAACTATCGGGAGAAGAATGACAAGACTGCAAGGTGATAAAATCTTTCTTGTTCTAACTTTGTTGGAATGTGTGTCACGATTGAAATAGTAATAACAGTAATAATAATAAATGATGTTGCATAATTTTGGTGTCTCTTTTGTGTTAGTTCTGTATTTTTATATTTTTCTTGTTCCAGTAATTTTGTGCTCCTGTGGAGCTGTTTGGATTATTCTGCTATTGATTGCCTTTTCTCTGAACGTTGTTTAGTGTCCGTGTTGTTGTGGCATCTCTTTTCGTTGCTTTAATTCTCTTTGTATCATTCTCGTCTTTGAATCATTTTGTTTTGGACACTATTTGTACGAGTCTTTGTGCATGTAGGGCCATTCAGTAATCTTTCCAAGGCTGGGCGGGTTGAAGAGTTTACATCGTCTGCGCGGTGATATTAGCATTTAGAGGTTCTCTGTTGAAGGTTGCAACAAAGAGACTTCAAAATTACATTTTTACTCAGCTGTGATTATAAATGTACGTGCGTAGGTGTGTCCTCGAGAGATTGTTTGCCTTTATCTCCTGTCAGTTACGCCTGTACAATGATTAGTCAAGACGAGCAGCGTGTTTATGAGTCTCAGGGCTCGTGGGCTTCTTTTATGAATTGTTTTGTGCAACTTGTTTGTAGCTGTTGTTCAAGAAACTGGTGTGAGATGAGATTTTTTTTTTTTTTAATGACCGAGCTCTCATCTCGTCAACACCTTCCCATAATGATTTTTTTATATTCAAATGTATTATGAATCAACTTAATCATAGCATCAGAGGTGTGCCGGAATACCTTAATAACTATCCTCATGAACTTTTTAGATTTACTTGCTTAAAATATGTAAAAGTCCTGCGATGAACTGGGATGACAGGTAGGACAGGAAGGCTCCAAATTGAGGGTACTGAAGATGGATGGATGGATGAAAATTTATATAGTCTCTTTTCACCCTCCTTTGGCGGTGTGACAGCTTCTCATGAGAGATATTTTGCCTCAAGGTATGATCATGGCATCAATTTTGCGCGGTGCACTGTTGTTTCACACGTTTTGCACTCTGGACCACGTGCAGGCCTTGTAATCTACACGGCCCATTCAGGGGTATGGCTAAAGCCATTTACATTGACATAAATTTGGTCTCCGTTACAGTCTATCACAGATAATTTCCTTTTGCAAATTAGTTGCACATTACCCTCATCTAACGGGGCTGCAGTTTTAGCTCGAAGGCGATCTCCTGAGGCTCTATTTTTTGATTTATCCACTCAACAACCACATCAATCTTTTTTTTTTCTTTCCTAACTCATGAAGGAAAACATCTTGAAGGGTATTCTCAAGTTAAAGATGAGCATGCTGCAGGAAGTATTCAACGCTCATGTGACATACTGCTTCTGTGGGAATCTCCATCATCTCTGATGTAGCTGCAAAACTCCCCCTTCAGGTGTTTGTTTTTGATTTTTTTGGAGCATTATTTGCCTCACATGCATTGAAAATTTTGAAATGGATTTATAATGATAAAATATGATGTAAGCTATTATTTAATTATCAAGGCCAGTGATGTAAAAAAGCCAAGAAACTGAAGCCTGGTGTGTCTGCTGCCGTCAGTTTACTGGATGAAAACCATTGAGCGCTGCTTTCATGTTTGAGTCACAAGGTTCTTTGCAACAGTGTGTTTTTGGTTTCTTTCTGAAAGAACGGTCAAGGCCGTCCTAGTTTCAAAGAGATGAGGGACATATTGAAATATTTAGAGTTCATTCATCTCCTTTAATGCCTGCCATTAAGATACTTCTGGATCATCTCCGTCAGTTTGGAGCCTTTGTAAGCCAGAGAGACTGTTCAGCTGCACCCAAAGTGTCTGTCAGATCATCAGAAAGCACGTCAGCCCTCTTCCCACTAACCTTCCGCCAGTTTGACAGTCAAAGACCTTTCATGCAGATGTGAGAAAGTCTGACAGCAAAAGTTCAGCCTTTTTTTTTTCCCCCCAACAAAACCTTTTTTTTTTTTTTGTTATCTTTGTGTAAGGGATTTTTGATCTCCCTTTGAGAAGCTAAAAACACTTTTGCCCTTAAACATGCCCAGGCCCTAATCTTCCCGGTGTCATTCATCAGACTGCGCTCAAGCATTCCACCGTGTTTACATTCTTGAATGCCTGCGCTTGTGTTCACTGTATTTCTTTTTCCCCTCAGAAGGGTTGTTATTTTCCTGTGACAGGTTGACCCCTGAACTCTGCCAGAGGACATGTGGTTTCTGTGGGTGTGGCGCGCTGAACGCTTAATTCTCTCTCACAGACATGAGGGATTAAAGTCTACAGACGGGAATCGGCTTGTCTTATGTTTAGTAAGGTATAATAGTTGTTAATCATCAGGGGTTTATCAACCACGTTCAGCATAGCTGTCGTCCACTGTATTGATTTATGGAGATAACTTTGGCTGCACAGCTTAACACAAAAACATGCATCTATCTGGTAAATCAGATTTAAAATCTTAAATTAATTTTACAGGGACGTTTAGGTTTGCACTTTTGTACAAGCAGGTTTCCATTCCTCCCTCCCTGCACAGAGCAGACATAACTGATACCTGCTTTGTAAAGGAATTGCCCTGTGATTGGTGCAGAATAATATTGAAATCAATATCCATTTTCTCTGTTAACGTTTGCCTTTAGAAATTTAGCTGGTAAAATGGCAAAGGACTCAAATAACGAGAGCTCTTTGTTTGAGCGGAGCGTAATCTGATCCAGTTCTTGGAAGACAACAGACGACTAATGGAGGCGACGTAACCTCACACGGGCTCACTCGTTTTTGTCCCGACTCACCCCATTCTTTCGCTCTTTTTTTTCTTTTGCCACCTTCTCTTTCTCTGGTCGCTGTGTCCATTCTTTCTGTCACCGTAAACCACCTGGCATCCCACTCTCACAAAGAGAAACGAGCGCTATCCCATATCACGCCGCACGTCTCATTTAAAACATATGGCCGGGAACGGTGGCGCTGTCGGGGTTTTTCACTTCACCTCAGTTTCACCCCCTCGTGTGTTTTTAGTTTGAGCTTCACCCTACCTCCTTCCCAGCGACTCGGCTTCCGCTTCGTGTCAGTTAGACATCGCTGGCACGACTAATTGGCAAAAGGAGTATTGCTCCAAAGATAGCAGCAGAGTCTGGCTTCGGTTTATTGTCTCTCTGCCACGAGCAGATTGCAGATTGTAACTGAAGCTCATTTTCAATCGCGCAATGAACTTGCCAAGGTATCATCTCAGGCCCGGGAAACAAACGCTGCCATATCAGGGCACTTACAGTTGATTAGGGTCATTTGTGACCACTGGGAAGACGGAGTGGCTTATTTTTAGGGTGTTCCAGAAATATGCAAGGTGTGTTAAGAGGAAGAGGAGTATTACCATTTATTCTTGTAGTTTATTCTGGCGGGAACACACCCAGGGTTAGGGACTGTGGGAGGAAGCTGGAGTACCCGGAGGAAACCCATGTAAACACGGGGAGAACATGCAAACTCCACGCAGGAAGACCCCTGCTGAGGTTTGAACTAGAGACCTTCTTGCTGTGAGGCAACAGAGCTAACCACCAAGCCACCGTGCTGAACATTGAACTCTAAAAGGTTTTCTGCTGACGTGCAGCTTCTCTAAGACCATTACATTACATGTGTCTTTGCCTCTTGGCATAGTTTTAGCACACACCTGAACGCACCAGACCAGCAACATGCCAAAACATCTGGTTTTGTAGAGGTCTGCACATCTGCTGATGGTCAGTTCATCAGTGGCTGATGATTAGCAGGACCAGACCTGCAATGTACCTCAGCTTCTTCTTCTTCTTTTTGTTTTGTTTTTATTCTGTAAACTATTGCATGGCAAAATAAGTTGTATTTGCCTTGTATAATGACTCACTTTTGATTAGATGATCTTTTACTGTTTTAAACAAAAAACATAGGATTCAAAGAATAGGTTAAAAAAAAAAACGGCAAAGACAAAATAACTCCGAGTTGAATTTTTAGCTGTTAACACACACACACACACACATATAAAGCAAAGAATAAAAAAACAATCAAAATCAAGAAGAATTTAACAAGAATGTTAAAAATTGACACCAACAGTGCTGCAGCAGTCCTTCTCCTGAACACTTCATTTTAGCTCATGTCTCTATAAACCCCCCCAACTCCCGCTGAGAAAGCTCAGTCTGCCCTGATTGCTCGGCTGATTGGGAAGAATGGTACGGAGCTGGAGTCTTCTCTGGGAGAGAACTGTGTCTTTAGGTGTGGATGTGAGGCTTTGTAACTTTACAACCTCTTCTATAATAGTGTAATGATTGCATCTTGAACCTCACTGCTGTGCATTTTTACTTTTGCATATCATTACATGTGGTGTACTGTGAAGAACAACACCTTGCCTGTGAAAAAAAGGAGAAAAAAATGCTTAAAATAAATGTAAGTGACATGTAAAATATGCCTGAGGCGAATGTAGTTTCTTGTAAGGTTTTTTTTTTTTTTCTCAGCGTTCATGCTGAACCTGTTTTTGCGCGGGTGCCCTCTAAGTATCCTCTGCATTGTATCACAGAGTCAACAAATTTCAAGTCTGTACAATCTGATTTTAATTAAATGAGCGGAAAATGCCATTCACTTTGGAAAGTAGGACACATGCAATCTCATGGTCTGCTTTAGGAACTATGGGATAACTGGAGGAATATTATCTAAAACATAAACTTCAACATGCTCCTTTAAGACAAGTACAGTCTAGAAAGATGAAGGCTTCAGTCAACTTCCACCTCAATCACACAAAATGCTGCAGCAGATGGCTCTTGAACGACACTCATTTTACCCCGACACATTTTTTTCTTTTGTGTGATTTTTTTTTTTTTTAACTCTATTGTATCAGATGGACAAAGAAGATAAAACTGATCCCATGGTGGATTTTGAAATATGAAAGAGTGCAGAGATCCTCCCCTCTTCTCATCCTCCCTCCCTCTCTCTCCTGCTGCCTCTTCTGCCTCCTAAGTATAAGCAGATTAAAGTTAATGATCTAAAGTGAATTAGATATTTAATCATCTTATCATCTTAGCGTGGTCAGGTCATAACTCTGCACTGATCTGAAATCCCGTCTGTTTGACAGCACACAGCGGGAGCACAATCAGCTGTGTTCAGAGGTCAGTTTGTAGCCTTCAGTAGGTTCCACTAAATCAATTTATAGATTGAGAAATTAAATTCACCGCCATGATTTTTTTTTTCACCCCCCTCTGGCTTCTCTGATTCAGCACGATTCAAAAACGATGTAATTAAGGACAAATAGTCCACAAGTAATGGAATTGACCCTAAAAGATGAAAAATAACCTGAGAGACGCCTCCACTGGATCAACTAATTTCCCTCCTTTTTTCTTCTTCTTTTTGTTAAAAAGCCTCTCTCCTCCTCGCCCCCTCTGCAACGCTCTCCGTCACCCTCCAGATGAACTCTCACTGATTGAGGTGCGAGCACTCCGATTTTGCACATTCGACCGCCTCTCGCACACTTGCCACTTCCACGACCCTTTTCTTGCAGTTTTCCCTCAAGTTTCCTTCTCTCTTAACTGAGCTTGATATGCCCTCTTTAGCTATTTCCATCCTAATTTCATTGCATCATTTCCTTCCATATTCAATATGTCTGGATTTATTTCTATCTGATCTCGTCTCCCGTCTTAACGCTCTCTTATCTGGAAACTTTAAATAGAACAATGCAGGCACATTCATGTTCATGGTTTGTTTCTGTGCTTACTTTGAATTATAACCTAAACTCAAACTCAAACTGACCATTACTCATTCACTACCAAAGGTACATTTGCTGCTGGATCTCTGTGATGGCAGAGAGGAGCGAGATGAAAGACACGCTGACATAGAGCAAGAACCACAATGATGTTACTGCAAAGAGATAATGGATGCGAGAGCACAGTTGGGTCCTGTAGATTTTGAAAGAGAAAACGCTCTGTTTCAACACAATCACAAAGAACACAAACATCAAAAGGGCTGCAGCCTGTCAGCCAAATGCCGAAACAGCAGGTGCACGCACCTAAAGCAGAGTCTGTGCCTCTCACAGCCAGCCAGACTGTCAACCCAATTTTAAGCGCACGCATATGCATAAGCAAATGCAAAAAAAAAAAAACCTCAAATACACCCACAGAGCAGTACCTGCAGACATTCATGCACAGTGGGGGCAGAGTCCCGCTGCTGCATCAAGTGAATTTGTCAAAATGTCTCTTGTGGAGGCAGCCACATGCTCCTTCCTCAACAGCCAGCCAGATAAAAGCTGGGAATAGTAAAACCTATGTAGAAAAAAAAGAAAATGATGCAAAGGTGTTAGCATTCACACAGACTTTGAGGAAAGTCTGGTGCGAGGTTGTGTCTGCAGCGTGTACAGCAGTGGCGGCTGGTGAAAAAAAGTCTTGGTGGGGCTGGTGTGCCAACATTTTCACCTGCCTAATCTAGCATAAGCATTAAAATGAACCGTCGGAAAATGACTACAGGTCCACAATAATAATTTAATTTCAGTTTCCAGTTTCACTGAAGAAGTAACAATTTACACCTATTTTATGCTATCAAATACTATACAATTAAGGGATAAATTGTCCCTCTGGAAGAATGCTGTGCAGCCTCTCCAATAAGGCACCAGCTATTGAATCCACACAGCTGTTGAGTAGCTAAGAACCGCTCCTTTATATTGCTGCGTCCATCAATGTACCTCAGTACCAGGACTAGCTGACATCATGTCCCCACATTGCTCATTCAAAAGCACCACAAAATTTAACACAATTGATTATCTTGGTTAAAATATTACGGTTTTTATCTACCTCTTCATAGTGCCTTCTTTCAGCAGTATGGTGCCCATCATCTAGCTGCGTTGCTATGCTAATCTTTCCGAGCACTGCTAGCTTTACGCAGTTTTTCCTCCGTCATCCATCTCGCAAAAGGGTACATTAATAATGATTTCACCGAATTAGGTGAAAGCTGCTCTTGAACTCCAGTTGTCACCGCCGTCGCCGTCTCTCTTCCTTGTCGACATAGGACAGTTTGGGAGTCACTCAACGAAATAAAACTACCGCTGGCCCTTCAAGTAGCAATCATAAACCTTCACGCATTTTACGTAGCAGTTGGGGCTACATTTCCAGCGCCCCATCGGCGTTAAATTTGGTGACGTTGTTCGGCCAATTATCAATCATTTTTCCCTAGCAAGATTGGCTATTTAGCAGCAGGTCAGGGGCGCTTTGCCGAGTGCCCCGTGAGAGAACGATGCACTGTAGGTCGGAGGAAATTCACTGTTTAATGAGTGTCAGTTGGTGGAAATGTTGTTTAAATTATTTAAATCTCATGTAGGCACACACATACTATTAAGTAAATCTGATGCTGATCAAAAAAAAAAATAAATAGAAATAAAATAAATATTTTTCCCCTCCACAGCTGGTGGGGCAGAGCCCCAGCGCCCCCTATGGGCCAGCCGCCTCTGGTTTACAGGACATCTTCGCTGTGGCTCTCTTCACCTTATTTCACTTCCCACTTCACAATTAGATTAGTGAGGAAGAAATTAACTATTTCATCATGGATGGCGCAAGGAAGAGTGATCAAATCTTCTATTTATGTTGTGTTTTCAAAAACTGTTTAGTTCTTAGATTGTATGCAATTTTCATAATATGCAGCGATAATGTCTCCTACTTCACAGCACAGCACAAATGTATACTTTCTTCATTCTGAAACCAGTGCAGAAGCAGCACAATTGGTGGAATCCCTGCAGATAAAGTAATGACGCTCTTTAGTGCAACTCAGTCCACTTAATTTAGTCTACATTAAGCTCCGGATGAAATCCATCGTTGAGGCATGTTCTCCACATATTTCTCATTACCTTGTTGATGAGAGCAAGATTTCCAAACGGAAACGCAGCACGCTCTGACTTATTTTCATATTCGAACATGTTTCACAAAAGGTACGGAGGAGAAGAAAAAACAAAAAACCAAAACAAAAACAAATCAGAGCTCTATAATTTGTGATTCTCCTGGTAATTACAGTGTTTAAGTGTGACTGATTCACAGCTTTTTCCGCCACCACCAGTCCACAGTAACCACAGAAAATAATCCAGACTGCTGCAACGCGTCAGGCAGAGTTCACTCATCCATTTCTGTCCCCCCCTTCATGGCCAGAATGCTTCACCTGGCAGCCTGCAGATGTTCTTTTGGTGTCTGGTTTTAAATTAAAACCCCTCCTTTATCATCTTCACACATGTGCAGTTTTGGTTTCAATAACTGCACCAGTGATATTCCGGGTCCACGAGTCCACTGCTGGCCCCTTAAAGTCATCCGTAAACCGTATCCTCATGGCATTTCATGAATCATGCATGAGTCCTTTCTTCACTTTTTATATTCTGTAAGAGATGTAAGTAAGAAAAAAAAGAGAGGATACGATTCACCATTTCAGAGGAATAAATATACATCCTGGGCTCCAAAAGCACCGTCTTTATTCCTCGTGGTTCGTCGTCCAGATAAAAGGTTAATTAGTTAACGTTTCCTTTTTCAATACAAATCAAATTACAATGAAACACTGAACTAGCAGATGACGTAGTGTTGCTTCACACAGTCCACGAGAGCGCATGTCAGGTGAGTGCTGCTGGTTGTTTGTTATGTTTGCCTCTGTGGTCCTGTGACGGACTGGCAGGTGGAGAAAATGGATGGAGGTGTGGATGAACGAGTGGAGCGAGGGGATGGCAGGGCAGTTTTCCTCTGTCCTCAGTAGAGCCCACTGTTCAGCTGAGGATAAAACCGTGGAAATAAGACCGCTGAAACAAAAACACATTGCGTGCTGCGCACACTGCACCTCACAGGATTTTTAATGAGCGTTTTTTTTTTTTCCACACGCAGGTGTGTTCGAAAAAAGGATTCAAACCGGGTGAGGTGTCCCACTGGCAGCTACGGTGAAAGATGAAAGGAAATGGTTTCTTGTTGCTGCATCTGAATAACAGGCAGAAATGGACTTGCTCATAATAAACCAACGGCTAGCTGAACCGCTGGTCTTCCCACTTTGCTCGCCGTCCAAACGCTGCACAAGCTTGGGGATAAATACAGGGGTGACTCACGAATCTGATCGCTGGTGAGCTCCACGTAAACTCTTGACGGTTACATGGTTTCTCAGGATGACATCATCAACACAGGCCAGTTTGGCCTTTAACTACCCGCCTAGGTAAAACTGAATCGTGTTTTCCTGACTAGTCGGTGTTATGATTGTAGGTGAGGTTTGTGCTGCATCTGTTGCTCTGTCTTGTGTTCTGTCTTGAGAGTGCTGATTCCGACATTTTGGTTTGTCTGTGTTTTATGTTTGCAGAAACTTGCCAAGGAGCTTCAACTGGGAGCCAGCTGAGTAACATTGTCCTGAAGAAACAGGAAAAGGAAGTTTATAGGAATCGGTTCACATTTTATCAGTACTCCAAAAACTTTTCCCCATCCAACAAGAATATAACAAACTTTGTCAGGTTTAACTTTAATCTAAAAAAAAAAAAAAAAAAGAAACATAAATATCAAGAACATTATTTTCATATTTCATCAAAATATTTTTTTGTGCATCTATATAAAAAAAAAAAAACAACTTTATAAACTTTTTTTTTGGCTACTAGATTCCACCGTCAGACTTATTTTTTAAAAAATATAAGAGGATCAAATAGCAATTGTGCTTTTGAAGAACAATACAGTAAATCCTCACAGTTCGCGGTCTCAGCAATCACGGTCTCAGTACATCGCGAAGGTTTCAAAAGTATTCATCCAAAAAAAAAATTCGAAAAAAATCGAAAAAAATCGAAAAAAATTGAAAAAAATTCAAACGAAGGGTGCGAGGCCGAAGCGAAACACATCACAACAAGAACGAGTCTCAGGAAGCAACAAGAGCCTACACGGGATGCCCCATGAACGAAAAATCGAGGCCTGTGATTGGCTGCTACGACGGGCATTACCGTGGCGTCGGTTGTCTGTACGCTGATTGGCTGACACGCGTCACCGCATCTCCCATCTCAAATCTCTTGCTCTTGTGAGCCAAAGCCGAGTTTAATGCTGATACACACGGTGTTTCCATTCGTCAGTTCCAAATATTGCTTGCTTATTTCCATGATTTAGTGTCATTTTAAAGGTAACTTATTCACTGCCATTGACGTCTATAGACGTCAGTTGGGTCTAATATGTGTCACTGGGGTTGCTAGACAGAGCGTCACAATAAATATCAGAGTTCTGAACATTGTAGTTAGTGGTCCGATCCTCCAGATGGCAGCATCACCACTCTCTATAAAGGCGACAACCCTCCCCCCCACTCCCCTTCCGCCGGAGGAATTGCGAGTGAGAGAAAAGATGGTGCAGCGCATTCTGCTGCTGAATACGGAGGAACGGAACGAGGTAGAATCAAACTTTTTTTTTTTTTTTTTTTTTTGAAAAAGTGGAACTTCTCGATAAGTTGAGAGAGTACTCCACATCGCGGCCCCATTAACCTCAAAGTGTGAGGGTTCACTGTAACATTTTTTTTTTTAAATGAGATGAAAATAAAATCATATGTGCAATTACATTTCTAGGCAACAACAATTAAGTTCAATCAGTGCAGAGAAAATATTCTAACAACATAATTGGTCGGTAATGAGCCTGATTTTTCCACAACACATCTTACAAAAACAACAACAATGAAGTACAATCTGTTCAAGAGAAAAGAAAAGAAAATATCAGTTATTTGAGTTTCAGTGACTGCATCGCGGTATTAGTGGCTGTTTTCCACAGCACATCCTTTTATAAGAGTAACAACACACACGAGCTGTAGAGCTCAGGTACTCAAAACAACTACTAGATTTTAAGCAGTGAAACAAAATACTGCCAGTGTTTTTGGCAAGAAACACGCCTATTTGTGACTCTCATCATTTTCAGACGCTGCAATGAGCCTGTTTTTCACTGCACATCTTTCAAAATAGGGTTGCAGAACGATACTGGCACAATTCATCTTCAAAGTTCAGCTTGGAGCTATACATTTTTTTTTTTCCAAAGTCCAAAGACATGCATGTCAGGTTAATTGGTAGTTCTTAATTGCCCGTAGGAGTGATTGTGAGTGTGCATGGTCTACATGTGGCCCTGTGATGGACTGGTGACCTGTCCAGGGTGGACCACTGTCTTTTACCTGGAGAGAGCTGGGATAGACTCCAGCAGATCCCTGTGACCCTGCAGAGGATTAAACGGGTATAGATGATGGATGGATGGATGGAAAGAGTAGAAAAGCCAGTCTCACAGAGGCAGGGTGTGGTGCAGGACTGTTGCACCTTGTGCTGGGTATTTCTATGATTTAGCACAAAGACAGGGTGAAAAACATGCAAAAACACAAGGTGAACATAACTTCCACCAGTGACTTCTCAGAAAGAAGATGCGACTGCATTATTTTGATTTTATGTTTCTACTCTTAATAGCTATGTGAGACAACAGTGGTGACATGACACATCATGGTTTGCATCTCACTGAGTCTGAATGCCCAACATGAAAGATAAAATCCACCAGGGGTACACCTAAACAGCTCGTTGTTACAAAACAGTGTTTATTTGACGCCGCCCTTTTTTTCTTTGGAAAAAGAGTGCAGGCTGCAGATTTATAATGTCATCAGTGTTTTTCTCCGCTCAGCGGGATCTGTAGTTCACTGTGTTGGTGACTTTGTTTTGATCGGTGGCCAGTTTATGACCTCTTTGTCCCCGCGGTTTATCTCAGCATCTCTGTGAGTATTCTGTCTTTCTTTCTTTCCCTCCCTCTCTTTCCCTCTATCTGTTTATGGATGAGTAGTTACATCATTAGTATGCCATTAGCTCTGATCATTGATCCCTCCTGCAGATCTCCCCTCCTCCTCCCCGTTCGCTGACACTGAATTCTGAGGAGATCCGTGAACTTTATCACCTTCAGCGTTCTGGTTTCCTCCTCCAAATTCCCACTGGATCAGCACTTTCCTCCCCTCCAGACCTTTTCTAATTATCCCGTTGCTGCTTTTCAATAAATAATTACAATAAAGGTCATCAATCAAAACCGAAACATTGATAACTGAAGAGAAAGTCCAATATCCCCTTGGCAAAGCGGTCCTGCTGTCATAAATGCGATGACGGACTGTGTGCGTTAGTGTGTGTATATTGTGGTGTGAGCGTTTGTGGCAGCAAATAATTTTCACATAAATCATGTGCTATGAGATAGAATTGAAGCTACGGCGAATACGGCGCAGACATGAGCTGCTGTGATTAAGCTTTGTCAGTTTGTGTGTGTGTGTGAGTGTGTGCGTGTAGTTTTAAGATGATAAGGGGATACAAAAGTAAACAAAATATGATCAAACACTACAGTTTGACCAGGAATTAAGCTCAAGCTAAGCCCACACACTGCACACTAAGCGGCTCTATTGCATTTTGATTAGCACACATGCACACAAGCACAGACGCACACACACGCACTCATGCACCTGGATATGCTAATGTGAATCAGCAGAGACTGCTGTGAGGGGAGTATCTTTGGTGCCAGTGATTGGTTGCTATCTGTCTTGCCTGGAGGACTGGCAGCGTAGCCAGGGCTCCCGCCAGCCTCGGCCCAGAGAGGAGCTCTGATAACGGGGCGAAAATACGAGCCTTCCTCGGCGGCAGCCTGGACGAACTGCTGCCTCCGGGCTTCTGCTAAACTGACACTGCAGCCTAAATGAGTTTCTCTGCCTGGAAGCTCAGCAGAATCAAATACTGTTACACGCTCTCGCTCTGCACAAACCTGCACGCGGGCGCACGCACAAAAACGCACGTGTGCCACTCTGCATTTGCTCTCACCCATTCGTAGCCCAGCTTGGACATTTTCAGAGTGAGATTAGGTCATTGGGAATGAATGTTGTCTACTGAAAGAATGAAAAACTAGTCGTGCTTGAATGTGGGAACCCGAATACATCGGCCATCCTGTTGCTTATGGGGAAGTTGCGGTCAACATCCCAATACAATCAGTATAATTAGGGATGCATGATAATTATCGACCCGATAACTATCGGGCCGATAACAGGAAATTATGACGTCATCCCGATAAGTCGGATATCATGATGAATAGCCCCGATAACATATATATTTTTTTCAACACGGCAGTGCCTCACTCCCTTTGAGCCTTGAATGACCAGCAGTGAATGTTATGCTCAAGTGACGTCGGCATAATCAGAAAAACGATTTTATCAGTAAGGAAAATCAAGAATACCCCGTCATTCCAGAAAACAACTTGTTAACTTGGTATTCTCCCACATGATACACATAACAGAAAAAATAGATAAGGCTGAAAGAACGACGAGCAAACGAGGGAATGGAGGAATTTACGTTATACCTTGAATGCAGCATGCAGTTCAGTGCGCTGATAAAAACAAACAAACATGGCGGCTATTATATGTAACTTTGTTAAAGTTTCAGAAGAAGATAGTTAGTTGGTTATTTGTGACAAATGCTCCAAGCGAAGGAGGGAAAAATAGCACAAGCTTTAATACGTCAAATCCGATCAGCCACCTGAAACATAACCGTCGCTTCTATGGAGTTTTGAAATTGCGCTAACGTGAGCTAACATGAGCTAACATGAGCTAACATGAGCCAACGTCAGCAAGTCAGCAGCAAAAAAGCACAAAGTTTTCATCAAAACACATTTACACCTGAATTTAACCTGCAAATGTGACAAACACTCAATACCGAAAATGAAAGTGTTAGGCTCTTAGAGAGATGATGAATTGGAAGGCATGGATTTACTGAAGATATATATTCTTGGTGAAAAGTGTTGCAAAAACAGCTTTCTGTTTGGAAAATGTGATGGGTAGATCCAGGCATATCTTTCTGCAGGAGAGGAGAAAGACAGAGAGAGAGAGAGAGAGAGAGAGGGGTTTTCTAAAGGCATCACTGAAGAGACAGAGCATGAAACAGTAGGCATGTCTAAAGATAGAGAGGAGAGCTGAGAAGGATGGAAGGAGAAGGGGAGAATGTTAGTGGTGGGTGGCTAACCAGCCAGTAACACTGCATTTTAAACAGGTGAAACATGCGTCATCATGCGTGATCCTTGTCCAAATTTATGAGGACTTCTCATCATCAGCCACTGATGCAGGAGTCCTATTTATTGCAGAGCAGCTTCCTGCTTCTACGTATGTTTATTATGATGGTCTGCGGTGATTTCTATTGTGCCACGCAGACATTTTTATCGCTATTGGAGGCAGTCTCATCACAACACGTGTGACAGCTACATCCGTCTACTTGTCCAAAAGGAATAGTGTCACAGTATGTGAGATGGTAAGGTGCCCCTTGGCTGTTATGTGTGGGGTAGGGTCCATGTGACAGGATAGGGAATTGTGAACCTTAAACACTAAAATGTGCTCACCTCAACCACGTGTTTGTTAAACTTGGGGAGGTGGCAGACGACCCCTACTTCCTCTTTCAAGGCATGAGATGTAGTCAGCCTCTCTGTGTGCTTCTGAGGAAATATAATCTTTTAGTCTTTATACTGACAATATTACATTTTGGCTGTGACCCAATGTCGGTATCCCAATGTACTGTCGTGAAATTAGGGTGATCAACCTGTCAGGCTGCCACAGATCAATGTAAAAAGCCACAGAAAATAGAACATGCATGCTTTCAAGTCTTTTAATGACCGATTATTCGAGATGTGTGTGTTATACAGAGCATATAAACAGAACTGGACAAACCCATCTGTGACATCACTCATAGGTTTCTGAAGAGTAATTTTTCTGAGTTGCAGGGTATGCCATCTTGGCAGGATTTAACATTTATAACCCCAGTTAATCCAAATATAGGCAAATGGGCTTAACAAACAAACCTGGCAGTTGGAAAGCACCCATCTTAATTCATTTACCACAAGCTAGCTATTTTAGCAGTTTTATTTAGGAAAAGGCCTTTCCAAGCCAACCTGGAGTTCACTGAACGTGCAAAGCCCTAGGTATCTAAAGCGATGACGGCTTACTGTTATCACCATAGACCCGGGATATTCCTGCAGTTTGATCGAGCATTCACTTCTGTTGATGCAGACAACCAGTTGCGTCATTGATGTTTCCTGCTTCAGTACTTCAGCACTTCTTACTTAATGTAACTCGGAGGTCAAAATACATGGTCCAAGGCGACGCTCCTGGAAGTTATTGTTTTTCTTTTTTGGGATCACGGCAGAGAACGCCACAGCAGTGCCATCGGACATCGTGTGTTAGGTCATTAAATGAATGCTGTCTGGATATTAAGACTTCGTTTCTCTCATTTTGTCGATGTTGGAGATTAAAAACGAGAAACGCCGACCGGATATTTGTGAATCCTCCGTGACATTTGATGAATAGTTTTGTTGGATTGTCCCCCTTGTCCAACACAACACCACACACAAAGAGCCCATAACTGCAGCAGACCCTGACTGGTCACGTGTGTGGTCAGCTGCTGCACCGGCCAACACTACTGCCTGTAGCGTTCAAGTGAATATTACACCTCATGTACGTATCTCATATTTTTTTCTAAGTCATGCAAGACAAATGTGGCAAACAAATGCATGATGCAGGTGGCAGCCACGATGTGTTCACTTGCAATCTATAAACAGCAACTGTATTCCAGGCCATAGACTGAAATGTAGCCTTCATTAAAAAAACAAACCAAAAAAAAACAAAAAAACAACAAACCTTTTCCCCGAATTATGTATAAATTATGAATACATTTGTGTTTTTACATAATAATTCTCTATAACTCTGCTCAATGAGATACATCGAATTGTCATAGATGTGAAATCTAGGTATGGAGACCACAGCAAACTTCTATACCAGGCTGTAAACATGTTTATTTCTCCTGCAAAGTGATTGCAAAGTGATGATTTTCTTTTCTTTCTTTTTTTTTTTTTTTTTTTGGGGGGGGGGGGTGGGGGGGGGGGGGGGGGGGGGGGGGGGGGGTCAATGGAAATTGAAATTGACTTGCGTTTGAAATGAGCCCCTAATGGTGGCTTAAAATTTCATGATCATAATCATAATGTTCATTTAATGATCTGCATATATGATAATGTTCTGGCACTTGTGCGATGGCGACACTTTAGTAACTTGGCTGTCGCCTCTTGGTTGCAGCAGGGACATGTTTGAAACATGCCAGGCTGTGAAACACCGCAATGACCAGTTCAACAATTACCAAGTTGTTTTAAGTAACTAAATAAAGTAAATAAAAAATGTCTCCAAGCCAAAGCTATTTTTGAAGGCAGTTGAGAGTGTTCAAGTCTTTTTTGAATAAATCTTCAATCACATTCCTGCCAAGAGGCATTTACAGCACTTCTGTGACATGCTTCAATTATGTAGATGATAATTTTTAGCCACTGTTTTTTATTTATTTATATTTTTAACAGTGGGGGAAACTGAGAAGGCCATGGGAAAGCCTTCACTTGTGTGACATGAGATTTTTGGCTAATTTTTCCCTGCTCCACTAAATTATTTCCCGTACAACTGGCTGTACTTCAAGCTAAAATTGCACCCAAAATTGAAAATTTTAACTCTTTCCACCTGACTTTCAAACAAGCGCAGCGCTCATCCAGGTGGCTGTTCATTTGCGATGAATTTTGATGTGAGGAGAGAAATGTTTTCTCTATATTTGTACATATAGAAGAGCAGAGATGTGCACCTGTGTGCTAAAAGTCTGCTGAATCTTCCTGAAGATTCTTCTTTTACAGTCAAACGTAGTTTTGAATTGATTTTCTGCCAATTCTACAAGCAGTTGAATGGAAATGTTTTCTTGGTCCTCTGCTTTTCATCTTGACTTCCACTGTTTCTGTTAATTGACGGCTCTTAATTATGTCTCAAAGATGAAAAGTTTGGCTGCCTTGGGCTTTTTTAATGGTTGCTGTAAGCTACCCAGAACCCAATTCAGTTATAGAGATCTTGGTAAATTATATTTTAGAGGTCAGTAATGCAAAAATAATGGAAATTAGAATGTTACAAAACAATCATATTGTGTTCGTTATGTATTTTTATATCATCTTATTCTTCTTCTACGTCTTCTTCTCCTTCTTCTTTGTCGTCATCGTCTTCTTGACAGACTGGACATAGCTTTGGCGTAAGGCCGCCCCCCCACAGTCTGAAGACGTAACTGCACTCAAGGGCCGTCCCATTTCTAAAATCACAAGATAGTCCTTACACTTACTTTGGAGGGCCAAGATTGAGGGTTTAAGGCAAGGGTTGAGATTGAGGGTTAAGCGAGGAATAGGAACTGGCCCTTTCTTGAAGTTGCACTCATGTAAATGATGCAACTTCCTATTTTTTTCAACTCCATATTATATTTCAGGTTCTGGGCTAGGTGTTAGTTGATACTAAAAAGTTAACTAAACTGTTCTCAAACTGTTTCTGAGACAAAAGAGGCATGACATTTTCTAGATTTGCAAAGAGAAGGTCAGGTACTTTGGGGAAAACTGCTATTCTGTTATATTTCAGTTGCATTATACATTTTCTGTCATGGTTGAACCAGAGTTTTACTCTGATAAACCAAGTTTTAACTGGCAAAGCTATATGTGTATGTGTGTGTATGTGTCCCAAAAAGTTGATTGACTAGAAAAAGCAAAAACCAAAAGAAAATTTTCTGCGGGCATTATGAATCACAGGCTTTAACATGGGGTCTGGGTCTGTCCTGCTGCATCCTCTTGCTTGTACATGCCTGAAACATCTCCCGGGGGAGCTGTCTAGGAAGCATTCATCTGTAATCCTGAGATTTAATCCCGGATTAGATCTCAGGATTTAGTGTAGCAATATAGATACTTAGCTGATGAATTGATTATAAAATCACTCTTTTATGAGGTGGAAGCTTGGTTCACCAGTGTACAACATCATCTGCACTACTAACAAGGAAAACATCTGAACCAAGGTCTCAGTCATTATAACTTGCACACAAATGACACAACTGAGTCATCAAAATTCTCATGTTGCTGGAAAAAAAAAAGGCAGAAGGAGTCACAGAGGCTGCTTTAACTTCTCATTAGCTCGTCTTCCTCTGCTACCAGACGAAACACGGCTTAGGGATGAAAAAGACTAGAAATGCTCCAAACTGCCATCAGACATTAATTGCTTTTGTGTGTTTAACTGTGTTTGTGTGTGTGGCACTCTCATTAAAGGAGGTCTATGCGGGTGTTTACAGATGATTTTACTCCGACATCAACAGTAATTGCAATAGAGAAGATAATTACTCCAAACAAGCTAGGGGGGGAAGTCTCTTCATTACACCCAAGTAGCTGCTCAAACATGCCAAGTTAATTTTTCACGTCATATTGTTGTTCGCGTTCATGTGAATCCATGTAGCTCATGCTCCTCTCCAATATTTCTCTCAGTCACCTTTTTCTTGTCTTCCTCTCGGCCTCTTAATCCCAAAGAAACCGCCAACACCTGCCACAGTGTTTGCAGGCTAAATAAGATAATTAATCAGGCGCTGCAGCGGATGTCAAAACATCCCCATGTGTGCGTGCTCACACACACCACACAGACAGAGTAGGTGTTCTAATATGTTAAGGAAATAGCAGCCGTGACGTAAAAGCATCACTTAGATATGACTAAGTCATTCTCATCCTGCAGAACTCAGCGAGTGTGTAAATGCACTCCATTGTAAACTCATGAATTACTTTGCTGTAATGCATTCTGTCAGCCTGACCTTGGCAAAGACTCTGTCTGCTGTCCTGTAAAGCAGCTCGTAATGCTTGGCCTGTCGCAAATGCAACACACACACACGCGCGCGCACACACACACACACAAACAAATGATAGGGTACATTTGCTGCAAGACAAGAAGGGGAGAAAAGAAGAAGGGAAGACGGGGAGCCAGGTGAAAGAGCAGATGCGAAAGGCCGCACCACATCAGAAAATTGTTGACTTATTTACTCTGCTTCACCAAATATAATTAATTAAAGTAAACATGGAGAGTCTGAGACTGGCATTTGAGCTAGACTGCACGGTGCACGCTCAAGGAGGTTTGGCTCCTCTTAATGAGACATGAACTCTCCTGAAAGCATGAATAGTGGATTTCAGGAGGCTTTTCTACGTGTCAGGAAACTATATGCGCTAAGCCCAGTATAGATCCAATTCATGAAACATGTTTTTAGTGGCGCTCTGGTGTCGTGACGGGGTAGTGTGCTCCATGGCGGAGCAGCAGTGTCTGCTCTTTCATCCTTTTACTTTGAATGTCTTTGTTGCTGCTCCATTCACATTCATCCACTGCCGTGGTCGACTGTCTGTATTCATGTGCTAGCTGGCTTAACGTGGAAACCTTGAGGTCCCGAAACACAGAGAAGGTTTTGTTCTGGCGGGTCAGACAAAAGGTCACCGAATGCACCACATCCTTGTGTTGACTCGACACATCTTCTGTGTTAAAACTGAGCTCTCACCAGAAATAAGTATTCATTTATGCCTCCTTTTACTCAGAGCATTCACAAAAACGGGTCAACTCACAAACTTAGAAAAATATTTTTTTTTCTGATTTGTCTTTATACAACAGCACAATGGATTTGGAATAACACAGTCCAGATGTGATCAAAGTGGAGACTTTCAGCTTTAATTTAAGCTTTCAAGACAAATAAAGCAGGTGAGAGGTCTGGAGTTGATATCAGGTAATTAGCATTTGACAGCTGTTTGACTGGAGCTGCCAATATCAAATCCAAGGAGACCGCAACGTAAGTAAAGAGGTCATCATCAGACTGAAATAAAAATCAAGACAGTGGAGATAGTGTTATGACACGGGCATGTATGGCTGCCAGCGGAGTGGGCTCTCTGGTGTCTGTTGATGATGTGACTGCTGACAGAAGTAGCATGATGAATTCGGGGTTGTCTCGGGCTGCAAAACCGACAGGCTTTACCGCGCAGATGGATAATGACCCTAAACCATGCAGTGAAAGAAGCTCAAGACTTTTTGAAGGCAAAAGAATGGAATATTCTTCAATGGCAAATTTAGCCGCCTGATCTCAACCCAGCAGGGCGTGCTTTAACAGTGACTGAAGGCAGACAAGCCCATGAACTGTCACCGACTGCAAATGATGTTCATCCAAGTATTAAAAGTGATGGTGGATTAACAATTATGTCATTTTGTCTGAATATTTTTTTTTAGCCTTTGAAAATTGAGGTGCTTTGCTTAAAATGGCTGTAAATCCATATTTTTGTGAAACCTCTTCAGCTAATGTGGTGGTGTATAAAAGCAAAATTATAAAAAAAAAGTCTACCATTTTCAAAATGTGACTGTATATTTTCTTTCTTTTTTTTTTTTTAAACTAAAGGGCTCGAAAAGGCTACTCGCACACTCATACTCTGGATCTGCTGTATCTTAGTTTTCCTCCGTAGCAAATGCAGAGACAGATTTTGGGCTGCGTGCAGATTTCAGCACACAGGTGGGGCTGTCCAGATGTGGACACATGATGAAATATGAACAAGCCCCCCAGGCATTCATTAAACCCCTAAAACCAGAGGTTCGGCTCCCGGTCAAGGCTAGCCTCTGCCTCCTGTCACTCACCCTCATAAAAAAAACGTGAATGAGAAACTTAGAAATGAAGCCATGTCAGCACGGATGTGGCCCTGATTAACAAGTCCGTGACAGATGTTGGGGGATCAGAACATTCTGGCAGGAGGTGGGCTTCTGGTTGCAGCAGAGGATATCAGATGACTGGAATGCTACTATATAAGCGACCCCAGTGACAGAGGTCACATGCAGAAGACCTTCTTTGCAACCCGCTGAACACTAGAAACACCTGCTGAGTGTCCTCAGATGGAATTTGTTAACACAACTAGAGACAGATGAGGTGCAACAAAGATGCTACAGCAGGGGTGAACCAAGACGACTGGTCAGGATGTGATGATATATCATCACTGCCACCATCTCAGAGTGATTCCCATGTTTAGTAACAAGCCTTGATATCTTGAACATGAACCCAGCTGGCTGAAGATGGGAGATCATAATGCAGCTGGATGCTTCGAGCCGCTGCGACCCCCTTCAGAAGTGACAAAGTACCTTCAGAAAGTCCGCTGGAAAGTGTGTATATTATACCTACTGGAACCGTAACAGAAACCAGTGAACTGGTGCATACCACAGCGGCAGTGATCCCAGAGATGCTTGTCGACAAGATTAACACCGCAGGCTATAAGAAACATTCCCTGCGGAGAGGAAGGCTGGAAGCTAAGATCAAGACAACACAGAAAAAAAAAGTAAGACAGGGATCAGAGCAACTGAATGTCCAATGAAGAAATTTCCAGAGAAATATAACAAACTCTCTGTACCTGACAGATTAGAAGCAGGAAAAACAAAGACTCAGACCTCTGGCTACCTGACTGAGAAGGTACACTATAGAAGCAGAAGCCAGGAGAATAAAGTCTGCTGTCATGGCAGTGTTATAACATGAGAATAGACTCACCCAAGGCTGAGACTGAATAATAGTGGAAAAGGAATTGAGAGATAGAAAAAAAAAATCATAACATCTGTGCTCTGTGGGATCTGAGAGCTGGTTACAGCAGTCTGCTAGAGCAAAAACTGGTAGACACCACGATAGCAGAGTCAAATATGAAGAGATAGACAGCGCCAGGCCCTGACGTGATCCATACCTACAACTAACCACTCTGAACACGCAAGTAAATTGGACCCATTCAAGGTGCTGAACCCAAAGCCAGACTTTCTGAATCATAATGAGGGTATAATGAGGGCAGTTAATCTGCCAGGTAATAATCTGCTCCTGCACGACATGGAAGTTTCTGTCAGGCCTTGTAGTTGTCAAGATCAGGAGGCACACGGATCAATACAGGAGCTACAGACTGCTGGGTCTGCCACACCAGACGAGACCCCGAGAGCTGGCTGTGCAAGACAACTTAGCACACAAGGGCAAGGTGTAAGACGGATGTAATCTTACAAGGTGTAAGATGAATGCCCAATTCACATTCAGTTTGTGAAATGTTTAGTTACTAAAGGGGCTGTGAGACAGGCTAGCATCCCCGGGAGTAGGCTACAGCAACACAGTAAAATTTAAAAAGGCTCAAAATAAGTCTCTGAAGCATGTGCATTTTTTGGGAGGAATATAGCTCCTGATAGTCTGGAGGCATCACTCAACATTTTTCACTTGGTCTAGGGTTTAAAAACAAACAAACAAACAAACATGCAGACAAAAATAAGGAAAATCATAACCTTTTATTAGAGGGAATATAACTTGACTTCAGACAGAATACAAAATGTTTGGTTACTTATTGATTTTAATAATAATAATAATAATAATAATAATAATAATAATAATATTAATAATAATAATAATGGTAGTAGTACATTTTATTTGTATAGCACACTTTGAAGTCAGAGACCTCTCAAGGGGCTTGGACAATCGTATAGTATAAAAACAGAATAAAAAGAAAATCTATATCAATATGCAAAGCAACACTGAAATAAATGAGTCTTTAGGCTACTTTTGAAAGCGGCAAGGGAGTCAGACATCCTAGTAAAGTCAAGTAATTTATTCCAAAGTCTTGGCCCTAGGACGGAGAAGGCGCAGTGATTCCTTTTAATTCCTGATTATCTATAAGGGCATCATTACTCTCTTTCTATCGCTATTACGGGTATGTCGTTTAATTTTGACACATTTTGAAGTACGCATTGGCAGTGTTTGGGTATAAGCATAGAGCTTATTTCCCGCGTAGAATACCCAAAACCATAAGTCCCAAGAAACACCCCTGTATTGCAGCGTCTGCTGGTTTGGACTTTTGCCTCTCAGAAATGTTGCAAATTTGCATCAACCCCAGCCCCCCCCCCCCCCCCAAAAAAAAAAAAAAAAATTAAATAAATAAAATCAATAAAATAAAATAAAATAAATTAAATAAATAAATAAAACAAAATAAAATAATTAATTACATGCTAAGATTTGGTGCAAACTGATGTCAACCTATGAAAACTGGTAGCTTTGTTTCAATTCTGTCTCCACTCGTTTATAATGCTGGGCTTCTTTGTCTCTCTATTTCTAAATCTCTGCATTTTCTTTTTATGCATCGCTCCTTTAGTGGTGTTTTTGATTAATATTGATTCAGCCCTGACAGTTGAGCTACAGGGATGCCGCATTCTAGTAACTTCTAATCACATGCAGACTCGCACGAACCTCAATAATAAATCTAATTGCAGGCTCCACTTACAGCATCCCCGAATCCCGGCCCACAATTACAGCAGCAGTCTGGCATTATCAATAAATATGGGTGCCGTGATAGCGAACTGGATTCTTAAGAAATGAAAGATGCAAATTAATAATGTGAGACATTTTCTTTGATCCAGTTTTTGTCAGTCTTTGGGCTTTCTTACTCCTGTTTCCACTCCTACTTCCTTCGTTCTTTTCGTGCTTTAATATGTCACCTCATCCTCTTCTTTCTCAGCCCACACTTCTGTTTAAACTTTGTTTTCAGCTGTTGACTCAGCATCAATCACTGCAAAATCTAATTTGTCAAAGCTCAATGTAGCAGGGCCCTCAACCCTGCGCCGCTGTCTGTTTGTCTGGAGCCCCGCAAATGAGATGTGTGATAAGGCAACAGAGGGAGTTCTGCCGGGAATAAAAACAGACTTTTGCGCTTTGAAGTCGGAGCAGATCAAAAAACAATAGAGGACTCTTTGTGGTACAAAGGGAGTGCTCTCCCCTTCATCCATCTTTGCTTGTTTCTGCACCTTTTCTTTGCAACCTGGCTGTCACTTCGGAGCCGTGACATGTCACAAACAGGCCCCCGGCCCCGCCACAGCTACCTCCACGATCAACCTTCCCGCCTGCTCGTGTGCATGCGGCGATGTAAACAACAAAGAAAGAGAGTACAGCCTCTTTCTAAGATTTTACAAATCGGGACAGAAGAATTTTCTGGTCCTTATCAGGTCTTAAAAGGAGGCAGAAAACAGCAACATATGATGTAAAACTTGAGAGCATTTGTGAAGCCTTTGTGCTGGTGCTCATAAAAACATTCAGTATATGTATTTTTCTTATTAGCGATATGCTTTTGCAGCAGTTACGGCTCTGAGACGACCCTCTTTGATGTCCGTGGCACTCTCCCGCCGTCAAGTGTGCAAAGACTTTGTCACTGTCAGTGGCGATGGTAGGGAGGTACAGTACATCCCATCAGCCCACAACTGCCTTTCAGTGCAACCCCCCCCCCCCCCCCCCCACCTGTCCCATGTTTCCTCCGCAGGAGTCATTTGTCTTCTCTGTGTCCGCTGCAATGATGTGGGATAACGTTGGGGGCCAGTGAAGCAGACAGGGGAGTATTGGAATATCGATCCCCCTCCTCTCTCCCTGTCTTCCAGCAGGAATTCTTTTTTCCTGCCTGGGTGATAAAGGTACTGGTGCCGGCAGATTTGGGCTGCATGCATTCTTCTTTATACCTTTTGGTGTATGAGTCCAAGTTGTGTGTGTGAGGGTTCCAGTTAACTCTGCTCTCCCAGCTTCCACCTCTTCTCCTGCGGTGTCCATTCATCCTGTACATCCAACCCAACAAACTGGCCAGATTCTTTTAAAACCACAAAATCTATAGGTACAGGACTCTTTTCTTTTTGGTCAGGAAAATGGGCAGATCTCACGTTTAGACATCGGACAGCACTGACTCACCTTTAAGTTTCACAGAAAACAAACATGTTCCACGGTGAGCAGTTTGTTTCTCTTCTCAACTTTCCAGCTCTGTGAGATCAGCTTTGCAGCTATTATCCATCTGAAAACAAAGTACTGTAAAAGAAACAAGCCTGGAGTCCTGTTGTAAAAAATTTGTACAAGGCACTGACGTGTAGGCTGGGATGTTTTCCATCTGACCTGATGCTGTAATGTGGCTTCACTGCGACTCAAACTGAGTATTATGAAGGCAAAAACGTGCCCGTGCTTTCAAGCTGTATATCAACATGGACATACTTTGAGTGAAGCAGAACATGTAAAATTGAAAGGAAAAAAAATATTCTATTTATTTATATTTTTATTGACACAAATGCTGTTTTGTTTGACAAAGTGAAATATTTTAAAGATGCAAAAAAAAAAAAAAAACAAATTCAGAGAAAAACTGGAAAAATAGGAGTTCAACTTGACACGCTGGTTAAAGTGTTGGTGGTGTGGGGGGGACTTGGAGATTTTTTTGGCAGAAATATTTTGAGGATCACAGGTACAAATCAACTTCACAAAACGGCAGAAGAGCTCCTTTTTTTCAGCTTAATAGTGGAGGCTCTTTGATCTGTCTGACCCCTGTAAGAGGACGACTGCAGAAATAAAATACAAGAGATGAAGGAGTGTGGAAGTGTTCTTAGAAGAAAATTTTGATTTTGATTTAGGTGATAGTTTAAAAAGGAAAAAAAAAACTATCCAAGACTAATGATGCATATTTGCCAAAAAAAGAATAATTTAATAAATATCAACTTTTAATCTCAAATAATGTCAACATTTTATCAAAAATGCATCATTTTTCATTTATGGGAATATTCGTGCTCATTAATCTCTTTTTTCGCAGATATTTTTGGTTAAATCTACCACTTCAATCTCATAAAATGCTTTTTTTTTTTTTTAATCTAAATTTTTTTGTTAATTTTTTCTTTAATTCTTCAAAAACAGGGCAAAAACTGAGTAAGATTCATCATTCAACAGAGTGTGTGCTCATTCTTGGCAACGATTTACACAATATTTATGCAGGTTTCATTTGAAAATATCCTTTTGTCCTTTTTATTGTTAAAAACTTTGTTTCATGTCCACACTTTTAAAAATTAAGAAAAAAGAAATCATATTGACCTTCTACTGGTATGTTACAACTCAGACGTGGATCTTCTTGCACCTGTTCCTCCTCAGCACGGAGCCAAACTCCTCCTCAGTCATTCCTCTCCGTCTCCATCTAAGGCATTTGTCTTCTTTTAAGCATCTTCAAAATTATAAAGTGAGAGGAGTTTGGCTCTGTTGGTGTTGAATTGCCACTTCTGGGCGAAAAAAAAAGAAGTTTGTGGTCAAACTTCCAACAACATAAGAGATAAAGCAGAAGTGGGCTGGGAATGTGATGACTTAACACAATGTTTTATTTTTAAGGAGACGTAGAGACATTTTAGCAACCCCTCACTGAAAACGTGGGACATAAAAATTTCATGCAATGTGGAAATATCTTCCCCCTTTGGTCTCTTTGTTTTTTTTTTATGATCCTTTGTCTCTTTTTAAACCTGACATCTGTCAGCAGAGTCGGTGCCAAACAAGCTGTAAATGACCTGGATGAGCTCCTTCACTGTTATTTAAGTATATTAACAGCTCTTACATCCGTGCGGTCAGTCTGTCAGACCACTATTTGCTTAAAGAGAATAGACCAAAGATAATTTCCAGTGAGAAGGAGCAGGACTCGCTGAGTGAAAGTGGCACGTTCGTATCATTACAAAAGGCCTCATTATTGGCTTTTGTAGCGACATTCATATCTGGTCAGAACTGCTAACTCTGGCACGTTCACCTCCTGTCGCCTGTCTGGAAGTGACTCCTGCTTGTTTTGGAGCAACAGCACCTGTATGGAAAGAAACGTCAAACCGTGCAGATTAACGCATGATAAGCAATGAGGGATGATGAGCCAAAAACACCAGCACCCCTGCGCACAGGCGACCGCACACATATTCAGACAGAGCACGTGGGTGGGCATGTGAAGTCACAAGTCTCCCCTAAATGTCAGTTTTTGTCATGTTCTCGCTGGCTTATTTAGCACAAGAGGGATTTTCCATCAAAATTTCATTTGAGCCAGTCCAGTTCGGGCTCAAAGTTGTTTAGAGTGGAATACAAACAGGTTGGGACAATTAAAAGAAAAGTTTCCACTGGCTGTTGACAATAGTTGTAAACACAGAAATGTAGTTTGCAACAGCAGGTTGCGTCGACTGGTATTTTTATATCGACTGCAGCTCTGAAAAATGTCATGGATGTCTGCATCACGGCCCGCCGACTTCTGGCAGCAATCAGCCAGCTCACCGCTCAGTAAGAAATGCATGTGATCAGCTTGTGGGGAAACATTTACAAAGAATGAGCTCGCTGACGAGAGCTGCACGTGTTCAAGATTTAAAGCCTTTGTTCATTTACGCTACATTCCTTCATTTAAAGGGACCTTACAAGTGAGCAATATGGAGTCTGGCACCGTGATGAGGGACTCAGAATGAAGCTTGGATCAAACCCGCCAACCGTTTGGTTCATGGACTGCCGCTCCATGTGACCCCGTGGTTCACGCACGTCCAGATAAACATGGTCTTGCTTTACCGCAGATTCAAGGAGCTTCTTTTTTTTCCTTTGTGCTGTAAACCTAAAACGAGGATTTCCACAGCTGTGCACCTTTTCCATCATTTCCTGTGAACTCTCACCAGACGGCCCTTGGTGATATTTCCAGTAGTGAGAGTGCATCTCCTGTGGAGAACTCCTGCCGGGAAGTCCGTGTGGAAACAGCAACTGCAGAGGAAAGCTGGAACAAACTGTGTGCACATTTTCCAGAAAATCGCTGATGCTCATGTGTGAAAATATGTTGCGATAAATGCACGAGGGAATCGGTGCCACTGTATATCAGCAATAATTCTGATAATATTTGAAGACAGGAGAAAATATAATGGATTTTTCATGAGCTAAAATTTCTGCGTAGGGTGTTTGGATGTGGAACTTTTTGGGGTTTGGCTCCTTTGCGACGCTGTTATCAGTTGCTTTGTCTTGAATGATGCAGCTGCGTCCACGGTCAGTCTTCATACGACACAACTGTTTTTTTCTTTTTTGCTTGGTTTACACACTTAAACTGGGTTTGTGCACAAACGCAAATCGCTTGGGAAAAGGGTTTATTACAGTACGATACAAGCATGTTCATTCTTTCACACATGCACACACCAAGGGAAAAAAAATAAAATCACACACAAGGTGGACCCACAAATGATACAGTACAGTACCGTCGTGGCTTTGATTGGGATTCGAAGCAACATGTGGCCCCAGATACTTTCAACACATAGCACATCAAAAACAAAGCAGCTAATCTTCTCTTTTCCCACCTTCCACCTTGCCAAGTGAAGATTATGCATATCATTTTATTGGCCCTGTGCCACTTCACACTCCCCCCGACTCTCTTTCTCACACGCACACACACTTTTTCCTGCACACATGGCCGACTAGTCCACTCCTCAACACCACCAAGAGTAATTTGTCATGTTCATGATAAATTATAGCCTCTCCAGTAGCTAGCCTGCAGAGATTGGAGGGCAACAGAGAAAGACGGAGTAGGTGGAAAGAGAGGGAAGGCCAGTTGTTTACAGCTGCTGTCTAAGAACTACCAAATGAAACATGACAAAATATAGTAAGATGAGGGGGTGCTGGTGCATTATGTGGTTACGTCTGCGTGGTATTTGCAGCTGTGGGTGGTAAACTGTGCATAATTTCTTCGCTTGGTTGATCTGACAGTCGAATTTGTTCCTGCAGTTTTTAAGCGAATCAAGACCCTGAATAAAAGTGCCAACAGATCCAGTCTAGTTAAAAGGGTCAGCAGACCAAAATAACAGAATAATAATGATGCACCGTTACTCAAGACAACAGTTGATTCCGTCACAAATCAACTGAAACATTTTCTGGATTTTTGTTTTTTTGTTTTATGCATGTGGGAATGAAAATAACTGCACAGGGGAAGACAGTCTAAAAGCAGTCAATTCAATTCTCACAAAAAAAGTAATCGGAGAGGTTAAAAACATCTGAATATGGGGGACAGGAGGCTGGATAGTGGAGTTGCACTTTACGGTTAAAGCAAGATATCTGAGTTTGTGTCGTTCCCAAGCAAACACGTTCTGAGCTGACTTCAGTTTGTCACTTTATTCGTGCTTTTATTTGACATGTGGTTGAGTTTAGCTCATAAAAATGAGTTAGTTTATGCACCAACAATTAAAATTTTACTGGTTAGGACGGGTTTTAAAAATGTGTCAAATTTAGGGTTACGTTGCTCACTGTTCGGAGGTTGAACAGGTTGAAACTGCTGCTCTTGTTCGGCACCATGGTTTACTAACTAAAAGTAACGTTAGGAAATAAAATCTCAGAGTCATAAAACGGTCTCATCATAAAACTGTCAAACAGGACGAGTATGAAACAGAAAACATGGAAGTTAGCTAACTGGAAACACCCACATGAATATATCAAACAGTTATCACCCAGGGTTTGTTTTAGAAAAGTACCCCTCTCCAAGATACGCATATGTAACGTGTTCCTGTAAAAAAAAAAAAAGTAGGAGAATTAAAAAGGAATGCCTAAAAGGTGCCAGAAACCTTTACAACTGGACGTGTGGACTTCCAGATTTAACCTACTAAAAAATTAATTGAACTGAAACAAGGTGTAAACACTCTCAGCCCCAGTCTCCATTAAAAACCCACACACATGTACTGTCTGGCTGCTAAATTTATTAAACAGCATTATTCTTGGAGGTGCAGGGTTGGGCGGAGGGGTGGTTAGGGCCATTCTGAGAATAGCCTTACGCAGCATGTATATTTATGGAGGCTGAATGCCCACAGGAGCAGCCTGTAGCAGGGATAGAGACACAGCCAGGAGAGAACTCATCTGTTCCTTGGCTCTTTGCTGTTCCAACACTCATAATGCCTCCCGTCCCCTGGGTGGTATTGCTTCTATAATAGCCTGAAACTATGCTGCTCTGAAAAACAGCCTTGCTAATTCTCACACGCTCCACGAGGGAGAGACCCACAGATGGAAACAAAGGGGGGGAAAAAGAGTGAGAGTAGGGGGGGGGGGGGGGGGGGGTATCCTCTGCTGCTTGTATTCCCAGGTCCAAAAAATACCTGTTTTTCTTTTTTTTTTTCCCTCCCAGGTAAGTTGATTTAAGCAGGAAAATGGTGATAACTCCTTGACACAAGGTCACACATCGCTGAAAAGCAAATAGGGGCATGAGCATTCACCACACACCAGCATTCACTTTCTCACACACACACACGGGTTGACACGTCAACAGAATTATGTTAATCGCTGTGTTTCATCTTCATAATCACCTGAGGGCTTTGTGGAGTCAGGGTCACTGACACAATTATCCTATTATGAGAGATGAAGAGAGGCGGGTAGGAGAGAAGACTCAGGAAAGAGAAGTAGCATAACAACCGTCTGTGACCTGATGTGTTACATGCACATCTTCAAGACAAATGAACTACAAGACCAAACGCCGCAATCTATGGTAAATAAGTAAAAGTTTACTCCCTGGGTTCAATAAAAAAAAGATGTACAGGAAAATACAATGGATTCCTCCGTGTCTATGAAGTCTAGCTCAGGTACAGGTGTGTGTATTTGTGCGTCTATGTTTTCCATAGAAAGGCTTCTCAGACAAAAAGAGAGATGAGATGAGTCATGCGGAGTGACAGTGAGAGAGGGAGATTGCAGCGTTCGCTCAGCGTACATCTCATATATTTTCATCTGGCCTCAAGGAGAGCTGTTACTGGCTCTCTGCCTCACTGTCAGCCGTGACAGGCTCCACCGGGCGTGTCCGTTCACAGGTGATGCATATGTTGATGTGTGCGTGCAAATCTTGCTTTGAGTTGTGCTGACGGAGCTGTTGTCTTCCCAAAAAAAAAAAAAAATGCAAACAGTCAACCACGCTTTGCAGCTGGCTCAGCTTAATAAGTTCCACTCATAGCAGGTAAAGTACAGAGGCAGGGGAAAAAAAAAGTATGTGAACCCAGGGGGTTAAGTGTTTTTTGTAGTAATTTGCTGTAAAATGTGATCTGATCAAAGTCACAGTAACAGACAAACACAATGTGATTAAGCTGACAATCATAATTTCTCCTGTTTTTACAAACACACCCACTGAACATTTGCAGTGCTGGAGGAAAAGATAAGTGAACCCATAATTACTTGAACAAAAGCTCATTAGAATCAATTATTTGCACACCTGGAGTCATTTCATTCATTTTCATTTTATTGATTCATTCCAGACATGTCAAAACAATCTTTTAAAGCATAGACAATTTTAACACCATCATGAATCTATGTATCTGAAAATAAATAAATATATTTATAAAATATATAATAATGCATAAATCAATATACACTGACACATGTGCATAACCATTATTTAGAAACATATAGAACATCTTGTAAATAAATCTAAATATTAAATGGACATATTCCCCCCAAAAAATAAAAAATAAAAAACCAACAAAATGTATACACACCGATCTATATACATACATATACATATCAATATGCTAAACACAGATCTGGTTTAACATGTCTGAAAAGGGGTAGGAAGAAGTAAAACTTATTTAATCCTACCCCTTCACCAATGTTCCAAGATTACCCTTAAAATTGATCCGGTTTTTGAGGCCTAACACTACATTTTAGTTGTAATTTCATATCCAGATAGACATAAACATTTAACTACATACATACACACTGATACACATACAATCACACTACAGTACATACTATAGTATATACTACAGTACATACTACATATACTTCACTCTGCATATTCACACCCACACATACAGTGCACCCCGAGAACACCCAGAGTCCAATCAATAGAATTAAGTTTCGAGGTGCCGTTTCAAGCTGTTTTGATGAGATTGACCATCTCACCTCAGTGCTGCTACCTGCATCTGTTTATGTAGTCATTTCAGGTGTGTTCTCCTCTCTCTGTCCTCATCCTTTCTCTGTCCTCTCTTTTTCTGTCTTTACCCCTGGCCTTGGTCCCCCCATATGAGCCAGGTCCTGCTCAAGGTTTCTTCCTCTAAACGTGGAGTTTTTCCTTGCCACTGTTTGGCTTAAAGGTTTTTTTCTCCCTCTGTGGGAGTTTTTTTTTCACTTGTCATTATCCTTGATTTGGATTTAATATTATAATTTTAGTTAATGATATATGCTCGGGGATCATGCTCTGTAAAGCGCCTAGAGACATTGTAACAGACGCTATACAAACAAATTGAATTGAGTTGAATTGATAAAAGACACTTTTAACTTTGCATGTTCATAATCAATCATCTGCTGATGCGAACCTCGGCTCCCAGAAAAGAAGATGTCGAAGACAAACCATCAAGAGTGGTTGATCTTGGGAAAGAGACATGACACTGGACTGGAGAGGACAGTCATTGAGCAGGAAGGGTGTCCATGGATTAATTTTTGATTAATTGCCCAGCCCTCGGTCAGAGCAGCATGATTTGGACTTGCTTAATTACCTCAGGGCCTGGCCTTCATGTGCCATCAGTAAGGGGAAATTGAAGTTTTCTGAAATATCCTCCAAGATAATGTCAGGGTGGCTGTCCACCAGCTGCAGAAGAAGAAACCTCCTGTTGGAGTGGCCCAACCAGAGACCAGACCTTAACCCCACAGAGATGCTGTGGACCTCAAGAGAACCGTTCACAGCAGACATCCTGCAAATATCTCTGAGCTGAAGCAGATCTGGAGAGCATCTTCTCCAGGGCTGCAGGTCTACTCCAGGGCGACCAGGGGACATTTGCTCAAAGTTATCCGACCAGCTTTTGACCCCAGAGGTTCAATAACTTTCTCCCCCAGAATGTCTGACATCTGCGTTCAAAGTCACGAGAAAATATAATCAATTGTTGTCAGCCTGAGCACATTATGTTTATTATTGTGTCTTAGATGAAGATCAGATTGTGTTTTAAGGAAAATAAATGTAGAAAAGCAGTTAATGACACGAGGTCATTACAATTCACTTCATTATTATCATGTTTAGACAGTTACGACATTAACAGCAAAAGGTTTTAATACAACTGTGAATCAAAAGAAAATGAGAAAAAAGCTAAAGAGATTAATATTTCTAGTTGACATTTGCTTTGATTTTTAATTGTTAGACACTATGCAAATATGTAAATAAAAATATTAACACACACACACACACACACACACTATTATTGATACACATACATGTATCTGAAATATCACATGTGATGACAGGTTCAAGATGATTTTTTGCAGTTCTGATATTGTTATCTTGATGATCAAAGTACTTTTTTTTTATGTAATAAGACACTTGGAGCACATTTTCCACCAAGGCCCACAAACTAATTAAGAATATTCTCTCTCCACTCTAAAGTCTAATGAGTCTTTTTCCTTGGCCATGCTCCACCTCCTTACCTAGTTGTTCAGAATTCATCTCAGTAGTTTTTCTTTTTTTCATTATTTATTCATCTTTTTTTTTTTTCCCTGGCAGAGGAGCTATAAAACACTTTGTGGGCTTCCCACTTTATGTGGTTTATAATGTTTCAAGAGTGCTGTTTCACTATATTTTATGTAATAATCTGTGCTTGTTTAACCTAATTTATGCATTTTAGAGTCTTTGTTGTTTCAGCTTCACTGGTATGAAAAGGTTCCAGGAAATCACTGCTCCCTGCCAAGAAGCAGTTCCAACCCAGGCAAGCTTGGGCTTTTTTTTTTCCCTTTTTCTTTTTTCTCCGAGCTGCATCTTCCAAAGGAAATCATTAGTACATAAACATACTTTGTTGTCGACCGGGATACACTGCAGTGGAAGTTCCATCAATAATGTGTATTGAGTGTTTAACAGTTGAGCACAGTGTATGAAATTAGCACAGATCAAAAGCAATTGGAGGTTAACAAAAGCAACAAACAAGAATGAGAGGAGGCGAGGAAGAAGTATCGTGAAGCATTCAAAGGATTTTAATTTACAAACTGAATGGTCTTTTAAGGATTTTGTGTTCCTAAAGAATGCGGATAATGAAGCAATCAGGGGAGATGATAAAATAAAAACAACAACAAGATCCAGGTGTCCATTCAGTCCTGAAGCTTTTCAGAAAAGATAGAAGAATTTGACATCTCACTTCTTATTTTAAACTTTAGTTATTTTGCTGATGGAATCTGAAAATGCAAGAATAAATGAACACTTAATCAACCATCATGTTTGGTGGTAGAAACTTAACATGACAACACTGCATTCAGTTTGGAGCTAATTAAAAAAAAAAAAAGTGGAATCTAATTTTTTTTTTTTGCAACTCGTCTTTAGTTTAATGATGTCAAATCACATCGTGAAGTCGTAACGTTCAAACACGGAAAATGAGAGCCAACAAAAGAGGCAAACCTGGGTTTATTGCCCGCCTTGCTGTGCTTTTTTAATGGAATGCAATTCAAATCCCCAGCTCCCCCTGAATACTGCTGCATGGCTGCGGTCCAAAACAAAAACCTCCTTCAACGTCCCCTTCACGCAGCAACCCTAATAGTCCTCCTTGATGACAAGCCCCCAGAAAAGAAAACACCCTTGCAGTTAATTCTCCTGACTGACTGTTCCATGATGAGCACTGACGGGGCTGCTTGCACAAGGGCAGCAGGTAAAGAGGACGGGGGCGGTGGAGGGGGGGGGCTGTACGGTATCCCGCTGTGCTGCTGGTATGTTTGACACGGTGCTGCAGTGCATTATAATCAGCCCAGCCATCACTCAGAGCTCGCACCGTCCTTTCCATCAAATGGGCTTTTCTGAATGCCTCTCCTCTGGAGAGAAGCCCAGAACATAAAGGAAACATGAAAATCTCATCCCTGACGCATACTCTAGCTGACTTATCAAACGGCTGCAGAGAAAAAAAAACAAACAAACAAACAAAAAAAAAAAACCAACAGAGACAGGGCCTCAGCTTGTGTTTGGAAGCGCGTGAGCAAGCAGACCGGCAGTGCGGAGCTGCTGTGTAAGAACTTCAGCCATTGATTGATGATAATGAGTTCCTGCTTAAAATCACGAGGCCACAGGAAGTGAAAGGATGGGCGCACACGGAGGAACGACAGAGCAATAAAAAGCAAAGGTGAGGCTGTGAATGCAGAGCCTCGAGCAGCAAAGAGGGAGAACGATGAGGAGAAGGGGTGAAGAGAACAGGTGGAGGAAGAATAAGGGGGAGGATGATAGAAGATCTGGGAGAAAAAACAGGACGGTCTTAAAAAAAACAACAACAACAACAACAACAACAAAAAAAACAGGCCATCTGGTGAGCTTGAATTACATTAGTGATGCACATACAGCCCTCATGTTCTTGTCTCTTCTCCACGTAACGCAAGCTGGGCACATGTGCATGTGTGGGCATTCAAAGCCAGTGTTTTTTTTTTAACCCTAGTCCAAAACTCATTAGCTATATCATGTAATGATTTACACAAAACCGATCCTTGTCATTATGACAAAATAAAGCAGGTGATGTATCAATGCCTGTCCAAGGTGGAGGAAAAACTACATTAAGAGGCGTGGGGGGGGGGGCACTAATGTTCAAAACTATTACCACTCATAAAAGCTCTCCCACATTCCCATTTACTCAAAGCTTCATGCATGGATAATCCAATACAAGCAAAAGTGCAATATTTCCACCAGGGCTGCGACTGGTTTAGTGAAGGGGGTTTGGCAGTCTCCCCTGAGGACTCCCGGGCCTCTCCCAGGGAACACAGAGCAAAAGTAATCAGACACAAGACACATCTTTCTTATCTCCTGCCCCGCTCCTAACAAGCACATAATTGCTAATATCTCTGCTGAGCTGGAGAAAGAATACCCCGGAGAGTGGCTATGTATACACACCCAAATAGAGAGATGAGGACGGGTTGCTATAGGAACAAGGGAGCCTTAATGTGGTAAAGCAGGGGGCAGGAGGGGAGCGGAGCCACACGAGAATGTGGGAAGGTTAAAAGACTTAAAGAACTGTGAAGTAGAGTAGTTGTGTGCTTTCCCTTTTTTCACGCCGTTGTTCTGCAGCAGCGAATCGCAGGAAATGTTATTTGAAACTGATCAACAGGAAAGAAAATTGAATGTCAAAATAAGAAACAAAGATATGCAGCATACTCTAGATTAAGTCGAATTACTTAAACAGGATATGAATGTTTAAAGATTCATTACCTGCTGATTCTGGTTTGACAAATTTTATTATGCGGTTTTATATTGTATTTATAAGCACGGTGCAGCTAAACTTTGTTTAAAAGTCTAACATATAAGTTTAAGATGAGCACACCTGAGTCAGGTGACCTCTGAAAGTAGTTAAAAAGTTTCCTGCTAAAAATTGGATAAAATACAATAAAATCCCAGTTTGAAAATATTAAACTCACAGCTACTGTTAACCTTGTAAAGCCTGACATATTAAAAAAAAAAACCCACACAGTTCTATTTTTTACTTTTATATGAAGTGTTTGCTGTACAGTAAAATTAAAAACACTCCCATTTTTTTAAAACAATGAATTATGAATACATTGGGCATTTAACCTTTATATATAAAACTATTTTTTGTATATTTTGGGGGGATTATGCAAGTGGATTAGTGGTTTTAGAAATCCACGTATCAAACATTCCACATCTGGCATTGCAGTGTTGTCTGTTTGCTGTGGGAACACGCAGTAAAGCAGAGTTTCAGTGTTCAGCCTCTCCCGCTGCATATTTCGTATTTGCTGCTCCTAAATCCTTTGTTTGGATAATTTGGGTGGTTCTGCAGACACGAGTTCAGGCACGCAAGTCTTGGTGGGAAATCAAAACACAAGCTTTTCCTCTGCTGAATGATAGGATTGGGTTTATATGGTTTACAGATAAATAAAAGTCAAGATAAACTGAAGAATATCTTTTTTCTTTTAATTTACATTTTCTAAATCATCTGAACTTTCTACAATTTATGATTGTTATTGCAATTGTTCTTCACAAATTCAAACAGGCCCAATATTGACTAGATCAGTGGTTCTCAACTGGTCTGGCTTCAGGACCCACCATCACCCTTAATGACAAGCCATGACCCAAATCAAGGAAAATTTCCAACTTCTCAAATTTAGAATGAAAAGATCGTGCAGTTAATTGGTGGACCAAAATGGCAAAAACCAAAATAGCATGACCAGAATGACTTCAAGTGGGAAATATTTCCTTTGATGCTCAATTAGCTGCATTTTAATTAAATCCAAAACACTTCACTTCAGTAACTTCAGCCTTTTTTAACAGACTCAACATGCACAAACATGAAATAAAAAAATGCAACCACTGAGCAGTAGTTTTAAAAAAAACTCAAATATATAGCATTTGCTGAGTACCCACTTCCTGAATATATAACAATTTCCTATTAAAACTATCTAGTCACCTATTTAAACATTAATCATAAAGCCTACATGACAAACACAACATTTCAGTAACAGCCATTTTTAAGACTTAATAGTGCTTTTATGCACAAACATGAAAGTAATAACCACTCACTGACCTTTGTCTACAAGATAAGAAAATCCATATCTCATATATTCTTCGTTGTATCTGTGTTTCACCATGCTCAACATATGTAAACCAAACTTTGCAGGTCTTTTTCTATGGTGTGAACTAGTGGGTGTCAACTCGCATTACAGGGCATTATCGCCATCTACTGTTAAGGACTATTAATGACACGCTTTTTTTTTTTTTTTTTTTTTTTTTTTTTTTAGCATTTCCTTCCTCAGGCAAAGGCCCTACGACCCACTAAAAACGGGACTGCAGCCCACTTTTGGGATTGCAACCCACCACTTGAGAACCACTGGACTAGAGGTTTTGCTGTTATGGGGCAGCTATCTGCATGATCAAAGTATACTTTCTAAGTATAGTAAGTATATAGTTTCTTCTACTGAGGTTAATATCCAAATATAACAATTTACAGAACTGCTCCAAAATTTCATGGGTTTTTCCTTTGCACATGCTCCACCAAGGTTATTATAGTTAACAAAAACGAATGAAATAATGAAAACTAGAATTGAAAAAACATTTGTTATCTGAAATAAAATAAAAACAAAGTTAAAAAAAAACGACAATTAACTGAAACTGTATTATGTGTTTATAAAACAAACTAAAATTAACTATAATATCAAGAACGTCCTTCGTTTTCGTATTTGTACATTTTTTTGACGTAAACGTTGGGAGAAAAACCCCACGAATCTGAAAGTCCATTTGAAAAGCTCACACAAGAAGGCTAACCAAGACTACCTGGATAAGCTAGCCCCGCTGCCCTCCTCCCTCGAAAAAGAAGCTACAGGCAGAACAGTCAGCGTTGGGAAGGAACACAAGAAAACAGCAACTATAATGGATTGTTACCACTGGTGACCAAATAGCTGCTGGTCAGTAAATACGCAGGAACACCACAAGCAGGAAGACGCATTGGACTATGTGACTCGATAGTCTTTAAAAATGTTCAGTGCTTCACTCAAACTCGAATAAAACTAACACAAACTAATAAAAACTAAAACTAAGCATTTAAAAAAATATAAATGAATGAAAACTAGCAAAACTGCTCTAAAAACTAAATAAAACTAAGTGAATTTGAAAACTAAACCAAAAACTAAAACTAATGAAAAATCCAAAACTATTATAACCCTGCTCTCCACTGCATTTCATAGAATTCAGCTTGGATACTCTTAACACATGCTGTACCTTCACCAGGGCTCTGACCTTGGCAGAGGCCGACGTAACATCAGATAACATGTGATGCTCTTGGAGACTCCGTCTCATCGCTGACAACAAACTCCCAACTGTCACCCAGGAAAACAAGAAAATTAAAGAATCCATTCTCAATCTACGATCAAGCAGCGTGTGAGACAGCCTTGTATTCTCAGGAATCTCAGAACAGACATAAAGAGGAAAATCCAGAACAAGTGATTAAAGACGTCATGGTTACCCAACTGAAAATCACAGTTAAAGATATCAGCTCCCACACGGTCCGTCATATAGGACATAAAAAGACAGCAAACAAACGCCTGCTTTCAGTCGTAGCCAAGTTTGATCACTTCAAGTAGAAACAGCTGGTACAACGCCAGGAAAAAAAACCTGAAACCGACTGCTGCCTGAACGACCGCTTTCTTTATGAAATCCAGAACTGATGGAAAGTACTTTTCCAGGTAACAGGAAACAAAACACGAAAGAAGGAAAAAAAAAGCAGTAGTTGCAGTGGACAAACAAAAATATTTGTTCACATAAATAAAATTGCAGACTGGCACATGACTTTCAGAAATAAATGACGCCACAATTCAACCACATATTTGCTGGTAATTTTAATTCAAGACAAAGAAGAGTAGCAGTTTGAATCCATAAAAACGACTCGTTTATCCATAATGATCACAGATCCTGAGAGGCGATTCATAATTACTAATTTAATGAGGAACAACAGCCCAATAACTAGCCAGCATTTACCGACTAAAAATGGCAATCCTTCCATTTTTCATACCTTTTTTTTTTTTTTTACATCCATTTCTAATTTATCCAATTCCCCTTAGATTATAGGTGGAGATTTTAATACAGTCCTCAAGCCTGCATTAGATAAATCTAACAAACGCAACAGAATATATAACTGCAAATCCCAAAACAAACAGTTCATGGCAGATTTTGGTTTTGGAGATGGTTGGAGGTTAAAACATCCCAAAGACAAAGAATTATCTTTTTTCTTACAAGCTCATCAACGCATTAACTGCTCCCCAATTAGCAGTTCTATTATTTAAAAAATAATAGACATAATAATACATCCTATCCTTATTATTATTATTAGTGACCAAGCGCCAATTACTCTTTAACACTGAATATTAATAAATCATCAAAACCAACAACAGGTAGCGATTTAATGCAGAACTATTCAATGATCTTGATAATTATATTAAAAGAAAGTGGGCATCCCTTTTGAAATAAATGGTTCATCAGCACGCTCCATCACTTTTTTGGGAAACAGGGAAAGTGGTGCTAAGAGCACAGATCATCTCATACTCCACTCATTAAAAGAACAAGAAGAAAGAAGATTGGAAAAGAAAAATTTTAAATCATAAATGTTAATAAATCTAAAACCTCATATTCTGTCTGATCTATGGAAGTATAAATTCCACTTGAACGACTGCAGAAAGATAAAGACTACATTTCTTATTCAAAGACTTAAACATGAACATGATGAGTACAACAATAAATCTGGTAAATAACAGGCCAATTAATTAAAAACAAAAAAGGAAAAAATCCACGGTCTCCACAGTCATTAACTCAGCAGGAAGCAGTGTACAAACACCTGAAGAAATAAATTATACATTCAGAAACTTCTACTTGATCCTGTATTCATCCACAAATAAATCAAATGTAGGGGACATTAATTTATCTCGCCTTGCAGAAGACCAAGTAAAGAAACTTGATAAGCAATTTACTTTAGCAGAATTTCAAAAAGCACTCACAACTTATGCCTAATAACAAATCACCAGATCCAGATGGCTTCCCTGCAGAATTTTATAAGCACCTTTGGAGCATTCTAGCAACCATTTCTATTCAACTAACAGCTGATATAAAGCAACGGTCTAATCTCCCTACAGAAATAAACACAGCTATGATTTTGTTTATTTTAAACTCTATGAAGATTCCATATTTCCATCAAGTTATTATCCATTCTCTTTTTAATACAGACACAGAAATAATCAGTAAGACGGTAACACTACGAATGGAGAAAATAACTCCTCTTATTATCCTTCAAACCGAATTGGCTTCATTAAAGGAAGACATTCTTCTAATAACTTACGCAGACTGTTTAATTTAATTCATTATACATCTCAAATGAACACACAGGCATTTTCACATTTCATAATGGGCTTGGGGTTGAAGACGCCATCATCTACCTGCTTCACAGAGCCCACTCTCATCTGGACCAATCAGGCAGCACTTTGAGGGTCATGTTCTTTGATTTCTCAAGTGCTTTTAATACAATTCAGCCTGCGTTGTTATGTGAGAAGCTCCATAAGTTCCAGGTGGATTCCTCCACAACCTCCTGGATTTATGACTACCTCACAAACAGACCACAGTTTGTGAGACTGAAAGGTTGTGTGTCTGAGATGGAAGTCAGCAGCATTGGAGCACCACAAGGAACTGTTCTCTCACCATTTCTCTTCACGCTCTACACCTCTGACTTCCAGTGCAACTCTGAGTCCTGTCATCTGCAGAAATACTCTGATGACTCTGCAGTTGTTGGGTGTATCAGCAACGGACAAGAAGCAGAGTACAGAGAACTGGATCTGTCAGTTTGTGAAATAGTACGATAACAACCATCTCGTATTAAATACCAGCAAAACTAAGGAGATGATTGTCGACTTCAGGAGGAGCAAGAATCAACAAAGAAAAGGAGGTGGAGGTGGTGGAGGAATACAAGTACCTTGGAGTTCAGCTTGACAACAGACTAGAAGTGGAAATGCAACACAGAATACATCTACAAGAAAGGTCAGAGCAGACTCTACTTTTTAAGAAAATTGAGATCTTTCAATGTCTGCACCAAGATGTTGCACATCTTCTACAGGTCTGTTGTTGAAAGTGCAATCAGCTTTGCAGCCATCTGCTGGGGCAGCAGCATCAGAACCAGAGTCCTGAAGAGAATCAACAAACTGATCAAGAAAGCTGGATCTGTGCTGGGTGGAACTCTGGAGCCGCTGGAACTGATTGTACAAAAAAAAAAAAATGCTGCACAAGCTGATGAAGATGATGGAGGACTCTTCACACCCTCTCCACGACACAGTTGATCAAACAACAGCGTGTGTTCGGTGAGAGGCTTCTTCAGGTCCGTTGCAAGACAGAAAGATACAGAAGATCATTCCTGCCAGCAGCCATCAGCCTCCACAATAAGACATAATTTAAAAATTTCTGTCATTTATTTATTGTTGAAAAAAAAAGCCCTTACTACAATGTTGAATTTCCCTTCTGGGATCAATAAAGTATTTTTCATTTCATTTTTCATTTCGTTTCATTTCATCTTCAGTGGATGCAGAAAAAGCATTTAAAAGTTCATTGGGAATTTCTATTTCGAACACTGGAAAAAAAAATTGGCTTTGGTGAGCCAATTATTAATTGAGTAAGTATTCTTTCCACATCACCAATGGCAACAGTCACCATAAAAGGATTAACATTGCAGCGATTCATTTTACACAGGGGATACAAGTCAAAGATCCCCACTTTCCCCATTTTTATTTGCTATTTTCGTAGAACCCCTTTGCAACAGCGATATAGTAAAATCAGCAGGAAATACAACACACAAGATCAGCCTATATGCAGAGAACATCCTCCTGTACCTACAAAATCGATCCACATCACTTCTTTGTCTGATATCTAATATCTCCACCATCCTACCACTAAACCCCACTGGTTGGGATGTGGCAACCCAAAGCACCCTTCTCACTTCATACAGGCAATATCAAATATTTGTGAATTAATATTTTTCCCAAGTTGTCAGAGTTAGTTGGCCTTAATTTCAACCCACTTTTAGTCAAAATGACCACACTCCCATGATAAATTATCTTTTCTCAATGATCCCCATCAAACCCCACTCTCATGGTTTAAATCTCTAGACCCTATGGTCCCCCAATATTATTGGAAAAACAAGAAGGCTTAAAATAAATTATCCACACCACAAAGAAAAATGAAAAATGTTTAAAAAGGGTTTTGTGATGGACAGCCACACATGAAACATCAGGGTAACTTTATTCTTATTTGGATATGTAATTACCTCCGCCAATGAGGTTATGTTTTTGCCAGCGTTTATCTGTCTGTCTGTTTGTCTGTGTTCAAGATAACTCAAAAAGTTATCGATGGATTTTGATGAAATTTTCAGGAGGGTCAGAAATGTGAAAAGAAAGAACTGATTTCATTTTGGGTGTGATCCAGAAGAAATCCTGGATTCTGGATCACTTTCAAATTTTTGTTAACATTGCAGACAATGGGGCCGAAAATTATGTTTCTCAATATCTCCATTAATTATTGCCCAAAACTCATGAAATTTGACTCAGGGATTGATGATTGGAACCTCTATCAAATTTCAAAGGCTGATCCGGATCTGATCCACAATGCAGATTTTATTGCAATCTGTATATGGAGGAATTGTTGCGTTTGATGGAGGTCTGCGCTCTCCGAGTGCTTTTCTAGTTTATTATTTGACCACATGGTCATTTTGATATGGATTGTTTATAATGGGTGCACATTTATTTAGTCCTGCCAATATTGCTTTGTAGTTTTTGGAGAATTTATTTTCTTTTTTCTGAGTGTGCTAGTGCGTGGGGTGGTTGCTGTATTCTGGAGGGCCATTAGAGAACCACACCTGCGTTGCATAATGGATTGGAGACCATGGACTGTACCATTCTCCTTCTAGAGTTTGGAGAGTGGGAGTTGCTCACCTCAGGACAAAAGACAGGAACCAACAGATTGCCAATTGTCACCATATTCTGGACCCAATCTACTCTGTTGGCCAGTCTGTCTGGTTGCTGACGCATCACATTCCTCTCCAGACTGAATTCAGGAAGCTCTCTTCCAAATACATCAACCCTTTTAACATCACCAAGGTCATCAGTCCGTCAGCTGTGAAACTCTCTCTTCCTGCTCCCATGAGGATTCATCCTGTGTTCCATGTGTCCCTGCTGAAGCCAGTGTCCTCCAGTCTGCCATCCTCTCCTGAGCTATAACAGAGATACAGACTTCCAAACACCTTATATGCATGCACACAACCGCGCGCACACACTAATAGCATAGCTAAGTATAACTCCTCTCCGTTTCTGTTGTCCAGTTTTGCATAACCATCTATGTATTTTCTTGGTATTCATCTTTTTGTCTCACTTTTGCATGTCTCTCCTTTTATTGCATCACGATCCACCACATATTCATTTGCACACACCACTCAAACACTGCGGGAGTCACCATACTGCACACACCACACCATCACTGTTTGGTCTCTTTGTCTGTGGTGTCCTTTCAGGTTTAACTGATAGTGATTTTAGTCCTCTCTGACAGAAGAGTAACAGATGTTAATAAAATATGTTAGATTAGACTGTGAGAAAGGGCACATTCATGCCACATCTACAGCAAGGTCAGAATGCATGTCTGTGTGTGTGTGTATGTGTGTGTATATATATATATATATATATATATATATATATATATATATATATATATATATATATATATATATATATATATATATATATATATATATATATATATATATATATACATATACATACAAGGTTTGGTCAAATTATGACATGGACCAATAATATATATGGAAACAGTTGTTAAAAAAAAAACAACAATTAAAGGCTGCTGTTACACTGAATCATTTAATAATCAATGTCTGTTTAAACACATTTTTTGGATTCTGTAGTGTTTATTGTTTCAACCTCATGAGTATGAAAAGGTTTCAGGAAATCGCTGGTTCCTGCCAAGAATTTGTCCTGCAGTTAACCTCCATAAGAAAAATAATCTTTTGTATTCATGTGGATTTAACAAATTCGATTTAACAGTTAAATTGGTGAGCTCTGAAAGAGTCTCATCTAACGCTCAGAAAACATATTGATTTACTTATTTTATAAATTTTCAATTTATTTGTTTACTATAAATGTATGCAGTGTGACAATGTCCAATCTATGAGATCGAGACTGCAAGGGGTGAATTTTTTTTATACTGGGCTACATCAGAAAACTATATAAGGCAATAAATGTATGCATTTATATCAGCCATCAATCAATCAATAGTCTTTTGACTGATAGCTCACATAGCCTAGTTGTCATCACTTTAGCTAATCAGCACATAGTCTGGACTTCTGAGCTGTGATGAAAGATTAGAGAGCATCTTTATTCTTATTTTAAAGAGAATATATTGTTGTTGTGCTATTAATTGTACAAACAATCCGCCATGACTGGCTGTGGGTTGGTCTAGAAATGTCTCAGGGCGACTGTTGGCTAAGCAGACTTTGCCAAAAGCGCTTCTGGCTTATCAATCACAGCCTTGCAATTCCCCAAGCCTTTGTCACAGCTCCCCCAGCTGAGTTACCCTCCCGGTAGGCTATTCCTTTGGCCAAACTTTTGGATTGGCTGCATCATTTCTTATGTTGCCACAAGTGACATTTGACACAAGAACAGGGTGGAACCTCATCCCGCCTCCGCCTCAGGACCGCCTCCTTTCTGATCTGCAGCAGGACCCTGAACAAGCCAATGCAGTGGTCATTTCTGATATTGCCAATTTGAAGCAAGAGGTACTGCTACGGGAAAGGACCGGCAGCTCTACAGTTTCTCTGTGTTGGAGCCAAAGTTATAATTTTGAAACTTGAAGCATTGTTTAAATTATTACTTTATTTTATGAAAATTTGATTGACTGAATTATTTGTTCATCAGGCTTGCCGAGACCTGCAGCCAGACGATCAGCTGATTGTCAGAGATAGTGTCATGACTACCAAGCTGATCGTCATGTAGCTGATTGCAGCCACAGGTCTATCAGCAGGTTTGTGTGTGTGTGTATATATATGTCAAAGGCAGTATGTGAGGGCTGCTCTTTTTTGGTTTAGTAGACACACGGTTTTTTGACCGCTGGAATAAGTATAACCAAGTTCATTTCTGGAATTGTTTGATAGCAATGTGCCCACTTGCTCCTTGACGCTTCTGTTCCTGCCACCGGTAAGAAAGTTTTGCTTTGAGTATATCTTTATCGACGAAGACATGGACAATAAATTAAACAAAAAGGAACCGTGGACTCTGTTTCTTACTTAAGCGCGTCAACCATAAGGCTCAAACCAAAAAAGGGACACGTCAGGATTTTGCATTTTTACCGTCAAAAAACCCCCGCTGCTTAAGAGCTGTACAACTTGTGTTTGGTCGGTGGTCTCAAAACCCCAAACAGTCTGTCAAACTGCCTATCAACCCACTCACCTCTTTTTCTCACCGTCTGCATCCATGTCTCCTTTTGTTTATGAATGAATGAATCATGTGATCAGCTCTGCTGGGATCCGCTGTCATCTGTGTTAGTGATGGTGCATTTAAAGGATGCGAATTCAAGGGGAATTTCAGAAGTATATGGAAACTGGTCTGGACAAACACAAGCAGATACATAAAGAACTGCAAGTCATCGGACTGTTTGGAAACAGTAAAGTGAGATACAAAAGGAGGTCTTGGAATCAAAACAAAATGGAGGCAAAGAAAAGTGAAGATCTGGAGAGCTTGGAGAGTGACATTGAGAATGTGTTTGAGGAGAGACTCAGGAAAGTGAAAGCATCAAGGAGTGCAAAATTGGGTGCATTAACAAGAAAGAAGAATGAAATCAAGGAATTGATGGAAAATGTATGTAACGTCGAAGTTGTGAAATCCAAAATGGAAAATGAGTGATTTTGTTCTGGATTTAATGAGCACCCAGGATGCAGAAGAAGGAGAAACTGATCAAGTTGAATGGTATAAACCTAAGGCAGCTGCTATAAAGGAATTCACAGAAGAAGTGACAAAATGGACTGCGGCTGCTCCTGTGTACAATGCATCCGAAGAAAAAGATGTTAAATCAAAATTAACAATAAGGGACAGTGCTTCAGATATAAGGAGTACGTCCTCAAGGAAGTCCACACGATCTTCTGTTGCATCTGCGAAGCTCAAGCTAGAAGGACAAAAGGCTGAACTGTTGGCACGTGCAGCCATGTTGACTAAGAAACAAGCCCTGGAAAAGGAGGAAGCTAACTTAAAGGCAAAAAGGGAACAGCTGGAGCTGGAAACAGAAATGGAGGTTAACACAGCAAAACTGAATATCATTAAGAAGTTTGAACAACTACATGGCGCCCCACTCCCTTCAGGAGATGGGATGACTTGATTAACTGTGATGAAGCCAGGGACTGCAAAGGATTTGCGGTTGGGCGTCAAACTGAGGATTCCCATTAATTAGACTTCTGCTCGTCAGAAATCAGAAATCAAGACGGATTGACAGATTTGTCCCAAATGAACATAAGGAAACATTTGTTAGCATGAGCTAAGCCAAGACAACATAGCAAAGTTGCAGTAGCTGAAGTCAGGTGGCCATGTTCCAGCCAGCTTCCAGGCCTACTCGGTCCATTCATTTCCAACATGGCACACAGCTGTAAGAGGAAACTGTATTTAACTTCTTTAACAATAAAGTTTGTTCAATGAAAATTTACACACGCGTTGTTCTGTACTGCTTCCTTTCATTCGTTTACAAAGTATGTAAAACAGATAAAGTCAGCCTGGATCTTTCATTTGTTGACATTTGTTATTCCTCCAAAATGGGGTCAGGTTCACATCAGTCACATGACTCTCCAGGACCGATATAATTCAATCCTTCTGTTCATTGACAGCGAAAATCCCTGTTTGGTGCATCAGAGCCATTAAATGCTCTGGACTGGAACTGGATCCACTGATAATCTGTTCATCGTGCTTTGAGACAAGAGACTGGACATGGGCGCTTCAGGGGACCAGTGAGATTTCAGCTGGGTCCTGGTGCCACTGTGTCCCCCTCCCCTACAACTCCCCATATCATCACACCCAAAACCAACCTGTAGCTGCCACTTATAAGATGCTGACCTCTTAAAACCTTTGTGTTTTGCCACAAAATTCAGTTACTTGGAAACTTCAAGATTTGCAAGCAAGGTTTCCACAGCTTTACATACTGAACATTAGTAGCAGGTGTTTATGACTGTTTTGTTTCTTTGAGATAACTACTGGATTATTTGTTGTTAATGTTAGCAGATATTTAGTTCACTTCTCTTGCTTTTATTTCTTTATCCTCAAACACAGCCATCAATTCTTTTCAATTTTCCCTTAAGTACGTTACAGGCTTTTGGTCTTTAATTGACAAATTGATTGATTAATTGATCTATTGTCCAATTATTAACGTCAATTCTCTGATTATTTTTAAAAGTAATCCAAAACCAAACATTTTCCAGGTGCCCTAATAACTAAAAACAAAAGAATGTAACCCCCCCCCCCCCAAAAAAAAAAAAAAAAAAAAGAAAGAAAAAAATTTCTCATAACATCTGCAGTGATTCTGTGTTGCAAAATGACAATTCAACTCAAGGAAAAACCCCACAGGGAAGTGTTAGTTGCATTTTGTCAACAAAACTAGAAAGGAGTGAGAGGCAGCCCATAATTATGGAATAGAAACAAAAATAGTATTAAATAGAAATAAAGTGAGTGGGAGAAAAGTGGCGAGAAAAGGACAGAAAGACAGTGTGTGTGTATTTGTGTGTGGTGTGTGTGTGTGATTTTTAATTGGCAGCTCTGCCGACTGTAAAACAAATTGCCCCTCCGGGATACTAAAGTTTACCAATACCAATATGACATCTCTACTTTAAAATGGCACTTTGGAAAATAAATATCTTTAATATCAAAATGGGTATTTTTTAGCTTTTGTGTCAAGCTTTCACCAGCTTTTTCATACAATCTCAGATGTTATTCGTCAACATAATATATTGGTGAGGCAGTTACTGAACTGAATTCCTGTATTAGTTACATGGAGCATTACTAGATTATGGGCAACAGTGGCAGTCTGTAAAGTCAGCTTTTGTACCATTACCATGACATGAAAGAAAAAATAAATAAAAACAAAAAAAATAACACCATAACTCATGTATGTGAGAGATTATGGCCACGTTCTAATCATTCTTTGATGCCAGAGGCGCTTCATGCAGCTTCCCCCTCTGTGCATTTTTCTGTCTCTCTGCCTATCTCCTTCTCTTTTCTACAGTATGTTTGTCTGAATATTCTGCTCTTTATCTCGTTTTCCTTCCTCCTGTCTCTCCATTATGGTATTTCAACAGGACAGATAGCCACAGGAATCCAATACGCAGAACGTCTAATTGAGTCTTTAATAGGCTGTGTGATGTCTGCCTGCTGCTAGTTCACACTGAGAAATACAGAGCCACCCTTAAACAGCGCACTACGGCCAGCTGGACTCTTTTCGAAAGGTCATTTTACATGGACGTAAAATGACCCTGCATGTTTGTTAACTTTGCACACTAAAAAGGATTCTGTTTCTTTTATCATCTAGACAAAATGGTGTGGCAAAATTTATGCTCTACTAAAAGAAATACTCACATTCCCTTAATCTTTGGATGTGCAATCAAATTGATTTAATTTTCATTCTATGATAATCTTGACTCTATAGATAAATACCCAACAACTAATATGGACTTAAATTAATTATCTCTCACAACAGTGGGTTAATGTGTAACAAGACAATTAGTTAAATGCATCAACAAATATGATACATATTGGGAAAATTAAACTTGTATTCAATGAAGAAAGCTAATTTGTGGCAGCTGTTAAAAAACAACTCAGTTTCACACATTAGCTTCACACCCATCATGCCTCCAAACAGTTTGGAGTTACTGCAGAATGATGAAGACAAAAAGTAAACGCTTCCTTGAAAATCAATAAAATGTTGTCTGAGGTGTCTGCTGATTAGTCAAATTTTGACATCTTTCCGCGAGAGGTGGGGTTGCCTCATTGAAATGCACAACTTCTGTTGCTGGTGATAACAACCTTGGCACAACACAGAGCTCCAAACCCAGATAACACACAAAAACACACGTTTTCAACAATGACAAAATCCAGTCATCCAACCATACATGTTCGAGCCAGAATTGGATCCAAAGTATGAAAGTTTAATCAGAGGAACTGCAAGAATCAAGAGATGAAACTGGATTGCATTTCTTTGCCAACAACAGGGGAAGTGCATAAATGTTGGGAAATGCTAACTACTTTGCTTACATGAGTAAGTACATGTTTCTGTGTGGTTTTAGAAGAAACATCTGCACTGTTTTGGCGGTTCAGTGATCAAATTACTGTTAGCCCCCTCGCTAACTTTTGACTTTGTGTACCCACGATGATTACACTAAAAGTACACGCACACACCAGTTACCAATACAAAATAGACATATGAAACTTCAATATTTATGCTAGTGGCTCATGACCTCCCAGTGTTGGAACGGCATTGGCTCTCAGCCTCAGTGTACTTGAAAACCCACTGTCATGGAGATTTGTTCACAAAATACTCAACTGTGAAGTGCTGCTGACCAATAAATACATCACACAACTCTGTTGCTGGTTTAAAAAAACAAACTGCATCCACTGATGTTTGGTCTCCTGGTCTTTGGAGCACTGGAAAATGCCTGTTGAATCCTCACAAACAAATACCCATTTCTTCCAAGACATTATGAAAGCAAAAACAAAACTTTCTTGTATGAGTCAGAGGCTGATGACTGCTTCTTTGGTATGCTCTTTGACTTTTTTTTTTTTTAAATGAACGCGCTGTTGAGAAGCCACATAGCTCACATGGCTGAGCTGCCCCATGTAGAAGCTAATGTCCTCATGTACCTGAGCGCTTTAGTACTTAGGGCCTGATTTACTTAGATCCTAAATAAAGAGTACTAAATTGCGTGTGCACTGAAAAAGTTTGCGCGTGCTGTTGTTGTGTTTTGTGGGTGATCAACTAAGAATGCTCGCGCAATTGATAACGGGTGCAAACCGCAGTATTTAAATGAGGTGTTGCGTGTCTTACGGTTTGCGCCATGGAGAGTCTGGATGGAAAGCAGGATAGACGCAAGCGCAAAATGAAATTTGACGAGTTGGAGTTAGAGATATTAGTGGAAGAGGCAAATAAACATATTCATGAACTACAGCAAAGAAATTTAAACATTACCAAAAGAAACGCAATATGGGAGAAAATCTGCGATAGAATAAATGCAGTTGGTAAAACAAAAAGAACGGCAGATGAGGTTAAAAGAAGGTGGCAAGATATAAGGCAAAGAACTAAAGAAAAAGTGGCCTTTAATAAAACTTCGGCAAACAAGACAGGTGGAGGGCCTGCGGAAGAGATGCCTCTAACCAGCAGGTGCAGCTCACCTTCTGGAGGAGCAGATAACTGGGATATTACACGCTAGAGCCAACTGCAGAACAAGGTAGGCGCACAATAAGAAACACTTTTTTCTCCATGAAAACACGTGATTTATTTATTATCACAAATAAAAAAATGAATGTGCCTCCTGTGGCAACCTTTTGCTGAATAATACTCGATTTAACATTCAAATAAAATATTTCTCCTTTTGCATGTGCTTGTGACCGGCTCCAAATCAGCCCTTAAGTTTCAACTATCTGGTTTTCATTCATTCCAAACAAATTTACACGAGTCCGAAAGACTCTCTCTCTGCGTATTCTTTGATTTTGGCGATGTTGCCTCCTTGCCACAATAACAGCAGCCATCGGTGCGTAATGCTGGGCAGATTAGCACCTTCCTTTCGAACGTATTAAATACAGACGCAATCACAATCCCCGCAATTACTTTCAGGGTTGGTAAATCTCATTGCGTGTGGTAAATGGACCTATTTGCATTTTCCCCTCCCAGTATTTAGCGCTTTCTGGCGGGTACGCCCCATATTGATTATTCATCAGAGCAAAAGTACTAAATGAACAGCGTGTGCTATTTTGCTCATTTGAGAGGCGCAGTCCTCTTTGCACGCGGTTAGTAGATCAGCTTGCACATTGGTTTGCGGGTGGTGTCAAGTTTGCACACGTTTTTACGCACGCAAACCTTTAGTAAATCAGGCCCTTAGTGCATAACATGCTGATCTCTTACAAGGTGATTCACCATAAAAAAACTAAAAAAAATCACAAGTGTCTCATCCGTGAATCGACCATCACAGGGTCTGGTTTAATGATAGTTTGTATTCAAACAGTTCTCTTCATCATGCTGTTTACATTTTGACGTCATGAAACCAAGAAGACACCTAACAGTCGATCAACAGTACCTGGCCATTGTGAGACTTCAAAAGACCTCTGGTGTTCTCCAGAGGGAAGTTGCCACTGAGTGGTATCAGCAGGCTGAGACACAGAGAGACTGAAAGGATCACAGAGAAGCGTAGACATCGGACAAACATCGGAGAAAATTTCCTAACAAGCGTTCTATACTGACTCCTTAAACGGTGGCGTGTTACCAGCTCTAAAGCCAGAATTAAGAGTTTTTAGCAGCTTTACTGCTATGGCTGTCGGTTGCTGTTAAATAGCGATGCTAATTTCTGTTAGCCCGTCTATAGGATTTTACAATTAGCATTAAGCTAGCAGACTTTATGCTTAGATGTGACACTAGCTGTGTGTGTTTTGAATGTTGTTTCAAACTATGTGGGTTTGATTGAACATCTTTGATGTTTAAATGTATATTGCCGGTTAAAATATTGGTTTACTCCTCTTTCTATTTAGCGTAGACAGGCTAAATGTAACGTTAAAGTTCTACAGTTCTAAAGTTCTAATATCAAACAATGTCATACAAGCATTAATATACATGATGATTAAAAACACCAAGGCCAATGTTTACTGTGAATATCGCACTAGATCAATAAATCAATATACTTACTCGAGGTTTCAGCTCGGTCAGCTTGGTGTACTTTTCAACCGTTACAGTAAAGGCGCGTCCGTGTCCACAGATCCGGCTCGGAGTCTGGGACAGGATCAGCTGTTTGATGGTAGAATTTACCCAGCGGCGGAACTGATCCTCTAGGTCGGAGCCCAAATAATGTGATAGTCACGTGGTTTGAAGGCGGATCCTGCTTAGGAGTCCCTTGCTGTGTGGGATCATTCCATGCTAATGACCTGCTTCATTGTGATTAGTACCGTGTGGACCTTTTTTGTTGTAGCATACCCCACCACTGCTGTTAGCTTGTCTTTCAATAAATTGTTGAAGAAATTACCATTGCATGCTTCTAGTTTAACGACCAGATTTAATGATAAATTACTGCAGCATGAACTTTTTACATTTTCCTTAATTTATCACCCAAAAGTCAAATATCCCTAACTTTCCGTGAGAAGTATATTAACATATTTACACACAGACACATATACATGTCATGCCTCTTGTCTGAGGCAATTAAATCCCAGCATGGAGGAGCCAGAGGAGGGTATCCTGGAAGGACGAAGCACTGCATTGCACATACCATCCGCAAATCGAAAAGGTAGAAAAATGCACCAATGGCTGGAAAAGACTATGCTGAAAAACAGCACAGAGCCATGGATCAAGGCTGCAAAAGAACAAGCCCTAATCACAAGATCTATAGACAGTATTCACATGGCGTCACACACAAACCTTCTGTCATTTTTCTAGGTCAGGCGACTGATTCATAAACCTTGTAACATGCAGTGTGTAGTGAGAGTTTTACTTACATTCTACACTAAACCGAGCTTTCTGAGGCTGAAAATGCCATTAAAGTGGCTAAAATGTCACATACGTGTGTTGCTTATGATGCAAGAGCAGATTGAACTCTAAAATTGGAGAACATGAAGGATCAAAGAAGTTAGCAAATGTCCACAAAAAAACCACAAAGACTTTGTTCAAACAGATAACTCTAAAGTGTTTTCAGACTACTTTGTTGAAGGATAAGAATAAGAACTATTTATGTGCCCATAATGTTGGTTCTCTATTTAACATTTCTCAAATCAAATTGGGAAAGATTAGCATAGACGGACATCACTACCTACACTGTGAGACTGATGTAAATTTACAGAGAAATCTGAACAGTAAATTATTGTATTACTGTCATACACCATTACTGTATACTGCAATGCAATCTGGGAGAAAAAAAAGTGATTAGAGCAAATTACAGCATTTTGAAAGAATACCATTTTTTTTTTACAAGATTATACTGTAAACAGCTGAGCATCATGGGAAGGTGAAACGTGTGGGAATTAAAATTTGAAAATCAACCGATACAGCAAGACCATTTTACTAGCTGGTAAAAGTTGTTTTTTTGCAGCTTGCATTTTATTTTTTCTGATTTCAACTTTGGTGCAAATCTGCCAGCCAGATTTGTCCAGAGCTGTCTGACATCCTCTATTGGAGTAAGTTAACATTAACTCACCATTTTCTTCTGATTTAGGTAAAGGATTTGAGGATTTCTCCTGCTGAATTTTCTGCCTTTTAGAACAGTGTTAGAACGAAGTAAAGTTTCATCTTTTGCAAGCTAGCTAAAATTAGAACATGTCAGTATTTTGTCTCAAATTACTGAATATCAGCATTTAGAAAAAAAAACATAGTTGCTTTTGGTGGAAGATAATGTAGTAATATAGCAAGCCTAGCCTATAATGCTCTGTGGGCCTGTTTCCACGTGGATAAAAAGACCCGCAAAAGGTTTTCTACTCCCAGAGTTATAGGAAGCTAAAATTGGCTCAGTCTCAGCATTGTGTATTACAAACATTAACTGTTGCTTTTGCTGGTAGATATTTTATCTTCTAATTTAGAAAGGTAATATTTCTCAAACGGTTTGTGCCAAACTGTTGCAGCTAGTGAATTACATGAGTTTTCTGTAATTATTATTATTATTATTATTATTATTATTAGTTCTGTTCCATTATTCTAAAATTCTAGTCCATTCATTGTCAATCATCATGTATATGGAAGGTCTAATAATTAATTTGTTTTTTTTTGTTTTTTTTCTAAGGTGGCTGCCACACTGCCTGACAGACAACGCTTGATTGTGGCTGGTAAGTAGAGTATCTGGTTTTAATGTGAATAAAATATTGACAGCTATTCTCACTTTGATCAGTAAAGGTAACACATGTTTTAGGAGGATGCCTTAGCCTCTTACCTCATCATTGTGCTCTATACAACAAACAAAGTTAGCCAAAGCCAGTTGGATATTTAATAGGGGTGCAACGGTACAGGTGGCTCACGGTACGGTCCGTACCCGGTTTTTGTGTCACGGTTTCGGTATGGATTCGGTACAGTTTCAGACCACCCGCTACCCTAAACAAGCGATCGCAAGATACCGAGTTTGCGGAAAGCACAACTCGCATATCGGCACATAAAAGAGCGCGTCCAAATGGAATAAATGTGCAGCTTGTGGCAGCTCTCATTCAGATGTCTGCTGTGGAGGAAACCAAGGAGATCTTTGTCTCTGGTGTCAAGCTGTAAAAGGTTGGATGCGGGAATTTATTTCCGATATGTCTGAAACTGTTGGTGGTCGAGGAGGGACAAGAACATTAATTGTTCGTGATCTTTAAATGCGCATCCAACAATTCTTTCTGCAGTATTTTAAAAACCACATCAGCTGTGCCAAGATGCACAACTGGTAACAACTGGATCTTGACGCAGGTAAGATCTGGGTTTAGGGAGGTGGAAGATTGCGTTCTGTTAACTGTTAACTGTTTTCACTCCCTCGCCGGTGTATTCAACAGCAAAACCAAAATGCTCCCACACCGGTGATTTAAAAAAAGTTTTACATAAAAGCATATTGTCCCATGCAGGTCGTACCGAACCGTACCGTATTTTACCGAGTACCGTTGCATCCCTATTATTTAAGTGAATTTTGCATTAATGCCAGTTTTATAATAAATTTGGCTGGGAATAAATCAAATTTCTAATATCTTACAAAACAAACAAAAAAAAAATACACAAATCAAATTGAATTACATTACTAGAACTTTAGATAAAATTTCAAGTTTTTTTTTTTTTTTTACAATACCTGGCAAAAAAAAGCAAATGCACCCATTTCCTAAAGTAAATTGGATTCAATATTTTTCTGTTCAGCATTTTCAGCCTACCTGCATTTTTTTCAACCTAGTTTAACAAGTTTAAACAACATATGAAATCTAAATTCATTTGTTAAACAACAACAAACAAAAAGCATACTTATGATTGAATGTTTTTGTTTTATTTACAGTTCTGACTGTTATCTCCTATTTTACTCTACAACTATCGCATTGTCCTGTCAAACATGTTCTTTTTTTTATATTGTCAAACTCAAAATTTTAAGTAACTGACTTACCTATATTTTGTCATACAAAAAATAATCAATAGAGATTGATTCCATTATTTTTGTTATTTTTGTTTGCCAGTTTCTAACTTGTAATCCTTTTTCTGAGGTCCAATGAAGCATTTAAACCAGTGTTGGATGTTGAGTATAGAAAAAGCGGTGCTATGTGAGGGAAGCGCCCTGTGTGCTTAGGCTTGCTTTAGTCTTCTTCTCCTGCTACAACTTCAACCTACACCAGCAACATGATGCAGCGTGCACGCTGCAATTCATTCAGAGGTTGCTTCTTTTTCATGTGAACTGTACCACAGAGCTTGACTTGACTGACTTTTCCTCACACAACACCATTGTCCAATAACCTGTTGTGATGGCCAATGGTGTCTCTGACACAAGAACAGCAACTACAAACATAACTACTGTCTCTAATCATATTGCTATGGCTGATACTCCTTTTTTAAACACGGTTCAACATAATGCATTACTGCTTGTACTGAACATGCTCTTATCTGACATGTTGGATTCATAGACTGATATCACTAGAAAGACAAAAATAATTTTCTCTGTTGTTTTCCAGAAGCTGCGCTGACGTCAATCCTCAGAGGGGCACAAAAGCAAGAAAAGCAGCAAGATGGTCCAGAAGAAGCCATCATCAGTAAATCCACACGTCAGCACACTCATCAAGAAAATCAGTGACGTCAGGTGGGACTTTGTCTGATCTTGCACATGCGCACATCCACTACTTTAAACACTGTGTTCACTTACTCATTGAGTGTGTGAGTAATGTTTAGAAAAACTGTTCCCATAATTGTTTACTGTTGACTTTCCTATGCAACACTTATGCAAACTATTTTTCCGGGTAAACATTCAGAACTGATCAGAGTTGTTTTTAAATTAAATAAAGTGACTGAAAGTAAAAGGATCCCTCTAGAAATCTGAAGGTAGAGATTTGTAACATCACCATAACTACCACAGACGGAGCTCACTCATTTCTCTTGGATGTTTGTGATTCTTGCGACATTTATACATTACAATATATAAAAGCTTTTTTGTAGTTTGGTTTCCAATACTGTTGTTTTTGCTGAATTACTTGTTTCTATGTTGAAATTTTCTGGTAATGGAGCTGGAAATGTTTTGTACTGTAAATGCGTATTTAATTTGTATGTGTGTGTAACATAGCTTGCTAATATGTCAGAGCTCTTCAATGACTCCAAGGGGGGAAAAAAAGTAGAAAAAGTTCACCCTTAAACAAAACCCAAAAGACGGACATAGTGCACACATTAATGAGACGAGATTCCTGTCGAGAGTTACAAGCAGCCCACAGGTTCCATATTTACCCAAGAAGTGCAGACGCAGAGTACATCTTGGTTTTTATATAACGAGGATGGCTGTGAGAGGATGATTCAGGTTTCATGTCTCTTATAAAAGAATGCTTATGTACTTGTTTCTTTCTAGTGTGTGTTTGGATCATTACTGATGTTGAAGTCAGAGTGATGTTTCTTCTTTCTCCTAATGATCCAACAGTGCTTGTGCAGAGACAAAAGGTGACTGTAGTTTGTTTAGATGCTAAAGTAATGATGTTGTTATTAAAGCCAAGGCTGTTTTTTTCTTTGTTTGCTCTTCGAGACATCACATTCACATTTTCTGTTTTAGGACATTTGTGTTTGTGCACACTAATGTGAAATGATATGTATGTCAGCCTTTATGTGTGCTTATTGGTATGTACATGCTAACTGCAGGATGCTGACTATATTCTATCTACATAACGGTGGGATAATTAACATCTTCACCTGGCTCCTGGTTTGGTCGTTTTAAAAAGCCTAATTAATCACAGTGACAATGTAGGGACTGGAATCAGTGCTGCCAAGCGTGAAATTACCTCTCTCAATGACGGGGCTCAAACATCCATAAACAGTGATCCTGCTGGCTTAGCCCCTGTATCCCACTCTGCCATTTGTTATCTCACACTATGCGTGGCTTTGGAAGTAGGGAGTGGGTGAACAAACCCAAGAAAGGACAGTGGGGGCTGGAAACAGCGCTGGTGTATAAAAACAAAGCAGATATCCCGCTGTACGGGGAGACTGATGGTCCTGCTCCATGGCGTAAAAATAAAACAAGCCGGTCGGTCAGGTATGTGGAGCACCTACTCTGAAAGAGCTCTTTGGCCAAAATCAATAACTTTGAACTTTCCAGCATGGGAGAAGTGAAAAACTCTTTCCGTCAATAAATGTGCGCTATCGTGTCCCACTGTTGTTGAGCGCAGTCGACGCAGTCCTGGGAATAGTCTCTATGAATCATTCAGGACACCCACTCCTCTAACCTCTCCCTCTCTACCTACCCATCCACCGGGCACCCCCTCGCCCACCAGTTGCCGCCCACGGCATCAGCCGTCTTTCTACTTAACCTCACATATCACCGCTAACTCATATATCAATGCTTTGTTGAGATGGTGGAGAAGGGATGCGTGTCTATTTCGGGCTCAGTAGGTGTGGAGGATGGCTGCTGGGAGATGGACTGGATGGAGGTGTATGTTTCACCAACACTGTGGGATTGCTTGAGCTCTTTTGTATTTAATCACATGACAGCTCTTGTGCAGAGACTGAGACAACAACAAACAGAACTACTGACAAATACAACTCCTAAGAAGGAGGAAAGAAAGATATTTCTGTAAATTTGATGGTGATATACATTTGTCTTTGCATTTCAGTCCATCAAAACATTACCATTCCTGCATCCAAGGCATTCTGGCACTGAGGTGCCAAGTAATCAAGACTGTGCAGTTTCGTATTTGTCAGTTTGTCCAGCAAACATCTTAGGAATGGCAACCATGTGGGATCCTTTTTCTAATTTTTCATTTCTTCACCCATTTTCCACACAGTTTCTGTTGCAGGCAGGTCAGTCCAGTGCCTGTACCCTCTTCTTCCACAGTCGTGTGCATCTGTTGGCCGGTAATAGTTTCGCATTGTCCTCTTGATGGACGTCCATGTTAAATCTCAAAGGCAGCTGTGTTTTCTGCATTAATGCTGCCATCACAGATTTGTAAAATGACCATTGCCAAGTTAGGCATTTGTAACTGCAGTAAAAACATGCACAGACTGTCCCATGGCAGCTGTGGTTCAAGATCTTAAACGCGGCCCTTCAGTCCACCAAGCGTCACTCTGGTTCTCTGAGCTGGTGAGCGGCCCCCTAACGTCCCTGGTAACGTGGCTCAACTATGCTCTTCATTCAATTTCTGGAGTTCTTCTCCACCTTCTTATTTTGTTGTAATTTGATCAAACTGCGCGAGGTTGTCAAATTGTGGCATCCAGGGAAGGATGTAGGTCACGGTGGAAGTTAGCTAGCAGCAGGGCATCAAATCGTGACTAACTGGTTGTATTTGCGACCAAAATTTGACCATTTCGCCAGTGGCGAGGGCCACAAAATACACTATCAACTTTGAAAAAAAAAGATTTTTTTTCTATGATTTCTGCACATTTGTCATGTGTCACCAAGGCAAACATATCTAAATAATTTAGAAACAAAGTTTATTTGGTGAAAAGTGGCCAGGTTTTGGGTGCACATCACATCACATCAAAATGTGCTTTCATGTGTTACCGTACGGCCTCTGGTCTCCGAACCGTAGCAGAGAAACCGCCGTACTGTGCTCTTCCAGGCTCGTGACAAGCGGGTAACACGCCAGTGAAAACGAAAGAAAAAGTCAGGTTTTCTCTGCTTGGAACGGCACTTTATTCATGAACTGACAGCGATACACAGTCTGTATTTTTCCACTCCTGTCAATCAACGGGAGATGCAAATCCATAACACTCGGCCGCTGCTCACTTTCCTTTCGGTTGTTGCTGTCAAAATACAAAGAGTTGAGACCCATTAAGACGACAGGGGATGGGAATTGCCTGTACAACTCTGTTTCCCTCATTCTGAAAGGTGATACACGAGATTATTTTTATCTTATGTTTAATATAAAAAAAGCTGAATTAGCTGGGTTTTTTTTGTCCATTTCACAGAGACATACACACAGAGGTAAAACAAACAGAACAATATACATGATATAACTCACATGCAGCATAGAACAAGTAACTTTCATACATTTGCTTTTTATAAATGATAATTCCAAATTATGTTTGCATTGTTGATAGGTGATCTGAGTTCATATTTTGGCTGTTGAAATCAAATGTAGTATTAACAATACAAGTAAGTCTGTTTCAAGTCTGTGTAAAATGCTGGGAGTCTAAAATGTCAAACCACTGTGGGACTTCATGTGGGCAAAAAAAAAATCTGCATGACTGTTAAACAGACTTCCAAACTTGATGGATTTACTGAGGATGTGCTGGAGAAATGTCTACTACGGATGGTGGAAGCCATTGAAGCCATTGAGCGTCCATGATAATGTCAGCAGTCTACAGGGGCGTATGGAGCGACGAAAAACACTGGCGACCGAAACTGCTAGCTGGCTACCAACTTCAAAAACCTGGTAGCCAGGGGCTACTTGGTAAAAATTCAAATGTTTTGCCTTGTAGCAGGTTGTCAGATACACAGCGAGGAGGCTTTGAAGTAGCTCTGTTTATAACATTACAGGGTTTGGGGCAGAGTTGACTTTTGTTCATCTTAAATGTCTGCTCATGGCATCGTGGAGTCCTGTTTTGTAAACTGCTCTAATATTGCACAGTAAATCTGTAAGGCTAAGGTCGACAGCCCCGTGTGAGACCATCAATATTGATTTTATTTATTTATTTTTTTCTCACTTTTGTTTCCTTGTTCCTATCATCATTTCTTGGCTGCCTATATATAGAAAGACAAAACTGGGCAAAAATAAAGGAATCGGTGAGAAAGCTGGGAAAAAGGATGATGGATTAACAGCATGTCAATGCATTTATTGACGGTGGTGTGAGAGTGCTTTTACCAATACTGAGAGGGTCAGGTGTGATGAGGTAAAAAGATGGTATCCTCTAGTTGTGGGTCTATAACACACCGTGGCTGATTCTGGGGTGAGCACACACACGGATCATCTGTTATCAGTTGTAACTGATGGAGTCTGCTAGTTTGAAGAAATGCACAAGGAATAGTGTTGGAGATACTTTATTATAAATGCAATTTAATTTTCCAATTCATCTTTAGTTCCATGACCCCAAGTCACGACAACAGTCAACTCAATACACGTTACACCGAAGACAGGTCTAACACAGTCCAGTCAAGGAGAATCAAATTCACTTCATTTATATTACACTTCACCAAAGTTAAATGCATTTTAATTAATCCAATTCATTTCAGAGTCCAGGTTCAAAATTCAAATAATGCCAATTCATAAAAAAACAGGCTCGCTAAGCGACTCAGATTGCATTGAATCTTCAGTTTGGTTTTGTTGTATATAGATTTAAAAAATCATATTCAGCATGCTTACAGTTTTTAATGTTCTTCAAATGAATACTCTATGTATCAGAAGATTGCCATGTTCCTCTTTGTCATGTGAATGTTCCCCAGATATTTTCACTGAAGGCTGGACATTGAAGGTAAATTTCATTCATGATATAGTCTGTAAGCAGTGGTGAATTTTTTTTTTGAGCAGATGTTCTCTCTATAATTTCCGGTACCGATTCATAGGGCTTTATGTCTCCAAGGACTCAATCTGCAAGACATTAGAGGACAAGTGGAGAGATAGAGAAGGGGAATGAATTGCGGCAAATGTTCTCAAAGATTATACAATCAGTGCCGTAAAACCTGGTCAAACATCGCACACTGAGTAAGTTTGGACTTCACAACCAGTTCACTGCGGTGTTTTGAATAAACTAATTATCTGTAACATCTATGCATATGAAAAAAACAAACAAACAAACAAAAAAACTCATACTAACACGCAAACATGCATAGCTGCTGATGCGTGCTTGCAGAGAGAAAAACATTGCTTCAAGACATCGGGGACCAGCATTCTAATCTTCCGTACAAATTTGTGATGTGCTGTTTGTTTTGAGGGTCCTGTGGGATCTGTACATATAATTAATTTGGTTTCATACAATCATGTTAGCCTAAATTGGAGGGTTTAGAGCTCAGTGTAAACAAATATTTAAATGATGATATCCAGAAGCTGTCATTCCCCGGTAATCCACGCGGAATTAACACGCAAACGTGCACATGTTTGTGAATATATACAACAGATGTGCGTACAAGCAAGTGTGGCGGTGCCTCATTTTGAAGGGGAGAAAGCTGACATTAACTGCTGCTGATTTCCCAGGGAAATCAGAGCGCATACAGTACAGCTACAGAAAGGAGTGAGGGAGAGGGAAGAGAAATTAGTGAGGAGGAGGGAGGAGAGGAGAGGTGAGAAAGGAAAGGAAAGGAAAGACAAAGGTAGAGTTTCGGTGCACAATATGTTGACGCCAGGCAACTCGCCGGCAGCTGACAGACGGAGAATGTGGCCTGGATTCTTTAGTTGCAATCAAAACCCTATAAACAGAGTGATCATTCACTCTCCCTAAACCCCCCTGCATTACTGCCAACCAGTGAGGACACACACACAAACACACGCACACACGCTGCGACAACACAAAGGCTGAGATTCCAGCAGGTTTTTTAGTTTATATACTCTGGAAAAATATTTCCATGCAAGTCCATAAATAAACAAGTGTCCTCGATGAGCCGACAAAACAAAAGGCGAAGAGAGAAGAAAGGAAACTACGGGAAATTTAGGAAAAGGGACACAAAGGTAGCTGGAAATGAAAGAGATTATTAAATCCTTGAACTCCCTTGGGGGTCAACAAGCCAGTGCACGGAGGTTGCCACGAGCTTTCGGAGGTGATACGAGTGCCCCGACTTTGTTGTTGTTAATATCCGGTAAGCTGCTTAGCAATATAATTTTTGGAGAAGTATTCAAAACTTTGTGAGGGTGGTTTATAAAAGTAGGAAAAGAGGAGATCTTGCACAGCACATGGATGAAGTTTATTTTGTGTCAGTGTGGACAGCCATGTTTGCTTCTCTGTTTGCAAAGTCAACTTCCTCAAAACACACAAACAAACGAAAAAAAAAAAAAAAAAAATCATTGGGTTGTGCGTCACAGCTCATCAAGAATTTCTTCCATCTCAGTCCTGGCCAATAAACAGGAAGCTTACCAGTGCACTTACTCCACTCAGAGGGAGAATCAGCGAGAACTGAAACACACCAAGTCAGGGAAAAGAAAGAGTCTTTTTAAATACACATGCCTTTTAATGCCTCAAGGTCCTGCTGCACTCAAGCTTTGCTCACAGAAGCTGATACGCTGTCTGTATTTAGAATTTCTAATTTTCTTTTTCTCAGTATGAAGCACAGGTAGCTGTTCATGCCACTTCTCACTCTGGACTGCAGGGATACCACACGTTACATCTTAAAGTTTACAGCTTGTCTGAAATGACATTTCCTGATTTTTTTTTTTTTGGGGGGGGGGGGGGGGGGGGGGGGGGGGGGGGTTTGTTTCGCGTCTCCTTTAAAAGAAAAAAAAAAAAATACACATACATACACCTAAATATTTTAATAAACATCTACAATAAATATCTACCCATAAATATTGCCAAGGAAGATTGTAGTGTTTGGTGCTCCAAATTATTAATTAGGACATACCTTAAAATCAAATAATCATTTAAATTTTCATAGCGACTGCTCGGTTGTGTTTTTTCATTGTATTGATGGAATCCATGATGAATCCCACCTCCCCCTCTCACAGAGGTGGGGCGGCTGCTCAAACAACCATGTAAAAACAAAACTATGGAGAAAAAAAAAAACATGAATGTTACAGCCAGATCAGAAAAGTCTCTTTTTTTTTTTTTTTTTTTTTTTTTACTGCATTCTCTTGAATGGACAACGGGGAGTGAAACCTGGGACTTGGAAGTTTGTTAGTTACTCTTAATTATTAGTAGTAAAAGGACAGGGTATGATGTCATTTACTTCACTAAAACACCCATAAAAGCTTCACACTCCTCTTTCCTCTACATAAGAAAACAAGTCTTTTTAATACAATGTTATGCTAATTTTGTAAAACCACAGCCCAAATTAGAATAGAAAAAGCAAGGTATGCTTTAGGGCCGGCCTGACAAGCTGCTAATGATGGTGAACGGTCTGAACTCATGCAGCACTTTTTAACCTTTTCTGGCTTCTCAAAGTGCTTTGCGATGTTATTTTCATTCACCCGTTCACACACAGCTGCCATGCAAGGTACTACTTACCATTCTAGCGGCCACCACAGGGAGAAACTCTGGGCCCACTCCTTTTTTTTTTTTTTTTTTTTTTCAGACACCTCAACATATGGAGAGGTCGTGATCTGAACTTCAAATGTTAGAATCAGTTGAACTGTTTTTCCACCTGAGGCCATGCACGGTGCACATAAAAATTTTTGCTGGTGTATGATTTGAATGTTATCTTCTTTAGTAAAGCAAAACTACGTTGAAAGTTGTTCTTCCTTAGTGTACAGTGCTACTGCATGTTTCAACTTTGACGTTTCAGTTTTGCAGATGTGCAGTTTTCACTTGAAGAGATTTTGAACCTTTTTAATCCTTGATTATAGAACAGACGAGGACGAAGGAGGCTTTTTTAGCCAGTTCACAGTGCATGTCAACAGTTTGACATTGACTCTGTCAGTTGGATGTTGAGGTCCACTTGAGCTGCAGCAGAGCTGCGAAACGTTTCCAATCGTTTATCCTGTAAAAAGGGATGCTGGTTGTGCACATAAGAACTACACACATTCAAGTATTTTCTTTCATTCAGCAATGGTGGCTGCCGCTGAATACAGAAATATATAGCAGAAACACAAAGAAATAAACGCCCCTCTCCTCTCCATGTGGGAGGGTTTCGGTGAAAAGATAAAGCGGGGTCGTGGATTCTGGTGGGTCTCTCCATCTCACTGTCTTTGTGCGCTGCAGTGACTGAACCTCCATTGTCAAAGCTGAGAAATGATTTCTCACTATTTGCATTTTTATTGGTGTGCCAAATTGCAAATAGCTTTCTCCTCCTTCTGTCTTTGTCTTTGAGTTGAGCCAAGAAAAAAAAAAAAAAGAGGGGGGGGGGGGGCGTTGGGGGGAATCCTCATTTGTTCAAGCAGGCCCCATATAAATCACCATAGTGAAGTAAAGTGAACTCATCTCTGAATAAAACATCAGGTGGCAGACAAACCAGTTGTAAGGCTTCTTTTTATTTATATATTTTACTTTGAAGTGATTTGCGAACCTTTGAGCTGCTGCACTGAAACTAATACTAATGCGGAAAAAAACGACACAAATTGTATTTGCTTCTCAGTGAAGATGTAACAGATACTACCGTTCTACTGTAGGGCTGCACGATAATTGGTCAGACACATTGATTACCGTGCTATTTGAAGCACAGGTAAAATATGGATCGGACCATTACCACAGCCGCCATGTAATGATAAACAGCAATCTCTGCACTCTGTGCATGAGTACAATTACTCATCAGCGTGTGAATTATTGTGAAGCTCTGTCACACACCTCTCTCCTTCCTCCTCTGTCTTTCTAGACTCACTTTCTTTCGAAATGAGTGACTGTGAGCAGCTGAAATTTCATTGTTTATGTATTTATTCATTGTGAAGCAGGGATTACTGACTTTACAAGGTCATTCAAACAGATGAGTGAATACTCTATTGACTGAAATGTAAATATAGGCTCACACCGGGCTCCAGTCACACACTTAAATGTACAGCCGCCGTCTTCATTGTCCTTCATTGTCAGCCAGAGGAGCAAAAGTGTTTTCCTTAAACTGCTGATTAAGACGCTCTCGCTTGTATAAGGTCCGGGGATCTTGGGAAATGGAAAACCTGAAAATGAGACGTTGATATCGATTCTACAATCTTGAATAGAGGGCACCTTTCATTTTACATTAACTGAAGTGACACCCTTACAGTAACCCCGTTTACATCTGCAACCTTTGTTGTAAATATTATGGAAATTATTGCAGTTATCTTACCCGAATGCAAAAACAGACTCAGAATACTGATGCGAGCAGCAAATGCTTTTCTTTTACACAGAAACGGTGACTCTCAACCCAAAAGCAGCGCTTGCAGTTAAAATGTGGCTTTCAGAAAACCATCATGATTGTCCTGTTGCACATCCGTGGCCTGAGCACCTTCAAATGCGTTGCTTAAACAGTATAATTAAAATGTAATTTATTTACAGTAACTTCCCACTTACAAAAAAGAATGAAGGGAAAGAGGAAAAGCGACAGGTGTCAGGAATACATATCCCGAAGATTGAATAAGGTAGATATATTGAGACATGATCGACAGATATAATCTAGCCACTTGGTGAGATTGCTTTTCCATTTTGATGGAAACTGAATGGACATTCTTCAAATCCCTATAATCTGAAAACATTTTTGCACAGCTCAGGGGATCTTCGATTGGCAACAAGATGATGTAAATGCTAGCCTGACTGGCTATATGATTCAGCCCCCAAATTGCTACAAAGCAATATTATAGTGTTTAAACTGGCAAACGCTTCAAAAGTTGTATTTACTGCCAGTCAAATTTGATGTAGTGTTTTCACTCAAAAAACAAACAAACAAACAAACAAAAAATGAGTGCAGGGATTTGTACAAAGGCAAAATACTGAGATTTGTGGCTGTTATCTGTGCAGGTGGATGAGTCTATGCCAGCGGTGTCCAAACTCCAGGCCTCCAGGGCCGCTGTCCTGCATGTCTTAGATGTTTACCTGCTTCAGCGCACCTGATTCAAATAAACTGCCCGTGAACAGACTCATGCAGACCTCTGACAAGCTGATCATTTGAATCAGGTGTGCCGTGGCAGGGAAACATCTAAGATGCAGAACAGCTGCCCTGGAGGACTGGAGTTGGACGCCCCTGGTCTACGCAAAAATAACACATCACAATGACAGGACATCTTTCAGTCCTCCAAATGTACTGTAGACAACTCTGCAAAAACTTTGGAAAATTTTTTCCAACAGGCTAACTTTCATACCCTCTCTAAAGACTAAAGCTTTAAGTTGAAAATGAAAGTTTTCACAAATGTGAATATTGCAAGGTCTCTATTTAAAAAACAGCTACAAGCTGATTTCTTTGTGAATCAAAAGCGAGAAACATTCTTTATTGATGTTTTTATGTTTTTTCAATTCTAGTTTTCGTTGTTTCGTTCATTTTCGTTAACTATAATAACCTGGCATCAGACAAGAACATGTGAAAACATGTTTGGGGAGGGTGAGATTCTTGGAAGGCAGGATAGATGAGCTCGTAGAGGCGACAGGACACAGAGGGAGGATCATGTTCTGTGAGAAGTGGCTGCAGCAGCATGTTCTGGACTCTGCTCTGTATTGCTTTACATCTGCATTTTGGACGATACAGGTGAACAAAAGACTTCAGACAGACTGACAGAAGCGTGTTAGGAGTGTTTGCAGAAGAATATATAGTGTATTCCTGAACGTGTGACTGTGAAGCTGCATCTCTTCAACCTGGATGTTAAACTGCTGGCTGTGTCCACCTGTGCTGTCTACTGAGAGTTCACCTGTGTTATCTGCTGATGCAGTTTCTCACCTCACCTCATTTAACTTTATACATTTTCCTGTCATTTACATTGCAACAAAATACACCCCCAGTTCCAAAAAAAGCTGGGACATTATGTAAAATGTAAATAAATATAAAATGCAGTGATGTCTGTAAATCTCATAAACCTGTCTTTTATTCCCAGTAGAACATAAAGATGTCAGATGTTAAAAATTAGACATTTTACCATTTCCTGGAAGATATTAGCTCGTTTTGACTTTGATGGCAGGAACACATTTCAAAAAATGTTGGAACACGGTGATGTTTATCATTGTGTAGCATCCTTTGTTTCAACAACTGCCTGTAAACATCTGGGAAGTGAGGAGACCAGCTGCTGGGGTTTTAGGAGAGGAATGTTGTCTCATTCTTGTCTGATGCAGGATTCTAGCTGCTCAACAATCCTGGGCCTTTATTGCCAGATTTTGTAATCTTATGATGCGCCAAGTTCAATTGGTGAAAGGTCTGGACTGCAGGGAGACCAGTTCAGCACCTGGAGTCTTCTCCTGCAAAGCCAAGTTGCTGTGATGGATGCCGTATGTGGGTCAGCATTATTTTACTGAAATATGCAAGGCCTTTCCTGAAAGAGATGTTGTCTGGATGGGAGCAGATGTTGCTCTAAAACCTCTATGTACTCTTCAGCATTAATGGTGTCTTTCCAGATGTGTCCACACCATAGACACTAATGTAACCCCATGCCATCAGAGATGCAGGATTTTGAACTGTCTGTTGATAACAACAACAACAACACGTCTCTCTCCTCTTCAGTCTGCAGGACAGAGTCCATGGTTTCCAAAAAGAAATTCACATTTAGATTCATTTGACCACAGAACAGTTCTCCATTTTGCCTCAGACCATTTAGGAGCTGTGGCCCAGAGAAAAAGGTGCTTTTTTTAAAATTATGTTCACATCTGGCTTCTTCTTTGCATGACACAACTTTAACTTACATTTGTGGTTTGCATGATGATCTTTGTTCACAGACAGTGATTTATGGATCCATGCAGTGATATCCAGTAAGGAATCACGCCATTTTTAATAAATGCTGTCTGAGAACCTGAAGATCACATGCAGTCAGTTTTGACCTTCAGCCTTGTCTCTAGTGCACAGACACTCCCTGATTCTCTGAATGTTTTGATGATTTTATGTACTGAAGAAGGTGGCATCTTTGCAGTTTTCTGTTGAGGAAAATATTTGTGAAGTTATTCCACAATTTTTAGAAGCACTTTGTTGCAGATTGGTGAACCTCTGCCCATCTTTAAATGCAAGAGGCTCTGTCTTTCTGAAATTCTCCTTTATTCCCAGTCATGTTACTGAACTGTCACCAATTAACATAATTAGTTGTTAAAAGCTCTTCCATTTATTTTTGATTTGTGCCAATTACTTTTCCATCCTTCTGTTGCCTCCTGTTTCAATTTTTCTGAGATGTGTTGCTGCCGTCGAAGTCAAAATGAGCTAAAATCTTTTTATTAAAATGGCAAAGCATTTCAGTTTCAACATCTGATATGTTCTTTATCTTCTATTGGGAATAAAATATGGGTTTGTGAATTATGATAATTATTGTATCCCAACCTATTTGGGAACTGGGGTTGTAATTTCCCTTTGGGGATTAACAGTTCAGTTTACTTTGATTCAAGACTACCACCAATTACCACCTTACACCTAACGATTGAGATCAGGACTGCAGAAACTAATTCAAGCCAGACACAACTTTGGAAATACACTGCCCAGCTTATTCTGCTTTGTGAGATATTAGAAATTAGATTTATTCCCAGCCAAATTTATTATAAAACTGGCATTAATGCAAAATGCACTTAAATATCCAACTGGCTAAGTTTGTTTGTTTGTAAAGAGCACAATTTACTTAAGAGGAAAGAGGCTGGGGCATCCTTTAAAACAAACATGTGTAACCTTTGCTTATCAAAATGATTCAGCAAACTATGAGTATAGCTGTTAATATTGTATTCACATTTAAAACCAGATACTCTGCTTACCAGCCACAATGAAGCGTTGTGTCAGGCAGTGTGACAGTCAACTGCACAGTGGCTGGTGTGGCAGTCACCTTAGAAAAAAACCCCAAATTAATCATTAGACCTTGCATATACACCGCCTGCCAAAAAAAAAGTCACCACCAAGAAAAAAGGTCATATGTTAATATTTTGTTGGACCGCCTTTAGCTTTGATTACGGCACACATTCACTGTGTCATTGTTTCAATAAGCTTCTGCAATGTCACAAGAATATTTCCATCCAGTGTTGCATTAATCTTTCACCAAGATCTTGCATTGATGATGGTAGAGTCTGACCGCTACACAAAGCCTTCTCCAGCACATCCCAAAGATTCTCTATGGGGTTCAGGTCTGGACTCTGTGGTGGCCAATCCATGTGTGAAAATGATGTCTCATGCTCCCTGAACCAGTCTTTCACAATTTGAGCCTGATGAATCCTGGCATTGTCATCTTGGAATATGCCTGTGATGGAATAATCTGGTCATTCAGTATATTCAGGTAGTCAGCTGACCTCATTCTTTGAGCTCATACTGTTGCTGAACCTGGACCTGACCAACTGCTGCAACCCCAGATCAGAACACTGCCCCCACAGGCTGGTACAGTAGACACTAGGCATGATGGGAGCATCACTTCATCTGCCTCTCTTCTTACCCTGATGCTCCCATCACTCTGGAACAGGGTCAATCTGGACTCATCAGACCACATGACCTTCTTCCATTGCTCCAGAGTCCAATCTTTATGCTCCCTAGCAAACTGAAGCCTTTTTTTCCAGTTAGCCTCACTGATTAGTGGTTTTCTTCGATCACTGAGAATTTGTTTCTGGCCACATTTCCTCCTCGAAGATGATGGGTCTCCACTATCCTTCCAGTTTTTAATAATGCGTTGGACAGTTTTTAACCCAATTTTGGTATTTTCTGCAATCTCCTTAGATGTTTTCTCTGCTTGATGCATGCCAATGATTTGACCCTTCTCAAACAGACCAACATCTTTTCCACGACCACAAGATGTGTCTTTCGACATGGTCGTTTAGGAAATTAGAAGCAACTCATTGCACCAGTTGGAGTTAAATAACTTGTTTCCAGCTGAAAGATAAATACTCATGCAGTAATTATCCAAAAGGAGGCTCAGACCCATTTGCTTAGTTAAATACAGGGGGCTACTTTTTTTTTTGGCTGGGGAGTGTATGTCTACAATCTTAAAATCTCTTGCAGACACAAGTCCAAGGTAGTCTAAGATGAGATTTACTTTTATGATTTTACTGCACAAATATGTAAGACAATCTGGTTAACTCTTTTGAAATTTGATGCAGTTTCTTACAGGTTTGATACAGGAGGATCGATAATGTGATGCTCACGTATTTGAGCAGATATGCCTGATGCTAGAACGTTCAGGTCGTTCACAGGAACAACAGTTAACTGTAACTAGGAGCAACTACTGAAAAGAGAAAGGACTAAGAGAGAAATGTTTTTATACTGATGTGGCCCCTGTTTCTCTTCCGCTACTCAAACTTCAATCATTTAGAGTTGAAGCTTACAATAAGGTGTTAGTTGAAGTACTGAAGGAAGCTCACAAATTGCTTCATTACCATAACCCATTAATTTAGAGCAAATTAAGACAGCTTTTAGCTCAATGCATGACATGGGTGACATCACAATAATGAAAAATGTCATGATTCGTCTAACATGGTCATAGCTTGTAAATTATCCATGTGACCTGCTCGAGTAAAAATACTGCTGATTGTGCTGGATGCATTGCTTGTCTGTAGACTTCTCAGTTCAATAATATTTTAATAATCCTCAAAGGGAAATTATATCAATATTTTTCTCCACTCACTGCACCCAGTGGGGCGCGGCGGTCTGGCACATTCATTTTTCAATGCCATCAAGAGTCGCGCAACACCAGGAGATTCCTTCTTGGTTATGTAACTATTGTGATGAATGGGAACTCATTCCTTAAAGCAAGCTTCAAAGATGCTCTCTCTTTTTTTGCAGGCTGCATCCATCTTACATTAACCTCGTGCAGTCAGGACAGCCCATCAGAGCTTTGCTGGCTTGATAAGTTAACGCAACAATTTAAAACAAATCAACAAACAAAAAAAAAAAAACAGTCCATGACAAAACTGGCTAGCAGGGTTTGAGCAGAATTTTAGAGCAGTTGGATGCAAAATTAATTCCTTTTAATTAATTATTAAAAATATGGGCCTGCGCATCATATTTTCTCTTCCTTTAGTGGAAGCCTAACCACTGCTATAAATGATACCGATACACAAGAGACTGGAGTAAGGCCTGTCATCGTCGGCTCTGCAGTCTGCCACGTTCACAGCAGCGCTTTGATCTCATTGAACTTCATGTTCGTCAAATGATTTCTGTCATAGGTCTGCTCCTTTTTTCCCCTTCAAATAAAACCTTTTGTATGTGAAATGAGTGCAAATGAGTGAAACACCACACCGACGTGCACAGGAACGTGCACCCGTGTTAGCCCCTTACATGACAAATCCCATTCTTTAACTCCTAATTTCACATTACACCACAAAGTCATCCGACCAAGGCATTTGAAATTGAGCAGCTGTCTCCTTCAGATTTGTGTCAGTTGTTGAGTTTATGTTTTATTAAGTCCCCTGTCTCCTCTTGACTCAGTTTTGTTTATTTAAGCTGTGCTTGGGGTTGTTCCATATATTCAGATGTAGAGGAAAAAACAGAGGACTGTGTGCGGGTGTCAGAATACAACGCTGTTCAAAAATAGGAGGAAAAAACTCCGCTCACCTAGTTTCAGAACTGGGAGCTCTAAATTATGGAACTGAATGAAACAAACATCCGTGATTGCTTATTTCACTCGGTGTAAAACTGGGTGAAAACAATGTGTGGATCGGTGATTTTTGAAACAACTTCAATGTATTTTAGCACTGTGGTGATTATACAAATTATAGTGATAAATCCGTGTAAATGTGTTGTTGAATTTTCACACCATTACACCTCGAGTGATGATAGGTCTGATATGGTAGAACATTAGATGGGCCAGTTTGATTGCCAAACCAAACGTTCTTTCATGGATTCAGTTCCCGCAGAAAACCCTTGAAGGTCTCATGTCTCGCTCTGCACTGACAGCAACAACAATATAAGATATATAACTATATAATCCATCTAGTACATGCTGTAAATGTAAATTAATTCATATTCTTACACAAAGAACTCTTGATAATTTTTTTTGTCAGAAAATTGACTTCTAAAATTAATAACTAACATTCCCTCCTCTTTGTGGTATTTGCAGCTGCCAGAAACAAGCTTGAGGACAGCTGTTGGCGTGAATCTGAACTTTTAAGCTGCAGAGTGGAAAACCCAAAACCTGACCTGCAGTGGTCTCTAAAGTCCATGCAAAATCACATGATCTTTTCTTGCATTTTAGCCATTACTGTCTGCTGGTTCCACATACTCTTAGCCACTTTATTAGCTCCACCTGTTCACTTGCTTGTTAACACAAATAGCTAATCAGCCAATCACATGGGAGCAATTTAATACATTTAGGCATGCAAACTTGGTCACACGCATAGACGACTTGCTTAAGTTCAAACCGAACATCAGAGTGGGGAAAAAAGAGGATTTAGGTGACTTTGAACATGACATGATTGTTGGTGCCAGACGGGCTGGTCTGAGTGTTTCAAAAACTGCTGATCTACTGTGATTTTTAAAACAACTATCTCTGGGGTTGACAGAGAAGAGAGAAAATATATATAGAGAGAAAATATACAGTGAGTGGATATCAAAAGTCAGAGAAGACAAACTGGTTTGAGATACTACAAAGGCAACAGCAACTCAAATAACTGCTTGTTACAACCAAGGTATGCAGAATACCATCTCTGAACACACAACACATTGAACCTTGAAGCAGATGGGCTACAGCAGCAGAACACCACACAGAGTACCACTCCTGTCGGCCAAGAACAGGAAACTGAGGCTACAATTCACGCAGGTTTAGCAAAATTGGATAGCAGAAGACTGCCTGGTCTGATGAGTCTCAATTATACCTGCAACATTCAGATGGTCAGAATTTGATGTAATCAACATGAAAGTATGGATCCATCCTGCCTTGTGTCCACAGATCAGACTGGTGGTACTGTAATGGTGTGGGGGATATTTTCCTGGCACTCTTTGGGCTCATTAGTACCAGCATCGTTTAAACTCCACAGCCTACCTGAGTGTTGTTGCTGATCGATCATGTCCATCCCTTTATGACCAGTGAACCCACCTGCTGAAGGCTACTTCCAGCAGGGTAATGGATGATGTCACAAAGCTTAAACCATTTCAAACTGGTTTCTAGAAAATGACAGTACATTCACTGTACTCCAGTGGCCTCCACAGTTCCCTCTTAATCCAATAGAGCACCTTTGTGATGAGGTGAAACGGGAGATTCTCATTAGGGATGTGCAGCTATTATGTCAATATGGACCAAAACCTTAGGAATGTTTCCAACACATTGTTGAATCTTTGCCACAAAGAAGGCAGTTCTGAAGACAAGAGGAGGTGCATGCAATGATTGAGGTGTGCGTCTGTCAGCCTGTTGCGCTTCTGATTCTTAATCAGATTCATCGTGGAAAACCCTGACTCACAAATATAGGTTGATCCAAACATTGTCAAAAGGTAAATAGCAAGACTCTTGCTGGTCTTATATGGCTGTGCAGAACGAGTCCAAAACACCTGCAGTTCTTCATCCTTGAACTTGTCTTTCAGCAGCTCATCTGTTTGAAGCTGCGTCATTTCCAGCTGGAACAGACTCTCGTCGATACCGGGCATCAGAGCCTTTGCTTCGGCTGGGCACGGTCCGGTTGCACCGACGCTGAATGGGTCGTGCAAAAACTGGAGAACTTCACTCCGGGAGTTTGAAATACTCAAAACAGGCCTTGAAGTTATCTCTCAAGCACTTCAGCGATTCTTCCATTTCGGATAGTGAAACGGCATTTTTAGCAGGGTCCAGGGGGACATCGCGCAGAGTCGGGAAGTGTAACTTTCTCCTCTTTAGATCGGACAGGAACACATCCAAATTAACTTGAAATGCACGCACTTTGTGGATTAGCTCTCCCACACTCGCACCTCCACCCTGCAGCTGCAGATTAAGCATGTTAAGGTGACGTGTGATATCGCACAAAAATGCAGGGTGGGATGTGAACTCTGGATCTTGCATAAACAACAACAACTCCTGTGATTTGGCAGATTTCTGACCGGAGAGAAAGTTAGTTACCTCGATACGCAGTGCAAAGAATCTCTCCAGCACACGCCCCCTGCTCAACCAGCTCACGTCGTTGTGCTGGAGGAGGTCAGTGTATTCGGCATCCTGCTCCTTGAGCAACGTTTTAAAAAGCCGGTGCTGCAAACTTGAAGTTGAACGGATATGGTTTACTGTTTTAATCACCGTGTCCATGGTTTCTTCCATCCTGCCAGACAGCTTTGCACACAAAACAGTCTGATGAAGGATGCAATGAAGTGAGTGGACAGTGGGGTAGTCCTTTCTTAGACGCGACACAAAGCCCCTGTCCTTTCCAATCATGGATGCCCCCTCCGTCGGTAACAACAAGGTTGATTTTACCGAGGTCCAATGAATTTTCAGTAAAAAACTTCTTTACAGATGCATAAATCACCTCTCCAGTTCTGTTAGTTTCCAGGAGAAACGGCATAGTAACTCCTCTTTGATCACATGTCCATCAAAGTACCTGACAAAAACAGATAGTTGAGCTGTGTCCGTTTGGTCAGTTGACTCGTCCACTGCAATAGACATGCACTCTACCTCCGCTGATTTCAGATGTGACATCAAAGATGAAAAGCTGTTCTCATATAAATGTTCAACTCTGCACATCACAGTTGAGTCTGATAGCTGGACGGTTTTCACTCGGTTAATGATCTCCTCTTCCTGTTTCTCCCCAGCATACAATTCTTCCACCATGGCTATTGTGCAGCGCTTCACCAGTTCAGCATCCAAAAATGGCTTGCAATGTTTAACAAGTTCCCAAGTCCCCCGTAGTGAGGCTGCAGTGGCCTTTTGTGTTAGCGTTGTAGCTGTTTTTATCAGGGCTGTGGAAGCAGCGTATGATTTTTTCAGTTGAGCAATCTTTTCTTTTCTGGCTTTGCTACCAGGTGGAAAGTTGGCGTGGAATTGTGCATGTTTACTTTCATAATGCCGCTTTATATTTTCAAGCTTAACAACCGACACTGTTTGCACGCAAATTAAACATAGTGGTGTTCCATTTGCATGACATGGCAAAATAAAAGCAAAATCATCGGCCCATTTTGGGTTAAAGTGCCGGTTCTCAGCATCAACCTTACGGCGCTTGTTGAGGCTCATGTTGCTGCTGCTCTGAGTTGAGTCAGACAAGTGAGTCCGTGATGTCTTGACATACCTCACCATGGTTCCGCTGTGTTCAGTTATTTTTGTTAAGTAATAGTACTACTGTAATATTATTATATTAGTAGTATTACTTATGATAATGTAATTAACGATAACTTAATTTAGATCCCCTCCCCCCTTTTTTTTTTTCATGGACTGATTGGTGGGCCAGTCAAAATGGGCCCACGGGCCGGAGTTTTAGTATCACTGCTGTATGACATTTGAATGCCAATTTGAGGCTGTTGTCATGTTTCTTTGACGATGGTCATCTTTCGTCTGCGACAGCACATACTGGATATACTGTACATAACTCTGATTTCTGGAAGCAGTGAATCCAGCCCCTAAAACCAGCTGCTGTGAGCAGAGCTGTAAAGACATTTTCGAAATGGGTACTTTTCTACTGTATCCATGTGCTGTTTACAATTGTATCAGCTTTGGAAGTTATGTCTCCTTAAACGACAAAGACTGAATTTTGTAAATTTGAAAGAACATTTGATTTAAATTGATACAAAAGAAAAATGACCCCAATGTCCACTCCAATCCATCAAGTTGAAAAGCCATTGTCAGCAACGGAGAGCAAGCAAGAAAGAATCTCCAAGAGACATTTTTTGCACTTTATGAAATAGCAGCTCACGTAAACATTTCTTTACTTCCTTACAATTTTCTTTGCGATTCATCTTTTCTCCTCACTCCTCCCCAGCAGTGTTGTGTCACAATCTCTTTAAGCTCCTTGTCTCTTCATGGCATCCTTCTTTCTTCTCTTTTATCATCCCCCTGACACCTGCACAGAGAGGGTAAAATGCAGTCATCTGTCTGTCTGTCACAGATAAAGGTCATTAGCCAATGGAGGGGATGAGGAAGACCAAGATGGACAGCTTTTGTGATTATGAAGTGACCACACACACTAAAATAAATGTGAGCTCACGTCGCAGTTCCTCACTTCAACTTCATCTTTAATACCTCTTTTTTTGGGGTATAGTTTTAATCACAATTAAAATTATGTTAAGGTTACAATTTTACACCCAATTTAATTTTGGTTTTTGAGGTTATACAATTTTAGAATTTTGGTTTTTATGGCACCTTATATGTTGAGATAACATGGAAACAATGGAAGGTTTAGTGGGAGAATGTTAGTATTAAAATACTTTCATTTCTGAGTGAGACTGTTGTTCTTTTACCTAATAATTAAAAGTAATTTAGGTGATTGTTGCTTTGATGATCACTTTCTGTTCAGGTAAGATGAGGCACATTGTTACCACTTTCTGTCAGTCTGGGCTTGGTTCGGTTTGAGATAAAAATACAAGAAGAAAAGAAAAACATAATTACATATGAAAAAGAGATGCAAAGCAATTGTGAAGAAATACACAAAATAATGAAAAGACACAGCAGAGGGCAAAGGGGCAAAATTCTGATTTCAGAAAAAGACAGAACCAAATGAAAAGGAAAATAAGCAAGAAAGAGCCGCATAAAGAAACCAGAGAGAGACACAAGATGACTGCAAGATCAAGAAATGACTGGGGGTGTCTCACATCTTCACATGAACGTCTGGACTGGTTGAAATGCACCAGACACCAGTTGATGGTGCGATTCCAAATTTATGACAATTACACATTTCAGCATCAATGCCAAACTTCAAAGTTGCTTAAATCATTGATGCGGTTTTATAAATTTTGCATTCTGGCTGAAAGTGATGTCTTTTGTGGCATGATAAGTATATTCAAATTATTAAACTAGATTCTGTTTTACTGACACATTCATGATGGAAAAGTTAAAGAATGAAGTTAAACAAGAACAATAATGCACCAAAAATACTTCTGATTCCTTGGCTCCTTCTTTTGTCAAACATACTATTTGTTGCAGAATTAGTAATTTCATTCTTTAGACATTCATTTATTCAATTCAGTGGTTTATTGTCAGTGTCATAATAGCACCTCAATAAATAAGATATTATTTTGAGCATCTTGGTTCTGGCAGTGCAAGAAAAAGAAAAATGTATTAATTGCAGTGAAATCAACAGCTATTATGTTGTCTACATAGTTTGCAGTCAGAATTCTTGGCAAATTTAATGTTTAAACCAATTTCTTGTACCTGACTTCTGCTATCCACCATTTTTATAAATCATCTTTGGTTTCTTCCTGACATGCTCTTGCTTGTATCGTGGCTGGTTAACATTTGGCAGGTGGGTAAACCTGCCTGACAGAATCTGAGGGTCTGAGTTGTTGTCTCGTTTGCAGGCTTCAAAAACGCTGCTGCTTTTCTTTGCCGCATCTATTGAGTTTTGCCTCACAGTTGGACTCTGTGTGGGCTGGGCTTCTTAAGAAGACTTCAGATTTTCTAGTTGGACGTGGCCTTTTCTAATCAAATTGGAAGATTCACACGACCTTATAGCTGAGTTATGTGGTGTCTGTTGCAGAATGTATCAAACAGGTCTGACTGTGTTTGTGTGATGGATAAGAATTATATTCCTTAGTCCAGCCATTTTAAAAGGTGCAAAAGACATGTAGTTGCAAATGTATCAAATTGTATTAGCTTATTCTATTAAGTGAATTATCCATTTATTTTTGTAGTTATCTATTCCTTATTTTTCTGAGTTGTTTTTGGTTGTACTTCTATGTATAAATTGCTTTATTTCTTATTTACCCCATCATAAATGTGCATTTCCAAACTGAAACAAATTGCATGACCCCTCCCTGTCGGTGATTAGCTCCATGTTTGCTACAGTTCTGGGGGGCAGGTTGCCCCCCCACTCTGTTTGTATCCAGGTTACATATTCCTGGATGTGTGTGAAAACCAGGGAGCTGTTTTAGAAAGTGGGTTATGTGCAAAGTAAACTCAAGAGTATTCTGGATGTGACATGAAGCAAACAGGTAACTTAACCCTAAATAGGATTAATTCAGGCCTATTTCCGAAACTTAACTATGGTAACTTACTACAAGTTATGTTCTTCTCTGTTGTTTCCCCTTCATAAAGCTGAAACAGATTTAATTTCATCAGGCAATGGGTCTCATAATATCTGAACAAGTGACTATGTTTAACTGGACAACAATAATCTAGTGTTTGACCTAAATTTAAACACGACAATATTATGATCAAGGTGTTTACATGAGTTAATAAAAAATATTTATTTTATATTTAGGTTTGTGTGTTAAGAGCATAGCTTGATTAATGAGGAGTCCCTTACGTCTCTACACCCTCCCATTCATGAGAATACAGAATGGAAGGAAGCTCCATTGATGAGGCTTCTTTATAGTCGTGGTCCACGCGTTTATGGGCTCCTATACGCTGCACAATTTCTGCACTCGTATAAAATTATATCATCTCACACCGTATGATTTGCATTTGTTTCATCTTGTGTATGGTGATGAGCCGTCTTGAATTGTAGCTATGACTGATGCTCGTGGATGTAAAAGTGCGTCATCAGTATTCACCGACTATAAACACATGGAAACAATCTGTTCTGTTGCAGCGTTTGTGTGTTAATAATGCTTTAAAAAAGAAGAATGTGTCCCCGGTCATAGTTAGGGAGAAGAAGCCTACTTGGGATTCTTGTTTTTTGTTGTAATTGTGCAAGGCCGCATTGATTAACATATCACTTAGAGTTGCATTTTAAATGTAAGTAAACAAAGTCCACTAAGTAGCCACTAGCTAACAGAAAATTAAATCAAGAAATCTTTGGACGCAAGACTGGTGTGACAGCCGTCATCCAACTGCTCACGATGAAGGATGGAGGGACACGTGCCGTGTATACTCAGAACCTACTCTAAACCCTGATTTGAAACCAGAGGCTTCCGTCCCAGGGTTTATCGAGTGAGTTACGCCGGATTCACACAGCTGCGGCAACGCAATGGGAATGGTGTTTCTGATGTTTCGTTGTCATTCCCAAAACACCCAACCAATCAAATTACCTCCTGCTCTGCTACACGAATGAGCTGCGTGCTTTGAATTAGTCCCTCCGCCGTGTGCGATTTCATTGGCTACTCGATTGGCTGAGGCATATGTTGAAATGGGAAATGCTGAAAATCCACCAACTGTTGATGGAGGCAATCCTATCAATGCAACTCTTGGAACCCACAATTCAGTTCGGCAACGGGTGACGTCTACTTAATCAAAGTCTATGAATACCGACACAGATGACGACGCTTACAACACATACAATTTCTCCACAGTTTGTTGAACCTGTCTCTGCAGCAGGTCTCAGGGTTTTGTTTTACACAGTACACTCTTGAGATGGGCCGCTAGTGGGTGGTGAGGTGATGTTCACTGAATGTGGGTTAGAAATTCACTTGACGTTCCTTTTAAAAAGTGCAGTAATCACTGGTTTCAAAGCTGTAACCTCTAGCTACCCAGTTATAGAGGTACACCACTTGATTAGAGCCACTACAGCCACCAACTGAACCAGGGTAAGGGTCAAATCCTCATACAAATGGGTAAAAACATGTCTGTACAGTACAAGTATGAAACTAGCAGTGGTTTTTATGGGGAGAGTTTGCTTGTTCTAAATGTGCATCTAGGCTTTTCAGCACAGATGGAGCTGACACTGCCTGCTGTATGAAATTGTTAACGACAAACCCATGGCAAAGTACTTTGTAGAACTTCAATAAGGTTAAAAGGTGCTTTGTAAGGTAAGACCATTTACAGCGACTTAACACTCCAAAGTGCCCAAGTGGCAGCATTTCTAAGCAGTTAGCTTCACAGACTTGGAAGTTAAAGAATGCAGGTCCAAGATCAAGAACTGTAAGTACATTTCATTATTTTAAGAGTTGTACAACGCAAGATAGAAAAAACAATTTCATTTTCTTCATTTTTCTTGTTGTAGATTTTTTTTTTGTGACACTCATCATTTAGTAGTTTTTTCTCCTTTTCTTCTTTAACTGATGGGTCCACTGCTGTAAGGTGTGGCCGTTTGTTACTCCACTAATTGGATGTACATCATCCTTTTCAGCAGCTCAGAGCTTGCAGCAGCGGTGGGGGCTGGGCCCTTTCCAGCAGTGGCGCCTCTTCCTGTGTGGAGTGTGTAATTTGGGTGACTTGTTTTCAGGGTGCCCCCTTCCCTTGTTAGTTAGACTTTTTTTTTTTTCCTTCCTTCTCTCTCCATTAAAGGAGTCATTTTAAATAGACTTCAAAAACATTTTGATTTACAGCTGTAAATTAAAATGTGACACGAACTAAACCAAATAGTTCGAAGCATGGTGGCGTCATACTTTTCTCTTAAACTCTCACTCCCACTCGTCAACCACTAAGGTCGTTAAACACCACCACATTTATAGAATTTCAATGTCTGTTTCACACAGATGTTCAGAGCTGCATACAACAACACTGAACTGCTCTACGTCATTTGGCATAAAAGGAATATTGTTCTTGAAGGTAACCCACCACACCTGATGTATCCGCATTCATATCAGATCTTCTTGAAAGACAGATATACACATGTAAAACATGCCAAAAAAAAGAGCCCAATAGAAAAAAAAGATGCAAAAAAGCACATTATGAACAAAACAAACTTCCAAACTCAAAAAAAGGATGGAGCTGATTATTAAAGAAATGCAGAATAATCACAACAAACTCCAAAAGAGTTACCATGAGAGAAAAAATATACAAAATGGCTAAACTGAGACAGCCTAAAACCACAAAGAAATCATAAATGAATACTAATGAGAATTCCAGAAGCTCGTATTCAACCAGTGACCTATTCTCAGCATCCGTGGGCCACTGGGTCTGGATGATACACATTCGCTCCGTATTACGCCTCAAATAAAAACTCATTAAAACAAAATGAAATGCCCACAGCTCACTGGAATGACAACAGTAGCAGATTGTGCTCGCACCTGATAAAAATGTAACATCCTTAACAACGAGGATCACTCTAGTTTCTTTTTCTTAGATGCTGAATCCCACCTCGACATGTGCTGAGCACTTGTGACACATTCACGCTTACATGGATAAACGTGTTGCATAACCAGCAAATCATCTGTCTGAGAGAACGCAAGATAAGAGCAAGGTATACAGTGCACGTAATCAGGCAAAAATGAATCGGATTAAAAGTCGTCCGTGAGAGCAGCAGTGGCGGTGAGCTAGTTGGATAATTGGTCAGTGAGGCAGAAAGATGGAGGTGGTGAGTACTGAAGGAGGGGAAGAAAAACAGAGGAGAGAAGGGTTGTGATGGCAAGATAAAGTGAAGTATGAGTGGAAAAAAGGAGGAAAGAGAAAAAAAAAAGTAAAGAGGTGAACTGAGGTAGTTTCCCACTTCCCAAACTCACAGAATTAATTAATAATTGCGGTTTCTGTCTGGCAAGACTACAGCTCAATGATACTTAATCAATTCAATAATACTTTATAATGCTCTTCTGCAAGACTCAGCCATAGTGTCACTGCCTGGTTAGTATTACTCACAAATTTTGACAATCATGACTTATCCATATGTTCAGTTCCAAAAGGTAAACTGGTTTTGTTTTTTTTTTTGTTTTGTTTTTGCTTTACAAAATTAAATATGTCATTAGGGTTTTAAAAAAAATTAAGTTTGATCATTTTAAAAAAGATAATGGTTTAAAAGGGTCACCTGGAAAAGAAAAACTATGCTTATACCTGTTTGTGTATTCAGTTCAGAATAAGAAGAAGAAGAAGAAGAAGAAGAAGAAGAAAGAAGAAGAAGAAGAAGAAGAAGAAGAAGAAGAAGAAGAAGAAGAAGAAGAAGAAGAAGAAGAAGAAGAAGAAGAAGAAGAAGAAGATATGTTCAGAACACTGGAAAAAAAATCTACTTATAAAACTGTACGAAACATACATTGCACATTTTTTACAGTGAAAAATGGCAACATCTTTTCCTGGAGGTGGCTGCAGTTCGCAAAATTTAGAGGAAAAGTGAAGCAAAAAAAAGACGTGGGGAAATATATGATTTGTTCACGCAGCATGATGATGTAGTACCTGTTCTGCAGGTTATCTTTGAGTGAGTTTTGGTGTTCAGTGTCAGATAACATTAGGATTACATCCCTGTCACAAGTGACGCTATTATGCTGACGCATTGGTTTGGATACAGGTCTATTTAAGAACAATCTGTTGGGTTGGGCTTAATTCCTGCATCATTCTCTGGAGCTATCCCAGAGAGTGGGTGAAGAATGAAAGTGATGACTAAAGTAGCCTGTTTTTTCACCCTCTCCCCTGTCTTAAAGGAGATCAGGTTTTTACTGATTTGATAAAGTGAGAATATGAGTATGTGACTTCTTCACTAAGGTCTTGGTAACATTTACTACTTTCTTTTGCATTCACCAGGGGAGAAAATGTTATCTAATTATATAAATATACTCCATTATTCCCAAAACAATAGCCCCTCCTACTGGTGGCCAACAAAAAACCAGTTCCACTGAATTAATCATTTTGGAGTCTGTTTAAAGACAGAGTTTCTTTAAGTTTTAATTTAACCATGTGATAATACGACTGAGATTAAAAATCTCCTCAGACTTGTCCTGATCAAGACAGAAGCAGCTCATAAGAGCACTTGTCAAGTCATCACAGCTGTAGTCATAAACAGTTTTAACAAAGATGAATCATCACATCTGCAGCCAGATGTTCCCATCTACAATGTTTAAAAGTTTTCTCAGTGAGACCAGATTCAAGTTTTGGAGCTGATCCCCAGTGTAGGACAAAGTATATCCCCACCCAACTTTGCACCGGCTCTAAAAAGGCACAAGTCTTGGGAGTAAAAAAAAAAAAATAAAGCCAAGAATTTCCTCAAAATATTTTGGCAGTTAAGATGGAAAACAATTGGGAAAAGCTGTGTAAACAGAGAACTGTCAGTGTTTCAGTCTAAGAAAGGTCAAAGCAGACCACACCAGCCAAGAGCACAGGATGTACAATGATAAGACATTAACATCTGTATCTAGGGCATGGATCCCATGAAGACAGATGAATAGCAGCAATGCTTTTCAACTGTTTCCATTTTAGTTTTTTGTGATGTGCACATGAAAAACAAGAATCATTCCACAATATGCTCTATAGAGTAGGGGTGTAAAAATCCATTGATATACATCGATTTAATAATGAATGATCCAATAGCATCAATCAGAAATGTAAACATCAATCTCATATCAAATTGGGTAATAATTTATAAAACAAGCCTTTATTTTTGAAATTCCTCCTGCCACTCCTCTTTCCGCCAGGGTGAGCACACCTCCAAGCTAACTTCAAGCGCAGTTTTGCCAGATGTACAATAATCATCGTATTTGTACGATAATTTAGCCCTTTGTACGATGTACGATCAATAATTGTGAAAAAAAAACCCCAAATGTACGATAATTTTAACCTTTCCATGAAACACCTGTTTAGCTATTTCAAATTAAAAGCTTTTAGGAAACAAAATGACGGGGTACTTTTATTGTGAAGTGGCCATAGGAAGTGAAATGTGTTCATGTAGTGTCACTTGTGAGCGTGAGTGGAAGGTGGCGATAGTGTGCCAAAACCGGGAGGCCAACTACTGTAATGCTAATGTGAAGAAGAAGACTCTGACAACTCCTATCACTACAATAAACACCAAACACAGCCAAAGCGCATGTAATCTTACCTGCGTCATGGTTGGATTTAGTGTACGATATTTTGGACTTAAATACGATAATTTTGGGGTCTCTGTACGATAATTTAATTTTCAATATTTGGCAACACTGTACAAGCGGTGCCATTGAAAGTTGCTACAAAAGTGCCAGCAAAGAAATAATGTCTTTGGAGAAAAGACAGGTCAACCGACAAGTCATGAGCTGTGTGTAAACAATGCCACTTAGAGCTAAAATATTCAGGGTAACACCACAAACCTTGCCGTGCACTTCAAGAAAAATCGTGACCCCATTGACCCCCGTGCAAGCGTCGTTTAGAAAAATAACAGATACATCATCAAAAGTCATGAGCAGCTTCTTCCCACAAAAACTAAACCACAACTCAAAAGGAGCAACAGACATTACTGCTGCAGTTTCATATTTCATGTGCAAAGACATGAGCTGCTACTAACTTTAGAGGTGAGATATTCAGTCCCATTCCAGACCGCAATGAAGTGAGACTTGTATACCACGCTTAAAAGCGAATTAGCAAATGCAGATCGTGTCACTATAACAACAGAAGGGTGGACATGTGTACAACGGAAGCTTATGTGACTGTTACGTGTCATTTTATCGATAATGCGTGGGAAATGAAGAATTACATACATAATATATATATAATAATATATATTATAAATAATATATATAATATATATATTTTCATAAAATAAAATAAATAAATAGTGTTAAAAAGGGTTTTCCACTTTACCTTTATTTATTGTGAAAGTTTTAAACCTCCCCATATCTGACAGTGGTACGTCATTGCCAGTTTTTTTGGGGAAAAAAATTGTTTTTCATAAAATGTTTGGTTGACCTCAGAAATAAAAATATCAAAATGATATTTTATTGTGATCTGGCATGACCTTAAGTGATCTTGTAGCAGCTTGTGATATCTGATACCTGATCCCTGGCTCCTGATTTCAAGATCATATTAAAATAGGATCCTGATAGATTTTCAGATATCAGCAAATATTGAATCATTGTCCAGAGAATCGATATAATATTGTATCGTGATGAAACTTGTGATTTACACCCCTACTATAGAGCACCTAAAACCATTTTGGTTTAGAAACCATCCTGGATTTGGACCTCATCTCTAAAATCTCCGTAGAAATTTGAGATCAAAAAGATGGAATTAAGTATTTACAGTAAGTTATAATATAAGAGAAAAAATTTTTTAAATGGATTATATTGCAAGGCCACTTTATTTGTATAACATTTTATATGTACAAAGGCAACTCAAAGTGCTTTACAAAAGGGATTGAGGATTTTTTTTATTTTTTAATTAAATGGATAAAAAACAGCCAAAGTAAAAATCACAAAATAAATGGATTTGGACAGAAAAAAAAATTCAATAACACAGAGCTTAGAATAGATAAGTAAAAACTGCAGTAGAATTAAACTTAAAGATATGGAAAAACAGCAGAGTTTTCAGTTTAACTTTAGATGGGTCAAAAATTGGGGCATATTTAAATATCAACCAAGAACTTTATTCCATCTGTTTGCAGCATAGTATCTTGAATGCATTTTCACCCTGGTTGGTGAGAACAGCTGACTGACCCCTCAGGATCTCAGAGCTCTACTTGGTTTATACTTTACAAGAAGATCAGACATGTATTCTGGCCCCATACTGTAAATTGATTTATAAGCCAACAACACTTTAAAGTCTATTCTGTAAGTAGCTGGCAGCCAGTGTAAGGATCAGACCAGCAGTAATGGGCTCAGTTTTCCTGGTTCTGGTTAGAACTCTGGCAGCAGGGTCCTGGATGAGCTGCAACTGTCTGATCATCTTTTTGGGACGACCAGACAGAAGAGCGTTACAATGGTCAAGACTGCTGGAGATGAAAACATGGATGAGTTTCTCTAAATCTGCTCTTGACATCAGATCTTTGACTCTTGATTTCTGTTTGAGGTGATAAAATAGTTATTTTAGTTACAGCCTTGATGTGACTGCTGAAGCTCAGCTCCGAGTCAATTAAAACTCCAAGTTTTAAAGTGGTTTTTTATCTCAAGGCCTCTGGTTTCAAACTGGGCAGCGATTTTAGTCTTCCCATTTTGTTACCAAATAAAATTATTTCTGTCTTGTCTTGGTCTATTTGAAGAAAACTTGACTGCATCCAGCTACTGACATGCTCCAAGCACTGACAGAGTGAGTCTGATGGACCAGAGTCATCTGATGAAAGAGCCAAGTAAATGAGTGTCATTTGCAGAGCTGTGGCAAACATTGTTATGTATGATCTGACCTAGGGGACGCATGTAGAGGTTGAATACCAGTGGTCCAGGAACTGATCCTTGAGAGACTCCACAGGTCATGAGAATTAAACTAGGATTTATTTTGGGCCAAGGAATTAGCAAAACTCCTGCTTTCAAGATATGAGCTAAACCCTTTGAGAACTGGAGTTGATAACCCCACCCAGTTTTCTAGTCTGTCAAAAAGGATGGTCCACAATATCAGAAGCTGAACTAAGATCCAGTAGCAGAAGAACAGATGTTTTACCTGAATCAGTGTTCAGATAAAATGTAATTTAAGACCTTGATGAGTACATATGCATGTGGGTCTTCTGACCCAGTGTCCTGTATGTTTTAGATGTTTCCTACTTCAACAGATCAGATCTGTTTCAAGTGAGAGTTGGACTCTAGAGGCTGCTCATCCACATTGAGAAGAGCCTGTTGAGGTGGTTCAAGCATTTTTCTGGGGTGCCTCCTGGATTCTTCTTGGGGGAGGTGTTTCAGGCCTGTCCAACTGGAAGGAGGCTCTGGGGCAGACCCAGGACACACATCTCCTAGCTGGCTTGGGAACACCTTGGCATTCCCCCAGAAGAGCTAGAAGAGGTGGCTGGGAAGAGAGAGATGGGAAACCTCCCTCCCCCAGTGAGCCCAACTCAGATAAGAGGTAGGTCCATGGATAGATGGATGAATGTTAGGGACAGAAAAAAAAGCCTTGATTATCACATATTGGAGTATATTATATAAGGATCAAGTCTGCACTGAGCTTAAAATTACTTCAAGAAAAGTATTTGGAGACAACAATCTGCAAAGGCAACCTCCACTCAGGCTTAGAGGGGAAAAAAAAAAAAGAAAATTTGAAAAAAAAAAAGCTCCCTTAGAAAAAGCTAAAGTGGTTAAATGACATCAATCAATAACACATTCAAACTATAATTTAATGACCCATTCTGGAAAAGTGTAAGAGATACAACCATTTTCTCTTCACTTAGGATCCAGCTGGCATTACAAAGTTTCCATCTCCTTGATCACCATTATTGATTTTGTCATTCACTTGGCCTGACTCAAAAGTTTCAGTCTTTCAGGTTAAGCAAAAGCTGCTATTGATGCAGAAAAAAAAGCACCTAGGAGGACAAACAGTAGGGGAGAGAACATTCAAGAGAGTAGAGAAAAACACAGCGAGTGTAATTTACCTTATGACTCCCAGAAAGGTCTTATACTTACTTATAGGATGCGTCAGCTTTTAGAATTAATGTAGAAAAAGAGCTGCACTTTTCTTTTTTCTCCTGTAAAGTCAAAACGCAGGAAACATTTATTCAACAGTCAGCTGCTGACCTGATATTTTTCAAAGTTTTTTTTGCCTATGTCATTTTATCCTTGATTTTTTTTTCTTTCAGATATGCAGTTACAAACATACTGTATAACTGCAAAGCTTTCTGTGACTCCTCAGGGTGCTGCACAGATGTCCAACATAACCTGCAGTGATGACATGTACTTTGAGATATTGAGATAATATTGCTACTTAGGCCAAATCTTTTTACGTTGTGAAATACAGATACCAAGTTATAAATGTGTGGAATAATATGATATATGTGGGTTAGATTTAGATTATATCTGTTGTCAACTTGCCTATTGTTAGTGTTACAGTGTAGGACTGTATTATGGAGCACCTTATCACTCACTGTAGTTTTATTTTTGGGATGGGAACTTAAAACCAGGACTAACTATCCTTCAGCTGTATAATATATTTCAGAGACCACTAGCAGATAATGCTACAGTCTAAGTAGTATTGACTGGATGTATTTGAGTGGAAACAATAATAGGAAAAAAAAGAATCTTTTAGGTTTTTTTGTAACAATTTGGTATTGATTTGATTTTCCATTAGCTCATTTTTCCATTATTAGTATATTTATTTAAATAGCATTCAAACAGTGACTGCTAAATACAGTAAGTCCTGCTGACTCCACTTGAAGCTCAAGAGTCCATTTAAATTCCCTGTAGAGGCCAAGTCAGCTGATGAGCGCCCAGACTGGGAAATATTTGACTCTTTATAAGAATACCCCACACATGTTCACTATAACCATGTCAGTCTGTAATTTGACATTTTTATTAGTTTTATACAGTGGTTCCTAAATGCTGCCTCAGGCCAAAAGGAGCAACATCTGGTTTTCATAGCTGATGACCACTAGAGGCTGGGTCTGAAAGTCAGTCAGTCTCCACTGACTTGCATGTTAAAATGTCCAACTTTACAGCAGGAAGTCTGGAATTAATAATAGTTGGTCTACATAGCTAGAATTCACATTCATGTAAATCTTATGGGGGTGAATTATTATGTAGCCCACCTTATCAGGCAAGATTATACAAGGCCACCAATTAGTGTGATAGTGGCATGGTCTGGGTCAGAAATGGCAGCCATTCTTTGTTTTCCTCTGTTTTCTTTAATTTTCTTTATTTGTTTTCGTCTCCTCTGTCCTTAGTCTACCGTGTTTCCTGTTTTACTTTGAAGATCTGTCTTGTCTTCATGGTGCGTACCCTTACCTCCCCCCATGCATCTCCCTGATTGTTTGCACCTGCCTCTCGTTTGTTCCCTCTGTGTATTTAAGTCCTGCCTTTCCCTTTCTGTTTGACGGTTCATCTGTCTATACATCCTGATGTCTCTGTCCATCTCCTTTCTCTGTTCCTTCTCCTGCCTTGCTGTCCCATCTCTATTCTGGAGATTCTATTAAGTTTGGACTTTGTTTTTGTTAATAAAAGAACTTTATTAGGAAACTCCTGCATTTGGGTCCTACCTACAACCTCTGCTTGACAGATGGAGCCTATAGTGCTTAACGGCTAGCTGTCCTCAGTTTAGCTACTTAGTGCTAAGAATTTTATATGAACTAAAAAGTAGAGAAGATAATCACTCTTATTTTAAGAGATATAGCTTTTTGTTCTGTTAACTGTAGAGACTGCCATGACAACCAAAGCACAGCTAAGCAGCTGCCCTCGTCCTTTGTTGAAGGCTGCTAGTGAGAGCTAACTGAATAATATCTGACCTGATGGCCACAAGCTTATCAGGCGGTTGCTGCTCAAACAGTAACTTCAATTGCTGTACAATTGAACGACCAGGATCCCTGCAAAGCTCTGCCAGTGCTCATACCAGTTGTAACGTTTGAAAAGAGGATTGATGGACGAATTTGATCAGAATGAATCTAAGGTGACGTAAGTTAGCGTGACTTAATCAGGCTAAAACAGCTAAGTTATGGTAAGCAAGCTTAGGTGGGCACCTTGGCAGCTTCTGTTTGTTCTGCTCATTTCTGGATCAACTCTGACTGGTCAGTCAGATCCAGTATGGCGTTGTCCTGAGTCCCAATAAATGGGCTTTATATTAACTCATCAGAATATAATATGGGTGCTATCAAGGAGGGTTTATGTTGTTCTATTAATATTGTTCTTTTACTTAGGTGTTAACTTTTCTGCTCAACTATTTTATCTTTGTGATACCCATCATTTGATATTTTGGGATTAATCCTTGCAAATCATTGTACTGACACACAGATCTTCTGAGTTTTGATGTACGATAACGTCTCTGAGGGCTGGAAATACCCAACTTTAGTTAACACTGATGTATAATGAATAAATATGAATTACTTTCTTTCCCCAGACTGTTTGGTAACTTTGTAGTAATGTATTCAACAACAACAACAAAAAAAAAAAAAACATTTCATGGGACCAGTCAAAAGGCTCTAACTCCTCAAATATCATCATACCAGCATTTACAAATTATTATAACAGCAGGCAAATTATACTGTAATACTAGGAATTGTAAATCTAATTGTACATTGTCATCACATGGTAGTGAAATGTGCATTACTCTTTTAAGAATAAAATATATGTGAAGAAAGTCAAAGAAAGAGACTGTTGGTGAAGCTTTCTCCAAGCAGAGCCAACCTTTGGTAAATTTTTGTGGCATAAACTAAAAGAGAACTGCAACCCCAGTTTCTGTGTGGCCTTCAAATACTCATTCAACAGATCATTAGTGCATTTTGGGTCCTCCGTTGTTGTTGGTGCCTTGGGCTGCATCTGCCTTATGGGAATAATTGGTGACATTTAGCAGTCTTGTTTCAACATACCAGAAATCTCAACAAGAAGCCTGATCCAGTAGTTCACTGTGAGCTCTTCAGCCATGGAAAATGCCCTACCATGACTCAGCCTGGCCACATTATCTTTCACCACATGGAAAGACACCACTGTATCTGTTCTGCACATCGTCTGGCACTGGGCTCAAGTGAGAATTACCCACGGAGAAGAAGATGAACACCCCCACCCCCCTTACAGATTCCAGCAGACAAGATCAGAGATCATGAAAAAAAAAGACAGTCTCCTGTATCAAACACACTCGTCTTCAAATGGAACAAGGAACACACCAACTGCAAGAACTTAGAAAGTTTCAGTTCGGTAGATGGCACCGACTGTTTCCATCTAACTCACCAAAGCTCGTCTCAGTGGCAACTCCAGAACAGGTTCTGAACTCACTTGTCTTAGATGCAGCCTTGACAGGAAGCAAGCCTTTATGAAAAAAGAAAGGCTGTCTGAAAGAATTTTTTTTCTTAAGGATGACAGCCTAATATGCACTTAACATCGGTTGTGACTTTGCAACGTAAAATGGGCAGTGTTGGATTCCACAGCAGCACAATGGCAGGTCACCGGAGCATTTGGAGGGATTAAGCCACATGTGCAAGGGAGTTGTCATGTTACAAAAGATAATTAACAGATGTTCCATTGTTCCCAGAGGTGCGAAACCAGGAGGACAACCTCATCAAAGATAATGACTGGTCCTAAACAGTTTTGATCGCCTCACTGTGTTTTCGGACACAGTTTTGCTCATCCTTAATTTGACAACTGTGCAGTGATCGTGTTAGTGTTGCACTGTGGATGCAAACTGAAAAAAACAAAACAAAAAAATAATGTTAGTACATTTTGCAACACATGAGACCAATAATCATAAAAATCAAAAGAAATCAACAAATCTATTCTATTAAATATTAGACATTCGCTGTTTAGGAATCTGATGGAAACATGAGGATGAAAGTGTTTCCATAAGCTTTAGTTACATGAAAAGTTTGTCACTTACCTTGGTGACATTTTGCTGGTTTGAGGCAATTTTTTCCTGAGGTGAACCAGCACAGGTGATTTTAATTATTTCTGTTAATTAGAAAACTTTCTCAGGGTTGGTTGTTTTTTGAGAAGCCTTGCATGACTTCAAAGTTTCACCATAATCATTCCCGTCACTGAAGGAGGTCTGGTGGGATTCATTTAAAGCGGCTCAGAAGTCATAATGACTTACCAGAACCACTAAAATAGAGATATTGATTCAGTCAGTAATTGCTGGATTTATTCATCATGAAATACAATCCACCTTCCAAATCTGCTTGTTAAAAAGGCGGGTGTGAATAATACCACACTCAGCTTGTTGTTTGCACGTCAGTCTCAGCTGCACAGAGACACATCTGAATGTTTTGCACCTGTAAGATCACACGGAAGTCTTTTGGAACTTGAAAATGAGGTGTGGGTGAGATGGAGATGGGAGGAGGATGGCAGTCAGACAAGCGCTTGACCTTTTTCCCACTATATTCTACTTCACACACACACACACACACACACACACACACACACACACACACACACACACACAGGCCCTTGGGGTGTGTTGAGCCCTCATATCGGTATGCAATATGCTCTGCTCCCAGTCCAAGTGAAGCAATCCCCCCCTTAGCATATTTGTACATATCAGGAAAGATTTATGCTTTAGTTTTAGTTTGTGTTGCGTCTGGCCAGACAGTCGATGGGTAATTCTTGGACTATCAAGAACTAATCCTTAGCTTTGTGTAGGTAGGTGTTCAGCAGTTCTAAGGATGACAAAAAATAAAAATAAAAAAGCTGTGTTTCAATATTTAATCTTTGTTTCATTGTGGGTTCAGTGGCAGGCATTTCATTTTGGTGTTTGGTGGTTGAAATAAACAGAAAAATGTCTCAAGAGTTTAGTGTTTAAAGGGAAACCATTGTTGGAAATAAAGTTAGAACTTTGTCTCCCATGAGTTTTTTACCGTCACTAGAGGTAAAAGACTTTCTGCTGATGTCCTCGCTGTCTTTCGAAGAATCAGAACAGTGTGTGCAAGAACAGATGTAAAGCTTTTTTCATACACTAAACTACCAAATTCTCTATTCAGACTTGTGATTCCAGCAATTATAAATGATAAAGGCTTCCATATTTTATAGATTTTAAGTTTGAAGATGGATGAGGGCCCAGATATAGAGCAAAGGGGCCGGCAACATGAATCCAAAAACCAACCACCAGGTCAAAGAAAAGGAGAAGAAAGAGAAAACAAAAATACCCTGAACATTGACAGGAATAACACAAAGGATGTTTTTGGAGAAGAACGGACACTCAAGATTATATGTAAAGAGGGTGATGACTAATGGTAAACAGGTGTGTGGTTGGACCAGCGTAGCGGTGGAAACAACAGCTCTCCAAACAGGTGTGTTGCAGATAAATACAGAAACCAAATGGGCAGAAATTCACAAGAGCACATACTTTGAAAATAAGGCAGGAAGCAAAGTTTCTAATGATAAATCACAACCCAAAAAACATTTTCATTAGAATTTCACATTTTCTGCTTTTTCTTTTCCTTACTCTTTTTTATGTTGCTATTGGAAAAATGGCTTCTTCCTCAAATAGACACCCAGACACAGTATGACAGTAACAACAGAATATCCTGGATGTCAGTTATCAGTTATGTCAGCTGATTTATTCTATGCAGCGAGCGTGGTTGAAACAGATTAACAACCAGGATTTCTAAATCCTGCTGCTTTATCTGTTAAATCAGATGTCACTTTGAATGCAAACAAATTTCATAATCAGTTATTGATGATCATCTGTGTGTAATGTTCTCATTTTCATTGATTGTCATCGATATTTTGCAAACAAACTGTAATTTGGCATTATGATCATCATTATGCATAGTCCATATGTAATCATTAAGGTGATGAGCTTAATGAGGGTTGATATTTGCATTGATGCCAGGCATTTGATCAATAGTCTATGGATATTCCTATTTAACATTATTGCAGTTTTTGAGATGATTAGAAATGGCTGGACTGAGCTTGAGGTGATTCCAATACAGTTGGTAATGAGAGGAATAAAATGGCTTCAGATATACAAAGTTGTTCCCTTACAGGCAAACAGTAACTAAATGTAATTGTTAAAACATAAAATTAACTTGAACCCCAGAGTTTAAGGTTGTATTTCACTGGCAAATACAGTTTTGACAGCTTTAGAATTTGAACCAGTCGCCACACTGCAAACACACCACCGCTGTCTTGTCTCTTTGTCTCTTTCATGTTTTCACGATCGGTGATTTTAGTCCACCCAGACAGAATCACAGTTTCAGGGGTTAATAAAATATGTTAGACTAGACCCTCAAAGAGGACTGCTGAAGGACACCTTCACTCTCACTCACACACACGCACCAGAAAATAACATCTGCTGAAAGATCAAAATGCATATATTTGACTTTAAAAAGATCTGTTAATTAGCATTTCTGTATTTTCAAGGTCACATTTCTCCGTACTAAACAACACAAACTTGTATGAAAACACTTGTCATTATTAGTCCAAAAGAGAATAGAAAAAATTATTATTATATATATATATGTTCCTTTGGGGATGTGGAAAATCTCAGCAAAAGGCAGTGTTAGCTTTGTTTTCAGACACGCTATCTATCTAGAATAAATCACATCATCACAATCATATGAGGAGAGGTGAATCAATATTTTATGCCACTTTTATAGGCAACTGTGTAGATCAGAAATGTATGGGCTACATTTACATGTAAAATAGCTACACGCCTCACAGGCAGACCTGTTCACTAATTTGTGCATTATTTCTTCTGTTTTGAAACTGTATTCTTCCAGGTTGATTCCATCCAAGCTGATGGAGAAAAATGAAGGCAGTTTCTCTCCCATGTCGCCTCTGCAAAGAGCTGCCATTTGAGCCTCTAGCTGTCTGTAAAAAAAAAAACACACACACACAAAAGCTTTACTTCCTTGGATTGAGCACTATGGGCATTTGATGTATTTCATTTGGATTTACAGAGAGCATTATGGAAACAAATGGAAAGAGGAAATTAAGGAGAGCAACTAGTCTTTTGAAAATTTCTGATAAATTTTTCTGCCTCTATTATTAAGCACGAATACGTCAAATACATTTTTCAATCATCTAAAATAACAGTCAGGTTTATGGTCAGTAAGTTTACATGCTCAGTTTTGTCAACCAATACCAATAACTCGACTACGCCACTTAATTGGACTTCCATTCTTTGTCCTAGAGAAACCAAAGTATGTCACAATTTGTCACAATAAGTGGCAATAGTACATACTTTCAGCTTGTTAACGGCGGGTTTTTCCAGTTGAACGATTATGCTACACACCAAAACAATCTTTGGTATAGCTGGTGGCAGCAAATTGGGAAGATTTCAAGCTCTGGCCTGGACAGATTTACAGCTCCTATACGTATAGTACATCCTGTGTGCTTTCGTTTTTATTTTCTTCTCTGTATTTCGGCTTCTTCCAGTATTTCTGGGTCAAAGCCCAGGGAGGGAATTGTGGAGACTGTGTGCAGAAGACGTGATACCAATTAAACTCCCATTTGAGTGTTTCAGGCAAAAGTTATCTTGACTTCAACAGCATTATCAGGGTGTGTTAGGCCTGCTTTATCCTTCTATGTAGGACGTACGTACGTACGTACGTAGGTACGTATAAGACAACGCAGCTGACGATTATGCTTGTCTGTTGTTTCTGTTGCTCAGTAATTATATTACCAAATGCTAGTAGGTGGTGTGGGTTATTTCCTGCAGTGCTGAGCTTCCTTTTATGTACTTACTATAGAGTAGTGTTTCTCAACCCCCCGGCGGTACCCCCCCTAGGGTGCGTTCTGAACCTTTAGGGGGCGCTGGAAACGTCAGGACAGGGGGGCACTCAGGTAAAAATGAGGTGCGCCACGCCTTGAGAACCGCCTGCGAATCCTATGGTTTAAACCTTACCATTGTTTTTCAAAGGTTTTTTATAGTTCAATCTAACTTAAGTTTCAATAATGTTGTGCTCAGATTTCCTTTCCATAACTCTAAAGCTGCTGTCTGAGACCAAACCCCAAGCTCTGCCGCTTCCATGACCCCGTAAAATCTCCTTTCTCTTTACCCCCTGTCACAACCAGATGTGCCGAGGGGATCCCGTTACATAGTAACCGCCCAAAACACACAGCAGCGGAGAATCCCCTTTCCAACACATTCATTCAACAACCAATGAAAACATAACCCATCATAAACTCACGTTTTAATCAGAAATATTTTACAGTACAATCAAAATGGCCTATAGCTGGTGCTCCATCAGGTGGCTCCCCATCAGTATCTGCCGATCATAACAATAGGATAGCATACTGGGGATTCGCCACCTTATTAAAGCAGTGCGTTCCCAGTTCTGTTCCCTGACAGTACACTGAACATTTTGCAACTTTTGCACAACTTGGGTGGCTAAAAAAAAATGGGTCTCCATCACTCATTGAGTCCCTAAATGTGCAGTCAAGCCCGTTAACCCAATAAAGTCCCATGCGCTCAATGATCGGCTCTTCAGCAGCTTTCCGGGGAAACTGATGACATCAGTCATTGTCCGGCAATTAAATTATTCTGCAGTTGGCAAAGGTAGGCCTTCAATATATCATTATAAAGGCCTGTTCCACACCAAATAATTGTGTGGCTAATTATGAACATTTTTATAGTAGCCTAGAGGTCAGATTCCCCTTTTAAAGGTCTTCATTCTTCGATGTGGCTTTCCGTAAATCCTCCTCCTCCGGGCTTGTTGTTTCCCTGAATCAGCGCAAAAATTCTCCTCCGTTATTATCTTTACTAAATTCTAAAAGGGGAATCCTACAGGGGAATCCCTAGCGCGCATTACGTCATACGCGCCGTGCCATATGAGGAACTCCAAGGGAAGAAAAAAATGTTCATTGTTGTTTAGGTGTTGGATGAACTGACAGACAGAGATCCTGCTGCCTACACACTGGCCACTTAAGTATTGATACTTTAAAATAATTAATACTACTGCACTAATATACTATAATACTAAAATTCTTATATTATTATAGTATTATAGTTCCATGTTATTTCCATATTTCTATTTCCACAAATTAAATCCATGCTTACACATTTCATTTATTTAAGGGGGGGGGGGGGGGGGGGGGGGGCGTTCCATTAAAAAATCATTGTCGGGGGGCGTTTGCGTCAAAACTTAAATGAGCGCACACTGTTTTTTTTTTTTTTTTTTTTGGAAGGGGGGCTTAAGAGCATCATGGTGGCCCAGGGGGGCGTTGAAGGTTGAGAACCACTGCTAGAGCGGTCATGAGCCACACCCGCCCTGGTTGGTGGTGAAAACGGAGAGCAGTCAAAGATTTCAAGAAATTTCTGGTATTTGTCATCTTTGCTTGAGCAAATATGTTTGTAATCCCATTGTTTTGTGCAGTAATTGGTTTCTTCAAATAGACTTGACAGAAAAAGGGAGATCATATTGCAGACGGCCTAAGGTGATAAAACATCGAGGCGAGAAAACAATGGAGCTATCACAGGAAGACAGATGGCTTTCTAACATCAATCGAGCGGATCTCAACCCTTCAAGCTGTGACAACATACATATCTGTCCTGATAATTTCATCACTAACTTTCTGTTTGAATCTTTATGTGATCATTTAATACTTGCAAGGCAGAGATAGAGCCACATGTACATAGTACTGTACCTACATGGTCTTTATAAATCTATAGTTTTTATACCCGTAAATGGTACTGTATTTCTCCTAATAAACGCCGTTGCAAAACAAGACAAGGGGTGTCTGTTTTGACCCCAAAATTTCCAAATATTGTTCTTTTATCGTTTACACAGACCACCTCAACTGGCTGTGGCTTGAAGGGTCTGAGGACGTAACTTAGCTTGGCTCTGCTAATAGCAGCAGTCATTTATTGTAGTCCACAATTCCGCATCCCGAAATGAACTCCATGAGCATCTCGGTTTCTTCCACCAACATGTAAGCCTCTTGTTGTGCGGTGCTCAGCCACAGACCCATAGCCATATCATCTACACGCCTGAAGACTAGTCGCTTATGATGTCCATATACAGTGGTACCTCTACTTATGAAATTAATTGGTTCTGGAAGTAGTTTCGTAACCTGAAAATTTCGCAAGTAGAGACGCGTTTTCCATGTAAATGCCCTAATCCGTTCCAAGCCCCCAAAATTCGGACATACTTTTTTTTATAAATCATGAAAATGCATCAAAACATGTAACAAATACATGTTACAATTAGATTACTTCACAATAAACATAAAATGAGAGTTGTACATAATGTAAAAAACAAAAAGTAAAAATAAAGATATTCATTTACCTTTTAACTGCTATCGTCGTCACCTTCTCTCTCTCAGCAGTGGTTTTTTGCCTGACATTTTGTAAAGAACCGATCCAAGGACGTTTTGTCGGCTTTGAACAATCCTTCAAAAATGTGCAAGCCAAACATCAACATAATGAGTGATAGCCCGATTAGTGAACACTTTTTCTGGGTGATTCTTTTCAACGAATTCCAAAACTTCATGGAATTTTCCTCAAATCTCAATGGGATGCCAGGAAGATGCTAGCCGATAGCCAATGGTAGCAAGCTACAAGTATGTTTACGTTCGGTAAACTCTGGGGGCTGCAAGTAGCAGCGCGTACTGTATTTTTGCCTCTCATATCCTGAAATTTCTTTCGTAACAAGAGGCAATATTTTCCTGTTGAGGCGTTTCGTAACCTGAAAATTCGGTATGTAGAGACGTTCGTAAGTAGAGGTATCACTGTATGTTGTGTTTGGAAACAGACTGAAGTCTCTCATCCATGACACTGTTTTATACGGATACTGAGCCTTAATGATACCAATCTTTACATCATAAACGTTCTTTTCCCAATTTGTCTGGTTTTTCTTTGTTACACTGCATTGCGTCTTCCTTTCCAAATCAAATTTATTTGGCTTTTTCTGTAGATAACACAGGCTGCCATGGTCTCCTGCTGTGCTCGATTAGTGCACTTGCCATACCAAGATGGCAGTGGATTAAAAATAGACAGTCCGTTGGAAACCTCCAATATGTAGCTCAGACATGGCAACGCAGCAAATAAAGCATATCTTATGTGATCATCATTAGTTCTTTACCAACATAGGAGCTTTCTTTCCACCTGGCTTTAAAAAATGAGGAAGAAGTAGTGGTAGCGGGAATTACAAACATGAAGGACAATGCTACAAAGCAGACCAAAGCGAGAGAGGTGCTGGTCAGGGGTTGGAGTAGTTTATGCTGTAGGATTCCCACCTATGGTGGAGATATGCAATCGGTTTGTGTGTTTTGCTTTGTTCCTGGCAGTGAGGGCATAAGTCAAAAAAATCAAATCAGCCAAGAGAATGGATCTGAAGTGTTTTGTTGTTTTTAAAGATTTTGTGTCTCTAGTGACCTTTATTTGATAGTGAACACACAGGAAAGCAGGGCAGAAAGAATGGGGGAAGACACAGCAAAGTGTCACAAGTTGGGAGTTGAACCTGCAACTGCTGCAGGAGGACTATAGCCTCCATACACGAGCCGCCTGCTCAAACAAATGAACTATCTGGCAGCCCATCAGCAGTGATTTTTTTTGTTGTTGTTGTTTTTAAAATTAATTCGCGATTATGAGCATTGAACACTTTCTTAGGAAGGGCTTGATGAGAGTGTTCATATTTGCCTCGGATGCCATGTCACGTCAATGATGTTTAAAACTTAATTAACAGATGATCAATAGTGTTTACACTCCAGAGCAACTGGGGCAGATTCTAATTAGAATATCCATACATTATTAATGACATTAGAAAGCTATGAAATTAAAAGGAGACACTGCCATGTTTAATTAAGCCAGCACTGTCACAGATAAAGTGTTCCCAGAAAGACTGAAAATTATACAAAAAGAGTGAACAAGGCAAAGATCAAGGCGTAGACGGATGGGAAGTGATGATGGTCAAAGTGCAACACAAAGAGATTCAGAAGGCATCTAAATCATCTAGAGCTTGAGTGATATGTGTCGACAGAAGACAGTCACAAAAATAGATCTCACAATGTCCTTGATATTATGAATCAAAGTAAGAGAAAATCAAGCAATGATCATTTGGCTTATAAAGCCGGTGGAATTAAAAATTAAATTAAAAACACAGTTTGATCTGTCAAATAGATTAAATTTACTGCCATATGTCACCAGATTTACACCTTTAAGGAAGAATATATTAAATCTAATTCAGTCACATTTTTTTGATGATGATCATAGCAGTTATACTTTGGTTAAGGTTTTAGGAAAAGTGAGATACTGGCAATAGCTTACCCTGTTAGAGTCTAGCATCTCTCCAAAAATACAGGTCCTAGAACAATTAACACCACTTCACACATCCATTCATTCATCCAATCCATTTTCTATACTCCTTTTATCCTGTCCAAGGTCAATGGGAGTCTGGAGCCTGTCCCAGCTGTCATCTGGTGAAAGCTGGATACAGCCGGGACAGGTCACCTGTCCATCACAAGGGTATACAGTGAGAAATGAGACCAACAAGCATCAATGCCAACACTCACTTTAGTGGAGTGATCCCAAACATTTTCTTCACCATAGACTGGTTGTCATAGAGACAACAGGTTTTCTCAGTAGAGCATTGTAACAAGATGAGCAGGGTTTCCTTCTGTTTATGATTGCAAGAATTTACACTTTACACTAGAGGGTCTTAAAAAGGTTCTAAATTCTGTTTCAAAATGCAAAAAGCATAAATGGGAGTGAGAGAAAAAATATTTGAATATGCAATCTTTTGGAAACAACATTTAAACTGTAATAGGCTATTCATCAGCAGATCAAAAGTTTAAGACCATAACCTTTTAAAAGCCAAAATCTGCACAAAAATTTGAATTCAATGTTATTGTCTGTCAGGCATTCACACTGTCATAACCCCCTGATGGCAAAGCCAGAAAAAAATCTTTCACTTGTTGAACGGTGTTCGAATTGTTGAGCTGCATAAACAAGGTCTCTCACAACATGCCCCCACTGCTGAAGTTGACGCAGTAAGACAGTCATTTTGAATTTCTTATAAGATGGGGGTTATGGAACAAAAAGGTAAAGTGGTAGACCCACATGAATTTCACCACACACAGAACCAGAAGATATGATTGGCTGTCTGTCAAGACATGGGGCGATCAACCCAAATTAAGGCCGTTACTTGTGCTGACTGCAGCCCAATAACCATCAGATGGCATCTGAGAAAGAAGGGCTTTAAGAACAGAAAACGTCTTCAAAGGCCTTGTCTCCTTCAATGCCAGAAAATTGCCAGAAACCACCAAACATGGGAAACACTGAAAGTTTGAAGAAAGTTTTATTCTCTGATTAGAAAAAAATTTTCCTTGATGGCCCTGATGGCTTCCAACATTTCTGGCATGACAAGTTGATCCCACTTGAGATGTTTTCTACGTGGTACAGTGGAGGAGGTGCCATCATGATCTACGGTGCTTTTTCCTTCAATGGAACAATGGAGCTTCAGGTTGTGCAGAGGCGTCAACGACAGCTGCCTATGTGGAGATATTGCAGGGCCCATCCCTCACTGAGGCCCTCATCTGTGTGGTAATAACTGGGACTTTCAACAGGACAACGCTGCAGTTCACAAAGCCCGTCTGACAAAGGACTTCTTCCAGAGGAATAACGTCACTCTTTTGGACCATCCTGCACGTCCCCCTGATCTAAATTCACTTGAGAACATTTGGGGATGGATGGCAAGGGAAGTGTACAAAAATGGGTATCAGTTCCAGACAATGGATGCCCTCTGTGGAGCCATCTTCATCACTTGGAGCAGAGTTCCCACCAGCCTCCTGTAAACACTCGCATCAAACATGCCAAAACAAATATTTGAAGAGATCAGCAAGAATGATGAAGCCACTTACTGAGGGCTTTTATGAAAATTGTATTTCTAATTTAGGGGATTTTCTGGGGTTTTTTTTGAGCTTTGGTCTTAAACATTTGATCTGCTGATGAACAGCCTATTTCAGTTTAACTGTTGTTTGCAATAGACTGCTTACTCAAATGTTTTTTTTGTCTCACGCCCATTTCTTCTTTTTGCATTTTGAAACTCTACTTAGAGCCTTTTAAGCTTCAACAGTGCAAAATGTAAATTCCTGCAAATCTGCAGTGACTCTTTAAACTGACTGTAATACTCATTCATTGACTGACTTTCATCTGGAAAAATACTTTGATTCATGGATTTATCAAGAGTTATTGAAATGAACTGAACTAAACAAAGCTGAATTGAACTGGACCAAAGAGACATACTGTGCGTCTTGTGTCCTTGGTCAGTTTCCGGCTCCTATTCATTAACAGACCTGCTTGTTTGCAACTGATCATTGAGCTGTGCTGCTCCCGCTTTGAGATCAAGGGAAATCATCCAGTTTACCTCTTGAAGCAAATGTGGAAATGCGGTTCCTTGAATGATGACTAAGTGTAAATCTCTGTGAACCTCATGCTAAATCAAACAGCCAGAAGCAGCTACCTTTATCCGTGACTGAAGACTGCTAGTGAGGGCTAACCAAAGGACACCCCGCCTGACAGCTGTGCCGTAGCTGCTACCTCTTGCACCAGCTTGAGAAGCTGAGTCCAGGACTCTTCTTAGTTGACTAACCGAACCACTAATGATTATGCTTCACGGCAAAAGCCAGACTGCTTGGTGACTGAGCACTAGCAGGAAGCTATGTCCTCATTCCACGTCTGGTCCAACTCGCTTCAGATGTCTTTCAGGAGGGACCTCAGTAAATGAGGATGAATGAAGAGGTTGGATCACAATGAGTGTAAGATTCCTAATGTTCGGGCGTATGGATGAACTAGGTAAAAAGAGATAAGCCATGCTAAAATAGCTAACTTGTGGTGAGGTTAGTTGGGCAACCAATATGGCATCATCCAAAGAGATGAAAAATAGGCTTCAAACCCCACATTGGAGACAAAGAACTGCACAATGTCCCTGTGACATCACCAATAGGTTTTCTGAAGATCACTTCTGAAGTCTCTTTCCTTTTATGTCAGAGTACCATGATACAAATGGGTGATATGAGCAGGCCTGGATGATGGCTGAAACACCCCCACCCAGCTCTGTCGGTGCAAGTTAGCTCTTCTGCTGGCTTAGCTTAATGCAAACCTATAATGCTAATAAATATTACTTTACATCCATTTTTGTGGTGTCTAGTGTGAGGGGAGACCCAGGAGTGGAAGCGGCAGGGGTTTAAAACCAAGAATTTATTTCCACAGAGGGATCAATCCTCAAGGGAGAAAACTCAACAAGGTGCATGAGGTCCACAAGAAACAGAAAACCACAAAAACGTCAGAGAGTGCTGGGCTGTGGGGGCATGGAAGGCACTGGAATAAAGCAGAGGAGAAGAATAATTATTCAACTAAGAAACTCACAAAAAACCTGAGAACAAACGTTACCACACAAGTGAAATGGGAGCCAACAGGTACCACAGCAGGTCTCTGTATAATCTGGCGCCGAGGTGTGCCTCAGCAGGCTTCAAGTAGGTATCTTGATTGGCGGAGTGGGAGCAGGTGAGTCCAATCACTCCTCGACGCAGCTGGAACAGTTTCCTCCAGGAAAATGAGAACCCAATGAGAACCCAATCACCACAAATTTTGATCAAATCTGGCCAAATATCCTCATTTCAAATATCAGTGCTCCAATCCTCATTCAGAATAAATGTCGCTAAAACTGGAACGAGGAGCTCTGAAAATCAAGTTGACAGTGTTAGGCACCAAGTAGCTAAAGTGATATCAGCTGGACATTGGCTATGGCAGCCATCAATCAAAAGACCACGTCCCTAACTGTGCATACGTTTGTGGCTTTATACAATTTCTTCTGATGTGGTACATAAAAAAACAAACAAAAAAAAAACACCCCTTCATACAATTTCTATGGATATTAAACCTAGCTATGGAGATGTAAAGCATCTTGTGGCTGTAAATGTATTGTGACTGGCTTTTGGAGCCTTAGTGGGTCAGTCGAGGAACTGCAATTTTCTTCACTACCGGTTGAGCCTCAACCTAACAAGCTTCAAACCGATTCTTCAGAAAACCTTTGCGTGACTCCACAGAGGTTTTGTCAGTTCTTTTTACACAGTCTTTGGTTGAGACAACATGAGTAAATCAGTGAAGCTTTAGAACCTGGCATAGTAAATCTCAATCTTGGTCTTATGTTTATGGATGAAGTCAGGTTTACAACAGCAACCCCAAATATATATATTTTTTTACATTTCAACAACATAAAAATATATCTTCCTCAATCCATCAGCCTTGTATTTGGCTTAAAATCAAAAAAAAACACAATATAATTCTTCAGTCTTGGATAATTTATATATTTTCTATGAATTGGCACACAGTTACTCTTCTATGAATTGAATGAGCGATCACGCTGTAAAGTAAGTACACTGCAGAGGAAATGTTTGCACAACTGAGTATGGGCAATTGCAATGGATTTTTACTGCGAGCAGGAAATTCTCCTGCACTTTGACGTCGTTATCGCTTTTAAATTAAGTTTTTTTTTTCATCCTTTTTTCCCCTCAGATTTATTTTTTTTTAAAGATGTTGCCGCTTTCTAAGTTAAGCTGTTTGAAGCAATTTTCTTCTCGCACTGATAAGAATGATGGCAGCAACTACAAAAGTAAGATCTGGCTTTAATAAATAGTTTGCTCCCTTTAACTCCTAAAACCAGTTTAACACTGAGTTTCATGAGTAAAAATCAGCCTCGGAGCAAAGTAAAGACTGTGAGATCCCAGCTTGAAAGCAGCCCTTGAAGATCATTTGAAGTTCATCTTTTGCCGCTTGTGTCACAGGAGTAAAAAGAAACTTCTGTGGATAAAATGTAAGAAACTCCAAGTTGGCTAATTACACAAGGAGCTTAAACACGCATAATTAGCCTTTTCTATTGTGGAATTGGGTTATCACAATGACATGTCAATGTAATTTTAGAGAAAAGTGGAGAAGTATAAGTTAGAATTGAAAAGTAGCACTTAGAGGTTGGGAGGCTCAAAAACTGGAGCAAACTAGCAGTTTCAGTTGCTGTTAGATCAGTTTCAATTAAATTTAGAAACCAGTTTCTGTCAGCCAGCGATTTATTTTCCCGTGTCTCGTCGGACCAACTTGGATTGCACTGAAAAGTAAAGCAAATGTGTCACACGAAAGATGATTAATTGAAATTTTTTTTTTTTTTTTTTTTTTTTAACTTCTCCATCGTGACACTATTTTCATATCCAGCAAGCACCATTTTCTTGAATATCACATTTTCATTTGCTATGGAAACGGAATCAGAAAATTGCACGGAAAAACATGACACAGTTTTCACCGTTTTCAGTCGCCTGAGATTTTATGCATGCAACGAGTTTTGCTGCCTGTCAGTTTCCAGCGATGAAAAATAGCCTGGAAACTGCTCCCAGACAGGAAACAATAGAGAGCACAACATAAAGAATCTTTACACTCTGAATTCATATAGATTAAGCAAGTTATGATGTTTTAATTTGGATGCTTTAGAGGCAGTGATGGGTATATTTCTAATCTTTGAACAGAGTTAACTTGCTGGGTTCAACTGTTCATATATGCCAGACACAATTTGGAGCAGTCTCGACCTCCTCATCTAACTCGCATCAAAAAAGAATTAATCTGTCTCCTCTGAAAATCCTTTTTACAATCAACTGAAAGATCAAAATTTCTTTACATAACGCTACTCATCAAAAAGTGAAAGTTTGCGCTTCAGTGACTCTTTAAAACCTTCCAAAATCTGTGGACACTGAATGAAATATATTCCTCTAAAAAGGCTCTAATAATGCTTTTATCTTTTTTTTTTGCGGAGATTAACAGAGTCCAATTGAAGCCGATCATCCGACCCTGAGGTCGTAGCTGCAGGATGAGTGGCTGACACCATACAGTTGGACTGGTAAGCAGAGATCTGATTCTGCGTGTCATTCATCAGAGGGTAATTGATGTGCCCAGCAAACCAGAAAACAAGAGCAGGCGAGGAGCGCCGACCCGGGAGGGATACATTCATTTAATCTCAGATGAAAGACAAAAGGCACAATATCAAGAAGTTTGGGAGGTCATCTTTCACCCTCTCTTTACTCTGGGCTTGGACATGACTGTGTGTGTGTTTGTGTGTGTGTGCACATGTGAGGGAAAATTTCATTTTCTATCCCCTGTTTTATAGCTACCTACTGGGATGATGAGGCAATCTAATCCACTGACCTTCCAGTTTTCCTTAAACTTTCAGCCTCGAAACACTATCTCTTTCTCTGATTTTCTTTTTTTCTGTTGCAGAACATTTCAGTGCAAAAGCACATATTTACGCACACACTTCCACATGCAGACACACGCACACATGCACGTGCTCTTCTCATCTCTCATCCTCCATAATTAAGCCTTCATCATTGATTCATTTTTGCTCTGTAACCTAATAACAGCAGTAACATTTCTTGCATTTATAACACAAGTGAGTGTGTCTATGGTATTTATTTCACGTAAGTGTGTGTGCGTGCCCGTGTGCTCACACACAGGGTCGCGTTTCCTTGGATACACTGATGGGCTCTCAGACTGCTTGTAGCGGTCCATTAGAGATCAATGGGATCCCTGCTCCTAATTCCTACTATCTGGATGCCTCTGATCCTTATCTGCTGTGTGGAAAATGCAGTCAAAGCCATTTCATCCTTACACACATACGAACACATCTACACACACACGCACGCACACACCATACATACAATAGATACAGTGTGTACAATGCATGCTTGAATGTGCTTTCCAGCAGGTGTAGGTGAAGATATTCTCACCCACACAAGCAAATCCTCCAGGCGTACGGAGCAAGTGTGTGTGCTGAATGAGGTGAAGATGAATGTCTATTGAAGACATAAGCGGAGATCATCACTGCTGTGAATGGCCCCTGAGGTTATGGCTGTTAGACCGTGAAAGCTTCAGAATCTGCAGCTCAAACCCACAACTGGAGAAACCAGTCAACCAATGCACATTTGTATCAGATATGACTTGTGACTCCAAGTAATTGCTCAGAAAAAGCATCACCAAACTTGGCAGCGTCACTGTGGCAACAAAAGTGTAACTCTTTCTCAAATGATAAATTATTGTTTTTGCTATTATCTTCTTTTTATTTCATTTAAAAAAAAATCTATTTTTTTGAGTAGCTATCAGCAGAATCATGCTATTTTAAATTTGTTATCCCAAATGTTGCGGTTGTTGTTGCTCCACGTATAAAAAAAAAAGTTCCTTTTAGTGACTGACAGGTAAAAATAAAGGATTTTTCTGTGTCCTGAGCTGATGCATTTACTGCATCATGACATACATGTCACATGTTTCTGTTGCTCTCTCGTGAACTGCCCACTTGTGGGAGGTGTTCGCGGTGCAATGCGGATTGGGTGGTGGCCAAAGGCGGAGGCCTTGGTGTGTTGACCCAAAGTCTTGTGAAGGAAGGATAGAACGGGAGATTGACAGGTGGATCGGTGCAGCATCTGGTCCGCATGACTACAGTCTGTTGTAGTAAAGAAAGAGTTGAGCCAGAAGGGTTGACTCTCTGTTGGACCGGTCAATCTCTGTTCCTACCCTTCACCCATGGTCATGATCTGGTGGTAGTGACCCAAAGAATACGATGGTGGATACAAGCGGCTGAAATTAGTTTTCTCTGTCGGGTGGCTGGACTCTCCTTTAGAGATAAGGTGAGAGGTTTGGTCATCCGGGGGAGACTCGAGAGGAGCCAGATGAGGTGTTTCAGGCATGTCCAGCCAGGAGGAGGTCCCGGGGCAGACCCAGGACACTCTGGAGAGATTATGAGTGAATTCCAATTCCTCCCTTAACCCTCAGTCTCAAACCTCAATCTCAAAAATGTGTGGTCTCGTGAAGTGCAAGCGCTGTCCCAATTCTCAGAACATCAAGTTGAGGGACAAGTTTGAGGGCTGTATCGCCCGATAATCTTTATTGCCCTCAATATTGAGATTCTCCACCACCACCCTTGGGAGTAAGGGCTACCCAAAAGGCATTGGGTATTTTCGCCAAAACATCTTCAAAAAGGATGGTGCCGAAAAAAGCGAGCTATGAATGTAAGTATTTTCGTAGTTAATTAAGATATAAATGTTACAATAAATCTTAGCTTTGGCGTAAAGCTGCCCCCCACAGTCTGAAGACGTAATGGCACTCAAGGGGTGTCCCATTTCTAAGTCACAAGATAGCCCTCATACTTACTTTTGAGGGCCAAGACTGAGGGTCAAGGGAGGAATTGGAATTCACCCCTAATCTCTCGGCAGGCCTGGGAACGCCTTGGGATTTCCCTGGAGGAGCTGGAGGAGGTGGCTGAGGAGAAGGAGGTCATAGATGGAGGTCTTCTCTGCTTCGGCATCTGCCCCCACGACCCAAATATGGATAAGTAGAAGTTCAGGATTAATGTCTCTGTTATGAGGAATGACCCCTCAACAGGATAACAATAATTTTTGGGAAGTCACTGATTGCATGACGTTTCTCAGTTGAATTGATGTTGATCTTTTTTTTTTGTTTGTTTTTTTTTTAGATAGACTGCAGTTCTGGTAAGAGAAGAGGGCAGCTGCCTCTCCAAACTCACATACAAAACAAGTCACAGCAGGACTTTCCGCAAGAGAAAACATCTGCTGTCTTCAACAGCACATTGTCTCTTAATTAACAGGTCCTTGTAATGCAGAAGCTGTTCTTAATTACCTCTGCAACGTCTTCCACATGTACACTGCCAAAGACAAAAAAAATTCCTATTTGCATCCCTGCATCCAGAGAGACAACATACCCCCCCCCCCCCCCCCCACCACCACCACCACCACCACCAAATCACTGAGTGAATTTACCTTCGAAACATGACAGCAGCACACCTTCTAGGGAATCTCACTGACTGCATGCACCCTCACTGATGGTAAAATACAATCACCACTGACATCTTGGCAGCAGAAAAACTACAAAAAGAATGGAGCAGATGAGAGGTGAGGAAATCCAGTGCATTGGTGGAGGCCTGATGCATGACACTGTCCCATCGTAATCACTCTCACTCCCACATATGCACATGAGAAAATATACATCTGGTGCAAGAACAAATTACACATAAAAAAAGGGTGTTTTGACAATCTTGGCACTAATACCCCTCCACATATACATGCAGACAGATGTCAATAAAAAAAAGAAAAAGCAGTACTGAGTTAACTGCTGAGCATCTGCTGGTGATTAATATTTACTTTAACAGGGAGGGATCGGACTATTATTCAGTCTTCTATTTCCTGTCTGCACAAAAATTAGGAACGCATCACGCTGTTCTTTTTTAATACAACACAAGATGCTGACGACTGACAGAGCCTGAAGTAAATTAGATGTTCCACAGCGGTCTGACAAACATGGGCCACTATTCACTTCACAATGCTAATTAAATCCGGTTCCCCTGACAGCACATGGATCAGCGGTTCCGTTATCATAGATTGGTGATTGGTGATTGATCAGAATGTGAGGGTTCACCTAATACGATGCTATCGTGATAAACTTTGAACACAGTCGATCAAGAGTTGTGATAGTGCAACATTCTTCAATCAGAGTGGTGCCATGAGAGTCATCTGTTTTAAATTAAATTATTCTATGACATACTGTATTATTCTGTAAGAAGCTAATTATCTCAGATTTATCAACAAGGAATAAAATTCATAGGTCTGCAAAAACTTAAAAAGATGTTGACGTGTTGGCATCCAGACCAAAGCCCGGTTGCTTTTATGCCGGCGTTGCCGCTTTCATCACAGGCTTCTCTGGGAGTGAGAACCAGACAAACGCAGAAGCGTTTGCAGGTGTTGGAGTCTATCTGTAATGCTTTGCAGACTTTGTAGATGTGGATTTTCTGCTTTGATTTAGAGATTTTAGATCAGGGCAAAGCCTTTTAAGAGCTCTTGGAGGGTTATTTTCTCTGAAAGCTGACAAATCACCATTACCTTCTTCTAAAAACGTCTGTTTCACTCCAGAGCCTGAGTGAGTACAAGAGGTGAAACGTTCTTAAGAACCACGAAAAAGAAGTCCGGTTGCCTCGATTTAAAGTTTTGAGAGTTGACCAACACTTGGTTACAGATGCTTCAGATTATCATTGGACGTTCTGCTCTAAACTTTACTTTGGCCTCTTTCAGCGCTATGTTAAACTAACATCTCTTTACTTTGATTGGTTGTGGTTCACCTCAATAGCGTTGGGAGGCATTTAATCCTTTGATAACCAGGCCGCTGCCCTGAGAACCCCCCCCATTACCATACCATAGGTCCATTTCTCAGCTAAATGAGCCCTGTGACTCTAAAACCATCAGACATTATGATGGTTTCTAAATAATATGCAGATCAAATCACCGTTGTTTTCGCAAAACATATATATATATTTGTTTTACCCTAGTTAGGATAACCTACGGGTAATTATTCTTTCCTAAGATTAAACAAACACAGAATTTTCTGTTTCCAACCGAGTGTTTCTGCTGCATGTTAGTGGAGAAGAGGTTAAAAAAAGAGAAAAGAATAGGAGAAAAAAAAATCCCAGAGACGGGATTTAAGGCGAAGTCAAACAATATTATTGAACCTGAAATGAGAGGGCAAGAACGGCTTCCTGCAGGAGACAAACTGAGGTCTTTCAGGTGACATCACGACTCCATCAACCCCCCTAACGAGAGTGTGTGTTGGTTGACAAAGCATTGATTGTTGCACATGACCCCAAAGTCTGTATTAAAATGGTGAAGGGGGGGAGGGGGTGTATGTAACATATAGAATGTATAATTTGCATGCAAATGTGCTTTCCTGAAAAGAAAGCATTGCGATGTATTTTCCTGGCAACTGGGTCGTAATAACCCTCCCCTGGCAATTTAAAAACACAAACCGTTCCAGACTCATTTGCTTTTTGCATCCGTCTGGTTAGGCTTTTTTTTTTTTTTTTTTTTTACCTTAAAACCATAAAGATGAGATGATAGAAGGAGAAGAAATATTTAACTTGTTCACCATTTGTCACAGCCATGACACAACGGGTGGAGATAACAGAAATAGTCAAGAGCTCTTTGACCTTCTACCTTCAGCATTTTAGGAAACTGATTTTTTTACTGTTCCAGGACAATTGCTCTGAAGATGAGATGCTCTTGATGATTCATTATTCTTTTTTTGGGGTGGAGTGGGTAGAGTTGTTTGACCTCTAACAGGAAGCTGGTTGATCTTCATTTCACCCCAGTGTGCTCACTGGAGTACGAGTGTAAAAAAAAACCCAAAGTGCTGCTGCATATAGACTGATTATATAATTTAAACACTGTAGAGTGAGAGTTTGTGTATTTGGGTAAATGAGAAACTCAATGTACAGAGGACGCAGATGTCCATGTGGACATCCGGTGACTGAGCTCCGCTATACTTCATGAAACATGATAGCAAAGCAACTTTAAGGATTCCTCGACTCTACAAGTTTCTCCTCCACTGTTTGCAGATAAGCTACTGTACTTGTCAGCATGTGATGGTCCTTATCAGTTGTGACTTCCTCTGCGCGTCTGCTGTTGTGCCTGTGCACCGTGGTGTAATTTGAAGAGGTAGGTTACTGTTAGGGTAAAGCGATACAGCAGTAAACAGCCTTGTTATACGGGAAACGGCGGGATAACAGAGAAGTCTAGATTTCACAGACGATCTCCAGCTGCTGTTATCGCGCGGGGTGTAATGAAACCCCCTGCTTGTCAGAAACAACTGGGAACATCCTTCTTCTATCGGTTCTTTCCTCTCATTCCCTTTGCCCTCGTCTTGGTTCAACCTTGCGTTTCTTTTCTAGTAACTTTCCTTGATGCTCTTTGTACCATTCCTCCAGCTACTGAAGGTTCTCTTTCCTTTTCCAAAGCCATTCACACACATTCACCTCGTGAGAGATGTTTGGTTTGGGGTGATTTTATTGGTTCTTCTCTCAAGGACCATGTGTTGGACTATATACTTGCTCTGCATATAAAGAGGGAAAGACAATGAGTTCCTCTTTCCCTTTGTACCCTGAACCAGTCCCTTTCAGTGTTCCTCTTATGTATTACTGACATTACCTGTATTACAATTAGCAATCAAAACGTTACTGAAGTTACTTTTTCTGTATTAAGGAATCTAACTAATTCGCAATATAATTTTAGTGATTATAAAACTATTAATACTAGGGCTGGGCAACGATTAAAATCATGAATTGCGATTAATCGCATTATTTCCCTGATTAATCACGATTAATCACATTGTATACGGAAAATCAAACAATGAATTCAAAAGTAGTGTAAAATTCACTTTTATTTAAATGTTCTGCTGCCATATGAACTAAAGTGTCACATCAGCACTTGTCAGTAACACATGTTTAGTGCAAATAACATCTTAAAAATGGAAAATAAAATAAAGCTTATGGCCACTGCCAGGGCATTAATGTCATCTGTTTTTATAAAAAACTTAAAATACTCTACAAACAACGTCCAACAAAATGATTGTGGCTCAGCACAATCAGACCATTAAAACAGGTCATTTCTGAGGTAACAGCAGAAACTTTTAACGGGGAGTTCAACTTGGCAGTTGTTACAAATAACCTTTTGTCTGTTTCAAATCCTCTGTCTGGGAGAACTTTAACATTTACCCTGTCCATGTTAAAGTTCAATAACTTTACCAATCCGTGTATCATTAATTCTTTCCATTTTCAACTGTCAATCAAAAATAAAAATAAATAAATAAAAAATGACATTTTATTGCATTTTTCATTTTTCAATCTAACCAAAAAACGAAAAAAAAAAGCCTGTTTTTTTTATATTTCAATTTCAGACTTGGATCAAAAATACGAAATAAAAAACGGGCCACAGGACTGAATTTGTTTTATAATCGAGGACCGGACTTTCTGTTGTCATTACACATCTGTGCCACTAGATGGAGCCGCACTGAAGTAATCAGTTAAAGAATAGCACGACAGTGAACTCATGGAGCAGATTTTTATGTAACATGGAGGAATGACACGAAAGTTTTGTTGCAGACAGAAATTTTTTTTTTTTTAGAATTGTTAATATTGCTACCTGAGTTGCTACCCAAACTGTAAAGTACACAGATTTTTACAGTTCTCCATGTCTGTTTTAGCAGACATGCTGTTTACTTGCCAATTGTCTTTCCAGTTCCGCAGCAGCCAGTAACAGACTTTTCAAAACAAAAGCATGTGAATAACATGCATTGACGCGCGATAAAATAAATGTCGGCGTTAATAAATGAGTTAACGCGATAATAACGCGTTAACTTGCCCAGCCCTAATTAAACAAAATAATGTTCCAGCAAACTAAGAAGGTTGATAGCAGAGAGGAAGGAAGCTACCTGAGAGATGGAGATGAAAGTGCTCACACCCATGTGCTCATTAATTTGATTTAGTAAGGAAGAAAGATGACAGAACATTACTGTCAAATGTAAACTCAGCATAGATACCAACACTACAGGACTATGTTTCTGCAACTACTGATATCTGGACCGTTAACCATAAAATGTTGTCTTGGGACGACAGAGTCATTAGATCAGTGGGTGAAGTTTTGTTGTGAAAAAGCTGCCCAGACTTTTAAGAAGAAATGGACAACTTTCCTGTGATGTCACCCGTAGGTTTTCTGACAACTGCTTGAGAAACTTCTTTTTCCTCCTACTGGACGGCACCATGTTGCAAACGGGGGGAACGAGCAGTCCTGGAAGCCGCCACAATCTATGATGCTATATACTATTACTTTACTTTATTCTGATCAAAGCTATCCAAACGTCCTCATTTCAGATGTTGCTCCTGAGATGAGTTCTGGTGGGACCCGCAATCGCTCAGTATCCTCGGCGGTCCCAGAGAGCTGTGGGTCAGGCAAGCTGAGCAGCATGGGCTCGTGAGCTGTAGGCCAACTGCAGGCCCTAGGTGCTGCCAAAGTTCTATTCGCATCGTATATTTGCATGTGAACCTTTCAAATATAAGTCTCAATTTTAAGGAGAAACTAAGGCAATTACCAATTTTATGTGACGCATTGGAAAATAATATATGGACCAATATACAGTGACTTTTGGCATGAAGTAGTAAATTAAAGCAGTGGCATTGCCTTTTTAAAGAGTGACTAGAGTAAGTTAAAGGGAAAACGTTTATTTACTTATCTATTTATTGGGTAAGAACAACTGCTCCCTTTACAGCGGAGTAGAAACTACACCACATCAAACTCTTACGCCTTCTTTTCTTATACATCCAGTTTCTCTCATCCTCTTCCTCTTTCTTCTAAAATTTTAATTCCTCTCACTTCATCTTATCTCCCATCACATCATTTTCCCTGGATCCTCTTCTTTGTCCTCTCATTCTGTTCCTTTTAGTCTTTTTCACCTTCTTGGTATTGATTTGGGCCCTGTGATGGCCCGGTAAGCTTTCCTGGGTGAACCCCACCTCTCAGTCGACGGACAATAAATCAATTTATTTACGTAATAAATACCAGTTCTGAGCAGTTTTGTTGATTTCAGCTCATTTTGTGCTTTTGAAGGCCCCCAGATATCTTGGAAGTTTGGGATTAATTGCTTCTCTTTTTCGGCGGAGCAAATTAAAGACAGCTCAGCAGAAGCACTAATCGCATAATCAACTAATCAACTCCAACATCCTCCCCACCACACACGTTCCTCTCGCCCACCCTTATCATCAGAGGAGATTTGGGCCTCGTTTTAGCTGGAGAAGATCAGTGCGTCACGCAGACTAAGAGCACAAATAACACTTTTCATTCTCCCACTTCAAAATAGATTTATTGATATCGTTTTTCTCTGAAGGAGGGCCAATGCAGATGCATAAAGGGGGGTCTATTCTGAAGCTTTTTGTGTTTGCAGGCGTTGTTTCTCTGCTGGTGGAGTGGCTGGTGTTTACCCCGGGGCCAGTGGATGGAGGCAGGCACAGTGGACTCACGCTCCCCCCCCCCCCCGCCCTCTCTTTGCCCTCTCTGGAGCAGAACAGTGGTGAGCTTTCACAGTCCAGAAACCACAGAGACGCAGGAGGCTGATAAGAGTGAACTGAGCCATTGAGTCTGGTTGAAAGAGAAGTTTTTCATTCCTATATAAGTGTGGGAAAGATTTATGCCATGAGAAAAAGATATGTGATGGGAAAAAATGTTTAAAGTGCTAAGAAACAAGTTCGCATGTAAAAGGAGATTTAATTAAAAAATGGACCCTCGATAGGATTATTTTAAATTGGAAGATTTGGTTTCATTCACTGAATGACTTTTTCTTTAGTCTGACTTTGAGCTACCGTCACTGCAGCCAACCTCCTCATCTGATAACAGAGATGAAGCACTCGGCACCATCCCTTTTTCCCTCTCCATCTATTCATCTTTCTCTTTTTCCCCTCCCTTCAGCCACGTCTCCATCTGCCCGGTCCACCTCTCCCCATCCCTCTCCTTTCTCTTGTTACCTTGCTGCCTCTTCCTGTCATCTATTCTTTCCTTCATCCATCTCTCCATCAGCCTCCCATTTATCCCTGAATGAGACCAATGAAGAGAACGAGCCGTTCTTTATCGCCTTGCCCTGATTTTTATCTTTAACCTATTGGGCTCAGTTATACCCTCATTTTGTCTCAATTCATGGCATTTTGTGCGTGACATTGCTCAGAATGTGAATATACAATTGTGTTGTGTGTAGCAAGCGTCTCTTGTCCTCTTCATCTTCCCACACTGGGCCCTGTAAACTATAATAGTGCTTTCTGTTTTTCTCTGAGTGGCGTTGCTGCACAGTCTGTTCTGTACGAAAATGGTTCTCAGATCACAATTTTCTAGATTGGCCAATTCTCCTTCTGACAAGAACGCTGCACATGTACTCCTGGCATACAGCTTAAAAGTCAAGTTGCAGTTTGATTGTGCAATTAAGACAAAAAAGAAGGAGAAGAAGTACAACAAAAAGTGTAAGTCATCGAGGTGCTCCATTCTTGTAATGTTCATTATTTTGTCATTTAAAAGTACTACTGTTTTCTCATAAAGTTTCAGCTTTAATCCATGTAGCATACCACTCTATGTAGCATTACCACTTCTGAACACATGCAGGCAGAAAGTTCATGGGTCAACCCTTGGTGTAAACCACAATGAAGGGGAACAAACTGGTATTGCAAGATGTGCCAGACCATCCCCACACATTAGTACAGTATTATCAGCAGCTCTTCTGTCATCACAGCAGTTTTATATGCCCCCATCATGTGTGGTCAGAAGCAGTAGTGCTACATACAGTGGCTTTAAGAGGATAGAGCCAGAATTTTAAACACAGTGGTATTTATCATTGTCTTCAAATATAAACGTTTTATTTAAATTTTACGTTCTTTCCTTTTTGTGTTCCAACAAGAAGCTAACTGAATTTTCTCTGAGGTTTAGATCAGAGTAAACAATAGTCAACAAAAAGCATAATCTATCAAGATACTCCCCATCACTAACTTTTACACGCATTACATTCTTTTTAATGAAAATAGACTTTATTCTTGTAAAAATTGTGACTTTTTCCTTTGTGATTTTCACAATTTCTTGTAAAATTCTGGCTTTATTCTCTATGTAGCAATACTACTTCTGGCCATGTGGGGAGTAATATGTGTATCATTCGTTCTTTCCATTTTCAATTGTCAATCAAAAATTAAAAAATGACAAAGTGACGTTCTATCTAACACAAAAAAATGAAAAAAAAAAAGCCTGGTTTTTCATATTTCAATTTTAGACTTGGATGAAAAATACAAAATGAAAAAAACGGGCCACAGGACCGAACTTGTTTTTAATATTTAATTGTCCGTGGCAGTTTAGTTTGGGTAGTAGCTTGGGTAGCAATATGAATAAGAATTCAGTCTGTAAAAAAAAAAAAAAAAAAAACTGTACTTCAACTAAACTTTCTTAGCCCCTTTGTTCAAGACGGTCGCCTCGTTCCTCCATTTATCATCAGATCTGCTCCATGCATTCACTGTGATGCTCTCTTTTCTCTTACTGGTTACTTTGGTGCGGCTCCATCTAGTGCTGCAGATGTGCAATAACAATAGAAAAGTCTAGTCTTCGATTATAAGATGACCCCATTTTTGAGAATATGATTTCTAGAATAAAATATTGTCCTACATTCGGGCCAATATAGTAGTTTGATCAAGGGCGTATTCAACAGCGATTTGACACATGGCTGAAATTTCCTGCACGTTGCAGCAGATGGGTGTCCTGCAATGTTTGGAAATGAGCGTCAGAAGGTTCTGTGCTCGGCATGATCTAAGAAGAAAAAGACTTATGTCAGACACAGAGCTGGAGAGCACTTTGGTTTGATCTATATATGAGTGGAGGTTTCATTCAGATTTCCACAATATTTCAAATATTATGGTATGTGATTCCAGCCCCGTAATGCTACCTGAACTGCCGTGCACAAAGCCATTTCCGGGTCACGTAAACCAGACAATTAAATATTAAAAACAAAATCAGTCCTGTGGCCACGATTTTTCATTTTCATGTTTTTGATCTGGAGTCTAAAATTGAAATATAAAAAAAACTGGCTTTTTTTTTTTTTCATTTTTTTGTGTTGAGATTAAAAAACGAAAAACAAAATAAAACGTCACTTTTTTCATTTCTTAATTTTTGATTGACAGTTGTAAATGGAAAGAAGGAATGATACAGAGATTGGCAGTATATCACAAAAAAGTTCAAGCGTCAGCTCTTGGCAAAAGATGTAACAAAGTGCCTCTCTAGTGGTGTAAGAAGACATGCCAAACGCATCCCTGCTCTTTAACAGGACTGTCAGTGGCTCTTTTCTGTCAACGCAGCAGATCTATATGCCCCTATGTGGTCAGGAGCACTATATCCTGCATTAATATTCCAACATTTTTCACATTAAATTAACACTTGTTTCTTTATAAAATTACAACATTAATCTCCAAGTCTTATCATTCTCTCAATGTGGTCCTAAAACTCCCTTTTGCAACATAAAGTAAACAAAAGCAGACTTCCCCTCATTTCAACAACTGCCATTGTAATTATTTTGCCATTCCTAGAGGCTTCAGGTTTGATAAATACCGAAAGGCCCTATGATGATGACTTTTTCAGCACGTTCTACTTGTATAAATTGCAACATCTGTTTCCTATTTTCATCTAAGTAAATGAATTATAACAACTGGACCGCCCCTTGAATTTTCCAAACTTTGAGCAAGTTAAAGCTCATAGTTGACGCTTGTCTTTTGCAGAATCATCTCCAAAGCTTTGTGTCCAACATATTATCCTCATTGGAGTTGCACAGTATATATTCCCTATATGTACCATCACTGGCGTCAGTAAATGAATACAGCTTCCCTCTCTGACCTTGGCAGGGACGAGTGAGTCCCCACACATGCGTGATTACACACACACACACACAGTGACACACATAAACATCTGCGCAAGCACATTAAATGCCCTCCCTGTCAACACAGCAAAGTAAATGAGTCTTCGCTCAATAGTCCAGGCCTCTGGTGGTACAAATTATCATTGTATTCATGAGCTCAGAGACCTGTTACAGCTGAATGTCGTCTCGGCGGGTGTGCGGCTGGCAGGTACAAGTACAAATTGTGTGTGTGAGAGAGAGTGTTTTTAAACCCAATCAATGTATTGACCGGCCCACGATGAGACAGCACATATGTGTAAGCGGCAAACACAGTCACACGCCAGACATGGTCAGTGAACGGAGGTCAGTTGGAATTATTTATGTAACGCAGCTATTGTGTAAGCTTATATTTGTTGAACGTTTTTAAGCTGCTGTAGATGCCGACATTTACAAGGAAGCCTATTACCCGCAACTGCACCCCGTGGCGTGCATCTATCCATCAACAGCTCCGGTCAAGCCTATTTGTTTGTTTAAAGAATATCCATTTCAGAAGGCAAACAGAGCCTGTGTACATTAGCTATTTATAACCCCATCTGAGCAGCGCTGTGCCCACCAAACTCAAACAGCCTGTGCTTATGGAAGGCTGTACATCACACTATGGATTTATATTAGACACAGAATCAAAACATGCTGTTATCAATTGTGTGTTTCTGACTACCAGGGTAAAGTCCATCATTTTTTCTGCCTCTTTTTTCTTATTGCTCTGAGCAACCTTTGAGTTGCTGAAAATTTAATAGATAATACAATAATGTAAACAGTTATGGTATAGCTTTCAACTGAGCTCTTGTCTACGGCGAACCACCACAGTGGTTTGGGTCAGTCAAAGAGATGATGTGTATATTCTGTTATGATTTCTATATTAGACACAGAAAAAAGTTTTCAAAACTTGAGGTGAACTTGTGATCAGTCCATCTATTCACCCATGCACTTCTGCTTATCCAAGTTCAGGTCATGGGGGGCTGCAGCCGAAGCCAAGAGGTGATTGAGGTCCTGTCAGAGGTGGGAGTTGAAGATCTCTCTGACCAGTTCATCTGTCAAGCGTTCCCAGCAATCCCTCACCACACATCTGTGCAGAGGCGGCTCGTTCACAGGGGCAATTTGGACGATGCACTACCAAAAGTTACCAAAATAATTTTTTTTTTTTTCAGTTTAAATCTAAGTGTCTCTGATATTGAGGGTAACTGGTGGTAAATGTTAGTCCAATCAGTCTAAAGTTGCGCCTGGTGTTGCCACGACCATTTGGGGTGATTTCTGTGAACTCTAGATTTGCACCAGAAACGTCTCATCGACATTAATGGTACATCCGTTTTTTTCAAAAATCATGCTCTCAATTCATTTTCTATGAGGTTTTATGTGCTCGCACAAACAACGTGCTTTCGTCATCTGTCTGTTGCGCGGGACCATGAACATTCTCTGAAGAAGATGGCGAGTGTCGATGGTGAGTGTCTATTGTGACACTATTGTGTCACTGAAAGAGTTTCCCTTTAGTCGTCGTACTAATGAGGAGAAGGCAGCAATCAAGCAGCTAGGACCTCTAGATCTGACTTAAATATAAAGCAGGTGTCTACAAAAAGGGAGAAGGCCTACACACAATCTTTTAATAAGAAGTGGTACCTGAGAAAAACCTAGCTAGCCGGCTGTGATGTAGCCAATGCTCTTTTTTGCTACCCTTCCCTGCTCTTCCACCCTGAAGGCAACACAGCAGACGGTACAGCGTGCACCATAAAGGGAGTTACTGATATCGCTCCGAAAAGGTGAAGAAACATGAAAAATCGAAGAACCACATGGAGAGCTGTCTGAAATTTCAGCTTTAGGATGAGTGAAAATCGCCACACTCCTATGGACGTTTATGATGCTTAAGGACATGTTCGGGAAAAATTGCACCACCTGAAAAAAATGGCAGGGGCGTCTGGGTCTGGCTGGATGTGTCCTCCCCTGCCATCTGATCCAACGTACCACCAGGTTGACAGCTCAGCTCCTCTCAAAAGATATGGACACAAATCTATAAAGGACACAAGACTATAAAGTGGGGAGGTGTCCTGGAGCCATGTGCACTCATGGACACCTTTATGTTCGAACATGGTGTTTGTTATGGTGAACTGTGACCAGCACAGAAGTCCAATAACAGAACAGCACTCAGATCTAGACTGGGGGAGGTTGTCCCCCCCCCCCCAGCCAGGTAACACTGTCCTGATCCACATGACAGCTCAAGTCCCCCAACAGAACAAGGAGTCCTCCTGAGGAGCACTTTTCAGCAAACCTGTCCAGGACTCCAAGACAGTTAGGTACTCTGAGGTGCCTTTTGGCTTGTAAAGACAAAAAACAGTTCTAGAGAAGCTATTCTGTCATCTTCTGGGATGAACCGCAACATACAGGCTCCAAGTTTGCTCAGGATATGTCTTCATGCAGCTGTCTCAAAGTTCCCTTTGATTATGAAGAGACCATTATGCAAACAGGAAACAGAAACGCAGCAGCCATCTTAGCTCCTCCAATGTTTGTCTTGTCATTTTAGTTTGTTTTTTCCTTTTTTTTTTTTTTTAACTTCGTTCGCCTTTGCTATCTTCTTTAATTTATTTGCAGTTGACAAACAGTGAAAGTCGTCTATTACTGCCACCAGGTGGTGTGGATGGTAGTTTGCGCTCGACCAGCTTTGTGAAGGCAAAAGGGTCACACGATGGCTGAAAGAACGGAGGAGGAGGTTGGTCCTGTTGCAACATCTTAGAGTTACCTGATCGTGGAAACGCACCTTTATATGGCCCCCTCCTGCATGTGGGGGCCCCCAGAAGGGCTATCCTTTATTTTGCCCTCAAATAGGTGTCAGTTCATTTGTACAAGCACACAAACTTTTCCATAGATTTTCCTTTTACATTTGTTGCCAACATTACTCAGCGTGTCCATGGTATTGTGCACGGTCATCTAAAATATGCTGTACTTAATAAATCACATTTTTAAGTAGAAAAACAGAGACATATGACCGCTATTGCCTAGTTTATCCATCTATGGTGAAAGCAAGGAGAGAGACCCTTTTTTTTTCTGCTCTTTAGGAAAAATGAAAAAAGGAAAAAAAAAAAAACCGTGACCCAAATAGGACTGTTTTATAGGTAAAGAATTTTAAGGGACATCTGTAAAACTCATGGCAACATGATATACTGTAAGGAAGCTCTAACTCCATAAGAGGAGGTAAAACTGCGCGTGTCAGAGCGAAGTGCAGACCTGCATAAACCTCCAGCATGTAACAGTTACCATAAATCATAACCTAGAAGGCCAAAGTCCTCAGTGTAAAACTATAAACCTGGAAGTATGAATGACAAGCTCCTTTTAAAAGTGTGTGAATTTATTCTTGCCTGTATTCAGCTCATGTCTGTGGCTTCTCTTCCTCCACAGGCCTTCGACTCCATATTCTCTACATTTTCAGAGGTTCCACCCTTTCCGCTTCTGTTTCAGTCTCGCCAGCTTATTTTACTGCAGATGCATTTGACATAGATTAATCATGTTTTGAGCCCCTTTGTCATCACCTAATTTTTAGATTGTTACTTATATTTTAAAACGGAGATAATTGATAGATCATTGATGATCACCAGACTGCCTCCACAGAGCTTGTTAAGAACTCTGAGCTGCCCATCAATGATCATTAGGTGAGACAATTTTCCTCTGTGGAGTCGGTTGGCAAATGAACAAAATCAAATGAGCACAGACACATCATAAGTCTGCCTCGTGAAAAAGCGATGCATGTCACTGAACACACTTAACAAGTTTAAACAACATGCTTCTACAGCTTTCTCTTTTTGCCTCACTGCATTTCCTTTTGTATATTCTTCCCTCCATCCGTTTCTCCGTCACTGTACCACTCAGCTCCGATGAAGAGAACGACCTGTTATTTATCGCCCTGCCCTGATTCTTATCTCTAACCTGCTGGACTCAGCGAACCCACTCCAGTTCAGGGCTTGTAAAATGTAACAGTTCTGTTTTTTCTTTTATTTCTTCTCTCTGTCGCACAGTCTGTTCCAGGAAAGACGATCTCAGATCACTTTTTTTTTCTTAGATTGGTCAATTCTCTTTTTGACAGGAGATGATGAACTTGTCCACAAGTTCAAAGATCAAGTCATGACTTTGGTTTATCTGCTAGAGAGCTTGAGACACAAAGAGAGGTTAGCTTGCAGCTAATCTCTGTGTTCCGGTGAGCAGTGAAAACAAATATGACAGCTTCACTTATGATTCAGCTTCGAAAGCTGTGTCTCCTCGACATCCACCATTCTTCGTCCACCAGTCAGTCCACCAGTCAGTCCACCAGTCACAGACTGTGTCCACGACTTGTCAACCAGTCTGTTCCTCTCAGACTGGGAATAGGCGTTTAGATCATGGGATGATGATCTGTTTCTCGATCAGTTTCTCATTTTCTCGTCCTCCGTTACTTTCTTGAGTCTCTTAGTTGCCTCTGCCATGATGTCCACTGTTGCTCTGTGAGCTGGTTTTGTCGCTGTTGATGTGCGACCGTGAAGCGATGCATAGTCGTTGTAGAGCACAACCAGGATGGGAGTCCCTGGAAGTTAACACCTCCTAAAAGAAAGCAAATGTTCTTCCAAATGATATTTAAAATTTAGGAATTTTGACTAGAAAGAATGTCTTTTGTGCTGCTTTAAGATGTTTTTTTTAGCCATGTAAGATCAGAAAAGTTTCTGGAAAGAAAAAGAAAAGGAGAGATGAACGTTGAATGGACATTGTTCCTTTGTTGTTTTGCTTTCATGGACATGTCATGCTGCTTTTTCAAATTCTTGAGTTGACCTGTATATATCTTTTTTTTTCCATTGATGTGGTTGATATCTGATTTTCTACAAGACTGTGTGGATTTTACGATAACTTTACAATTGTAGTTGTGTCACTTCAGTATGTGGTTGTAGATTTTACACATATGCCTTCATGTATGGTCGTGTCATATATCAAAATTCATGTGGCGCATCGTTTAATGCTTGCTAGTCAATTTTAGCCATAATGTGGCTAAAATCAATGTCCAGTAGCTTTCACTGTTGCCGTGTGGGTACCCAGGAGCAACGTCTGCTTTTCTGAGCTCAATAATGACGTAACGAAAGTTGCAGTTCCTCAACTGACCACTGAGGGCAGACGACAAAAGCGAATCAATTTCCACTGACCTCCACATTAAACTGTCCAACTTTTCATCAGGAATTAACATATTTACTGCCAAGTATTAACAAAAGGTTCTGGTCTCTATAGCTAGATTTCACATCCATGACAACAAATGCATGTATAATTAGAGTGATTTATTTATTATTATTTTTTGATTAATGGTGGGTACAGCCAGCTGCATGGTGTCATCACTTTAGCTATTTAGCGCCGAGCACAGTCTTGACTTCTGAACTGTGGATAAAGGCGTAATAGTGCAAAAATTCATATTTTAAAGAAAATATGTTTTGTTGTGCTGTTTGTTAACAGACCCCCATGACTGAATGTGGGTTGGTCTGGCAGGGGACAAAGCTCAGCTAAGAAACAAACTGATTTGTGATGTCAGTGGATCAGCTAAACCGTTGCAGCTTCGCGGCCGCCTGGGGCTTCATCAGAGTCGGGCCTAAGCTCCTCTCGTCAAAGCACCTCTCAGGTAGGTTTTCCTTTTGGATTCACTGAGTTTGCCTGAATCTCTGGTGAGATGCAGGTGTGTAGACGCCACAGGGGACTGCAAGGATGCGTCATTTTTGATGTTGTCACGGAAACAACATTTGAAAAGGAAGGTCGGCACTGGGATCCTCTGTTGTTGACACAAATGAGACCTGCTGAGTGGCATCTGGTCCACATGCGTTACATTTCAGAGACCTCTCGTATTCACATGAAAGGCTGCAAGGGAAATTAGAAATGAATTGGAACTGGACAAGGTAGCTTGTAGTGTGAATATAATAATAAAGATAAATAACTAAATAAAAGGTTTTCCCTGGATCTGCCCAGTCAGGAGAATGATATTTTCATAATGCAGGCATGGAAGTATCATCAAACATACTTACCTGCTTTTTTGGGGGTTTACTAGTTAGATGATGATTGTTGATTTTAGGTAATAGCTATGTAGTTGATTTAAAAATAAATAATAAAAAACGAATGGAAATGCTGAACTCAAAAATCCCAATTTGAAACAGAAAAATCACCTTATTGCCACAAGAGAGCTTTGCTCAGGATGGTGAGTCGTCCTTCAGTGATAATTAGATGAATCAGTTTTCTCTGTGAAGTCAGTAGGCAATTTAATAAAATCAAATGAACATTGATGTATCTGCAGTCAGTTGTGGGAAAAACCAATGCAGTGAAACAAAAGTTAATGCTTGCTGCGCTTGTCACGAAGCACGCTAGACCGGTTTAAACAACATTTTAAGGAATGATTTCAACAGTGTAAAAATGTATCTGTGAAATAACTGCATGGGATTATAAAATGTATGAACTGAAATGAGCTATGAACATATTAAGGTGCACAAACAAACAAAGAAATAGTCCTTCAGTCATCAGAATGTTTGTTGATCGAACGTTTGGTATGAAAATGCAGCATCCACAACATCATGAGATGCTGATTCCCTCCATATAAGCTCTTGCTTTAATACTGTCAGCGTCTGATGAATATTGTGTCATCCAAACAATGGCAGTTGGCCTGTTTTTACAATCATTGTCAAGAAGTTTTTAGTTAGAAAGTTTTATTTCAGAGGAATGTAGAGTGAGTGGCCTTACTAACTTCCTTTATTGAACCAAGGGGCTACATCCGGCTTCCTAATCTGACACCAACATTAAAGTATAAAAAATACACAGTTGGCTCCAAACGTGAGCCCTGTTAAAATGTCCAACTATGTAGCAGAAATAAACATAACTAAGATGAGCACTGTCTGCTGGGTTTATTTTTATGAAACTTGTTTGTTATAATTATATGAAATACCAAATTTACGTCAATTAGGGGTGTGTTTTTTTTCTTTTGGTAATTGCTTTGTTACTTATTACTTTCAGTGAAATTTACTTCTGTTCTCTAAATGACAATTATCATTCTAATTTTAGAGAAAAAGGTGTTAATTCATTGTACTAACAGACTGCTGCGACTGGCTCTGAGGAGGCCTGGAGGTGTCTGAGAGCAGCTACTGTCACTGAGGGCTGGGAGCCACGGCCATCTTGAGGACGGCCGGCTGGACAGCTTCTAGCTCATCGGCTGGCTGGACAGCTTCTAGCTCATCGGCCGGCTGGACAGCCGCTGGCTCCTCTGGCTGAGCCACCTTTGTTCTTGGACCCTTTTAGGTTGATTGACTGGATCGCTGGTCAGTCTTGACTGTCGTGGTGAATCGTGGTTGACGAGCTCTGCTGAGATGTGCTAGTAGTTTGAGCCCCGCCACAGGACATGGTGGGATACGACTACCCTGTTCCTCCAGGACGACTGGCTGCCTGAGTAACTACAGGTCCTGACAGAGAACGGTTGTAGCTTGGGTAGACCTGGTTTCAGATGTTGTTTCAGTGTGGAGGACGGATGGACGTATTCAGTCAGATCGAATGAAAGGTAACATGAGTTAATTGATTAGTTGGTGAGTGTGACTCCAAATTCAGACCTCCATGGGATACTAAATTTGATTTCCTTTGGTAATTTTTGTGTGATTTATTTCATTCATTCAGATCTGGGATGTCTTATTTTTGTGTTCCCTTTATTTTTTTGAGCAGTATCTATTCACACATAGGTGTTTATGTGTTTGCTTGTCTTTATTGGGAACTGCACAGTATTTATCATTAATTCATAATCACCACAATGCTGAGTTGACAATGTCACTGTAACTAACCGAGTTAAAACATTATTGCTAACTTTTTGATTAGAGAAGTAACTGTTTTGAAGTTTAAAATGTAAAGATAAAATTGGCATTCTTGAGATGATTGTTTTGTGGTAGCTTTTTGATTGTTTGTGGAAAGTAGATGATGAATGTGTCAATGTCAACAAGCAATATGCACAGACTTTTGCTAACTTCTTTTTTTCAGGAGATTAGCAAGGAGATGTTTGCAGATTAATATACATGGAATTTTCAGCATCAAGAAAAATATTTTGCAGCAAGGCCAGAGTTTAAATTTATCATTTATGTTTAGCCACATAAAAAGATTGAGTTAACATAGGATACTTTTCAGTGTTGAAAAGATGTTTATCCTAAATAATATATGTTGAAGATTTTGAGACTATTTGAAGAGGAATGATTTTACTTACCTGTTAGGAATTTTGATCAATTGCAAAAATTGAGTAATAAATCAATTGTTGTAGTATGAGCTCTTAATGATTCTAAATGGCAGAGCATTAGGAAGGGCATCCAGTGGTAAATGCAAATGTAGAGCAAATCAATCATGCGGATCACATTGGCCCCTAACGGGAGTTAGAGAAGATTTTTTCTTTCCCTACAGGAAAGATTTTTAGGGCCAAAGATAATGAAATCGGTTTTACCTAAATTTACAAGTTAAAATGCATGTCCTCGAGGTCTTTATGGCTTTCAAGACTGTTTTGTGGAGCAGCGGCTCAAATGCAGGTCCTCCTGCAGTGGTGATTCTCCTGCAGTGGTGGTCCTTCTGCAGTGGTGGTCTTCCTGAAGTGGTGGTCCTTCTGCAGTGGTGGTCCTTCTGCAGTGGTGGTCCTACTGCAGTGGTGGTCCTCCTGCAGTGGTGGTCTTACTGCAGTGGTGGTCTTCCTGCAGTGGTGGTCCTCCTGCAGTGGTGGTCCTGCAGTGGTGTCTTCTGCAGTGTGGTGGTCTTCCTGCAGTGGTGGTCTTTCTGCAGTGGTGGTCTTCCTGCAGTGGTGGTCCTCCTGCAGTGGTGGTCCTCCTGAAGTGGTGGTCTTACTGCAGTGGTGGTCTTACTGCAATGGTGGTCTTCCTGCAGTGGTGGTCCTCCTGCAGTGGTGGTCCTCCTGAAGTGGTGGTCTTACTGCAGTGGTGGTCTTCCTGCAGTGGTGGTCTTTCTGCAGTGGTGGTCTTCCTGCAGTGGTGGTCTTTCTGCAGTGGTGGTCTTCCTGCAGTGGTAGTCTTCCTGCAGTGGTGGTCCTCCTGCAGTGGTGGTCTTACTGCAGTGGTGGTCTTCCTGAAGTGGTGGTCTTACTGCAGTGGTGGTCTTCCTGCAGTGGTGGTCCTTCTGCAGTGGTGGCCCTCCTGCTGTGAACGTATTTAATGCAGTGGTGGTCTTCCTGCAGTGGTGATCTTCCTGCATTGGTGGTCTTACTGCAGTGGTGGTCCTTCCGCAGTAGCGGTCTTCCTGCAGTGGTGGTCCTTCTGCAATGGTGGTCTTCCTGCAGTGGTGGTCTTCCTGCAGTGGTGGTTCTCCTGCAGTGGTGGTCCTCCTGCAGTGGTGGTCCTCCTGCAGTGGTGGTCCTTTTGCAGTGGTGGTCTTACTGCAGTGGTGGTCCTTCCGCAGTAGCGGTCTTCCTGCAGTGGTGGTCCTTCTGCAATGGTGGTCTTCCTGCAGTGGTGGTCTTCCTGCAGTGGTGGTCTTCCTGCAGTGGTGGTTTCTGTGGTTCCTCCTGCAGTGGTGGTCCTCCTGCAGTGGTGGTCCTTCTGCAGTGGTGGTCCTCCTGCAGTGGTGGTCCTTCTGCAGTGGTGGTCTTCCTGCAGTGGTGGTCCTTCTGCAGTGGTGGTCCTCCTGCAGTGGTGGTCTTCCTGCAGTGGTGGTCCTCCTGCAGTGGTGGTCTTCCTGCAGTGGTGGTCCTCCTGCAGTGGTGGTCTTCCTGCAGTGGTGGTCCTTCTGCAGTGGTGGTCCTCCTGCAGTGGTGGTCTTCCTGCAGTGGTGGTCCTCCTGCAGTGGTGGTCTTCCTGCAGTGGTGGTCCTCCTGCAGTGGTGGTCTTCCTGCAGTGGTGGTCCTTCTGCAGTGGTGGTCCTCCTGCAGTGGTGGTCTTCCTGCAGTGGTGGTCCTCCTGCAGTGGTGGTCTTCCTGCAGTGGTGGTGCAGTGGTGGTCTTCCTGCAGTGGTGGTCTTCCTGCAGTGGTGGTCCTCCTGCAGTGGTGGTCTTCCTGCAGTGGTGGTCCTCCTGTAGTGGTGGTCTTCCTGTGGTGGTCCTGCAGTGGTGGTCTTCCTGCAGTGGTGGTCCTCCCGCAGTGGTGGTCTTCCTGCAGTGGTGGTCTTCCTGCAGTGGTGGTCTTCCTGCAGTGGTGGTCTTCCTGCAGTGGTGGTCCTCCTGCAGTGGTGGTCTTCCTGCAGTGGTGGTCCTCCTGCAGTGGTGGTCCTCCTGCAATGGTCATCTTCCTGCAGAGGACGTTGCTGGGTCTCTTTTCCTTCTCTCTGCCCCACTTTCCTGTCTTTCAACTTTCAGTAAAAACAAAGAAAAAAAATGCCACTCGAGCCACAAAATCTTAAAAAAAAAATAAAAGAACAAAAAAAAAACGTAGGGTTTTATGGATAATAGAGCTGGGTGTCATCAACACAAAAATGAAAACATAATGACAATGAGAACTGACTGATTGCTCCATACAAACATTTTTGTTTCAAAGATTGGCAAAAACAAAACAAAACAAAACATCTGACTGATATTACTGATATTACACAGCTACTGACAGTGATTGCTGGTTACGTGTTAAAGCTCCATAATGCTCTCCCTCTATGTAATATGATTATTGATCGAGTTAACTGAAACATACCCACGATAGATATCGATACACATCCACCTTTCCGACTGAAACTAAAGAATTTTGTTGTTATCATTTGAATGTTATCTCAAAGTCACTGATCCATGTTTCTTTTGTCTTTTTTTTACTCTGTAGACTTTTTTGTTCCTGCTCATGACTTGTTTCGGTTTTCGATATAAAATGCGTGACTGTACAGCGCTGCACATAAAGCTGATGCAGATGGCCCATCTCCGCCTCCCCTGTTTCATTTGTAGCCCCCCATTCCTTTTCCCTTTTCTGCCAGACTTCTCTCCAACCCTCCTTAACCTCCTCCCATCCCCGCTGTTGTCAGACATTACTGCAGAAGCCAAGGGCAGATGCCTGGAGCTTTGCCCCTGGATAGCGCTTCTCAGGCTGAGATATACAGTCTGGCATACCCGCAGTCTGAGCTACGTGATGCGGCGTGATTCCATGCTGGACTGTGAGGGTCTAAATTACACAAGCAGCTGACATAGAGAACTGTTAACTGACAGATGGTTGAAGCACCAATCTGCATTCAAGCCAGCGGTGGCTTCGGGTTTAAACCTCAGCATGCCTGCACATGATAAACAGCAGACGTGAGTATAGATTATGTGTAAGTATGTGGTAATGTGCATCTGTTTATGCAGATACGTGTGCTTTGCAGTGTGTGTAACTCGGTGATTTTACATGCAGACTTTCGCGAGCACATGCGCATGCATATTTGCATGTGAGTATCTTTGGGTGTTGCTGGGCACAGAATCAGCAGAATGGCACTAAACTAGCAAATGTGTGGATTTGCCATGGCAACAGAGAGATGCCAGAGGAGAGGAATTAAAGCCTAGAGCTCAGAATAAAGCCTACCGCTCATCACAGCAGGGGAAGAAAAATGAAGGACCTGATTAAACACCAGCACCTCTCCTCCTGGAGCCCCCAGCCTCTCCCCTTTTCATCTTCCAGTTCAGTCTGCTCTGAGACTCTGCAATCTACAAAGTGAAACCAGCTCAGAGGCCTCAAGATTCATGTGCAAAAACCTCATAACAAGCAGAAATGCAGTTCATGCTGATTTTCTTCTTTTTTTTAATGCATGCTCATGCAGAGATTTTTTTTTTTTTTTTTGAAGCTCAAAGACTGAAATTCAAACACTAAAACAAGCTATGCTCACCAAAGACCTGAAGCCCAAATAAATGATGCATCACCACCGCTGTGTATCAATGTAGACATCAACTGGACGCGTCATTCTGAGTTTACACATCCCCCGGACGCATTTCAGAAATATTTAATTGATTCATCCAGTCAGCAGAGCGGGGAGTTGTATCAGCTGCTCCGGATTCCAAGTCAAAACACGGAGACTGATAAATTAGCATGTAACAACAGCGGCTGCGTCGTCGCTGAGCGACTGTGAGCTTTGTCTCGAGTATGTACATCTTTCTCAACGTGTCAAAAACCCACGGAGTTAATCCATCTTGTTTTTGATATCTTTCCGGGGTCAGCTGGGAGCTCTGCGCCTCTTTTTTTTTTCACTGAGGCAGCAGAAATGCACGGACACAGGCTTGACTGTCACCTCAAGTTTCTGAGGTGAAGGTCTTGGACCTCTATCCTCCCATCTCCCATCAGAGTAGAGCGGTCAGTATCAGAAATATGGACTAAACTGTGCATGTTCTGTTAACACGCTTAATAAAACCGGTCTCTATTAGCATTGTGAGCAACAAATCTTTTTCTATTCCGTACTGTCCCTTTCTTTTTTTTTTTGGCGGTGTTGGAAGGAAGTTGGGGGGGGTTAAGACCATGAAAGGAACTGGGCCCCCCGAGGGCAGTGCAGTGATATTAGTTTGTCCAATGATATAAGCTGAAAGAAAGGAACGATGCAGTCAAATTAAAAAAGATCACTTTTTGACCTTGCAAAGACAATTATAGTTTCTCATTCTGGTGGCGCTGATGAGTTTCTTGTAGGTTCATCATAATAAGCTAAATAAAGTGGGGATGAGATCAAAGCTGGCGGGCCTGAAGCTGCTTTAATATAATTCATATTGACGTCCATGAGGTAGTGACCGTGGAAAGTCGGTTAGGGATAACAGCTAAACAATGTCTTTCCCAACAAATGGATGTCTACATTTCATCCCTTACAGTCAGCCCTGTCAAAACAATTACCCGTATCAATTACTGTTATATTGTCTATTTTAGTTAAGCAAAGTTTGAATTTTCTGGTAATTACAAGTGGCAGTGTTTCATCTCTCTGCATGATCTTTCTCACAGGAGCCAATAAAAAAAGTTTGATAGCTAATAATGGATTTTTCATTGGCACTTGTCTTGAAATGATTCTCACTAAATATGAATAGAAATGTAATTTATCATCTTCAGTCTCTACTTGGTGATTTTAGAAAGTGTACTTTTATAAAGGAAATGGTATTTCCGGAAATTAGACGACATCCTTGTGAGAATTTCATGTCCTCAGCTTACCATCTCCTTTCGTTGCACCCTGTAATTTCACTTTATAATGTGAGAATGCTCGAGATGTGATAATGGCACGTTTTCATTTCATATGAGACAGGAAGACTCATTACAGGCTCAGACATGTTTCTCAACGGGGGACAGAAATGCTTCTTTTCATCTCCACATCCCTGTGTCTCAGCAGTTATCAGTCTTACATTTCCCTTTCATCATCTCTTCCATCTTTATTTTCAATTCATGTCGGCGACGCAACTCAAACAAGTCAGTCAAGCATCGCTAAGTATAACACAGGGTCCTGTCTCGGCTGTGAGGTATTGCATTGTGGCTTAAAACACAGACATCCTCATCTCCTTTCTATCCTCGCCTTGCTTTAAGGAGCACTCAGAGGAGTGGAAAAGCAAGAAAATTAGACCTTTTGTCGAGTAAAAGTTGAAGTGAAGCTGTAAGGAAAATTGAAATCTTAGCAACAACAACCAAAAAAAAAAAAAAAAAAACTTTCTATCTGTCTGTGAACTACAGGAGGTTCAAATTGGCTGGTTACTTTAGAGGAAAAAAGTGGAAAGAAAAAATAGGATTAAATGAAATCTTTGTAGATAAGAGCAGCCATTTTAAAAGCTGGATTTTTTTCCCATCAATGTGCAAACAGAGCACCTGTAACATGAAGGAAACATATAAAATGGAGAGGCAGCATTGCCAGCAGCACCTGAGCCTCCTTATTTCTACTGAATGTCCTCTGAACTACAGCCAAGTCTTTTCTCTGCAGGCTTTACAATAACATGAATACTGGCCTTTATAACCCGCGTAGGTCAGCACAGTCTTCTACCTCTCTCTTCCTCGTGACCCATTTCTCAGCCCTTCTCCCTTGCGTATTAAAACAGACAACGGGCCCTGGTTAGGTCACGGCCAACACAGACCTCATTTGTCACAGAGGCTGAGTATCTACGAAGCTGAATTGTTAATTATGAGGGTAAAATATAGATGCATGAGGTCTGTAGACTCACACACAGCACTGTAAGGAGCTGGATAAAGATGTATGGGACTCATGTGCTTCATAACTCATGCTGTACTGGTTAATTAATGGCTCTAAAATCGTGCCGTTTAAGTTGGATTAGTTAACTGATTAACGCAAGGAGAAGTTAAGGTGTTAACAGGGTGCCGTGGTGATTCAGGCCGAAGCAATTCTTTGTGTTTGTGCACGCATGTGTTTTTACTTGTGTGCCTAAAAGAAGACAGCTGCACTGGAACAGAAAAATCCTCCCCTCGCAGAGCCTGGCATGTACATTTATTTATCTAGATGCTCGTTTAAATGAGACCCAGGTGGATAAGTACATCCACAATAATAATCCAGCACTTACAAGCTCAGTGAAACGGCTTTCTGTTCCTGCATTCATTCATGCTGGCCAGTGAGAGACGGTTCACTCAGACTTTTTCTTTTTACTGGACAAAATCCACAGTTTTTTGTGTTTATTTGAATAAACTACGCATAATCGTTCAAGTTAACTAAAGCAAGTAAGTAGTTAATCTTTAAATATCACTGCTCTCTGTTATTAGAAGATTAACAACATTGGAACATTTCAAGAACATGTTTTGTGATAAATACTATAATTTTGGAAGATACTTATATGGTAAGCCTGACTGTGAAGACCCACATTAACTTCTGATAAATATTCCATTCTGAGAGGGCTCCTTTAAAAACCAATATGAGCGCAATGATTGCAGCAAGCAAACATCCCTCCGTACACAGTGGAACACTTAGAGAGACGGTTTTAGAGGAAACTGACAGCCTGCTTCTGTTCCCAAATTCATGTGCAGATTAGAATTCAACATTGATTCCATTAACATATAAACTCACTTCTATGAATAATGATCCTGAGCTTAAAAAGTGTTGAAAGATGTAAAGAGAGGTTTTATGTCTTTTCCTACATTCTCACTGTATGTGGTGATGAGCTCACATCAGAGTTGTAAATGTGCCAATATACTTTCAAACACCTACTTATATCAAATCTGATAAAAAAAAAACATGACATAGTATTGTGTGTATGTTTGACGGTTTAATTATTCTAAAATAAAATGGTGCTTTTTAAGCTGAAAATTAATTATTGATTACCCTGCAGGAAGTACTCATCAAAATTAATTGCAATAGATCAAATTTACTAATTTAATCACTTGACTGGAGTCTTCTTATAGGGGAAGACTTGACTGGCAAATTGGACTGAAAGTAAAAAGAATATCTGTGGAAAAAAGGTTACAAAGATAAAAAAAATAAATAAATAAAGATCAGCAAGAAATATTAATGTGTTTCACACTGGAAATTGTTCTGTTCTTGTCAAGATTTAAAATCTTAACTGTAGAAATATGAGATTATATATCTTGTTTTCAGTGTAATTTACTTATTAAGTGCACGCATACTGCTAAGTTGATCATTACTTTGTCTTTGATGCCGTAATTAGCCGGTAAATCTCAAATTTAGGATTTTACTGTTAAAACAAGCAGTAATACCTAGCTGGCACACGCACAGGTCGACTCCAGGTGGCGCTCAAGCTCCTCGACCTTCAGCTTCTGAATTGAAGTGTCCTTTCTGCATAACGAATGTTGAACGACTAGTTCACTATCAAAAGTAGCAGTCTTCCTGTGGTTTGACTTTAACTGCATGGGGACTTTGGTGCTATTGTACATTGTCTGGAGGGGCCTGGTTTGGAGCTCGGATGATTCCATCTCTGCTTTTTGCAGATAATGAGTTCCTGTTGGCTTCATTGAGCTGTGATCTTCAGCTTTCTTTGGACTGGTTTGCAGCTGAGTGTGAAGTGACTGGTTTGAGAATGAGTACCTCCAAATTTGAGGCCATGGTTCTCAGTCAGGAAAGGGGGGAAAGTCCTATCTGGGCTGCGAGCCTGATGCTGCCTTAAGTGGAGGAGTTTATGTATCTCAGGGTCTTGTTCACAAGTGGCGAAGAATGGAGTGGGAGATCCACAGACGGATCACTGCAACATCTGCAGCGATGTGAACTCTGTGCTCATCTGTTGTGGTCAAGAGAGTGTTGAGTCAAAAATCTGAACTTTCTGCGACGGGAAGTCTTTCAGGCTAGTTCAACCTCGCCTAGGCTAGAATGCCTCGGTATTCCTCCAGAAGAGCTGGAGGAGGCAGCCGGGCAGAGGGAGGTCTGAGCTGCTGTCCCCAGGACACACATTTGGGATTAGTGGAAGATGATGGATGGATGAATGGATGGATGGATGCAGTGGCGGCGGCAAAACATTTTCATTGCAGTTGCTTAGGGGTTGCTTAACAATTGTATGGAGTTGCTGGACAATTTACTGCAATACCAATTAAATAGCATAAATATGGATATGTATGTCATTACCGGCCTACTCATTCTAATCAGCGCTATCTGAAACTAGCGCGGATGCCATGAAACAGATTAAAAAAAAATCAATTTGAAGTTCGTTATTATAATTTTACCATATAGTCATGCCGCTTTTCACAGCAGTGAGAAATGCACATTAACAGCCCAGACTACAAATCATTTGACAATAACCTGTTCTTCACATTTTAACCAGTTAATATTCACATAAGTACACATCAGAAGAGATCTGGCAGACTTACGCTTCAACAGGTAGCGCTCCATTTTGATGTCACTTTTCTAACGGCCCGGTTTTTTTTTCCCAGCTGACTTCGCGTGACCCCTGCTGGCCAGCTCTCGCGAGACGAGTCTCTCTCTCATCGTTTTTAATTGTCTTCCTTTTATTTTAATTTAAAACAAAAACACATGAAATGAATCTTAAATTAAATTGTCACAATTTTTATTTTATTTAACACAATTAAGATGTTTTCTTTTTTAATAGTCTCCATTCTTGGGGTTGCTTTGAGGTTGCTAGGCCATATTTTGGGGTTGCTATAGCAACTGCAAGCTACCCCCTAGTGCCGTCCCTGGATGGATGGATAGATGGATAGACATTATCTAGTTGAAATTGGATGTGCTTGGCAAGCAACACACTTTAAGTGGCAGGTATACATGGTCCAGCCATAACATTATGATCGCCTGCTTAATATTGAGCAAATCCTCCTTGTGCTTCTTAAACAGCCCTGAGCAGTCAGGGTCTGGACAAATAACATCTGAGAGTGTCCTCGAGGTGTCTGTTACGGGATTATTAGCAACCGATGCTTTGGGCCCTTTGGGTTTTGATGTGAGTTCTCTCTGAATTGGCATTGCTTCCCACAGACGCCATCAGGTCCAACCAGACTGACATCTGAATTTGGAGGCCAGATGAACACCTCAGACTTTTTGTTGCATTCTGTGAGCATTTCCTAGGAAGTTCATTGAGGGGCCCACTCCTGACCTGAATGATGCTGACATGTCGGGGGTATGATTGCCAGGATGCAGGTTTTCTCAGCAGTGAGATGATGGCTGGTCAAAGTGACGTCTGCATGAAACACCAAAGCTTTCCAAGCATAGCACTCGAGTGGAACAACAATGATATTCAGTCCACCTGCCCCAGGCTCCGTTTACAATATAAACCAAATTATATATATTCTATTTTTAAAAAAATTATTTAAAAAAAGAAAAGAAAGAAATGTTGCTGCGGTTGTCAATCTGCGACCTTATACTACATCATGAACGAAAGAATAAAAAAAATAATAAGTACAACATTGACATTTGAAATGTTTCCTTATGAATTCTGGATAACAGAACAAGTTTCTTTCGGAAGAAAGATATCCATTGGGAATAATCATTTTTTTGGAAAAGAGAAAACACCTCGCAGGGACAAGAAACAGGCTGAGAAATGGGCTGACACGAACACCAGTGTGAGATACAGAGTGAGTGAGTGACTGGCAGGCTGACTGACAGCAAGCCAAGAAAACAGCCAGATAAGTCAAAGCAGGCTGACGGACCGACTCTCTGGCTGACTGACTAAAGGCCAGTAAAAGACCTGCAAGCAGACAGAAAGAAATAAGTATTTCGAGCATCACCCTGGAAGAGTAAATAGCCATCCCGGTGACAGTGTGGGGTGGTGGTCGGGTGCAGGAGAAATAGAGGGAGAGAGATGGGGCGTAAAGAGAACAGGGTGCAATAGTGAGGGGTGCTGAGGCGGTGAAATGAGAGGTTTGAACTGCTGATGTAAGCGTGGGCACACTTTCTTTGTCTTTCTGTCATCCACACACACACACACACACACACACATGCAGTATGCACTCAACGCTGACAAGCTGTTTCTACCCACAAGAAGTCATTCTGGGTTCAGAGGTTCAAATGAAAATGAATGACAGCGCCGGGACGTATTGCTCTTCTCTGTATATTTCTCGCCGTCCTCGTGATCAAGCATTTTCCTTCATTTGCTTCTCTTTCTGCCTTCTCCCTCTGTCTCTTCTTCCACCCCGACGCCACCCTCTGCTCTGGATTTCACACTGCTCCCTTTAAATATTAACAGCCACAGTCTGAGGAGTGCCACTGTAAGCTGCAAAACGCTATTGTGTATTCATTTTAATCAGCATTCAAAGGGCGAGAATTCTCTATTCATTCTAATATGTTGAGAGCATTTCAATTAGGACCATTCTCAGAACCTGCACAGTTCTGCACCCTTTCAAAAACAAAGAAAAAGAAAAGAAAAGAAAAGCATGGAGGAATTTCCTGTGATTACATGCTGTGTTTGTTGGTGTTTTTTTTCTGTCTGGGACTGTCTGCAGTATATGACATTGTGCTTGAATATTCCATTTTATCATGCAGCGGCTGATGCTTTGTAGGGCGGGGAGTGTATTTAATCATAAATTTGACACAGCAGAGCGGCTGTTTCATCTCAGATCAATTAACAATGTGCTACACACAAAGATTGGAAAGTCTATGACTGATACTCCTCCAAAGCCCGCACATAAATATATGCATGCCACAGAGGAAGCCCCAAAACACAAATGTTCATGCAAATATTCTTTCGAGGGTTGGTTGGTTTTTTTTTTTTGTTTTTTTTTTTTTTTCTGTGAGCTAGAATTTACACAAAGCACGGGAGCAAAGATCGAGATTAATAAAATATCAATCACAGGTGCCCTGAGAAAATGTTGCTGTTTCTTTAATGAAACTGGCTTTTCTGACCCTGTCAGCTTGATTTGTGTCCTCCAGCAGGGTGAGAGCACTCGAGCAGGCACGGGGGACATAAAAGTAACACAAAGTCTGCCTTTTGAAATTCAGTCCTGTGTTCCTTCCAGGCAGTTTACAATGTGTTTAGCAATAAAAACATAAGTACATCCATCAGCAGTGCACAGACGCCTCATTGAAACAAGCATGAGATATCAATTATTGACTAATTTCAAAAAGCCTGTCTGAATTTTGTTTACAGTGCTTAATGAAAGAAAAAAAAAAACACACTTCAAGCCCGACTTGCCAGCATCACATGAGACCTTTTTCAATTTAAAAACTGGCTGTTTGTGTATTTTCAAGAATCATGTCTTCAGACTCTTTCATGCACGTATACTGGACAGAAAAAACTTGCTCAAAGAACCGTATGGGCAAATGGCCTTGAAACCCTGCTGGGAAAGAAACAATATTTTTCAGTTGCAGAATGTAACATTTAGAGTGATCTATACTGGTAGAAGTGTAGCATAATATTTATAACCATGTGTTAATAATGGATTACAAATTGACCACAAGTGTGAGTGGGAGCTCACATGATTGTTGAACATGATGAATGAACGGAGGAATGAATGTTCATAAAAGTCGGGCGCTCAACAAGAAATGAATGATGGAAGTGGCACTTTTATGTTTAAATTAAAATAAGTCTTAGAATTTTGATGAAATTGTGCAATATCAATAAACCAATTTCTGAGGTCTTAATGTAATTGGTTTTTATGCTTTAAAATTCTGGAATAAGTACCCAGGAACCCCTAAACAGCAGTGAGTTTTAAAGCTAGTATTAAGAGATAACTCTTCTTTGCCCTAATTCCAAAGGATTTTCTGTCTGAGTAAATTATTAATTTCCATGTTCTTTTTTGACTTTTTATAGATGAACAGAAATCCCTATATTGTCAAAACAGAGATATAGTAGAAACCTGGAGTGGTCTGATGAGCCGCCCTAAACCCAAAATGCCAAATGTTTTTGATATGTTTTGACACATGAATCTCTCAGACTTCAGCATCACCCAAACTCTAAACATTCACAGAAAATATTTTTTTTTTAAAACAGAGAGGGTTGGTGAAAGAGACACTCACTGTCATTCACACCTACACACAAGAAAACTAAATCAAAGTGCATATTTTTCAATATATCCTACTTAACAAAAAAAGATTTGTGAGATTATGGCACTAACCATTAATATATATGCAGATAGTTGTTCCATAAACTAGTTTGCTTAATAACAAATATCCAGAAACTTAGCATGTATAATATCTAAACCCACTTCAGTAATGGCTCTGCAATGCATCAGCAAATTTATGCCACAAGTCTACTGTTGTTCCTACATAATCAAGTATTCTCCAGATTGCCTACGGCCTGCTGATTTGCTGCAGACTCTAGTCTCTGTCATTTTGGTCCATCTCAAAATGTCCCTAATAGTTGCAGAAAGGTTTAGGGAAACCAATTATAAGAGAAAGTTATCCTCTAACAATTTGTTGCTAAAGAAGATCAATCTTCAGAAGTTTATCCATGCTTTATCAAGTAGGGTAGATTACTGTAATGCACTGCTTACTGGCTTCCCCGATAAGAGCATTAGACATCTAAAACTCCTTCAAAATACTACAGAAAGATTACTGATCCCCTCCCTGAATCTCCATTTTAATGTGGTGGAAGGGTTTGTGGGCCCGAATGATCTTTGAGCTATGTTATTGGGGGCATTTGCCCCTGGTAGGTCACCCAAGGAAAACTGGTCCTGGGAGTTGGGCCAAACTAAGTGCGATTCAATCAACGTTTATAGAAGAGGAGACACTAAGAGCTTGATGTCCCTCACCTGGACTAAGGTTACTGGGGCCGCACCCTGGAGCCACGACTGGGGAGGGCCTCATCAGGGAGAACCTAGTAGTCTTTCCTTTACTCATGGGACTTAGCCGGACTCAGCCTGAACGAGCTACATGGGTTTGGCTACCTGTGGGCTCACCACCAGGGAGAGCCATAGAGGGCAGATCCATTGTGCCTTGGGTATAAGCCAAAGGCGTGACCCTTGACATGCTGACCCCCGGCTGACTAAACTGGCTACTGGGACATCGAACGTTACCCCTCTGGTGGGGAAGGAGCCTGAGCTTGTGTGTGAGGTTGAGAGGTAGCGGCTAGCTATAGTCGGGCTCACCTCAACGCACAGCCGGGGCTCTGGAACCAATCTTCTCAAGAGGGGCTGGACCTTATTCTACTATGGCGTTGCCCAGGGTGAGAAGCGACAGGCTGGAGTGGGCTTACTTTTAGCCCCCCAGCTTGGAGTCTGTTCCGTGGGGTTTTCTCTGGTAGATGAGAAGGTAGTGTCCTTGTGCCTTCATGTTGGGGAAAGGGCTCGGACTGTCATCTGTGCTTATGTGCCAAATGAGAGTTCAGAGTACCCAGCCTTCTTGGAGTCTTTGGCAGGGGTGCTGGAAAGTGCCCCTAATGGGGACTCCTTTATTCTGCTGGGTGACTTCAGTGGTCATGTGGGCAATGACAGTGGTACCTGGAGGGGCGGGATTGGGAGGAATGGCCTCTCTGATCTAATCCAGAGTGGTGTTTTGTTGCTGGACAACAAACACTATGGTCAATCATAAGAGTGTCCACAAACGCACGTGGCATCATGACGGTCTTGCCCGATTTACTTTATAGTTGTATCATCAGATCTGCGGCCGTATGCTTGGACACTCGGGGGAGAGTTTGGTCTGGATTGCAGGTTATAAGTTGGATTCATTTTCAGTGAGAGTTGGACTGTCGGGGCTGCCCGCTGTCATTGATTCTGTTGATTACATTTATGGACAGAATTTCTAGGCGTAGCCAAGGAGCGGAGGGGTTCCAGTTCGGTGGTGTCAGTATTTTGTGTCTGCTTTTTGCAGATGATGTGGTCCTGTTGGCACCATCAGGTGGGGATCTTCAGCTGTCACTGGAGTGGTTTGCAGCCAAGTGTGAAGTGGCAGGGATGAGAATCAGCACCTCAAAATCTGAGACCATGGTTTTCAGTTGAAAAAAGGGTAGAATGTCTTCTCTGGGTTGGGAGTGAGGTTCTCCCTCAAGTGGAGGAGTTGAAGTATCTCAAGGTCTTGTTCACGAGTGATCATGGGGAAAGGAGCAGGAGATTGACAGACGGATTGGTGCAGCGTCTGCTGTGGTGCAGACTCTGTACCGGTCTGTTGTGGTGAAGAGAGAGGTGACCCAAAAGACAAGGCTCTCAGTTTACAACCCTTACCTGTGGTCATGAACTGTGAGTAGCGACCAAAAGAATAAGATTATGGATACAACTGGCGGAAATGAGTTCCCTTCACAGGGTGGACTCTCCCTTAGAGATAGGGTGAGAAGTTAACTAATCTGGGAGAGACTCAGAGTAAAGTTGCTGCCCCTTCACATCAAGATGATGAGGTGTTGAGGTGGTTTAGGCATCTGGTTAGGATGCCCCCTGCATGGGCCACCTGGTGGTGTAGTGGTTAGGGCAGGCGGCCCATATACAGAGACTACAGTCCTCAACGCAGTGGTCGTGGGTTCAACTCCTGGCCCGTGTGACCCTTTGCTGCATGTCCTCCCCGTTCTCTCTTTTTCCCCCTTCCTGTCTATCTTCACTCACTGGAGAGGTGTTTCGGACATGTCCAACTGGTAGAAGACCACGAGGCAGACCCAGGACACGCTGGACAGATTATATCTCTCAGTTGGCCTAGGTGTTCTCAAGCTGGTGGAGGTGGCTGGGGGAGGGAGGTCTGGGTCTTTCTGCTTGGGCTGCTTCCGCCATGACCTGACTACAGATTAAGCAGAAGATAATAAATGGATGGATGGAAGATTACTGATGAACACCAGGAATAGCGAACACATCACTCCAATACTTATACCCTTACACTGACTTCCTGTTAAAGAATTTTTGAGTTTGAGGCTCCTCATATTGTGTATAAATCTCAGAATGGTTAGGGCCAAAATTGTATCAAAGACATTTTTTCTAAACATGAACCTGAAAGGTGTCTTCGACCTGCAGGGACTGGTCAGCTGGTAGTACCCAGAGTTCAAATAAAACAAGGTGAAATGTCCTCTGCTGGAATCATCTCAACATGAAGCTTTAGTCGCTTTTTGGACACTCTGAGAATTACTCCTGCTTTGTTTCTTGCTACATCACTCCTTGTTTTCTTTTCTATCTTTACTTTCTTGGGTCTCTTATTCACCTCAGCCAATGTCAATGTTCCTCTGTACTGTAGTCGTGCTGTAAAGTGACACGCAGTCATTTGCAAGTGACAACCAGATCAGGAGTCCAAAGTTACTTCGGGTGGTAATACAATATTCCTTGAAATGAAAGAGAAATGGATATTTTGACATGAGAAAGCCCCTTTTTCCTGTTTTAAATAGTCGACTCCCAACGGGAGTCAATTATTCCTAGGATGTGTCAAAGCTGTGATTTAAAAGAAAATAAAAACAAGAGTGTGTGTTTGCAGCCACTTCAAGATGACAGCCCCTTATATAAGTGAACTGTGGAAACTGCATTCTCATGCCTTGAACATGATGAAACATTGTGTTTCATCATGTTAAAAAAAAACATCTTACAGTAAAGCTGCAGTAAGCACTCTCTGCACAGACAGACAGCTGTGATTTATTATCAGTTCGTTAATAACAGCAGGTCGTCTGATATATCATGGTTACATTTTTAATTGCTTGACAGCAACGTTTCTTATAGTTAGCATCACAATTTTGAAAGGACTGTATTTTATAATTATGTAGCTATTGTAAAATAAAATGTATATCATACAGTATTAAATACTGGAGGAAAACTTGATTGCCTGCCAGAGTCATTCTATTATTTGTGCTTATTTTACAGTACGCAGGCTGATTTATTTTCTTGTGGCACATCTGCTCATCACAACAGAAACCTTTTCCTTTCACTGTTTTGGAAGTTATACCATCACTTCACTCAACAGCGAAGACAGTGTCGCCACTTTTTGACTCGTTCTTGGATTGGCCAGAGGGTTCATGTTGCAGTGAGGAACACGCTCATGCAGTGTCCGATTCAAGCAGTCTATATCCATACACAAACACACACAAACACACACAGCGGCGACCTCGCAATGACACAGGAAAGGTGTTTAAGAAGAAAAGCTTGTGTGTGTGCTGGTGTGTTACGAGAAAAAAACGATGGATACCATGTTGTCTAAAAGCCCTGCTGGGAGTCAGCAGAGCGCTCAGCCATGTAATGCTCTTAGTGCCATTTCCAGTAACCAACAGACACACACACCATTTGCACACCAACAATATCCATATTTATTGTATGTCAACACATAAACACAAGCTTGTAAATATAATTCTCATTTATACAATTGACAAATGCTCCGCAAGCGCACACACAAACACTAATCTGCAGATATTGTGTGGTAGTGACATCATTACTTCAGTGCTTTCACAGTGTATTATTTGCATCCCATTACACTGCAACAATCACTCATCCTCCTTCTCTTCACTCGCGCCTCTTGTCTAACAATGAGGACGCCAATTTGCCACTTAACTAATGGGTGGTCCATTTAGATTTTTTGCCATGTGTAACAATAAAGTTTATACTTGCAAGTCATTTCACTGTAAAGTAATCTAATTCACGCTTCTCCCCATCTCTGTCGCTCACTCTATTCGTGCCTTCCTTCCCTTTTTGCATTTCAGGCTGTTTTTCTTTATTTTTTATTGAGTGTAAAAAGCCTCAGCTCTCATATATTCTACTTTTTTGGGAGTTAAAGGAATGACAAGTTGAGATGAAGCACACTGACAACATCCTTCTTAGAGACAGATAATGCTTTCTTTTTTTTCTCAATCTTTGAAGACATGGATTTCACAGAAAGCACAAATGATTCAGTGAACGGAGGATGACATGAGGCACATCTTGAACTGATAAGTTATACCACAAAAGAAAATGGGAACTGTTGAATGTAGCGTTCTTCCCAGATATGACTGAGTGACAGACTGAATGATTATATTTTCAGATTCGGCGTACCTTGAACACAAAGAGGAGAAAAAGAAAAATCAACATGTGGTAGGTGGCCTACGGATGACCTCACAAAGCTGCAACTGGGTGATAATTTTGATGTGTTTGTCAAGGGGGTGAGAACTGGACCTGTGAACAAGCGTCATTTTGGTTAGGCAACATTTTAACATGTCTGTTAAATAAACTCAGTGGGATCACTTGGATACAAATATCTGCAGTGTGATTTCCATCCATTAGCAGCACAGTTTCTAAGCCATATGCTGCATCAGAAATGAGTCTTACTTCTGAAGGTTGTGTTGTTGACTAGAGTTGCTTCACACTCCTTTGAGGCTGTTGTTTGGGTTCGTAGACTTTCATGCATTTTTTACTTTTTTTTTGTACTGTATTTCAAATCTTGCTCATATTCCTCCTCTTGTTTTTTCGCTCCTTCTGTAACCGATTAAAAATGGATGAGAAATGCTTTAGTTCCAGTAAACTGCTTGAATAAATGAGTGTCTGTGCACTTCATATTATTGTGAGTGTGTGTGTGTGGTTGATGAGGCAAGCCAATGGGGGAGGTTACTTCTGGGTTAAACCAGTCTGCTGTCAGGTCAGCCAGAGTTCAGCAACTCAGTGGCTGGAAAGCAGAAGTTGGTAGCGTGGTTGCTGTGGTTTAGCCAGTGATAAAACATCCTCTCAGGAATGACAAAACAAACGGAAATAATCCTTTGACGACATGATATTATTCTTTCGTCACCATGGGAATCTATGTGGAGTGAAGTTAGACTCCTGCTGCTTTTGTCTTTAGAAAAAAGATGTTCGGGCCTGTCTTTTTCTTTGACAGTTCTCTGATTTCTCAGGTTTAATTTTTAAAATGAGAAAAGGGAAACTGATATCAGCAGTACTATATAACTTGAACGCAGTCACAGTCAAACCCGAAAGTGAAATACATGTTTCCAGATGCGGTTGGAAATCAAGGCAGAGATTTCCAAAGCAAAGAGAGAGGAAAAACGGTTGCACACAATCCTTCATGACAGGGTCCACGTCAGCCCTCCAATTTTGTCAGCTGTCAATAAAATATGTCAGATGAGTGTCAAAGAGGGCTGGTAAAGGACACGTTCATTTTCACTCACACCTATCCACAGGAAAAACAACATCTGCTGCAATATCAACCTGCATATTTATCTGACCTAAAAAGAAAAGGTTACGCCTAAAGTTGGCACTCACTATTAATATATATGCAGATTGCTCTACAGACTACTTTATGAGATTTCCCTGTAAATATCAAACACATCGAACATGAATTATCAGAAAATCTGGATGTTTTTATGAGTGTAATTTTTTTTCGTATGTGATGTGCTGTCTGGGACATAATGTGGTACTCCTTCCAATCAGTGCAGTTTGAAGCACAGGAACAATTACCTGAGGAGCATGACTGCCTGTCTCACCTCTGCCAGTGCTGTCAGGCCAGCTGCAGGGTCATCAGCTGGACTGAAAATGCTTTTCCCACCGCCATTTGCTCGGAGCCAAAGCCAGAAACTCCCTTGTTCCACCTCCTCTGCCAGGACCTTAAGAGCCTTCTGTTTGGACCTAGTAACTCCCAGAGTCTTCAGGAATTGTTGTTTTGATTTCACAGTGAAGCCCCTGCAGCCGGCTTCTACTGGATGCCTTCCACCCAGCTTCTGTGCATCCTGTCTCCTCTCCTTCTTCCCATGGAACAGTGAGTTTGGCCACGATCGCTGTTCTCGCAGATGGCGGCCACAGGACAGTGCCTGAGATTTCCATGATCGCAAGATTTCAACCCTCATGTTCCACTTACATCGATATGTCTGCTTGGACCAGTCCTTCTGGCTCGAAGTGAATCCACTTCAAGCCAGATGTTAAAAAGAAAGAAAGAAAAGAAGAAAAGGAAGCAGAACTAATTGAGGTGTATAAGGAAAATCAATGTCAAAATAGAGACAGAAACATAAACCATATCAAGCGGAAGGCTTCCACGAGGTCAGACAAACTGTCAAACCCGTTCAGGAGGACGGCCCCGGGGCCCAGCTGACACCCGAGGCTACTCCAGACCGCCAGCTTGCAGGACAACCTATCAGGTGGATCACCCGGGATGGCTGCCGGGAGAACAAAACCAGAACCCGTTCAATCATTCAAGGTTGAGCCAGGAAGATGGTGGTGCAGCTGCAGCCAGCTGTGGAAGCTGAATGTGTTGCTGTTATGTCTGTAATAGTCTACAATAGGAATCAGGCCAAACCTAGCAATATATAGATATCATTTTGAACATTACAATGCTATCCATTCTCATATTAATGGCAAGTTTGAAGCGCACCCCACAGATCCCTTTCACTTATTTGCGCATATATGAATTCGGCCATGAGGAGCATTAACATAAAGCAGTTTTATGATGCCATATGGACCTCATTTAATGTGCAATGGTGGCAAATTTACAGTATGCGCACCACAGTGTCAGCAGTGTAAGCTGCAGCAAGGCTCTGAAACCATCTTTTATGATACCCGCATGCAAAAAGTCACAAGTCAATGGTGACAGCATGATTAACATTTGGTATCATCTCTAAATTTTGTCAGCTTATCTGATTTACTGCATTATTTGTTGAAGTAGCCAAACAGTTGTCTCCTACCTTCATACCACACAACAGCCGAACTGTGTTGGACTGATTTTGCAGTTGTTGCTGTGTTTTATTATTAAAAAGGGTTCTCTTGTGCGGTGGCAGACATCGGTCAAACAGCTCCTCTTCTTGGAAAGCTGCTCCCATGTCTGTTTATGTCTTATGATGCGGTGGATTTGGGATTCTTTACTGTGCTTGAAATTTTACAAAGTGTTTAGCATCTGCTTCTGAAAGTTTTTTCTTCTTTTCCCTGTATGTGTTAGGGTTAGGGGTAGTTGAGGATGGGAGGCAGGGGTATCCACGAGAAGTCCAGCAGGGCAGCAACATGGGGAGCAAACAGGAGTCACGACCAACTGGGTGATAAACTCAACCTAATGGGGCTAAACAATGGAACAACAAACGGACCAGCAAGGGGGGAGCACAAGACGATATAAGAGACAGGGGCTGATGAGAAAATGGGTGAAAATGATGATAACAGGGAAAGTAAAACAGAACTCCATGCACAAAGAAACAGACTTTCAAAGTTAAACAGCAACTAACAAATAGGAGAGAAGAAATACAAGAAACAAAGAGAACCCAGAAAAAAACCCCTAAAACCAGACCACCAGACCCTGACAATATGGGAATGTAAATGAATCGCTCATAAAAGATAAAACCTCCTTTCCTTCCATTTGCTATTTGTGCTTTGTGTAGTTCCATCATTTAATTTGTGTATTACATTTAAGTCCATGTAGACTTTTTGGACAGCAAGTCTTCAGTGTGAAAAAGCACATTTACAACTTAAAAAGAAAAATGAAGCTATACATATGTGTCTTTGTGTGTGTGTGTGTGTACGCATGTGTACAGTCTTTAATACGGATTACCCATCTTCATTTTTTCTTTTTTTCTTGTCTTTTTTCTTCTTTTTTGCAACTGTGACTACCAGTCAGAGCTGAGATTTGAATAACTTCAATACTCATTGTTTCAGCTTTGATTTCTAAAAACCATTTCAACTTTGGAGCCCTGTATTGATTAATAGATTGTGGCAGCATGTGCTCTGTCTGTGTAACTTCAAACCAGCTATATGTCTTTGCTGTTTTCATGTTTTCTCTCCCTGCCTGACTGAAATCGTGGCTGGTTGACTGCACCTGTATGTGTTTGGTATATTTTAACACAGCTGCCACCATGAATCTATAAAGGCTGATGAAAAACTGTGGAACTGAAACATTTCTTATTGATTCCAGTCTCTCTTTTTGTTACGCTTCATGGAAGAATATTTTGATTTCGGCTGTGTTTGTGACGCTGTTTACTTTTAATTTTGTGTTAAGATAAACTTTTTGGTTTGCACAGAGATAAGAAACTGTGGAATCCCCCTACCTCCGCCTCGAGTTCAGTAATCTTTTGAATGCAGAATAAGCAATATTTTAGGCTTATTATCATTCACCGTGACATTAAGAGCATCTAATGGCCCTCTGCATGTCACTCACTTCCGGATGATGAGTACATTTCGCTGCTATGAGGTCTGCATGCTCTAGATGAACAAAGACGAAGATCAGATCACCACAGCAGGGAGAGGCCAGGAGAGACAGGCAGCCAGAAGGATAAAGTATGATAGATAGAAGCTATAAAACAATGAAATATGCATCAGGGCTCTTGTGAAATTTTACTCCAGACTGTTGACTGGAGGTTGACCCTGCTGTGACCCAACACTTGGGGGAGTGAAAATATCCACATCGGGAGGCTGGAGGGTGGCGGTGGTGGAGATGCAGGGCAGGAAGAATGTGAGGAGGAAGAGAGTAATGAGGTTGGCTGGTGGTGTAGACGGGTAATTTTATCTGTCTGAGTGCTTGAGTGTCTGAGTGTCCTATAACCAGATCAGAAGCAAAGATAATCTGCAAGGGCTTCTTAAGATTTTTCTGGAGGAAAATATTTTGAATACAATTTATGATGGAAGAGACTGTGCAGGAGCTTTCAAAAGTTCCCTGAACAATGCATCATAACAATATACAACTGCAGAAATGCGTAGGGTTAGATATACGTTTATTGCTCACAGGAAACACAAACAGATATCTCCCAAAGCATACAAACTGAGATTTTAATCTGTTTTTTATACCAAATAATAAATAAATACAATTGATTGTTGACTATGTCTCCAGAAATATTTTTCAGTGTTTGGAGGTTGTTTGTACTCAAGGTCACAGAATTAGGCAAAGATGCTAGAGACGCATCTCTACTAACATCCAGCCATTCAACTGAATTGTCCTGAAGAATAATTTGTCAAAAATTAAAAATGAATAAAAGATATAAAAAGCTCCATTAGATATAATGAGTCAGTAACAAGGAACGCAAGGACTTATATCCAGTTTTCTTCATTCAAGTCCCACCTCTGAAACATTTATAGCTAATGTAATTAGCCTGGTCTTTTCTTGCTGACAGCTCGGCTCTGGTTGTAATTAGCGCTAAGGCTCATCGATTATTGTGCCAACTGCTGAGGTGTAACGTGCTGGTCAGCTGTGTCTGTGTCCACAGAAATGATGGCTAATAAAAGGAAGGTGGACGTTAGGAGCTATTTTAATAAGAAACGTGGGAGCCACTTGAGGAAAAGAGCTTCCTAACTGCAAATGAATCTACAGTTTTAAGTAATAGACTGCCCAACAGTTTGTCCTCACTTTTCATACTGATCATCTGTCATCTATTGCAAGATTCTGTTTAAAGCAGCAAAGAGGAATATCAGTTTCAATTTTATTTGAAGCTGTATTTGCTTACTTTCACGAAGCATCATCTAGCATCTCCGTTCCTGCTGTTGGTGAAAACCAGTCAAAGTAACTCTGTGCTCCCAAATAGGTGGGACAACTGTACAGTTACAGCACTGAGTCACAGGTCCGAAACGATGAAGAAACTTCACAGAGCCACAGTGGACACCCTGGGCGCAGCACCCGCACTCATCCAGGGGTTTATAGACCTGTGCCTTTCTGGTTTACACCACGTTGGTGGCTTTCTCCAGTGCTTCCAGGAAAGGAGACTGGATCACCACTTTTGTAGCCATCAGAACTGATATTTTCCTCTGCTGAAATGAAGGGAACATAGCTTGAAATTTCTTGTTGAGGTTCAGCGGGTCGACATTCTTGTCCTTCCTCTCACACAAAACCAGTGTCTTCTATCTTTCCGACACTTTGCCCACGTCACGTCAGCCATGACAGTGGACCTGTGTTATTTACACTCAGCAGCTTGGCAGTAGTACACCATAGTTGTTTGAAGGTAGAAAACGATGTAAAATTAATGATCTGTTTTGGCCTGTTGTTTACCAGAAGTGGCCGTGTCTGCAGAAAGCCTCAATGCAACGTGTTATGACCTGGTGCTGCCACCCAGTGGAAAGAAGTAGCACCACTTTCGCGGTACTTGGGTAGTTCTCTATTGGAGTACTTCAATGGTGAAGTACTTGAAAATTCCTATTTAGGTGGCTGCAGATGAAGACAGGTCCATTTATTTTTCTACATATACTGTATATTGAGGCTGACCTTCGGGCCTGGGGCCCCCCAGCAGCAGGAGCCCTACTTATCTGGATTTATCTGGATTTTTTTTTTTTCCCGATGTTGATATAATTTTATTTTTCAGTGTTCTTTTATTGATTTTTACAGTTGCACTATGGCTGAAGTAAGGTAGTGGACTGTTAGTATTAACATAAACCAGTGTAAGATGTTCTGTAAATTACACTGTAAAATGAGGGGCTGGTTATGTCCCCACCAACGTCAAAATCACCCGTGTCCTTGGGTATACTCCTATTATATACTTTATTTAATACACACAACCACTTTTGATTTGCTCTCCAGTTTGGTGCATGTGGTAGAAACTGTTTTTAGGCATATCTGAATAAAGCATGAGGGACATTAACACAAAAGTTGCCATGCTTTAACAGACTGATGAAAGCAATAACGGGACCTGTTTCATGTTTGTAAAAAGCTTTTATCATCCCTTCTGGACTATGGTGATTTATTTATTTACTTATTTTTAAGTGTACAAATAACAATATTTGCTCCTTCAGATTTGTTGAGCCCTAACTGGGATCCCCATGACTGTCCTCTAAGGTGCACGCACCACTTGGACGACGTGTTTCCCACAAACCTTTCTATGCGCGTTTGTGTGTGTGCTCACAGGTGTGTATGTGTGTGTGTGTGTGTGTGTGTGTTACCCCAGGCTCTAACCACTTCCTCAACCTCTGGTGCACTGGCCCATAGCCTCATTAATAACCCTTGTGCTTGCCGAACGGGGCTCGGGCGATCTATTGCGCTGTTGTTTTTGTTTGGTCCTGGTCACAGTGATTCCTGAGAGATGACAGCATCATAAATCTACAGCTTATTCATGGAGCTAACCTGACCTTTACAGCAACACCAGAAAAGAGGGACAGCCAGTAAGAGAGAGAGAGAGAGAAAACTGAGGGAGAATAGTAGAAAAGGCCATGGGGAAGAAAAAAAGAAAGAAATCAGAGGAAGAGTAGGAGGTTAGAGGGTTTAAAAGTAGGGTTGAGTGTATGAGAATAAGGAAGAGACGGAAGCAGGGATATATGAGGAGGAGTGGGTAATGGATGTGCAAAGCACAGCAAAGGAATGAAGAATACTCTGAGGTGGCTGGGGAAGATGTGAGCAATAAAAAAAAGGAAAGGAAAGACAGCACAGAACAGAAGAGACAATAGCAGTGAGAGGATGGAATTGCTGGGACTGAGAGGTTATTACAGGATGACAGCAATCAATAAGTGTGAAGGGAGACGGGGAGATGAAGAATTGTATGTCTGTGCATGTGTGTGTTACCTGCCTGCGCCGCAGTCGAAGGAGTCCATCTCTGTTGGACCTCCATCATCTGTCGAGTCTTTAATAAAGTCTCTGTGTCTCTGTGTAAAGTCTCTCAGATGGCACCGCGTCTCTCTGCATGAGCTGACTCACTCATGACCAGTAAAACCCCACAGTCCTTCCAGTGGATGGTGCTTATCTTCTCAGTGTCTCTGCGTGTGTTTATATTCGCTGCCTATCAATCATTCTGCTTTATTCATCACTCCACAGTGATAAAGATGATGTGAAATGCTCAGAGAAATTACAAAAATAACTGAAAGCGACATCTTAAACTGCAGGACTGAACAAGCATGGCAGCACAGCTAAGGGTTAGGTGGGAGATTGAGAGAATTTTGCATAAATGAATCCCCAAAAACCTCAATTAACTGAACAACGTTGTAAAGAAGAGGGGGTCAAAATTATTCCACAATGAGAGTGACTGATTACATCACACAGACAATTATTAGCTCTAGTTATTAAAGCTAAATGTGGTTATTGGATTGGCATTTTCCTTTTTCATACAATCCTGCTGTGCTGTCATTTAATTTTTTCTGTTTTTTTTTTTTAGACAGTGTGCTTTTTTTTTAAAAAAAAAAAGTAAACAACAATAATTAACCTTATATGTCAAAGGCTTTTGGCACAAGTCTGAAATGACGGCTTTGAATCAGAGACTCAGTCATCTATCTTGTGTCTTGTATCAGAGTTAAATTGACATTTATAACAAAGAAGCATCTGAAACGCCCACTGCAGAGAAACAAAGTCACATTTGAACAAAGACATAGCAGGTACGTTGAGGACGGCTCTCTCTTACTGTCACAAGATTAACTTCAGTCATCTGTTGTTACAAACAGTCCTTTTTCAAGCGCTTATATCTTTGTGGGCCCTGTCACTTAATTGCAGTGACCTTTTAGAGTCTTGTCAGAGGTTTAAAATAACTATTTACTTTGACATAGATTAATTGCTCCAAACGCTGTCACCAGTTAGGGTATAAATCACAAGTTTCATCACGATACAATATTGTATCGATTCTCTGGACAATGATTTCGATATTTGCCGATATCCGAAAATCAATCACGATCAGATTTTGATATGATTTAAATCAGGAGCCAGCGATCCATATCAGATATCACAAACTGTTACACAATCACTTACATTCATGCCAAATCACAATAAAAATATCATTTGACATTTTTATTTCTGAGGTCAACCAAACATTATATGAAAACAGATATGGGGAGGTTTAAAACTTTCACAATATATAAAAGTAAAGTGAAAAACCTTAAACAAAATGTCTATTTATTTCATTCTTTTATTGTATATGATAATATATAATATATCATCATATATATAATAATTTATTATAATTTATTATTTATAATATATATTATAAATAAGATATATATTATCGCATTGGCGATAAAATGACACGTAACATCTGTTGTTATAGCGACAAACTGCATTTGCTAATTCACTTTTAACTTCATCTTTAACTTTCCTGTACAAGCGCGGTATACAAGTCTCACTTCCATTGTTGCCAGATTGGGTCGGTTTCCCGCCCAATCAGGCTACTTTTGATTACAGCTAGCGGGGAAAAAATGCATTGGGCGGGTATACACAATTTGGGCTGCTTTTACCAACATCTGGTGGTTTTTTTTAATATTGTGAAAACAGCACAACAAACTGTTACTTTATGGTTTAAAAACAGTACAAATACAAAATTCAGTATACTTTCGCTCACTCGTATTGTGGTCATCCAATTTAAAAAATATTTAATCGCAGTGAGTTATTGCGCCGATGCAGAAGTCTGAGGCAGAAGCCCGCTCTCTCTCAACTCAAAGTGGTAGCTATTCTGTTAGCAAAATAAGTAGGCTATCATGCCGAAGTGGAGGAAAATATAAGAAATGGTATTTACGTGGTTGATGTTACTGCTGCTGTGTTAACTTGGGCCTGGCACTGGGATACACGATGTGCATTTTTGCACATTTTCTGTGACATGCACTATGATAAAATACAACTATTCATTTAGGCTTAATTGTTTAATACTATAAATGCATTTAAATCCATGTTTATTCAAATATGAAATGTTTTCATATGAAAACACTTTACGTATTGGGCAGTTTTTTTTTCCTGAAGTGGGCGGGTTTTGGAACGCGATTGGGCGGAAATGGCTCAACCAAATCTGGCAACACTGCTCCCTTCAGTGCGGTCTGGATGGGACTGAATATCACGGCTCTAAAGTTTGTAGCAGCTCATGAAAACCTTCGTTCTCTACAACTCTGTAAGACCTCATGTCTTTGCACATGAAATATGAAACTGCAGCAGTAATGTCTGTTGCTCCTTTTGAGTTGTGGTTTAGTTTTTGTGGGAAGAAGCTGCTCATGACTTTTGATGATGTGTCTGTTATTTTTCTAAATGTCGCTTGCACGGGGGTCAATGTCATGTTTTTCTCTTGAGGTGCACGGCAAGGTTTGTGGTGTTCTCTGAATATTTTAGCTCTAAGTGGCATTGTTTACACACAGCTCGTTGCTTGTCGGTTGACCTGTCTTTTCTCCAAAATATTTCCAGACAGCTGATTTATTTCGTCTGGGTGACATTATCTCTTTGTTGGCACTTTCGTGACAACTTTCAATGGCACCGCTTGTAGTTTGCTTGGAGGTGTGCTCACCCTGGCGGAAACAGGAGTGGCAGTCTGTGGATATTCTTATTTATCCAGGTAAATTCCATTCTTGCAACAATTGAATCATAGGCAACTGGACTTAGATTTGTATAGAGGACGTTTCACCTCTTATCCAAGCAGCTTCATCAGTTCTCAACGCATCGGTCTGACTAGTCCGCACTTGTCCAACAAACAGTGGAGTATGACTCTGGTTTTTAACCTCTGTGGAGGTGTGCACCCACCACTTTCCAAAGACAATACTTGGTTAGTGGAGTTTTGCTGGACCCTTTGTTTGGGTCAGGAGAGCCACACCAGTGAAAGGACCAGTGAAAGGAGTGGCAGGAGGAATTTCAAAATAAAGGCTTGTTTTATAAATTATAACCCATTTTGATATGACATCGATCTTTACATTTCTGATCAATGCTATTGGGTCATTCATTATTAAATCGATGTATAAATGTATATTGATGGATTTTTACACCCCTATCACCAGTTGGCATTTTGCTGAAAAAATATTTCCTGTTCAAACTTAAAACAGTTTTGATTTATGTTGTTTTGGTCTCTAAGCAAAGTTTACGTTCCTGATCATCTTATTACAGCCAAAGAGTTGTTTCAACTCTCCAATGATCTTTTATCATAAACGTTCAGTATAATTTTTAATAAGGAACAGAATTAAAAAAAAAATTTAAATTAATAACAATTTAACTAAAGAAACTGAACTAAAAGGCTCTTTTAAAACAAAGACAACTGTGTGTGACAATAGTGTAACAAATCACGCTGTTACAGCCTCTAATTTGATCTAATTTTTCTTGAGCCTTTTCTTTTAAAGCCTTTATTTAATTTATCAAATGGAAGTGAATGTATAACGTAACGGTAAAAGTGCTTGTGGGTTGTTTTATTCCATTTCATGCAACTGTAACTGATTAGATATTTACTATTTATGAAGCTTTATACAAATGAATGGCCTCAGTTTTTATCATGAAACAGGTAAAAAGCAAATATCAAAAATGCGCCGAATGTTCAGATTCCCAACATTTTCCAATGTCTCCTCCAAAGACCAAATTGATATTGCAACTCATTATTATATAAATGATACTAATTGCTCTGGCAATATTGTCTCTAAACTTTCACTCCAATTGATCTGTAATTAAACCGAAATAGAGTTTGATTTGTGAACTCGCAGTGTGGCGGAGGGACAAAGCCATTCCTATGGAAACAGCTCTCCTTATTGGTATTCAGCACCTGTCTGCTTCACAGACCCATCATGGACCCGGCTAGTTAAAAGAAAGACCATTAGGAAGCACTGACTTCGCTGCTGTAGAGCAGAGCCACACACACACACACACACACATGCACGCACGCAGGCATCCTGTTTTTAAAATGCTACAGATGAAACACCGCTACATACAATAAGCCAATTAGCCACTACACCAAGAGACCCAATATCAAATTAGCAAGGGAAGAAGTCAGTAAGTGGTCTGTGCTGTAAATGTATGCATAACCGGTGGCTGTTGGCCAGGAAAAAGGACTCAATTTCTTACTTTCATGGAGAAAGAGTCTGAGTCTGAACATTCTCTCAGGGCTATACCTTGGGGTTTGGCTGCATTTTAGCGAAATTAAGCATTTTTGAGACTCAAATGAGTTCCCAATAGACTGCAAGAACAAAATAAAAATCAACTGACTAGACAAAGCAGTGGGATAAGTAGAAAATACATGCATTGATTCAATAGTGTTACATTTTGCAAACATTTGCTGTAGCATGCAAAGTTTCCACCAGAAGAACACGATGTTCATTTTATCGATTCAGGTCTCAGGCCCAATAAAGCAGGTACGACTTTAGGGTGGAGGTACTTAACGCGAATGGACACAAACACTTCCTCCAGGTTCCCCGTTACGTGGAATGTCCACTTCGGCCCAAGGCTTTTATTTCAAGATGCTTAAAGACTGTCTTCCTTCAGACCTGCATCCATAGCCTCAGCTACAATGTAGAGACAAGACAGAGGGGTGGGTTGGGGGGGGGGGGTGGGGGGGGCATGAAATATCTTATGCCATCTCATGTCATTCTGTCATGAAATAAAGGAGGGGCTGGGCAATGATTAAAATCGTGATTAATCACGATTAATCACATTGTATATGCAAAATCAAATAATGAATTCAAAAGTAGTGTAAAGGTCACTTTTATTTAAATGTTCTGCTGCCATATAAACTAAAGTGTCATAACATTTGTTGTTCAAACACTTAACATCAGCACTTGTCAGTAACACATATTTAGTGTAAATCTCATCTTAAAAAATGTAAAATAAAATAAAGCTTATTGCCACTGCCAGGGCATTAATGTCATCCTGTTTTTTTATGACAAATAAAAAAAGTCTACCAACAAAATCCTGAGCCACAATCATAACATTAAAACAGGCAGTTTCTGAGGTAACAGCAGGAACTTTTAATGGGGAGTTCAACTTGGCAGTTGTTACAAACGACCTTGGGTGTCACCGTCTGGGTGTTTTTCCGTCAGTTCTCTTCTGGTTCTGCAGCAGCCAGAAACAGACTTTTCAGAACAAAAGCATGTGAGCAACATGCGTTAATCCGCGATAAAATAAATGTCGGCGTTAATAAATTAATAAGTTAATGCAATAGTAACACGTTATTTTGCCCAGCCCTAAATAAAGGTTTAATCTTTTCCAGAAATGCCCAGCTTCCAGTATGTCACCTAGGATGGATGGTCACTGCAGCTTCACTGTGGAGTCTCCACTGCTGCTCAGGCCTCTTGTCACTTCGTCTACTATCACTAGTCTTTGCCTACAACTGGGTTGGGTGCCTTGCTGTGCTGGGTTTTTCCCAGGCTGCTCCTAGGCTTCTATATCTTCTGACCAGCATGTCCTGAAGGCTCAGAGGATGTGACGTTGAGGTGAAGATGGGGGACCGTGACTTCCAGTGGTCTCAGTGTGGTGCGGCTGTTTCTCTGTGGATGACTGTTGACGCCCACATCCAGGTACCGACTCTCCTCAGTTCTCCAGCCTCCTTCAGGGAAAGCAGAGAGGAGCTCGAAGAAAATCTCTATAAACATTAATCTAGACCTTCGACATGTTAGATCAGGATGAGTGTGGTTGATGAAAATTCATAAGCACTCTAAGTCTACTCTCAGGGCAGGTGTTTATATTTGCCTTTTTCTTTTAGTTTTTTTAGGACCCAGTCTGTAAAGTGATCATCTTCTCATTATAACATCGTCTCTCCTACAAACTGTCCAATAAGATGTTACTTTCTTGACATCCTCCTCACTGTTTCCTTTTCTGTGTCTGGAGTTCTTTCTCTTGTCAAACCCCCCCCATTCTCTCTCCTCCTGTCATTTCTCCCGTTCTCACCTCATATCTCCATAACTCTGCCATCCTCTTCCGTCTTCTCTTGCCTTTTTCCGCCGCCTCTTCAAAGTCATCTCACTTTTTTTTGCTGTCATTGCACTGAGAATTTCACATCGCTCAAAGCGGTAACATCTGACAAAACACTGTTGGCTGACATGGTCGATAGTAACGCGCAGAGTGATAGAGAAATTCCACTCGAGCAGCCATCCCATTATCCCAGCAGACTTGCAGACAAACTGTACCTACACTCTGACAGACGTAGGTACGTTCGATTTGCCTTGTACTGGTCTCCTAAAGGGACGGCCACGGCTGAACAGTTTCTAGCTCAAAATAACAAACACAAGTGAGTGTGAAATGCATTTCACACACATCTCCTTTTTTTTCCCTTCTTCTCCCCCCCCACTCTGCATTAAGTGCATTCGAGTGTCTTGTAACAGTGGTAGCATCAGGCTTTTATCGCTGTAATTTGCAGTCATACATCAGTGTGACAGTGGCTGGGACTGGATGGTGTCGGCTCGCTCCCAGACACTAAACTGCATTCTCTACTGACAAATGCCAAGGGCAGTCAGATAATGTAGATGTATGAATTCAACAACGTAACTTTGATGTTGCAGATCACAGTGCATCATTCATCGGCGTCCGCGGTGAGATACAAAAATGAAGGATACTGTTCATCTACAGCTGCGAGGACAGCGGACCGCTCTGGCCGCGACTGGACTGCAATCAATGCAGATCCAGTGAAAATATACGGCTATTTATGCAGCGACTCCCATCTGCATTCAAAGGGAAATGGTGAAGCAGGGGGAGGGGGGGTGGGGGGTGATGCAGAGGGATGGAAGAGAGGATGAGAGGGATAAAATGTCATAGCTGGGGCAGATAGACAGGGAAGGTCCAAACTCTCCATCTCTGGGTGTATAGAGGGTTAGAAATGAAGGAGAAGGGAGGGGATGAAAAGGGAGCTGGGAGTTTGCCGCAAGGTAGAAGGGGACTGTACCAGAGAAAATGTGAGGAGAGGGAGAAAAAAAGGATTAGGGAGGCAAAGGAACAAGGAGAGAAGCCATAATGATCTGCCAGGGCAGAGGAAATGGAGAGAAAAATGTGCAGGTTGATGAGGGTAAGGAGGTAAAGGTGGATTTGAATAGCAGTCTGGGGATGCAGAGAATGGAAGAAAAGAGGAGAGAAGGGAGGATTGGTAAAGGTTAAGAGGGATTTTGTAAGATCTGTTTTTTGTGTTCTATCCCAGCTGATTTTTAAAGGGGTCTTATAGTCACTGTGAGGTTACCTAGGACAACCTAGGGATGGTGGGACATTGTTATCCGTGAAAAGGAAAAGGACTGCTTCCACCTATGCATCCTGTCTCCTGTGCGTGTGTGTGTGCGTGTGTGTGTGTGTGTGTGCGCTCACTGGCAAATGCATTTATAATAAAGGAGTCTGTGTGGATCAAATGTGGAGGTGTGCAGGTTCCGTGCGATTAAATTGGACTGTATTTAATTATACCATATTTGCATTTCACCTATCTACTTTTGCTGAAAAATGTCAGCAAAATGACAGATTTTTTTTTTCTGTTGGAGCTATACAAATAAAGTGAAACTTAACTTTGTGCGAGTCAGATTCTGGACTGAATTCAGTCACAGAGACAGCAAACAGACTGTTGAGCGAGTGAATTCATAATACTGAAATCGATGCAACAAACTGAAAACGAAGAAAAATGTCTTATAACCTTATAACTTCTACTGCATGAACGCTAAACAGATATAATGTTCACCATTTATAATGCTTTATGAGCTGTGCCTCACTATATACATCTATAAGTGAGATGTAGAGCCTTATCGCCTGATAAATGGGTTTATTTCAAGGTAACATGGTCAAAAGAAAATGTACTTCCTGTTGGATATTGCAGATATTGCACAAATCAGAAAGAAACTTGCTTAAAGTTACTTTTACTTGTACAACTATTAACAGAAAGTATGTGTTATGGCAAAAAATAATATTAATCTATACCTTGTATTAGCTCTTCACCGCTAAGGATGAATGTTTCTGGTGAGGCAGTGAATAGAGTTAAATAACAACTTGGCTATATCTGGAATGCCAGTGAATTTAATATAATTTGTATAAAAATGAGGCCACTAATCGCACCCTGAGTAGTCGATGCAGAATGACCCCGAGCATCAGAAGACAAACTGTTTTTAACAATGTCAGAAATCAAACAACCTTAAGATAAAAACATCAGTGGCGCTGTGATGGAAGCAGAGCATAAAGGTCGGGGCTGCAACACCATATCAGAAATGACGATGTTTTCCACATTTCTGAGCATAATATCAAAACAATTGACACTTATACACTGCCTGGCCAAAAAAAAGTCACCACCTGGATTTAACTAAGCAAATAGGTACAAGCCTCCTATTGGACAATTACTGCCTGGGCGATTATCTTTCAGCTGGCAACAAGTTATTTAACCCCAACTGGTGCAATGAGTTGCTTCTCATTTCCTAAACAACCATGTCAAAGACACATCCGGTGGTCGTGGAAAAGATGTTAGTCTGTTTGAGAAGGGTCAAATCATTGGCATGCATCAAGCAGAGAAAACATCTAAGGAGAATGCAGAAACTACCAAAATTGGGTTAAGTATTGTCCAACGCATTATTAAAAATTGGAAGGATAGTGGGGACCCATTGTCTTCGAGGAGGAAATTTGGCCGGAGAAAAATCCTCAATGATCATGATCAGTGATCACTTAAATGTTTGGTGAGATCAAATCAAAGAAAACAACAGAAGAACTCAGGGCTGTTTAAGAGTGAAAGTAAGCATTTCCACATGCACAATGCAAAGGGAACTCAAGGGATTGGGACTGAACAGCTGTGTAGCCTTAAGAAAACCACTAATCAGTGAGGCTAACTGGGAAAAAAAGGCTTCAATTTGCTAGGGAGCATAAAGATTGGACTCTGGAGCAATGGAAGAAGGTCATGTGGTCTAATGAGCCCAGATTGACCCTGTTCCAGAGTGATGGGAGCATCAGGGTAAGAAGAGAGGCAGATGAAGTGATGCTCCCATCATGCCTAGTGCCTACTGTACCAGCCTGTGGGGGCAGTGTTCTGATCTGGGGTTGCTGCAGTTGGTCAGGTCCAGATTCAGTAACAGTATGAGCTCAAAGAATGAGGTCAGCTGAATATACTGAATGACCAGGTTATTACATCAATGGATTTTTTTCTTCCCTGATGGCACGGGCATATTCCAAGATGACAATGCCAGGATTCATCGGGCTCAAATTGTGAAAGACTGGTTCAGGGAGCATGAGATATCATTTTCACACATGGATTGGCCACCACAGAGTCCAGACCTGAACCCCATTGAGGATCTTTGGGATGTGCTGGAGAAGCGGTCAGGTTCTACCATCATCAATGCAAGATCTGCAACACATTTCAAAGACGTTGGGACAGTAAAGCTTTTACCACTTCGTAACGTTGCCAATTCTTCTCACAACACTTATCAAGCAATGAAAGTTAAAGTTGTTGCATTTTTCTTTTCAAAATTCTCCACAGGAGAATGACAGGACTCGTGTCACGTCTCGTGAAATCCCGGTCCCGTACCTGTACCCTCGTCTCTCTCAGCCACGTCCTTTTATAAACAGAATGCAGATTTGTGTGGATATCATCTTGAAGGCAGCATGTGTTGTTTTAAACTCTCAGAGCAATTCTTCTGTTTAGTCTTGAGTCTAGTCTCCATTTCTTCTAAAAAGATCTGGAATATTGATTTGTTTGACCACAGAAAATGTCTCAACTGTGTGATCTGTTGCCACGTGGCCTCAGGCCCACAGGTATTGACGCCCCTCTTGCAGCAAGGTTAACAAAAGGCGTCTTTTTTCCACAGTAACAATTTAATTACAGGTCTCTGACTGTTATCCTTTGTCCATCAGTGATAATGACAGTTCTTGATCCAGAGTTGCCTGAATGATTGGTGGACTTTTTAATGCCCTGAAATTCCTGCAGATTCTTTGAATCGTCTAATAATGTTATGCGTTGTAAAAGGAGAAACATACAAATCCCTACCAATCATTCCCTGAGGGACATCATTTTTATTCATTTCCATTCCCTCACAGTCGTTGATAGTAGAGTTCTTCTGCTCGTCTTTGCTCCTTCAAGACCTCCATGGATACTGTTTCGGTACCAAATCACCTGTTGACATTGGCTGTTAATATTTTTTTCATTCCCCTCCTTGCCAGCATTAAATTACCAGTACCAACTTTTTCTGTCATGCATTAGAGGTCTGAAGTTCAAAACAGTGTGTATATTAACAAATGAAATGAAGGTGACAATTACAGGCATGACTTGTCCACATAGAAATAAAGATCAATAAAGTACATTTGAGAATTTTGGATTTATATTTGCTTGCATTTTCTATACCATCCCATCTTTTTTTTTTTCTGGTTTCCAGCTGTGGTTTTGGTTAATCTTAATCTGATTAATCTAATCTATTATGCCTTACACCAAAGTTTTATCCTTTGGTATGTCTGGACAGAATATCATTCCACATGATCATCTTTCCATACAGCCTCTACCGGCTCACAGAGGGTTGGAGCCTTTGACAGCAGCCACAGGGTAAACTGGGACGACTGGAGAAAATCCACATCAGCACAGGAGAACAGGCTAACTCTACATCCCAGCCTCAGTTCAAACAGCTTTATAACAGATAATAACTCTGTTATAAATGATGATCTCAGAGACAAAAACTTCTGATCCATCATTATTTTCTCATGCTCAGTCACCTGATGTATAATGTTCTGTTGTACAAACCTTTATTTTACTGGTTCAAACTTTGCACCCGATTAATCGCTAGAAATAAAAAGGTCAAAAGCAGAGTGAGCACATAGAAAATGCCTTTAATGATATGTCATGGCATATAAAAGCTGTGTGTGTGTTCAACTATGACAATTACAATACGTCTAAGTTAAAGCGGGGGGTGAGTCTGAGAGTCAGAGCAGATGGCTACAGCTGACCGTAAGTGGGGGGGGGGGGGGGGGGAGATAATTACAGCTTTCATTTTCTTAACAAGTTAACTTTACCTGAAGGTTTCTTTGTGTTTTCAGACTACCTGGGGGGTATACCACAAAGAAACTCCCACAAAGCCAGGCTTTCTGTGGGAATCCCAGCTGCAGACTTCAGAGATACAGCGGCTCCAGAATGAATGAATGACTCTGTTATAATAACTTACTGTCCGATCTATTCCACATTATTCTTCCATTGACTATCAGCACTTTAGATCTGACTTCTTGTTATATTGGTTTGAAAGTATAAAAGAGATACTAGTCTGCTTTAATGGTTCCCTTAGCAACATGACTTATGTAGCCTGCAGTTTAACTGAATATTCAAAGCTTCTCTGGAGGCATTTGATCCAGTTCAATGAGTCTGGATATTTGACGTTTTCCCTCAGCTGAGAATTTACATCACGACTTGTGTATTCAGCGTGGGCGTCTGGCCAAAAGTAGATTTTTGGCTCAGGTTGAAGCCCCTGCAGGACCCCAAAAATCAGGAGATCCAGTGGTGTAAAGAATAGATAAGCGTCGTATTTTCATTGAATTTGGATGGAAACGAATGATCGGCTGTGGCGGTCCCTAAAGGGAAAAGCACGAAAAAGAGGATGTTTGTTAAAATGACTGAAATGTTTCTGACTGATTCTGCATGATTAGATCTAAAATTTGATTGTAAAAACCTAACTTTTTCGTAGGCAATTCAATCCGAAACTCTGAACATTAACTGCTCCGGAGAAGGTCATGAGTTTACTGTAAATTACAACCTGCTGAATAAAACGTAAATAAAAACAGAATGCAATAATTTGGTTATCTAATAAACCCACATTTTATTCCCAATAGAACATTTCAGATGTTGAAACTGAGACATTTTACCATTTCATGGGAAATATTATCTCATTTTGTCTTTGATGGCAGCAACACAGCTTAAAAAAGCTAAAAACAGAGTGATGTTCATTGTGTAGCGTCCTCTCTTCTTTCAACAACTGTCTGTAAACATCTGGGAAGCATCTGGGAAGTAAGGAGACCAGCTGCTGGAGTTTTAGGAGAGGAATGTTGTCTCATTCTGGTCTGATGCAGGATTCTAGCTGCTCTGGGTCTTCGTTGCTGTCTGCTGTCTCTCGTCCTGATCCAATAATCCCACTCACCTGCTCTGTGGACGGGTTAGCAGGTCTGCTGCCAGCACCTCCCTGTCAGATTGTCCCAGCTACTGCCCTGATTTGGCCTTTTCTGTGCTTTTTTCAGACCTGACCTGAACTGTTTGGGCCTCTGCTTGGATTCTGACCTGCCTCTGGCCTTATCGGTTTGGGAGTGAACCTTGTTTTGTCTGTTCTGGATTCTCGCTGTTGGATTTTTTGGTTTTTGGACCTGCTCTAGAATTTGAATTCATCTGACCACATTTTAGATGACAGAAGACGCTGGCGTTTTTGAATCCTGTTCACATATGACTTCTTCTTTGCATGATGCAGCTTTAACCCACATTTGTGGATTGTAGGTTGAATGTGATCAGACAGGAAGTGTTCCTGAGTCCATGCAGTGATGTCCAGTTGAGAATCACGCCTGTTTTTAATGCAGCGCTGTCTGAGGCCCTGAAGGTCAGGTGCATCCAGTTTTGACCTTCAGCCTTGTTCCTTGCACACAGACACTCCTCCTGATTCTCTGAAGCGTTTAAGATTATGCACCATAGATGGTGGGCTCTTCAAAGTCTTTGCAATTTGAAGTTGAACATTTGTCTGAAATTGTTCCACCATTTTTAGATGCAGTCTGTTGCAGATTGGTGACCCTCTGCCCACCTTTACATCCAAGAAGCTCTGCTTCTCAGAAATGCTCCTTTTTTAAAATCCAGTCATGTTACTGACCTGTTGCAAATTAACCTAATTAGGTGTTAAATGTTCCTCCATTTGATTTGATTTGTGCCAATTACTTTTCCAGCCTTCTGTTGCCCCTGTTCCAACAGTTCTGAGATGTGCTGCTGTCGTCAAAGTCAAATTTTCCACGAAAAGATAAAATGTCTGTTTCAGCATCTGATATGTTCTGTTGGGAATAAAATATGGCTTTATATCTCCAAATTATCGCATTCTGTTTTTATTTGCATTTTACTCAGTGTCCCAGCATTTTTGGACTTGGAGTTGTACAGCAGTGGTTAAAAGAAATCATGGCTTTAGACCTGAGACCTTGCTGACCCGGGTATTCTGCTATGTGTCATCCTATTAGACTTGTTGCTTTATTTCCAGCTACAGGTATGATGATGATGACAACTATAAACTTCAGATTCAACCGAGTAGGCACATATAAATATATACAGTATGTATATAGGGATTTACAGTTACACAATAACTGTTTTAATGAACCTCCATACAGTTAATGCCTTGAAATGATGACTTTTTTCCTTACGTGTGTGACTTCTTTACAGGAACATATTTCTCCATGCCTTGTTTGTAAGCATACCTGTATATGAGCACTGCCAGTTTGTGTGTGTGTGTGTCTGTACACCCATGAATCTGTCTGTCCGTGTAGCTGTGCTTGCACTATATGACAGAATGTGAATCACCAGAAGCAGTGGAGCCATAAAGCCCAGAGCTGTTAGGCAGGATGGCTCCTGGAATGATCACAGGGCGGCTGTACTTCTATTTCCCAGGCAGCTATCGCTGTGGGAGGCTGAGGAGCTGCCGTCGCTGTGCTTGCAGCGACCTTAGGGTTAGCCAGTATATAGTCACGTCTGACAGCACAGGGAATGGCCATAATGTCAGCGACAATGATTGAACACATGAAATATGTGCTCTTTGTCCGTGGCATTGGGCCGGGTGGAGGTTAGAGGTGCGGGTCAGGGTGAAGGTTAAGGCAAGAGGAAAATTGCCTGTTCGGATTGAAAGCACTCCTCTCCGGCTCTGCCTCCATCTTTTATTAGTCAGCGCTGACAATTTGCCTCAATGACAAACAAGATATTTGTGAGGTCTGATTTTTTTCCGTGCAGCAGAACTTTGCTGATTGCCCCAGCAGAGCTCTGTAATATGTTGGTATTAATAATGCATACTTGCCCACTGCCAAGGCGGATCTATATAATTGCACAAGACAAAACATTCTTCTGATACTAATGCTGCATAATTTTAAATAATGAGAGCAGCTCATTTGGTGAAGTTAGGATCAAAACACCACCAGGCTTTGATGGAAGCAGGTTCACCATTATTGATTAGGTATTTTTAGCTTTTTCCTCCATCTCCACCCAGAGAGTTATACATTTTTGATATTTTGCATGCCTATAAATTCAAATAAAGGCTCAGAAGAAAATACATTTTTTAAGTTCAGGCTTGGATCGAGATGAATCGAAGAAATAAACACAAATTACACTTTATATACTGTATTTTGCCCCTCAGCGGTAATGTCTGTGTTTATTTGTTTTCATTTTCTTCAGTTTTCCAGCCTTATTGTCTTTATGTAACTATTGGCACCAGTGTCTATACAGCACCATTAAGACTTGCAGCTGCAACGGGAATACTGATGCACCAGTTGTTTGTTTTTGCTCTTCTTTTTTTTTAAACCATTTATCTTAATTATGCCACATTTCTCAGAAAATGTAGGATTTTACAATTGAACTTCAGGCCGGAGAGACTAAATTGAAACTATGAGGAAGAGTGAGAAAGGACATTGTGATTGTTAAGTGTCACATAAATAGTTCTGCAGGCGTGTACATCTATCAGAGCTGCAGGGGTAGATGAAGGCATGAAGCTGGGGATGCAGGACCCCGGTATGAGGCAGCTGCACTGACGTCTGCCGTTGTTATTGCCTTTATTTGACTATTGATGGCTGAAGATAGCGGCGAAAGGTACAGAAGCTCAATAGTGCCATCAACAGGTGCAGGAGGGCAGTGCTGCTCCCTGCTGGTCTAAACATTCATTGGGGTGATACTCAACGAGCTCTTTTGGAGTGTAATGGTGGAAATTTATCAGAAATATGATCGGGTCATAAAGTGAAATATGCCATCGCCTCTACGGGGCCAGGTGAAGGATTTATGAGGCTTTAGGGATTTAGGTGAGGATGAGGCTGGCCAGTGTCCAACCTATTCTTTGCCAAGGTTAGACTATCCTCTGGCCTTTAAAATCCTGTCTGCTATGCTCTCGCACACATCCAGTATATACATACACACACACAGGGACGACGTACGCAGAGTTTGGCCTACCCAGAAGCAAGATCAAGGTTGGAGCCTACTTCACAACCTAACCTCATACACTTGTTTTACCTGTTTCTTTGTCTTGCACTGACACGTACTTGACTGAATGGTAAACCCAACAAACACACAGCAGAGTGTTTTTTTTCTTCTTCTTCGATAAATGGGCACAGTCCATCCATCACAGGGCCTCAGCGGACCCTGCGTGCCCTCTGGCTAGTTCAGCCCAGCAGCAGCAGCAGTAGCCCGCTGGGGTCCAGACAGAGAAGGTCATCCCAGACCTCCAACAGAAGAGGAGTAATAATAATCATCATTCCTCTGACTCCGTCCATGTGGATTACATCCTGGTCGCTCTGAGCAAAGGTAATAGGCCACAGCGCGTTTAAAGGCGTTCCCTCATTTTTTTTTTCTTTCACCCCCTGCCTCTCATGTCTTTGTATAGATTTTCTGTCTCACTGCGGCTAACTGTCTACCAGAGTGGGAGTCGGGGCTTCGGTGTGTATTGCATGTTTCAAGTCAGTCAATGCTGGCGAGCAAACGGAGCTCATGTAACACTGCAGGGAACATGTACAGATTCACCCCTCTGATAGCACCACCAGGGAGACAGAGCAACTGCAGGAGGATGTGTGTGTGTTAAGAAGATTTACCCAGCATCCCGAGTCTGGCTTTCCTTCGTTTAACCGGTCTGTCTGAGTGCATGCAAATTCATTGTAAGGGGCCATTGTTAAATAACAGTTAAATAACAACCCCAATTTCAAAAAAAGCTGTCAAAATCGTATATGTAAACAGAATGCAGGAGTTTGCAAATCCCACAAACAAATATTTCATTCACAAAAGAAGATAGTGAGACATTGAAACATTTGCTCATTTTGAATATTATGTCAGCAACGTGGCTCAAAAGAGTTGGAATATGGTCAATGCTGGAAAATTAAGTAAAAACAAACACCTAGAGGAACATCTTGCAGCTAATTATTTTAATTGGTAACAGGTCGGTGACATGATTGTCCATATAATAGGCCTCTAAGAGAGGCAGATGGGGAGAAAGATGGGAAAAGGCTCATCAATCTTTGAAAAAACTGCATTTGCAAATTGTAATGTAATTTCAGAATAATGTTCCTCGGTGTAAAAATATGAACATTTTAAATAGCTACATCATCTATAGTACAGAACCTTATCAAAAGATTCACAGAACACAGAGAAATTTCTGTGGGCATGTGAAAGGCTAAAAATAAATATTGGGTATTCGGGCCCTTAGGTGTTGCTGCATTAAAGCAGCCATGATTCTGTAATGGAAATAACTGCATGGGTTCAGGTACTTTTCTGGAACTCACTGTCGAAGAATACAGATTGCATTGCCTTCCACAAACACAGGTTAAAGCTCTGTCTTGCCATGTGAACACGATCCAGCATCTCTGAGCCAGATGTGTTCTCTGAGCCAAAGCTAATTTAAAATGGACTGGCATTTGCAAATCAAAGCATTCTGGTTTTACACACAGTGTCCCACAGGAAATGTATATATGGGGTCTACCACACCCAAGAACACAGAAACATCTGCACCAGTATGGACTGGAGGTCCCAAGGTCCAGATGGGAGACACCTCAATACGTGATTGAGAAGGAGCAGGTCAAGATCCTGTGGGACTTCCAGGTCCAAACCCGACAAACTGGTGATAGTTAATCAGCCTGACATAGTGGTGGTGGATGAACATCAGAGGACAGCAGTGGTGGTGGATGTGGCCGTCCCAAGAGATGGCGACGTCAGAAAGAAGGAGCAAGAGAAGCTAGAGAGATACCAAGGGCTGAAGGAAGAACTGGAAAATACGTAAAGTGTGAAGAAGCGATGGTGCCAGTAGTGATCGGACCACTGGGAGCTGTAACCCCCAAGCTGGATTGGTGTCTCCGGAAGATACCAGGAACAACATCTGAGATCTCTGTTCCGAAGAGGGAATACTGGGAACAGCTTAGAACCCTGCCCAGAACCCTCAGACTCCCAGACCTCTGATAGAGGACCAGAGCTTGAACACCGCCCTGGAAACAACAGTGGAGAGGTAGTATACATACAGCCATGGAAAAAATTATTAGACCACCATTTTTTCTTCACTTTCTTGTTCATTTTAATACCTGGCACCACTAAACGTCATCATGTGACTAAAACAGACAGAAAAGAAAACACTGAATGCATAAAAGCAGTGTTTTTGGCAGTACAACAGCATAGCTATTGATGTAAAAACTTAAGTGATTTAGGTTATAATCAAGAAAACCATGGAAAATGGTAAGATATCAGCTCTTAAATAAAACTCTTATGAGCAATCTTTGTGGTTATCGTTATGTTTGTCCAAACAAACGTACCTTTAGTTGTACCAGGCATTAAAATGAACAAGACACTGAAGAAAACAAGGGTGGTCTAATAATTTTTTCCATGACTGTATATATCTATAGATATGTAGATATATACTACATTGACACTGTTGAGGCCAAATGAAAAGCTTCCCAAGGCATCATCATCATCAAATATTTTTCTGAATACCATTCTTTTGTACTTTAATTAGATTTTCTAGACAAAATGTCTTTCCTCTACTATAAGGAGAAGATTTGTTTTTGTGGTCCATCTCATCCTCATGAAAATATTTTACCCACTGAGGTAATTGGTGAGACGTGGGAACAGATTGGCTTCCAGCAGGTCAGCAAACAATTTCTGGTGATTACACAGCCAGGATGGAATATTTCAGCTTAGCCACACAATCAAAGCCTCTCATTCAGACCAAACCGGAGCGAGCACACACTTTCCCTCCCACTCTCGTGAACGCTCATCAGAAAATCTCTTTGACAACACAGATAATTAAATGTTTGATTTTGTTCCATTGTTTAATGGCAGCATGTATTGGCAAAATTCTGATGCAATATTCATAACTTTGTTTCATTTGCTTTTAATCCCATGGAAAAATGAGGCTTGTTGCATTTTATTATTTCAGTGTGAGCCCTGTAAAAAGGTGGAATGCAGCCTCCGGCCTGGAGGGATGTGCTGCTCCAAGAGTCTTGTTCATGAACGAGGGAAGAATGGAGCAGAAGCGTCGCCAACTTTGGGTGGCGACCGAAAGCACAAGGTCACAAACTCAAGCAGCTTTAGTCTTCCTCGGAGATAGGGAGGGGATGTTCAGTCATTTTGGGAGGGACTCGCTGTTCCTCCTCACTGAGAGGAGCCAGCTGAGGCGGTTCGGCTGTCTGGTTGGGGGGAGTCATGGACATCTCCCTGGGGAGGTGTTTTGGGCATGTTCAAGTGGCACGAGGTCTCAGGGCAGACCCTGAACATGCTGGAGGGACTATATATGTGTCTCTCGGCTGACATGACAATGACAGTACCCCCCCAAAAAAAGAAAGAAATAAAAAAGGTTAGAGGTGGTGGCTCGGGAGAGGGAGGTCTGTCTGTTTCGGCCTCCCCAGATAAGTAATGGATGGATGGAGACCATGTATCCTTATTTTTTTTTATTTTTTTCACCCTTCCAAAAACTGTAAACATGTCACAATATTACTGCTTTTGTGTGCGAACCAATTTAGCTGTAACACATTTTGATTCGTGGCTGGCTGAGGATTCTGCCCTGCTGGGACGCCATCACGGGAACGCTGTCATATCTCCACATCTTTGCAGTCGGATTGGGTGCAAGGCATGAAATAAATTTAGAAAAAAAAAAAAAAACATGCCCCCCAAACTCAATCTCACCACCAACAAATCTGACCAGACACCTCTGAGATGAGTGGAATAAAACTTTATACTGTAATTATCTGAATAAATGTTCCCCAAGCACAAACAAAATGAATCCAGTCATTTTTGTAATCACTCAAAAAAAAAAAAAAAAAAAAAAAAGGAACATCAAACAGTGGTTTTATTGAGCTTAAACTGGAAGCTTTATACCTGTTTTTGTGCTGCTTGGGTGCAGCAGCAACAGAACACATGGCTCACTTTTTTTGACACAAGTAGGTTGCACCTCGCAGCGTCACAACAGCACCGCTGTGCTCAAATTGACAGAAGTGGTTCACCCTCATCACGCATCTTTTGTCTCTGCAGACTAATTAGGGAGTGATCATTGTCGGTTCAGTCGAGAAATTTATTCAACATGACACATTCCAGCAGCGCTCGAGGGTCTCATGTATCCAGATCTTGATCAAAAACGTAAGATGGTGCCCCGCTTATTTATTGGGAGTGGGGGGCTTTAACCTTTAAAGCTGCAGGGAATGAGTCCAGGATCACCCAGAAGCCTCAGGGAATTATGCTCCGTAGTAAAATAAGACAGATCTCAGTCTCACCTTCAACTGGAAGACTCCCTTCAGATAAATGTGATTTTGTAATTTGTTCAGCTCCTGGAGAAGATGATGGAGAGTGTCTGATAGTCTAATATTAATTATCTTCCCTGTAACAAAATGCATGTTTCACTTTAATTTGGATTTGAGACTTTATGAGGAACAAAAGTGACAGATCTGCGACGTATCGACACTCTGCTTGTTTTACTGCTGGTCAAGGACGCAGGAGCACACCCCTCAAAGACACGGTTCCATTACACGTAACATTTTAAAATGTTAATCACACCTTGTGCCTGGCCTTGAAAGGCACGTTTATAAATTTTTAAATAAGAGGGTGTCCTTCTCATTTCCTTTAGCAAAGCCGAGACAGTGTTTTTAATGAAATATCCTGTTTCCCTCCTTCCCGTGAAACACCTGTTTGTAACCTCTGGGAACCTTTTATTAGTGAAAAGCGCCAAACAGATGTTTTCAAAAGTCGCTCGAGACTCTCCCTGGTGCTTTGGTTACCTAAATGCCGTGCACCTCTGTGATATTTTGCAAAACTGAAATCTATTTAGCCATATGTGACGCGGGTCAAATATCTGAATGTTCTGTAGGAGGGTTGCAGGCACAATTGCAGAAGTCCTGCGGCTTCTTTCAGGGGAAAGTTGAGATGCTGTGAAGAAGGGAGGCAGTGTGAGGTTTTTCTTTGTACCGCAAAACAATTTAATTTAACACAAGAGACCTTTTTACACTGGAGTCCAGCCAACGTTTGCATTTGAGGTCCATGTGAATATAAATGGGCTGATAAATGTTGCTCCAAATGAGATCTCAGTGGATTCCATGTCGGCCCGCTGTGAGCTGTTTGCAGTGTTCATGCTCAGGTACACGGGTGATGATGAATGGGGTTTTTATCTGGGTCCCACTTGGGCCAAACACACCATCAAACCCAGCAGGACAGTTCACAGTGGACCAATACAGAACCAGATTAGTCTGCAAGAGAAAACATATTAGTTTCTGAATAAAGGCTCTCAAATTGTAAGTAAGTATGTTTGAGTGGGTTTCTGGAGCAGCAGTAAATCAAGTAACTACAGGGTTGTCACCAAAGAGTTCATTTTTCATGATCCATCTGCTGAAATCACGTCATGAAAATGAACCCCGAGGTTCCTGACTTCCATTTTTATAGACTTTGTAACTTCATAAATATCTTGGCTTAACGATCGATGAAGACTTAACATTTAAGTCACACATTGATAATCTGCTGAAGGTGCTGAAGCTGTTTTTTTTTTTTAATGCCAGGAAACAGCTGGTTTCTGCCACCTTCTTGGACCTAATCGTCTCCGGTGACATTACACACAAGAACACTTGCGTCTCAGTGAGCCTAACCTGTACAAATAAAGAAATAACTGTACTAACTAAATACTTTTTTCTTCAGATACATCATCCTCTCATATATATGATGATGGCTCAAACTAAAAGTGTTTAAAATATACCAACCGGCTAATTATGCTTATAATGACCACCTTTTCCTCTCACCAAAGATGAGCCACAGATTCAGACAGTAACATTTACAGATTAATGGTTCTGAAAAAAAAAGTACGTGGAGTTTCAAGGCTTTGACCCTGTTCACCTAAAACCAGTACTGCGAGTAGAAAGAGCCTTTCTTATAATCATAATCATTATTACAAGACGTAATAAGCAGTAATGTTACTTTTCTAAAGAAGAAAGAGTAAGTCAAATAATGAAGGCTGTATAGAAAAACATTTAGTGCTCCGTGTTTCCACAAACCAGACTTGAGCGCCTTTGAAGATGACTCAGCATGTAATCCTGACGTGATTTATGTTCTAAGGACAATATATAACCTGGTAAATACCCCATGAAAATTCCCCTTCGTGTATAAGATGGGACTTCCTTCCACAGGCTTCCAATAAAAGTGAAAAATGCCATTGTAAGAATGCCTGGTGTTAAATGGAGAAAGCGGTAGCGTGTAGTCACGGCATATTCTTGCTGCTGCTTGCATTATTGTGGAGTTTTACTGAAAGAAAGAGTTATCTTGTAATGAAGCATGATTTTAACACTATAAAGAGCTAATGGAGTTTATGAAAAGGCATATTAGTCATCTATTGAAGGTGGGAAATCTTCTGGAGGCTACTTTTGTATGGTGCTTAAAATCTGAGAGTAGTGGAAGAACAGTGGTGCTACAGCATTTTAATTTTACAATTCAAATCAACCATCGTTTTGCCGTGAGAGCCAATTCAACAGAAAATTAGATTCTTTTGTGTCTTTAAAGAGTACCCTCGGGTTAATAAAGAGCCAAAAGTTCTTTATGGCCACACTTTCATTCAGTGGCCTGTGATATTGGATATAGACGCACAGGAAGCTCTGAAATGACTCTTCATAATGCTTCAAGGACACTCCGCCTTGAGGAACCTCTCACGCTCTCAGCTGTCACTGCAGCGAAGACGGCGCGGCGAAACACTCGAGGTGAGCAGAGCGCAGTGTATTTACAGTGAAGTAGATGGCAGAAGAGATGAGGTCTGGCTTTAATAGAGCAGAGACCCCCGCTGCCTTCAGAGCCCTCAGAGGAGCGTGAGCAGGCCGAGGTGAGGAGCAGAGCAGGAGCATGTGCAAATATGTTTTTACAAGCACAGTGCAGGCGATACAGCTGTCTGATAGATACCTTGTTGAAGTTTAAATCATTTTGAGGATGTTCAGCATTCTGAGCTCCTTTTTTGTAATCTCAAATTAGGTTTTTGAGATGCAAATTAAATAATAACTCAGTAATCATTCTCGGTAATTATCCGTTGACATCTACACTCTCAATAACACCAACGCCCTTCAACCAACATGTGGCCTTTGGTCGTGGATATCCAGTTTTAGAAAACAGTATTGTCCAGATTAATACCTCGTGACGACTTGTTCAGAAGAGTTCAGACGAGCTTATAAATGCAGGCAGACATTTGAAGGACAAGAGACAATTAAAAATGCAGCTTCAAAATGTGCCAGTGAAAAAGCAGGAGACATCACTGGTAGTCAAAGTGGGTTTGTTTGTGGGTTTTTGACCGTCCTACCCTGTTAGTCATCATCCTGCTTCGGTTCTGTTTGGGTGTTCAGAGATGAACAAGGAAACTGCAGCAAGAAGCAGAAGCAGAAAAACGTGGCCATGGCTGCGGCCTCTCACTCTTCCCTATGACACCCTGTAGACTAATATTAATGTTATATATTTATCAGTGTTATTAATATTAATATAGATGTTTCTATTTACTCTGTATACAATATAACTGTCCTCTGCTGAAAGACCAGGATGTTTTTTTTAATCTCAGCAAATCTTGACTGAATCCATGCAGGGAAGTTTGAAGGAAACAGAAGCTCATCTTGAACACCAGACATGATGGGTTACCTGGGAAACATTAAAGACCTCTCTTTTATTTTAATCTTAGCGAGCAGCGGGGGAAGCTTAACAATATTCGATCATTAACCAGTGCTTTTTCTACCCCAACGTGTTCCACACATCCTCACTTAAAAGCCTTTAACAAACACTAAAGCAGTTAATGGTTTCTCCTATCGTTCATCTGTGACTCGTTTATTGATTATAACCTGATCGGGGCCACTTAGATCAGAGGAACTGTTCTAGTTTTACCCGAAATAAGATGCAAATCTGGTGAGGAAGCACTCATTTACTCTCATCCTGAAACAGGATACCTGCTGATTTGACGTCTTACACAACTGTCTCTCTTTTTAGACTCAAAATTTCCTCTCGGCCCAGACTCATCTTTATTAAAAATGTACATCAGTGTGTAGAAGTGCATCAGAGGGCTTCCAGCTGTTTTAAACATTGCAGTGGGGTTTCATCCTCTTAGAAAGATCTTCTTTTTCTACAAAAGTAGAAAAAAAGAATTCAGAAACTTCACTAACAGACACAACAATGTTGTCATTTGTTTATTAAGGGATTCTTTATAAATCAGTGACTGCCTATATGGGATGAGCTGTTAAAAGGTTATTTTATCACAGTCTTAACATTTGTTTACATTACATTTGAGAAGATCAAGTTATTGGATTAACAAAAGCAAACCCAGACTTTTGAAATGCACATAAACATGATATTCAGCGCATGCTCCACAGATGTGAGGAGAAGGTGTGGGCAGGAAGTGGTCTCTGTTGCAGAGGATCTGAAGAAGGCTCTGACTGAAGACACTCTGTTGTCACCTGTCGCAGAGGAGACAGACATCCTCTGATCAATAAATCTATTCCTGTCCTCGTAGACAACATTCCAACTCCCACAACCAGTTGCACTGTCACGGGGTTCAGCTGAGGTTTAGAGTTGACTGCAGGGTCGAACCCCTACAGTGTGAAAGAAAGTCACATGACCTCTTAAACCCCACTGGAGCTTTAACCTGCAGCTGAGGGTTCACCTGATCTCAGTCACAATGTCCACCAGAGCTCTTGTTTTCTGCATGTTTGTGTAAAGGTCGTGTTGGGGATCCGACACGTTCAGTGAATATCCCGTCACCATCCGCCAGCTTGTGTTGTGCAGCTGAGCTGTGGAAGTGCACCGTACCTGAGTGAGATGTCTGCAGGTTATGGGCAGCAACTGGATGGAGGTGCTGGTGCGGATCATGGACGAGGGAAAAATCTGGATCTGGCACTCAAGACCCTTTTCTGTTTCTGCTGCACTATTACACGCTGGCAAGAGGGATGGTGAGCTTCTGTGGGTACATGTTCCTCCCAGCACCATTACAACACGACACGGAGGTCTCCTTCCACAGACTGATTTAAATGGGTGGTGTTCAGGTATGAAAGGGCATCAGAAAAAGCTACTGGATGAGTGTTTTTAGGGCTAACTGAACAAATGGAAGCACATTTATTCAACAACGATAGCACGGGTTGTTTATGCAACATTACTGAACTGATATTTGTGTACGTTCAAATAAAAATACTGGTGATTTTTACGGATGTCTGCATTCGTTTAGTACATTTACAGCATCTCTAATTAAAAACTTGCACATTTTCTCTGAACAGCTCCCATTCCAGATAATGCTTATCACTTTTTTCATTGACAGAACTTTCAGACTCAAAATATAAACCTAATACAATTTGACATTTTTATTTGACTGCAGATATCCAGAGCCTTAATTCCTAAAATATAATTACGGTGTTCAGCTTTGCTTCCATTATTACATTATTACATTTTCAAGGAAAATGAACTTTGCTTGCCATATAAGTTTTGTGATTATTTCTTGTTTTTTTGGCATATGACTCACTGAAACATTAAGGAAAATTACATGTGAAATTTTGTAAAATTTTGGTTCTATTTTTTTTTTTATATTTGACCGGCATCATACTATAGTCACATTTTTTTCACATGAACACACAAATGTGACAAAAACACACTAAAAATTACAGTTCATTAATTGTTTATTTAGAAACTTGAGTGCCTGGAGAAAGTCCATGCAGCACGGAGGGAACGTAAAGTGTTATTCATTCATTCTGAATGAATAGGTGTGTCCAAACATTTAAATACTGCTGCAGGTGGACACTAAACCTCTGCACTGCCCTTTGAATTTTCACAACCAGTGCTTAATGTTATGATTGTGGCTCAGGATTTTGTTGGTTGACTTTTTTTTATTTTTTATAAAAACAGGATGACATTATTGCTCTGGAAGTGGCAATAAGCTTTATTTTATTTTACATTTTTTTAAGATGAGATTTACACTAAATATATGTTACTGACAAGTGCTGATGTTAAAAGTGTTTGAACAACAAATGTTATGGCACTTTAGTTCATATGGCAGCAGAACATTTAAATAAAAGTGACCTTTACACTACTTTTGAATTCATTAATTGATTTTGCGTATACAATGCAATTAATCGTGATTAATCAGGAAAATTGTGCAATTAATTGCGATTAAAAAATGTAATCGTTGCCCAGCTCTATTTCCTATATTTCTATTGGCACTGAAATCTTGGAGTGATAATTTCTTTGAACTATCTCCACAGGCGAAGCTTCTCTAGTTCTTTAGAGTTTGCATCTGAAGCAGAGGGCTCTTCTTCCTCAGGGACCTCAGTATGTACAACTATATGTGGGATAAACAAGTCCTGTCTGTGGTTGAAGGAAATAGATTAGAGGGATGTTTTCTTTCTTCTTCCTTTTCCAGCATCTACGCTTCAGTTTTGGAAACTAACTCATTGATCTCCACCACCTCAGAGATCCCTTCTGGTTCTGACAATTCTATTTTTGCAGGAAATCTCTCCAGGTCCACATTCTCCTTTGATCTGAGTCATCAGTTTGTGTGAAGCCATTGATTTGGGATAATTGATTGTTACCAACTGTGGCACTTTTTCTGAGAGCTCTGCCAGCTTCGACTCAAGACTTAGATCACTTCTTAGATCACTTCTTTCTGCGCTCTCAGTTTGGAAGTCAGATCATGAGCATAGTTTTTCTTTTCTAGCAGCTCTTTTGTCTAGTTTTTCAGCTCAGGTGTTCTGGGAGACTGTTGCAAATTCACAATCATGCCTTTGCACTGGTTCAGCTCATTTTCACTGGTTAGTTGAAGCTGTAATTCATTCTTCAAGACACTTTCCACTTCTCTTTTTGCCAGTAGACGTTTGTAGAATTCTCTGCTGTAGCTCTTCAAACTCTTTCTTAAGAAAGAAATACACCATTTTTTTTTGCAGCCTGTTCATAATATCCAAGTGCTTTGTCAGGTAGTTAATTTGCTCTTGATTGTCTCCGGTGGGGGAGCAGAGTCCTGGGGTTCCTTTTTATCTGATGTGTCTTCATAGCCGAGAGGTGAAGAGTTTGGAGCTTCTCATGCTTTTCTTCCCTCCAATCAATATAAGCGTGGTTAACAACGCCTCCAAATTCTTCATCATCCACCATGTCGCCCTACAGACAACATGGTGGATATATATATATATATATATATAGATAGATAGATAGATAGATAGATAGATAGATAGATAGATATAGATAGATATATACAAATTCTTAGAATTCATCAGGAATTGTGTTTACTCCTTTTAAAAAAAACACTCACAGATAATAAACATTTTCTCAAGGCTTCTGACTGGGTGGGCAGATTACACCTCGCCTCCTTTGTTGTCCACAAAGTATTTATTTTATTATATTTTTTTCTTCTGTTGCTAGATTGCAGTCAGATTCAGAGTGACACCACATTTACAGGCTTCTTCGTAGGCTTTGACGATGGCTAAATTGAGTTTTTGAGAAGACTCGGTTTGTTTTGTTTGGTTCACCGAAAGGATGAGTTATTTCAGGTTTGAAGGAAAAGATGGAGAGAAAATTGATTATGTGAGGGATTGGATACAGAGTTCTGAGGTAAACGTGCTAACCATTAACCCGAATGAAATTCAGAAAACTGGTGAGCTATGTAGTTTTAACTGTTCCATTACACAATGAGTGCCAGTAAACTTTAAGATTGTTTGAAATAGTGAAAAACCATATGTCTCAACTCCCACTCTCTCCCTAATGCGATCACTAATCTGCTGCTGTTACCGTCTGGACCAATCACTCACTTATTTCATTCTTTGAGTCCGTCAATTCATTCGCAAACAGGAAATGATCTGCTGTCGGATTCGTCAGAAGACTAAAGGCCAATTCCGCTGCTTTTCAGACAACTGGGGCCACCTTAGATCATGTCCCAATCAAACACGACAAATTTGAACTCAAACCTGGATGAAATTACGCCGTCGCCCTCCTTCTGTTAGCTCACGCTAATGTAGCTGGCTAGAAGCGGCCCTGTGTGAAGGGTTAACTCAAACCCGGTTATGATCATGAGCAGCAGCTCAGTATGCTGGTCCACTGGTAAAGAACAGCATGATAATTAATGAGATTAGACACTCTAGGAGCAGGATTTTATTAGTTTTGGAGAAATTTGCTAGTTTTTACAATCATCTTTCAGTGCTAGCAGTGCTTTGTGCTAATCTTAAATTGCTTTAGACAAAAATCATTCACATTTAATTGTAGGCCAAGAAGGAAAAAAAACAAAACAAAACAAATCCTCATCTGTTCCTTCAGGCCTTGTACTCTCCATGTCACCCATTAATCCAACCATACCCCATGATTTACCTGCCCCCAAAAAAAAATTAAAAAATGCTAAGCACCATCACGCACATGAGTCACAGCTCAACATAGAGTTGATATGACACCTTCCTAAACCTGCAGCTGTTTATGTTTGACAGACTAATGACTTCACAACCATACTTTTAAAAAATAAGGAATTTATCTGGGATGTTAAGATGCTTTCTTGTGCACACTTTCGCACACTTACACTCCCAGAGAGTGAGATACCGAGCCTCTAAAGGCTCGGGCCTCTCTTTGCTCATACAGTACCTTCCCTCACAGCTGTGTGATAATGACAGGACACATCCAGAAACTGAATCATTCCTCCTGCCACAATTCTGTGCACTTATTAATGCTTACACTCCGTACAACCACACCTTCTGTCTCACTCTGCAACACCGGTATGACAGCTGTGGAGCCGCTTTCCAGCGATTATACAGAGAGAGAAAGCTTTTAACACAGAGAGGTGTGTAATATTCATAAGGAGTGCTCCACTTACTGTGTAATAGACGTCGGTGAATGTGAGTGTGGGCAACACTGATCTGGTCCTTTGGGGATGCGGTCTAATATAATATTGATGCCAGTTGTGTGAGATAGCATCCAGCCTGTAGTTCATTCTGCTCCACTTCTCACATGCAACGTGCTCCCACATTACAGCGGGGAGGTGCGAGGGGAGCTTGTTTGGTGTCGCGCCGCTCAGCAGGGCGCCTTGGCGCTTTATGAGAGCATACGTTTCTGGGTGTACTTCTCCTGGCCTTTTTTCTTGTTAGGCAACATTCTTGAGCTCACACACACAACTTTGTAGATGCAGATCAGGGATAAATTGGCTTGGCACGAACACAAAGTTCCCTCTCATTTCTGCTAGCCAATTTAGCAGTGATTATCTGAGGGCACAGGCACAAATAAAGTTTGTTTTCTTTGTTTTAAACCATGGTTTAAAAGTCCACTTCAGCCGCATTTTTGTAATTGCTCCCCTCATGTTGACATTGCCCATTAACAAGTGAATCAGGGCCTGTAATCATACGTCACAAACAGTTCAGCTTTATTAAGCAGCTTTGCGACTCTGCCATCCTGCAAATTGAGAGATTAAGGCGATGAAGTGAAGTCAGAACAAATGGTTCTTGTAACTTAAGCAGAGAATTCAGCAATTTTGCTTTTGTGAACCTTTTCTGGTGCTCACGCCAGTGAAAAACACAAGAAAAAGATGCTGAATATACACATACTTCCCTGTGTCACACTATATATTCCAAGCACAGGTGAATGCTGACTATCAGAACTGCAGATGGGTCATCAGTGAAAGAAAAAAACCAGAGTAATTCACTGGAGATATACAGCATGATAAATGTAGATGGTTCCATTATGAAAAGTCACGGTTTGATGAGTTTGAATATTGCATGAATCATATGAAGTAGCTTTCAAAGTCAGAGCTCAAAGCAAATGAACACAATATGGGGGATTTTAAAACATTTATCTGAGTATCCACCAATGTGAGGTTCACTTCTATTTTTAAGCTTATCTAAAAGACAGTATAGATGCAGATTATTTGGTAGCATTGGGTGTAAATACAGTTACATACTACAAATACTATGAAACAATTATTTCAAAGGTGAAAATATGAATAGCAAGCTACTCTATTTTTTTTAGATAATATAAAATAATAATTATTACTTATTATTCAGCCACATCAAACTGGTGTTTAACTGTTTTGTCTGCTGTAGGTCATTATCCAGTTCTATGTGGTGCCGTGAGGGACGTTATTCTGAATTAGCATTCACACACACATATGAAACCAAACTCTCCCACATACTATACTGAAAACCTTACACACATACAGGTGAAATCTTATACATATGTATGTGAAATGCTCTTGTGTATACTTGTGTATGTATCCTCATATGTATATATATCACAAATGAGGATTTCACATGTATATATGAGAGGATTTCACATGTATGTGTGAGAGGATTTCCAGTTGTATGTGAGTGAATAAATCTCCCGTTGTATGTATAAGAGCATTTCCCATACAAGTGCATAAGATTTCACCTGTATGCATGTAAGGTTTTCAGTAAAGTATGTAAAAGAGTTTGGTTTCATATGTGTTGTCAGAATCCTAATTCAGAATAATGTCCCTCAGAGCAACCTCATACACTTCCCCATTTAGTTCAGAGCCATTTCAAAGACATTAAAGGAGACATATCAAACTTTTTTTTTTTTTTCAAAAGTTGACACCATTTCCTGAGGTCTGAATCATATGTCTGTGACATATTCTGGTCAAAATGCAACAAAGAAACTGGACTAAAGTCCCTTTTCCAACCATATTAACCAGCTTTGGTCATAGCAGCTGGTTTTAGTGGGTAAAGTTCACTCCCACCTCATTAGCCTGCCTCTAGTGGTCACCCAAGAAACTGCAGTTTTCTTTACTGCTAGGTTTGTGTCAGATTAGCAAGCAGCACCCTGTAAATCTGAACTGCTGACTGAAAGACATTTTCTTACTGGTCCCAAACGCAGTAACGAGATTGTGTTACTTCAAAGTTAATGAGTCGGTAGACAGTACAGACACCCTTCAATATGTTTAAAAGCAAAGAAAAACATTTCAGTCAACAAGTTTCATTATCACTCTAATTATAAATATTTGATAAGTACTGACCACAGAAAATCCCGCCATGGAGATACAGGGAAGTAGGAACAACAACCTAAGCTCCTTCTCCTGATCCTTAGACTTGGAGTTACAGGTGCATGACAGGGTGGTATTTATTTTATTTATTTTAGCAGCAGCAATTCTGGCAGCTGTGTATCAGTTGGCAACCAGAGATTAACACCATTTTTCTCCTTTAAGCAGACCAAGGTGTGTGAATGGACATATAGATAAATGTAGATAAATGGAAATTATGGAACTACTGGCCAATCCCATTGGGGGGGACGGGTGTGTGTGTGTGTGTGTGTGTGTGGGCGGGTAACTAAGCAAATAAAACATAGTGTTTAATTCATGATGCTGACAAAAGTAAAGCAAATTTAAGTTTTTAAAACATGGTGGCAAGTCTACTGTGGATCATCATCAGCTTTCAAGCTGACAGACTTCCTACAGGAACGAAGACAGAGGGACGGGACGAGACGATGGCAGGATTTACTGATGTATACTAGACCAAAGGTTGCGTTTGACACGTCTCCCCGCTCCTGAATCTCTGTGAAAACTTTATTTCTTTTCAGTGCTGGTGGGTACAAAAGCTCACGAGGCTGTTTCCAGTGACTCTTAGCGGTGTTTTTAATCATTTCTGTTACGTTGAATACAGACTTTGATTTTTGTGGATGCATGAGGTCGCAGCTGAATGCAAAAAGGAAACTAAGCCAACTGTGTAGGAGTTACGTTTCTTGTACAAAGATTGATAACAAAGTTGAAGACAAATAATCAAAGAAACGGGAGTTTCAAATGAGTCAACGAGAAGCTGAGAGAAAACACAGACATGAACACAGTGTAACAGCAAAATTCGTTGATTTGTCTCATTCAAACAATAGTCACCTTGTGATATTTCTCTTGAGGACAATCAGCATCTACTTTGCATCTTATTGCAGTTATTTGGTGCCACCTGAATTTATATCTCATTATTCTCTTCTGATGGAACCTCATTAAAACACTCCAAAAAAATGAACCCACGCATGCTTGTCTATGCAAAGTTAATTAGTTTTCCATCTGTTGCCATCTTTCCTCGCCACCAGCCTCTCATTTTCACTTTCATCCTAATATTTCTCGATGTCACCCTTCCTTCCTGGCTTTGCCGTCCTCCGCCACATACTCCTCCATCGTTCTCACCCGTCTCCACTTCCTGACTGACGAGCTCCTTCCTTCCTTGCCATTTCCTTCGCTCACCCCATCTCTCTGTAACTAATGGTCCTTAAACGCAGCGCCAGCTGTCGCGGCATTGGGACTAAATCACAACAATCATGAGTTATTATCAGCGGCGTGCTGACTGATTGTGCTAATGTCTGTACTGATTGTATTAATATTGGGCCTGATTGGAACACATCTGTCATAATATTTCTGGCAATGAAGAGGTAATACCAGGCATTATCCTGATAGTGGAAAAGACTGTTAGGGTGAAGATTAAAACTACACCGAGATAACAAGGGACTTTATATTTGGGAATTACTGGGGGCAGAAGGAGAAATTACTGCTCTGCACCTCCATGCGTGATTCCATTTACTGACATTGTCCTTACCTCTTTTCTTTCACCTTCATCTTTTACTAATAATTAACTACCTAAGTGCCTCATTTCGCCCCCATACATCCTTTCTTCATCGCTTTTTTATTTACTCTCCATCCTTCCTGACTTTCATGTAAACTCTTTTTTTTCCTACTCTTTTAGTGGAGACCCCATGCTGTTTATTTTTCCATTATCCTTTATTTTTTGCTTTCCTCCTTAAAGCCTGGCAGTTCAGACCTATCAGTCCTCTTATTATCTGCGTCCTCCATATCCAACATCCCACCTTTTCTCTCTCCGTTTATCCTTTCCCTCATCTGCTCATTCTTCATCCAATTTGTAGAAGTCCTCCTTCCTACTTGCTCATTTTGTCTGCTTCTTCTCTCACAATCCACCTGTTATTTTTTCCCATCCTTACCTCATCTCTTCTTGTTTGACAGCCCACCGGCTTTTACCTCCTCATCCTCTCCACATCTCCCAGAAGTGTGTTTGTGTGTGTTTTCACTCTCTATCCCCTACCTCGAGCCCTGTCCACTTATGAGAGGCAGACTAATGAGGAGGTGTGGAAGGGAGTTTCAAGAGTTTTAATGAGCCAGTGCTCACACTTATGGTGGTTGTGGGGGGGGGGATGGGGGTGATGGAAAATTAATCTGCTCGAAAGAAAGGGAGGAAAAAGTCTGTGCGTATATGTGCGTACACGCGGGAATTTTTAGTGAAGTGTGTGCATGTTTTGAGTTCTGTTATCCTCTGAGAATTTGCTGGCTCACAAAGCAGAGACGTTTTTAACTTGCGCAATCAATATGAGTGGGTGCGTGTATACATAGCGCGTAAGTGTGTGTGTTGTTACTGATGAATGGCCCGCCTCTTAATGTTCTCAACCACTCTGTGTACTAAGCAGACTATTTAATCACCCCCTCTCATCCCCTTCCGCCTCCTCCTCGCTACCGAAGCCCAGTGTACTGCTGAGGGTGGGTACGGAGAGGCCACGGTACAATAACGTAATACAGAGTGTGCAAATGTGCATGTGTGTGTGTGTGTCTGTGTGTGTGTGTTGGGGGGGGTGTGTACATCAGCACTGCATCAGTCAGCGTCCGGCCTGCTGGCTCGTACACCTGTTGGCTCGTTATGGAGTGCAGGAACAGACTGAGGTGGCACGCGGAGCATAAATCTAACACACATACACACACACAAATCTGAACACACAAATCCACATTGTTAAACTTCAGCCGGCTTACACTCTCTAACTTCTCCTGTCACCGTTAATTGCCTGGCTGCAGCCATTACCTTTGCTTTTATGTTTAACAGTGCCACTTAAAATCACCTTTTTTCCCAGAGAGGTCCAAAAAAAACTGATTCTTTTAGGTTCATAAGGCAGTGAAACCCACTGCAGATAGCTCTCCTGCACATGCAGACTCAGGCGTGGACGCCTTCAGGACCGGACCTGCAGTCTACCTGTAATTGGAGGTGGGTGATGGAACACAAGACGCCCACTTTGTGGTGTGTGCGTCTGCGTGAATAGGTGTGTGGGCAGGTGCGTGTGTGCCTGTAGCAATAATGAGCGCTGGGCCACGGGGTGCCCGAAGGCAAGGTTCCCATAATGGGGTCAGATTCAAGGACGGCTGGCGCTGATCCACACGCCTACCTACAGTACGCGCGAATAAAACATATTGAACCGGCAGACTGCAAGCTGGTCCGGCACCATTTTAACAATGCGAGGAAACAACATGCTTTTTGCACATCACACCCACCCGTTGTGTTTTTCTTTCCTTTCACTCTATCTCCTCTCTTTCTCTCATGCGTGCACGCACTCACGCTCACGCACCGACACACACAGTGGAACGCCCTCCATTCGTCCCCAAACGAGAGATTCACGCTCCACTAGCAAAGACTCTCAGAGTGTAGGTTATTAATGAGAGCATGTCCTAACAACATTACAGAGCTGCTGCTCCATGGAGGAGAGGGGTGGAGGGGAGAGGAGGGGGAAGGAAAGGAGATGTGAGGAGAAGAGAAGGTAGACAAGGTAAGAAACAAAGGACAGGAAGAAGAGGAAAAAATTCAGTGGAAGAGAAAGGAGAAGAATGTGCAAGGAAAAAAGAGGAGGGCAAGTTAAGAGTCATAGATAAAAGCAGAGGGTAAGTGAAAAGGTAAAAGGATTAAAGGAGAGGGGGGGAAAGTAGGAGTCAAGCACATGGCAGGAAAAGGGAGTTTTTGGACTTGAAAGTGACATGGAATGAATTGATCTGTTGGAGAACCTGCAGACACTATGAATATTCATCGTGTAGCGGCTCTGGCAGCTCCCTCACATTCAAAGTGACCACATCCTTATTTATACTTAACATCGAGTGCTGATGCACTTAAAACATCAAGTCCCTTTTGCAAGATTCTGTTTGGGTTTCCACATCGAACAGTTACAACACGACGGGGGAAGTTTAAACGATTTAAGTTAAAACGATCTGCAGCATCTGGATTTGTGAATCTAACATTTAAAGTAAAGCTTCAAGTAGAGCAAAAAAAATAAACTAGAAAAGCACTCGGAGAGCCCAAGTGCAACAATTCCCCCATATAGCGATTTACAGATTGCAATAAAATCTGTGTTCTGGATCAGATCTGGATCAGCCTTTGAAATTTGATAGAGGTTCCTATTGTTAATCCCTGAGTCAAATTTCATGAGTTTTGGGCAATAATTAACTGAGATATGGAGAAAAAAAAAAATTTGGCCCCATTGACCGCAATGTTATTGAAAATTTGAAAGTGATCCAGAATCCAAGATTTTTTCCGTATCACACCCAAAATGAAATAAATTCTTCCTTCTCACATTTCTGACAACTCCTGAAAATTTCATCAAAATCCATCCTTAGCTCTGTGTTTGCTGTCAAAATGCCGACAGACACCGCTTCATAACACAAAAGACATCCTGTTTTTTCAGCTTGAGATACAAACTTGTATTCGTTTTCCCATCGTTCATGAAACTGCCCTCCTTGTGCGTCATTTTTTTCTTTTTTTGGACATGTTGGAGTTAGTTTGTAGAGGTTTTTCCTTCAGTCCATCAGTTCTGAAAATCATCTTGTCCTGTTAATGGTAAAATACCGTTATCATTGTGGGTAATGATGAAATGCATTGTGGGAGAGGTAGTTTATAGTCGTTATGTGCTTTAAACCGGTATAAGCTTAAATTAAGTCTTATAATATCGGTTTAATATGTAAGCCAATAATGCACAAGCTCTCGAGGGCCACATAAAATGATGTGATGGGCCACATTTGGCCTGCGGGCCTTGTGTTTGACACATGCGTCTTATAAGATTAATTCAAGCCACATTGCATTACATGAAATCGGTTGATGATTAATCTCTGCTACACTGTGCTGTTGAACATACGTTGAATCGTGTCTACAGGGCTCTAAACACAGCGTCATCACACCATCGCCACACGACCTCCTCAGGTTGCTGCCACGGCGCCGTTAAGTCGAAAGTTGACGCTTGCCGTAGTGGTGTTCATGTGCTTTGAAAAGAAAAGGAAATGAAAAGGAAGAAGAGGAAGTATTTTTCTCCACTTGAGTCTCACATTTTTCTTCTCCATTGCATCTATCAAGAAGGAGCTAAAACCCTGAAATATGACACATGTGACCTTTTCTTCACAGACGACATCAAATAGCTGTTCACTGAGTTGCCGCAGGATTTCCAGTCACGGTCCATACGGTTGATATCAACCCTCGTTGCACAAAGTTTAACTTCCATTTTACCCGGTTAGCTTCAGGAAGCAAAAACACTTTTAAGGGGTTAGTAAAATTTCATGGCTTTGGCTGAAATGCACAATGTTTCACGTCGCTTTACATTGTCCCATTTGCAGGATGCCTGGGTCACGTGTCCACTTGTTCACATGATCACAGCTGGTTCGCGTATTTTTGAAATGGGTTGTTCCACTTGATGAAGTGAAAGAGCCACGGTGACCCACGGCTGACAGTCTCAATGAAAACAAATGACGAACAGGAAAGGCTTTTCTACAAAAATCTTCATGTGAGTGTGTGTGTGTCATGAGGTTTGTATCACTTTGTGATCCCGCTTTTACTCTAACTCCCGAAATGAACATCACACTTTATTAAATAAGACATGAAAATAGGTATTACCATAATCCAATTATGAAAATTTGTACTGAGGTCACAAATCACAAATCTTTTTTTTTTTTTTTCTGATAGACTGCTATATACAGTGCAATTAAATTTTTTTTCTCCAGCAGCAGAAATCGGCTCCTTAATGGCTTTTGGACAGAACCCAGGAATAAGGCGACACTTAACTGGCTTCATTTTTGAGGTCTGTGAAAATATCTACTTGTTTTGTTACCCTCTACAGATCTCAACATTTCAATAAATGTCCAAATCATCAAATAATTGAGTCCTGGAAGACTTGCAGAAAATGCAAGCATTGAAGAGGATAGTGCCATCTAGTGTCGATGGGTAAGGCTCTGCAAACTGAGCACTGAGTTAACATACATGCATAAATATATATAAACATCCTCCTCCCCAGTGACTGACTCTTGGTCTGCTCTTTGTAGCCATCCTTGGCCTTGCTCTGCTCATGCTCCATCGTGGCGGTAAGATTCAGCATCACAGGAGCCGACCACAAATACATTTTCAGAACCTCCAGCAGCTCTCATGAGCCGTGTCCCGAGTGTTTGAGTGTGTGTTTCTGCTTGCTCTGCTTGGCTTTTATTGTGCGAACGATCTCCGAGAGCATTGCAGGGAGCAGAGAAATAAGCCCGGTGTCACTGGCGTCTAATCATACTCCATGTTCCTTATCGGCTCCAGAACTCAGGAGATGGAATGAACTGAAAGAGAGAGAGAGAGGGAGAAGAAATGGGATATGGTGGAAGGGGATACAGGGAGAAGTGGGAAGCAAGATGGGGTTAGGTGGTTAAAGGGAATTGGGAGAGATAAGGGGGTAAAATAGTGACGAGAGATGTGGAGGGGAAAAAGAGTTGAGAGATGAAAGAGGAGAGATTTAAGGGTCTGCTGCACTAAAAGCATTTGAGGAACGGGAGCCAGATCCTGTGTCCGGCCTCACCTCACCACCCACACAGCACAAGCCCACTTTGTCTTAGAGGATCCACGAACCCAAACCGGCTTCTTATCGTGTGCTTATATGTGTGATCATGCAGACTGTGTGTGTGTGTGTGTTTATGTCTGATGGGGTTATCAAGAGTGCTAAGGATGGGTGGTAATTGAATAATGACAGTAAGGCCTCTGATGGATTACCTGTCACTCTCCTCTCTTCTCTCTCTCCATCACTGTCATCCTTCTCTTCTCTGCTGCTCTCTCCACACAACCTCCAGTCAAACTGTGTCTCGTCCATGCCAATGTAGATAAAGACACCCGTGAATATGTGTAAGATCGTCATCTCGCTTGTTTGGGTCTGCATAAATTGGCACAAACGTGTATTCTGACACCTTTGTTGGAATTCACAAAGAGCAGGAAGAGGCATCCATAGCTTACATGAAGTTGAAAACACACAAGTGGTTCTATTTATATCCAATCCTGACACCCTCACCTGCCACCTGCCAATATGGTGACAGTAAAATCTAGCAGAAGAGCATAACTTGTAAATTTAACTTTTATTCTGTCTTGAGCTACTTTTTCTGGAAATTCTAGATTTGTTTCGTTTATTCATTTTCCACACCTGTCCAGAGTATTCCCTGGACAGCTTACTATTCCTTTATAAACTAGATTTATTTAAACTTTCTAAATAAAATGGAGTTGTCCAGTAAAGACACTAGAAATATTCCTGAAGTGAGTAGATTTGGATGAGAATTTTTGAAAAAGGTTATGTTCCAGAAGGCATACTTTCACGAGTACACTCTAGTACTTGTGCAGAAATGACAGTGTTGAAATGTCATCTTCAGCTGCTTTACCAAAGTTACCGCCATGTGAACACCAAGATTGGATTTTTTTATTGATTGTAACTGCCAAATAAAATAAACCTAACTGTTGTTGAGATGGGTGTTTAAACCTGTGCCGTCATACGGCATCAAAGATGCACAACCATCTGCTCTTTAACAGAAAACACCCATCACTTCTGCAACAACATGATGGTGATCATGGAGTGAATAAAGTGTTCATCATCCAACGCTCAGTTTTCTGACCGTTTTGAGTGCCTTGCACTTGCAGCACATTTCCTGAACATAGCATTGTCAATGTGAACTCATTATTCACTCAAAATAGTAAGTTTAAGAATGTGAATATGTGATTTGAGAACATAGCCAGGCCTTCTGGGGCTAGAGATGTTTCTTGGGTCATTGGTGGCATTGCATTTCATGTCAGCTAGCTCATGGCGGACCTTCACATATACAGCGGGGAAAATAAGTATTAAATAAAGGTGCTATTGGCATGAAATTTTCATCAGTTGTAACAACCCATACAATCCACACATGCAAAGAAATCAAACCACAGATGTTCTAAAATTATGTGTAAAAATGTAAAATTACACAGGGAAAAAGCATGGAGCACATGAAGAAAGGGAGGTGCAAAAGGGCACTGAAAGCCAAGACTCTAGCTGAAATCAATCAGTAATTAGTAAGCAATCCTTACGGTCATCCATGCAAATTAATATCAGCTGGTTCCGCCTCCACTGATGGCCTATGAAAATGTGTCACTCAAGAAACATCTCACAATGGATAACAGCAAAGAGCTCATAGAAGTGGTCCACGGAACCTTAAACATTTGAAGATGGTTTGTAAGGAAGAATGGGCTAAAATAACACCTGAGCAATGCATGCGACTAGTTTCTCTACACCGGAGATCATTACCAACAGAGACTTTTGAACAAAGCATTAAACACATTTCAGTGCACATGTTCAACACTCTTTCCCTGAGTCATTTCACATTTTTACACATCACTTCATTTATGGACATCGATGGTTTTATTTCTTTCCATGTGCTGATTGTGTAGGTTGTTTCCAACATCTGGCGATGTTAGAAACATTACCAGATGTTGACATGAAACTTGGTGACATGTTTCATGTCAGTAGCACCTTTAGAAATATATTTACTGAGAAAAATGGAGACGTGTCAAAGCACTGATGGAAACAATAAGCCTCTGCTTATGGACCTTTACTGATGATGTAAGCTCACATTAAATATGTGTTGCAGCCTCAAGGGAAATTAAAAAACTCCTGCATGAAAATGTTTCCTTAAAAATACCTCAAATTATAAAAAAGAAATTTTGGGGCCCACTAATTGAGCCCTGTGGAACTCCATCAGGACCACTGATAATGTACACAACTGAACATGAAGTTAAAATGCCAAATCAAAGTTCAGAAGTGAAATTAATATGCAGAAGTGCCGTATGTCTGTAGATTTTTATTAGTTTTGTCATCTAGATTTTCTAAAGTCATATTTTAACAACTTCATGTTTTACGTTGACTTTTGTTTTGTTTTAGATCTCTTTTTTTCAATTATGGGGACCTCTGTTCTCTCTGATTTCTATTTTTTATACTTTCTGTGTACTTGCAAACATTTACTTTCTCATTAGCACAACCCACCACTTGCACTCACACTCCTCCTTTTCCTCCCTCTCTTAAAGACTGAGAGAACTGCACGAGGACTGTGTCATACTTGTTTTTATCGGTACACATTACAGCAAAATGGGTAGCAAAAGAGCTGAGGGCTGAGGGATTGCAGCGCTCCACTGTAGTGTAGTTCAATCTACGGTATCAGCTCAGTGCTAAATTGTACTCCTCCATCATGAGCAGGCTTTTTCTAAAGGATTAAGTATTGTAAATGAGGTAAAGCTGTGCCAGAAGAAGCACTGGGTCTGCCCTGAGCAGAGGTCTGTTTCGATATGGAGACCACCTATGACGTCCCTGATTTACCTGTCTAGCTGGAAAGAGATTTCCTGAGTGAGCTGTAGAGACTCTGAATGAAGGGCTTTGTGAGCCTGGTCTCCATTTTTCTACCTTTTTTTCCATTCATAATTTCCCTTCTTGCTCCTTTCTTCCTTCCCAAAGGGAATGAATAAGGAGAAAGAAAAAAAAATGATGGGCTCTGAACGATGAAAGAAGAGAGATGATATTAAACATAATTAATTTCCACACAGATATCATGTGTCAGGATAATTAGAATTCAGCTTAAACAGAAGAGAATATTATTTTCTTTATCATCATTCATTTAATTGGTTAAAAAAAAAAAGGAAGGTAGCAGCTCTACACATTCAGGGTGGAAGACTATTTACATTTAAGCCTCCGACAACAACACAGACACAAAACACCACCAATCACGAAGTCTGATTTGGAGAAAAGACACAACGATTGCAAATTGTAAAAGTGAAGGCTTTATGTTTGCATTCAGTCCTGCAACTCTGCCTGTCTGTTGCACCAGTTGTCAGTTTTTTCCTGCTTGATTTTAAAACACACACACACACACAGCTCGATGAGGAGGGCATCATCCAGCATATCGGTTTATGTATGAGCTGAGTGGTGCTCTATCCCAAAGAAAACACAAAAAAAACACACTGTTATAATCTGTTTTGTGCTTTACAGTATATGATTCAGAAGGTCAAGTAAGGCTCACTAACTGGTTGCTGATTTTTACTGTGATTCTACAACTATAGCGCCTTAAACTTACTGGCAAAATCAATGATCAGCATGTCTTCATAAATAACTGAACTGACTTATATCCTCTGGTTAACTCCGCTCTCAGACATCCTCCTGTTCTTTTTGCCTGCCGCGATAAGCATCTCGCTATTCCTGCAATGTTAACACATAACTGTTTATGTGAACAAAAACAGAGAACTGTTCTGGGAATCATGTGTGGGGAAATCTGGCCGATGGAAACAGATGAGGATTTTTTTTTTCCTTAATGACTCATTCGGGGGTCAGTGAAAGCAACCGAAGCCTCAATGCCCTTTCTCCTAAGCGTATAGTGTTACAATGCACATTGAGCTGGCACAGTCTGGTCCACCATACCAGACGTGAGAAAGCAGTGATCCAGAGAGGTGAGCTGCACAAGCCATGGGAAAGTAGCAATCCTGTCAACACAGATGCATAAGCACAAAAACACGCACACACTTTTCCTCTGCTGTACATAAACAGCATAATATGCCAGACTGCCAATTAGGGCAATAATGGCTGTGGGAAAGTATGTGTACTGACACACAAATGCACACGTAAACACACTTAGTGTAACTGAGACTCTGGAGCTGGAAGTGAATAGCTTGTAGTTGTTGAGACAGACCCTGTGGGAGGGGGAGGGTTTGTGCATGTTTAATGTTTAATATCATCTTTGAAATAAAGATAATCTTTTGGTAGCATTAGAACCACAACAGTCACTATTTTGAAGTTCTTTTCTTCTCAAATTATAATCTATGTCCATCCTGATACTTCATACTATGTTCGGCTTCATGGAGGTTTTATTAGCCGATTAGCCCCTCTTAGGATTGTCCTGCCCAGCCAGCCAGCACATTAGAGGACGAACTAAGTTGGAGGACGGCAGGGGTATTATAATAATAGCAATTTGGAAAGAAAAAAACAAACATGAAAATTAAAGCAAAAACAAGCAAAGCAGTGAGACGGGGGGGCTCAGATGCCAGGGAGGGGAGGCACAACTGGAGGATGGAGACAGCAAGATGGGGTGGAAGCTGACGGTCTGGATGTCTTCCGCCTCTTCCATCAGCAGAAGCCTGTTGGTGGAAAAAAGTGCAGTAATGAGAGCAGCTGCGCTGGATACTTTTGACACACACAAAGCAGAAAACACTCCTGCAGCCACTCAGCCGCCCACTCTTCATCAGCAAATCCACATAAACACACTTTTGACACAGGCAAACAGGCGTGCATCATCGCTCTTACCCTCGCACTCGAAGGCCTGCAGCATGGTGGTGTAAGTGGGGCCCAGCCAAGAGGTGTAGCTACCCAGAACTCTCTGCAGGTGGTGGGTGGCATCGCTGAAGAGCAGATCCGATTGGCCGTAGCCTGCCGAGCTGAACAGGCTGAAGCCTTCGGTGGCATTTCCAAATGCATTCTGCAGGAGAGAGACAGCGTGTGACGGCACTTAATGCATAAGGGCATGCATGGCCGCGCGTTGGCGTGTTCAGCGCACATGTGCGTCTTTGAGATTGTGTGCATGTGCAGCACAGGATGTCTCAGGCCTCCTGACACCCCCCCACCCCTTCACTACTCCAGTAAGGAAGGATGGCAGTTCTCAGCAGATACCCGAGTGGTGGAGATGAGCAGATCAATACCCTGACTCCACGGAGACAGACGAAGACACGCGTCTGGTAACATAAACACCACAGCTGATGCGCTTCATGCCCACATCTACCTGTAAACGTTCCAGGTACTTCCAGACGCGGCACTTATCATCCATGCGGACGACAACGGCGTTGGCGGGGACTGCCGCCAGGTGGCATCGCTCATGCTCATCCGGACCCGCCTCAGTTCCATCTGGACACAGCAGTTTGAGGTCCTCCAGCTCCAGATCCAAAGCCCAGGACTCCTGGTTCTTACCTTAGCAGGAGAGTGCATTTAAGATAAGGATATTTTATTTTTTAAGAACTTATACATATTTGATGTCTGGCCCAGACTGACACTAGTCTCTACCAAGAGCTATCTTAGTTCATGATTACACAATCTTTGACAGGTTAGTCTCACAAATTGAAAAAAAAACAACCTTTTCTGTAACAAAACAGACTCAAGCTACATACTTTAACGACCTCGTCTCTAAATATCAACACTCTTTTGCGTTTCCGTGGCCTCTCTTAATTGGCACGACTCTGGACATTTCTGAACCATATGACAAAGCATGCTTCGTTAAACAGCTGCAGTGTTTGTGGAACTGGCGTCCAACTGCTCTCTCTCAGCTGCACCAGCAAAACTGGTGTAGCGTGACGGCGATAATGATCACCATTAATTTTGCATGTTGCCCAGAGCAGAGGAGCAGATGCAGAAAAATAGTGAATTAGGACACTAACTGGACAAATGCCTGAACCTCTGTTTTTTTTTTTTTTTTTTGTTCTGTACTTATGATATCTGTTTTCCTAATTCCTATTGTCCATCTGTCTCTCTGTCTTGATCCGTGAAGCAGACATGTTATTACACACCATATAATTCCAGTGCAATTTGTTCATTATTCTCTGAATCACACACGCTGTTAAATACAAACATGCATTGTGAAACACTGACACCTTGTGTCTTGACAGAGAACTGCACCCACTGCAGGCTCCAAACAGACTGATAACAGTCATTTCATCACCGGTTGTCTATTTTTTTTAAATTGTTCCAAATTTCGAGCACTGACCATCCAAGTTGTCGAAGACTGTCGAGTGTTTGACAAAAGCAACGTCGCCAAGGTTTTCAGCTACACACCTGAAAGAAAAACACAGAACTAGTGGAACAACAAAGAAATCTGCACAGTTAGGATGCAAGCGTGCTTCCTCTGGCACCGTCTGTTTCTCTTTGACAAACCGTTAGATCCCCGGCAGTCCTTTTATTCCCAGCTCAAACACAATTATTACAGTGACAACAGCTATTTTATACAGCTGCTCCGCACAGAGTTCGCCGTTATAAATAATTATACCACAGAGGCAACGGTGGAGCTGACATTAAAAAGTAATTACAGTGTATAGGAATGGACCATTCTGTTCATTTAACATGTTTTTTATGATGGTTTGTTTTCTTCCGTTTATGTAGTGCGGCAGCTTCTCTAAAAAGGACACACAAGTGTGATTACATATAGTATTTGTCACTGTGCCACTGTTGTTGTCGCTGTATTCTTTCGGAGCAGGCACATTTTTCCTCTGCTGAAGTGGTTATAAAGTAAGGGAGACGTAGAAGCTCTCCACCTCTGGGTGCCATTATCGTCTCATCCCCGGCATTATTGGTGTCGGTGTTGTACCTCAGCGCCCCTGCCTCTCCATAATGCCTCTCTCTGTGATTGTTGGCGCAGATGTGCCTGTCGTTGTCATCGCCTATGCAGGCCTCGCAAAGGTTCTTTGGGTTGTTGCCTCTGGGGTCGTGCTGAGGGTCCTTAACGCCGGGCACGCAGCTGTAACCGAAGAAGTTCCCCACCGCTGGAGATCGAAACAGGGAACAGGCAACAAATCAGGGTAAAAGAGGAGAACAAAGTTCAGTTTGAAAGTGGGAGTGGAATTATTTGTCTCCAGAGAATGTACTTTTGTATCTTGTTTTTTTTTTATTATTATTATTTGCTCAAATCTTTCCAACCTTCCAATGATCCCATTCTCACGGCTTATACATCTCTTTGACAAGTCGCACTTAAGAAGCATTTTCACATGAGAAAATGTCCATCACGTCCTCTGACATTTCAGCGTCAGTGGTCACGATCACATGTCCACATTCATACATCACACCTCCATCCTCTGACCTCATTTTTCCACCCCACTTGCTTCTCCCCTCCTGCCTCTGGACCTCTCACACACACATCAGTAAACACCTGTCACTCTGGGCCTGACCTCTGGGGAAGTTGCACTGCTCTCCGACGCTGACTTGGGACGTGTTGACCAGGTAGCCGATGGGAACGGTCCAGCCCACGGTGGTGCGTATGCCGGGGTGACAGGAGCTCCGCTCGTGCATCTCCAGCAGGGACAGGTCTGAGGAGGAGCGGCGGGCCAGCGCCACCACGTAGTAGCTGATGCCATCTGGAGGGAGAAAGAAAAGAGCGGATCAAAAGCGTGAAAATGAAGTTATTTTTGCCTACATAAATGAGGCCAAAGGAAAAAACAACAGAAAATACTTAGATTTTATTCTGATTGCGCTGCCATGGACATTTAACATGCTCAGTGACGCTTGTAGGGTCTTAGATGTAGATTGTTGATGGGAATCTGAAGGGATCTTTTTTTTTTTTTTCTTTTTTTTAGTAATTCTCTGAGCATCTTCTCCTGCTATAAATATGGATTGGCAGCTGTCTTGAATGCGCCTCTATTTTTGAATAATCCTTCCAACTGTTGAACATTCAACTCCACACTGTTTGGAAAAGATTTTATAAGATTTCCGGTAATATTAAAACTGCGTTTTGGGGCCTTATTGTGTAATGCTGGATTCATATGTCTATGACAGTTCCCCTAGATTCTGGTCTGTTGAGGGCCATGTCTTTGTTTAATCATTCTGGCTCCATTAACTGTTTAAGTTTTGACACGTAGGTGTCTAGACAAACTTATCTCAAGGACTCCATGTTTTGTTTGTGACGCTTAAGACGAACTGTTTCCTATTGGCAATTTGTCATTTATGATAATCCATCATTCTGTGATGTGAGTTAATGACCTCTCTGAATTGTATACAATGGAGATTAAATGTTTCTTGCACCCTCTGTGTGATTGTCCAGTCAGGTGTTTGTTAAGTGTTTTATTATTGCCTCACCAAAACTCACTAATAACTGATAAACTATACCTTAATGGTGAAAATTTAATCAACATTTCCAGATTGATGCGGCAGCAACAGTTGCAGAATATTGCTCATGTCTTTCCCTTTTGGCATTGTGTCAACGAGCACCTGAACACTCCAGACCAGCAAAACTAACACAAAACTCAGACTCGGTGATGATCAGTTCATCAGGGGATGATGATAACCACCAACTGACCTGCTTAAATCCTTTTAAAGCAGTAAGGGGGAACTTTGTGTTGCATTCATGTTTCATTTTGGTAAAATGAATAATTCTTATGTTGCTCTTCATCCACCCGTGACCCTGCATAGGATTAAACAGGCATAGATGGATGGATGGATGGATGGATGGATGGATGGATGGATGTTCTTCATCCAAGGTTGTATTTTGTAATAACAAGACCCGTCAGATTATTTTCATTTTTTTTCGCACTGACACACAGAAAGCAAGAAAGCGATTTAACAGCTGAAGAACCCCCAACATGCCACTTACCTGCTCCGTTGTGAGACTCTCCTGCTGCGAGATCCAGGCCATGACAGAAACCCGCCGCATAGATGTCATCTGCAGACATGGAGGCTGCATCTGCCGTCCCGTTCTGAGGAAAACAGTTTTTACAGAGGCTGATCATTTCCTTACAGGTGAAAATAACAAACAGGAAAACCAGGAAGTATGCAAAAAAAAAAAAAGAAAAAGAAAAATGTAAATTGCTTAAAAAAAAAAAAAAAAGAATGAGAATCTATAAAACTAAACAAAAAGCATACACAACGTAAAAGAAATTAAGTTGTAATTTTTAAATTTTGAGTTTTCAGCTTATTTTTTGCCTTCATTGTTGTACTTTATCAGTTTTTTAGTTTTTTGTTTAGTCATGTTTTGAATCTTCTGGACTCATGAGAATTGCTTTAAGTGCACAACAGGCTTTTACCAAGAAAAAAAAACATAAAAACGACAAACTAAGGAGGGTGTCAATGATGTGTATTAATTCTTTCATTTCATCCTGAGTCATCTAAACTGAACTATCTTATATTTGCAGTTGTAGTATATAATATGAAGTAAGATAACCGTGTTTGTACTCTTCCATCTTTATGTTACTGTGCACCTTGATCTTGTCCATGCAGTCCCTGGTGTTCAGGCCGCGGACACACTGCAGCTTTCCCCTCACATTCCTGGCCGTAGCGTTGCCGGACAAATCCAAACACTTCTGCTCCTCGGCATCAGACAACACACACCAGGAGACTGAAGAGCAGAGAGGTTTGTAAAGTACGTGAAACCTGGTGAAATATTAAGTATAAAAGTTACAAGAAACATTTCCATTAGCCTCAGTATCCAGAAGAGAAGGATTTCTCCCAGCTTTTTAACCATTATCATCATCTTTTTCTACATGGATATGGTTACGATCCAGATGGAGTTCTGTCCAGCGTTACCTGCAGGTTTGGAGACGCAGCTGACCCCCAGCAGAGGCAGAAACAGCAGCAGAGCTACGTGCAGTCTTCTCTCTGGACGCTCCATGTCGGCTCTGGTTGGAAACCTGCGTTGAACTGATTCTGTGATTCAACTGAGATGAGGAACAGGTGGAAATTGTCAGAGAAAAGGAGTAATTCAGCCGCCCCCTCCCACTCTCATAACCTTAACACAGAGAGAAGGTATAATGTAAGAGAGTGAGGCAGGTAGGTTGAACGTAGAGGGAAGAAAACGTTGCATTATACTTCAATCCCTGGCTTTTAAGTCGGAGTCCTCATTAGATAATCCTTTCTCCATCTCATGATAGCGGTATAACATTTCCCCCTCCAATTATCCGCTGAGACTGAAAGCCAGCAGAGAGGACTGTGGTGGACACATGCAGCTCGGAGCAGCTCAGGTCACCTGGCACAGAGTGTCGAGCAGGGGTCTTTAATTAAAAAAGCTCTGGACAATGTGTCTCTGTGCTGGAGCGGTGTTCACGGAGAATAGATACTGGCTGGGTCCTGCTCTGACTCGCTGGAGACTGAAGGCCCAGGTAAGCAGGAACAAACAGCACTGGCTATTGTTCATGGCCAAGAGACTCAGTGGAGGCAGCGCAGCAGCCTACTGGACACAACTGTACCTTTCTCTCTTTTCACACATCTACTGCCACACAAACACACACAAACTCCCTGACATTTCTCTCAGCAGCTACTGAGTCAACAGAGAACTTTCCAGATTTTCCAAATCTTTACAGGTGAGAACGGAAGCTAATTTATCCCGTACTCATTTTTTTTTTTTCTAGTTGCAGGTTCATCCAGCTTCAGATCTGCATGACTGCTCAGGAAACGACGGCTCCAGATTACTTAGAAAGGGCCCTTTTGGGTGTTTTGGATGTGATATCTGATCTCCGGTTCACTTGAGAGACTGGGGAAAGGAAGCACAGAGAAACTTTTACAAATCAAGCACAATATGGATATTTCAAGGAATCTCTAGTGAGAGTAAAAAGAGACTTTTTTTTTTAATCATAGAAACTGTCTAGCTGAGGTGATAACTACTCAACAGTCCTGGGTCTGCTTTGTCATATTTTTGTTTTACGATGTGCCAAATGAGTTCAGTTGGTGAAAGTTCTGGAGTGTAGGCAGGCCAGTCCAGCTCCTGGACTCCTGTGGTTTTATTACTGGATGCAGCGTCCAGTTAAGCATTCAGTTGCTGAAAGATGCTTGAGAAAGACGCCGTCTGCATGGCAGCAAATGTTGCTCTAAAATCTGTATATACCTATAAACGTTGGAGTTTCTCCTACCTTCAGAGGATTTGGAGCTGGGAGCAGATAAAAAGCTGATGGTCCCTCCGCCACTGAGTTTGAAGGACACTGTGTCCATGCTTTTTAAAACGCACTTCAGAATTTTGATTCATTCTAAAGCTGGACAGCTTTCCGCTTTGCCTCAGTCTTGGTGGTCCTTAGAAGAGTAGTGTCCTTGGATCATGTTCACACATGGTACGGCTTCTTCTTTGCATGATATAGCTTTAGTTTGCATTTTTATAGAAGGCACAGCCAACTTTGTTCTTAGAAACTACCTGGATACTGCAGAACATGACATGTAAGGGACGGATGTGCTGCTTCTTTGCTTTGGATGTGATTCACACTCCACAGCATCACAGCAGTAAAACCCCAATTCCAATCAAGTTGGGACATTGTGTAAAACACTAATAAAAATGGAATGTGATGATTTGCAAAGCTCATAAACCCATATTTTATTCCCAGTAGAACATAAAGGACATATCAGATGTTGAAACTGAGGCATTTTACCATTTCATGGAAAACATTAGCTTCATTTTTACTTTTTTTTGGCAGCAACACATCTCAAAAAAGTTGGAACAGGAGAAAGAAAAGGCTGGAAAAGTCATTGGTGTAAATGAAAAACAAATTAAGGAACATTTGACAACTAATTAGGTTAATTAGCAACAGGTCAGTAACATGACTGGATATAAAAGGAGCATTTCAGAGAAGCAGAGGCTGTAAAGTTGCGCAGAGGTTCACCAATCCGTGACAAAGTGCAACTGTAAATTGTGAAAGTGAAAAAAAAAACTTTTCTCAAGGTAAAACAGCAAAGACTTCGAAGATCCCGCCATCTACAGTGCATATTATCATCGAAACATTCAGAGACCCAGGAGGAGCATCTGTGCGTCGGGGACAGAGATCCAGCTCAGAAGCCTGGATCTCTGATGGTATTGGATTTTATTAGTGTCTATGGTGTGGACAGCTGACACATCTGGAAAGGCTCCATCAATGCTGAAGATTACATAGAGGTTTTAGACCAACATATACGCTCCCACCTTTCAGGGAAGGCCTTGCATATTTGAGCAAGACAAAGCTAGACTGCATCAATCACAACAACATGGCCTCACAGGAGAAGAGTCCAGGAGCCTCATGTGCAAAGACTTGCATGGATTTCATTTTAAAATCACAAAAATTAGATGTACAAACGTTCCATCTGCGCGAATCCACCACATTCTCTCAATAGCCTCCATCTACATGAGCATGCATGAGCAAAAATCTCTGGGCTGTGTGTTCTCCTCAAACAGATCAATATGGTTATGAGTATAAAAACACATGGGAAACCACTCATCTAAGCAAAGAAAAGGGCAAAAGCAAAAGGAGAAATTCCACCGCCTGTGAAGTCGGGACACCCCTTTCTGAAGCTGAGGCCTAGAAACATATTTAGTTTGGCTCTTTGTCTTCTAGCTTAAATAGTAAAAGAATGAAAAAAGGAATCAGATCGTGAGGTGGAAAACATACCGAAAAAAGCAAAAAAAAGAGAAACAAGTCAGACAGAAAGGTGGAGATGAAGCGGAGACATGCTATTTGTAGGATACATGAGTCGTGGGTTGATCCGGGACATCTTGAACCAACATTACGCAGGCACATTTGCGCATCACATCATTTGCAAGTTTATCGAATGCAAATTTTTCCTCTTAACAGACGCAAATTCATGTTCAGATGGCGCCTTCACGTCAGCGTGTGTGCAGTCGATCAGTCAGGAAACTCCCTGCTGTCAGCACTTGAAATGTTCAGCTTCTCCTCGTCTGTCTCTCCAAAGTCTGACCCAACACAGCACAGACTTCCCAGAAGACAGCTCCTGGAAATCTAAAACGGCTGACAGCTGCCACCATCATGGGCCAAAAAAATCACTGTGGTCGCCGGAGACGTCCCCTCCTGATTCTGCCAAAGCTGCTGTTTTCACGGGCTCTGGGCTGCATCATTGATTTTATATGATCCGAATGATTGGCTGGTGGAGAAATTGTTACCATAAGGCCCACGTGTCTACATTAAATAAATTATTTAATGACCGGAAATTTAGCGATGTCTTTTATGTGGCGTCAATTCAGCGTCATGTATACTACGAATCACAACCCAAAATCTGAACCAGAGTCACCAAAATGAACCGCCAGTTCATCATGGATTGAAATAACTAACTGAACAAAATTACGATAAATGTTCAATAAAATACAGCTACTGAATGGATGTGGGGTGATACTGATGAGTCCTGACGTGGATAATCTACTAACTAACACACCCAAAGGGTTAAAATCATGATTATTATCACCCCAATGACGTCATGCAAGTTTTGTTTTTTTACAACCTGTTGGAGGACTCCGCTGCCCCACAATGCATCTCGACGTTAATGTTTTGGTGACGTCATGTTCAGCCAGCGAAGGAAAACAGCCAGTGGGAGTGCTGGTGCGAGCTGCCCTCTTAGCCTCGGAAATCACGCTGCTTTGACTGTTTAAGGCCCAAATGCGAGAAAAATACAAACGTCCAAGAATGAGTTAGAAGCTGCGCTTTGTGCGCTCCAGGTGAGTTATCGGTCGTTTTTTTAAATTTTATTTTATTTTGCAGTACCGACCCCGCTGCCAGGCTGCGCTTTGTGCGTCCGGCAGCCGCCTGTCTGACTGGCGCCTCCGAGGCGGCTGTGGACGGAGATAAAGCCGCCTGTTAGTGGCCTGTTAGCCGCCGCAGACAACCAGACCTGCGGTTTGTTGCGGGGTAGCTTTTCTCGTCCGGAGACTTTGCAGTCAAACCTCGAGCATGACGTTGAATTTTAAGGCGCTAGCTTCCCCGCGGACTGAGCGCTGGGGTTTTGTTTTGTTGTTATTGGTCGCGTTGACGCCGACTGTTAGCCTCCAGATACGCGAGATAGAGTTTCCTCTTTAAAGCAGGGAGCTTCTTCATCCGATTCATGATATGTTGAGGTGAAGCCCTCCACAAACCAGCAGTAACGTATTTTCAGTGAAGCCTCGAAAGACGAACAGAAAGCTCATTCATCCTAGTTTGTTACTTCACATGTGGGTAAATATTCACTCAGGCTAAATGCGATTCTCCACTGTGCAGCTGTGTGCTCTTTTGACGTCTCTGTCTTGTCTTTCTCTCTCCGTTTTCAGCACTGAAACATGGGTCTTTGCAGCGTCCCCGTCCTGCTGCTGGTCCTGCTGCAGCGCGCTGCGGACACCAGCCGAGGGCCCAGGTACCGAACCAGTCATGCTCCTCTTTCTTCTGCAGATGGATCTCTGATGACTGCTGTCTGCTGCTCTGTAAATGCAAAAGACAGCAATCTTGTGCAATTGTTTTAAATCCTATTTTTTTGTGTAAGAACTTAATAAAAATCATATGATCACAGAGGGTCTTACGATTAGGCCAAAAACATGTATCATTTTTTTAGTCAGTCATGATTTATTTAAAAAAAAAAAACATACACACGCATATATATAGAGACACACACACAAATATGTCCAAACCATCTCCATCTCTCTGACAGAACATCTCACATGTGACTCTAATTCTGATCCGATTCATTCTCATCACTCTCAAGCAGAACCTCAACTTTTTAACTAGTGCTGGGCGATATGTAAAAAAAATCATATATCACGATAACGATATATATCACGAAAGTATGTTTTCAGTTATTCTCTGAAAAGATTGACAAAAATTTCATTGCTTATTTTTCAACTTTATTTTGAAAGGACATTTAGCTGAACCGTCACAAACATACATTTTAGTGCAGCAAAAACAGGTAGGTACAGAGGTACAGTAGCTTTCACATTTTTTTTTAAAGTGCACAACAGTTTCTGAGAGGAAAAACACATTTTTGCACTGAAGTTCATCTTTAAAAATTAAACACAAATTATTTTTCAACTTTCTGAAATCTGTAACCTTGTAGTGCAAAGTTTGCAAACCAATATAAAGTGTCTAAAGTAAACATCAGGTTTGAAGAGAACTCTGTTTAAGGCATTAACCATGAATAAAAGTGCAAACATAAAAGGCTACTTTGTAGAAGTAGATATGATTCTATCAAATTTATCGTTGCAGGTTATTTAATTACATATTTGCTGTAATAATTGATAAAATTAGGTTAGAAATGATAGAAACGATAGAAGAGAAATGGCACGATACACACTTTTCTATCGTCCCCACGATATGTATCGTCATATTGCCCAGCACTAATTTTAACCTTTTCTACCTCCAACTCTGCCTCCTGTCTTTTCCTCAGTACCACAGTCTTCTAAATCATACAGCATCGTGGGTCTCACCACCATCCTAAACACTTTTCCTTTCATTCTGATGCTCTTTTTATCTTACATCACATCTGAAGTCCTGTATCTCCTGCGTTTCAGTTGGGTTGAAGTCAAGGTTCATCCCATAACCCCTTTGTTGTTTTATTTGTCAGCCGTTCTGATACAGATTTATTTGCTTGCTTCCATATCATTGTCCTGTAGCGTGACCCTTTAGTTGTCAGGCAGTCGGTGAACGACTTAGTGATGCAGTTTTGTGAATCTTAGTTGCACCTTTTTTTTTTTTTTTTTTTTTTTAAAAGACAGATCAGACTGTGGGAACCATCCAAACAGACCATGCTTATTTATGTGTGTGTACATCTCTAAGCATTGTATGGTCTGACCAACCCTGGGAAGACTGGCAGTTGTCTTGAATTCTGAACTCCTGTAAATAAGCCAAATAAGCTTTCAACAATCATTGACTGAAACTAACTTCTTTTTTGCTCATTTAAGCATTTACTGACCCAAATTATTTTCTACTGCCCTTGAAGCTGCTTCATGCATTATTTGGCTTTGATAACTTCCAGTTGATAGAGTTCAGACTCATCAAATATGCATAAGTAACATCAGATTTGCAGCTTTGTTCTGAACTTTGATTGATTTTAAACTTCATCATTTTGTGATTGCTGATCTTGCATCCTGTCTTTGGCAGATGGACAGCTGGTGTGTCTTTGCGAAGGCTCCAAATGCCTCCAGGACACACAGTGCCACGGTACACAGTGCTTCGCCTCCGTTAAAGTTGAAAACAGTGTGCTCATGTTCGAGCGCGGCTGTCTGAAGGGGCCGGAGAAAATCCGTCTGCAGTGCTCCACACCTCCGACCTTCATGCAGGCCATCCTCTGCTGCTCCCAGGACAACTGCAACGGGAACACCAGCAGGAGCTTGCTGACGTCTCTTCTTCCCTCAGGTCACACAGCAGCTCATAACATGTTTGATATCAGCATGGAAACGAACCGTCAAAGAGAGTAATTACGTTCAGAAGACATTCTCATAATACGCTTTGCTGAATCTATACCTCTCTCTCTCATCCTCCTCTTCCCACAGCCCCAGAAGGTGAACCTGTTCGGTATCGTGTGGAGACGTTGGCTCTTTTTGTTCTCGGCCCTGTGGTGGTTCTGGCCGTGTTGTCTGTGGTGTCAGTGCTGGCCTGCAGGAGGCTCCACCACGGCCGTCTTCAGAGGCTGCAGGAGTTTGACACAGAACAGGGAGCTATAGACGGTCTCATCACCTCCAATGTAGGAGACAGCACTTTAGCGGTAAGAATAATAGAGATTACTGTTGGAACCACAAAAAAAAAGGAGGTAAAACAGGGGTGAAGACAGTTTTAACATCTTGTGTGAATTTCCAGCCTGAACAGAGGGAGGAAACATTCACTCAGGCTCTGCTGGAATGATTTTAAGAAGCCAAAACATCCCAGCACACACTGCAGTCAGCATATACTTGTTTGAGCAAACATTTTGTGTTCTTTAAACTTTGTGGTTTTAAAGCGAAATGCTGCAAAAGTTTGTCAAGCAGTAAAAGTTGCTGAAAAAAACAAAGACCTAAGAAACATGTGCTTATTCATATAACTGTTATTTTCTCATATATGTGAACCTTTCTGAAAAGCACAGAGTCTTATTGTCTTGGATCAGTGATGTCCAGAGACATTATGAAAGGAGGGGCCCTAAACTTACTTGATTATGTTGAACATGTTACTTTGATCTGGTTATTATATCCTTTTTCACAGCAGAATGGACGTGCTGCAGCTTTTTTGTACCAAGGGTTGAAACTAACTGGAACCTCTGCAGAGTATACTGTTAAAGAATCAATTACTTCTTTTACCTTATGTCTAATAATTATTATATAAGTTAGGGGTACACGATAACTATCGGGCCGATAACAGGAAATTATGACGTCATTCCAATAAGTCCGATATCGCGACAAATAGCCCCGATAACATATATATTTTTGTCAACATGACAGTGCCTCGCTCCCTCTGAGTCTTAAATGACCGGCAGTGAATTTTCAGTTCATGTAACCGTCGGCATAATCAGAAAAACGATTTCTCAATCAGGAAAATCAAGAATACCCCCTCATGCCAGAAAACAACTTGTTAAGTCGGTCATAATTTTAGTAGTTGCTAACTTGAATCGATATTCGCAGTATTTCCCCTCATGTTAAACATAAAAAAGAAAAAAAATAGAAAAGGCTGAAAGAACGACTAGCAAACGAGGGAACGTCGGAATTTACGTTACACCTTGAATGCAGCCTGCATCACAGCGCTGATTCACAACAAACATGGTGACGATGGCAAGTTTCAGAAGAAGTAAGTTTGGTGGTTATTTGTGACAAATGCTCCAAGCAAATTTTAGGAGGAAGGGAAGCACAAGCACAAGCTTTAATACGTCAAACCTGATCAGCCACCTACAACATAACAATCGCTTCCATGGAGTTTTGAAATCGCGCTAACGCGAGCTAATGCTAAGCATGCACAAGCCAGCAGCAGTCTCCCCTCTCCTCACCCTCATCTCTCTCATCTAAAGCTTCCATGAGATAAAAAAAAACAAAAAATCACTGAACCACATTTACTTTTAATTAAAGGTATTAATTTAAATGGAACCACAAGTCAAAATCCTTTCAACGTTAAATCCTTTTCAGTTTGATATTTTGATGCATGTATTTCCATCAGTTCAAGGAGCCTTTTTTTTTTTTACATCAGTCAGTAATGCACCTTATTTAAGTTAATGTGAGATATCAAATAGGTTTGTTTGATAGCTTTACGAAAATGTTTGAGAGGCTTGCGAGTAGTTTTTCAATGGAAAAAAGAAATATCTTTTCATTTAAAAAGTTACAAACTATTTTTGATTTTGCTCATAGTATTGACGTAATGATCTTAGGTATATGTGTGTGTTATCGGTTATCAGTATCGGTTTTAAAAAACATATCGTGCATCCCTAATTTAAGTCCAGTGTTATTTAATGCTTTGATTGTGACAAATATCCTACAAGTATAACGTATAACTACGCTCCTTTGAAGGATCATGGCCGTACGCGGCTAACATGAGCTCCGTCTCTGTCTCCAGGACCTGCTGGATCACTCGTGCACATCAGGCAGCGGTTCAGGTCTTCCCTTCCTCGTCCAGAGAACTGTGGCCAGACAGATCAGTCTGATGGAGTGTGTGGGTAGGTGGGATTCTTATCTCTTTGACTGATTAGATTCGAAGTCCTACTGAGGAGACAGAATGAGAAAAGATGAGGGAAGTAAAAGTTCCAACAGAAATCCAAGAGTAGTCCAAATCCAAATAGAGGCAGTGATTACCATTGTCCAATTTCTATTCTCTTTTCTTGTGTTTTTGTTGATAGGTAAGGGACGGTATGGAGAAGTGTGGCGAGGCCAGTGGCAGGGGGAGAACGTGGCTGTGAAGATCTTCTCCTCGAGAGATGAAAAGTCCTGGTTCAGAGAGACGGAGATTTATAATACAGTCCTGCTGAGGCATGAAAACATACTGGGTGAGTCTGTGGGATTAAAGTTCTGTTGGCAAGAAGAAAGAATTACGAAAACGTGAAATATTTTGGGGGAAGGAAAAAAAAGAGAAAACACTTTGATTTATCTGTCTGAGCGCCACAAATGTATCGTATACCAGTAATAGAAGCCGTCCATGTAACAGAAATTTAATTCCGAGTAAACTGCACGCAGCCTGCTGATCTGTTTTAATTTGTGCGCATCTGTTTTACCTCCTCTCCACTCAGGGTTCATGGCGTCGGACATGACTTCTCGAAACTCCAGCACTCAGCTGTGGCTCATCACTCATTACCACGAAAACGGTTCGCTCTACGACTACCTGCAGCGAGTTGCGGTCGAGACGTCAGAGGGCCTGGCGATGGCAGCGTCCATAGCATGCGGCCTGGTGCACCTGCACACAGAGATCTTCGGCACCGAGGGGAAACCGGCCATCGCCCACCGGGACCTGAAGAGCAAAAACATCCTGGTGACCAAGGAGCTGCGCTGCTGCATTGCAGACCTGGGTCAGCCATTATTCTACTGCTGTCAGCAATTAAGCATTACCTTAGCTAGTTTTTCATTCCATTTTTGATTTTTGCCAGGTAATGAATTTAATCTTAAATCACTGAAATGCTGATTGTGTATGTAGTTATTCTTCATTTGATACCCAAACTTGCCTGCTGGTTGAGGTTTGCATTTTATTTATTTTTTGCCAGAGTCTGGAGTCTAATAGTGAATGTAATGGCATGTTGCAGGGCTGGCAGTGACCCACACACAGGCTGACAACCTGCTGGACGTGGGCAACAACCCGAAGGTTGGCACCAAACGCTACATGGCACCTGAGGTGTTGGATGAAACCATTCAGACAGACTGCTTCGATGCCTACAAGCGAGTGGACATATGGGCCTTCGGGCTGGTGCTGTGGGAGATCGCAAGACGCACGTACAGCAACGGTGACTGTCATTCATGCAGCTTATTACAACAGATTGGGATGGTGATGTAAAATACTTTAATAGAAATTAAATGTATTTTTTATCAAAACATACACACTGTAAATTATTTCAGGTCACATAAGATTGCTTTGAACTTTTTTAAGTAAGATCAGCTCATTCAATTTCAAGCTTTGAAGCTTATTTCATACTAAGGAAATGGGATAATTAAATGCACTTTTACCCCATTTCAATAATAAATCCTCGTGGTCATCAGCGTTGAGGAATGTTTCTTTCTATTCGACAGAGGTAACATTGCTTCTCTTGTGTCCACACATTTCTGTCGTCCATATCCGAACTGTTCAGGTATCGTTGAAGAGTACAAACCGCCGTTTTACGATCAGGTGCCGAACGACCCCAGCTTTGAGGACATGAGGAAAGTGGTCTGTGTGGAGCAGCAGAGGCCTTTCATTCCTAATCGTTGGTTCTCAGATCCTGTAAGTAATGTTGCTGCGCTTTATTAGTCCAATAAACACACTTTGCTCTGGCTATTGTTTGTCGCTTTCATAAACCACATCAGACCAGACCGCCGCAGGTCGCATCCTTGAAATGAGTCTGCTGGTATCCTTTTGATTAAAGATAACATGATTTTATTGCTGTGCTGGGCAGCAGCGGCTTTGCTGCCAGGAACCTTCTTGTTCTGATGCTAGAAAGTTCTTGGTTTGAATCCCAGCAGGAGCTTTTCTGTGGATGGATACTGTGCCCTCTTCTTCTGCAGAGGTTGATAGCAGATTCAAATGTGCATTGATTCGACTTTTCTTGAAATTTGCTCAGGATTTATTTTCTGGAACCATTAAAAGGAACATAAAGAAACTTTTGCAATTTTTATCTGAGCAGGTCCCCCTACAGACGTGGAGGTTAAATTTCTTTTACAAGTAGACACTTACTAGTATCCCACAATCTGAAAAGACCTTACAATCACGTTGACTTTTGAAGTTGCTAAAGGTTTGTCTTTTATATCTCGTCCTTCTCGCCCAGACTCTCTCTGCTCTGGTAAAACTGATGAAGGAGTGTTGGTACCAGAACCCCTCTGCTAGGCTGACGGCGTTGCGCATCAAGAAGACCCTGGACAAGATTTACAGCTCTCTGGAGAAAGGCAAGGAGTCGTGAGAGGGTGAGGAGTCTCCGAGGCAGCTGTGTGATGTCGGGGAGCGGCTCAAGCCCGAGAACGGGCCATTGGGGAGGGGAGGAGGGGGATGGAGGACTAGAGGAAAGTTGTTCCAGTCTCATCCAGCTTCATCCTTCTCTCGCTCTTCTATCCTCTGTGGTTGCCTTCCGCCGACGTCCCTCTGTTTGACTTGAAACCCGTTCAGAGGTCTGGACCTGTTGTGTCTGAGTAAGCCAGCCTTTTGCTGTGGACACAAACCAGTTAGCACTGTGTCCCCACAGATTCAGAGTGTGGACTGTTACTGAATGTGAATGGATGGCATATCGTAGTACCCATAACAATGCTTTAATGCCCATTTTAGACTGTTCTGGGTTCGGCCCTCCTCCACACACCGAACGCTACACCGAGTGTCTCTTTGAGTTCAGTTCCTGATCTCCGTCCCGTGGTTTTTTTGGCATTCTGCTCAGAGACAATCAAAAATACTCCATTTAGCTTTATTACAACAAGCCAACTATTGCCACAAATACACTAAACGTTCACAAACAAAAGGAAAAGAGCCAATAGAAACAAACATGTTTTTAAACCTTTTTCAAAAAAATAAAATTAAATAAAATAAAAAAAATAGTATGATATTTATGTATTGAATCTCCACTGTTACGACACTACTGAAGTTAAATGTAAGACTGATGTATGATGTGTGAAACTGACTGTAAACATATATAAGCATTAACTCTACCAGACTCTGTACACTTGTTGTTACTATCAAGTAGGAAAAGATTTGCTGAAAAATACTTGAAAAAAGTAGGATTTTCTTTTTTTAAAATTCGAACCTGGTTGTTCTAAGAAGGAAAAAAAAAAAGGACTACAGGTACATCTTTCTGTCGGTGGTTTATAGAAAAGAGGCACACCGAGTATCTCCAAGTAGGAATTTTATCATTCTTAAACTACTACGTGAACATGTTCCCTGCGTCTGGCACACACGAGCAGGGAGGAATCAAGACGGACTTGTTTGTGGTGAAGATAGTGACTTCTCCTCTGTTTTTTTTTTTTTTTTTTTTTAAACAAACAATGAAGGTGAACTCTTCATGTAGCAAGCTGGATCTCCTCTCATTTCCACTAATTCCACATAAAACAAGTTGCCTGAATAATGAAAAAAAAAAAACAACACTCCATGTTCATCTGGAAACCGTTTTATTGAAGACTGGTTTTAAAACTATCGAGTTGCCTAGTTGTATAAAGGAAATTAGTTCACAAGTGCTGGCTTTATTGTTTTGGGGAAGAAAAAAAAATGTTGCTGTCTTTTTTTACATGTAATAAAACATTTACTGCACACTCGTCTGATGATTATCCAGCATGTGTTCTGATTCTAGTACATTTCTTCATAGTAAGGTCGTACGCTTTGATCTGCTTCCAACCACGTGATGCATTTATTAGAATCAAATGTCCACGTGAATCAAAAGGGCTGCATCACTACTCTACGTCTAAGACAAATTTCCACATTCAGTCAGTGACTCACCTGATGAGTTTAAATCAAAAAATGCAGACTCCCTTATCTGCTATCAGTCACAAATCATGTCTTAAATGTTCACACTAATCTAACACTAATGGATCCACAAAGCCGAGTACATCCAAACCTGAATCTACTCGCTCTGGTCTTTCAGTCAATCAAAACCAATAACTTGGAGCAAAAGAACTCATTAACTTGATTCCTCTTGATAATTGAAAATCTGTTCAGTTCTTTTCAATGTGTCCGTTGTGAAAGATCTAAAGTACATAATACCCATACCATCATTTCAGGTGGTCAGGTATAGTCTTGTATGGGTTGAGGATGCCTTTAGGGTCCAGCAGGGCCTTTATGTTCGCCATCAGAGCCACAGCTTGGTTCGATTTACTGTAGTGGATGTAGTTCCTCTTCTTCAGACCCAGTCCGTGTTCTGCACTAATGCTGCCATGATATCTGGCCGTCCATTCATAGACAAATGGCTCAATGGCAGCCAGGAGAGCAGGGTTCTTCTCAGGAGAAGTGATGTTCAGGTGGAGGTTGCCGTCACCTGCAGAAGTAGGTAGAGTTGGGTGGGATGAAATGTGAGAAATTAAATAACTCGCATCATCCATAAAGACTGAGTAAGAAAACCAATCTCTCCCTGTGCTCTCTGCCATGTATCTTACCTACGTGTCCGTATCCCACCACACTTCTGGCCCGGTCCCCCAGGTGCTGCCTCATGTCTGTCACCAGCTGGTAGATCCGCTCCACAGGAAGTGAGATGTCGTACTTGTAGGTGAAGCCATCATGAGTCAGCGCCTCTGTGACGCGTTCACGCATTGACCACAGAGCCTGGAAAGGTGCAAATGGAAAGGCTGACAGCATGACTCGACCTTCTCTACACCTACAGGACTGGTTTCATGATTAAAAGCACAAGTCTGATTATATTCTATATTTTACACATATACAGTCATTAAAAAAATATCTTGTAATATATATGTAGCTTAGTTTGGTTCTGAATCATTGCCTCAGGGCGTCAACACAGGACCTCTCAGTAGTCCTGTGATGTCTATTCACAGGATGTTCTCAAGGGTCCTGTGGGTTGTGGGATCACATGACACCTTCATGAATGAGGCCTGTTCTGGCAAATTCTATAAATAAACTATTAGACTGTGATCTGGGAAGTCTATCGGTCGGGTCAACACTTGGCTCTCTTTGTTTGTGTTCCTGAGCGGTTTTATTTGTTTATCTAGGCACAGTGTCTTCCTTGAAAAAAATAATTTTCAGAGCGCGCTGATAACCGTTTCAACTGGGTAGTGGTTTTATTCCTGTGGAATGTTGAAATTGTTTGGAATAACTTTAATATTAAGGTTTCGTTCTCTATTGAGTGCAAATGGAGATATATCAAACTGACTTAACACTTAATCACATCAATTACTGTTGGCTTTTTACTTATTTGATTTGTTGCAATTAGATACTTCAGAAATTCACAAAATGTCCTTCTTTAAAACCAAACAATGACATTAATTTACCTTTATTTTTGCATCCTCAGTCGCTACAGTCCCATCCAGAACTAAAGATGACGTCATTGCTTCCTCTAGAAAGTTGTGGAGTTTTTGTGCGTCATGGTCGGGGTCAGATCCAGATGTTTCTATGACGATGTAGAACGGGCAGTCTGCAGAACAGAGGGGAAGGGCTGGTCTGTGTGTGTTTAATCATTTCCAATACCAATGACATGAGAGCGTGTGAATCTTTGCACGTGTACCAGAGATGGGATTGGACAGTCTGAGGTGTGTGTTCAGCAGTCTCACACATTCGCTGTCCAGGAACTCGAAGGCTGACAGAATTTCTCCCAGCATGCTCCTGCAGAGCTGAAATGTCTTCAGCAGCTGCTCGAAAGTCTCGCAGCCTGGAATCAGAACCGCGTTAGACGCAGTGATCATTACTGTTGAGCTGATCTCAAACAAACAAAACACAGCAGTTTTTTGTTTTTTTTTTTAACTTTAGATGTAATGAATAAGGAGAAAATCCCACCGAGGAACACCACGTTAACAGATTGGGGTTTTCGTGGACAGAGGATGGACACTGCAGTAACGACCCCCAAAGTTCCCTCTGAGCCAATGAAGAGCTGTTTGAGGTCATATCCTGTATTATCTTTTCGCAGCGTGGACAAGCAGTCCAGCACCCGTCCATCTGCCAGCACCTTTAAATGAAAAAGAAGTGTTGAGGTTAAGATTAGAGCCTTTATTATCAGGACACAAACTATAAAACTGATGCATGAAAGCTCCAGAAAAGCCAATGGGCCAGCTCACAAACCAAAGGCTGATGTTGCAGAAGGTTCGTCCACACAGTTATATCCAGTTTATAGGAGGACATCATTTTTATACAATATTTCCATCCACTCACCACTTCCAGACCCAGCACAGTCCCGTGTAAGGAGCCGTATCGCAGCAACCGCAGCCCACCTGCATTAGTTGCAACATTTCCTCCAATTTGGCAACTGCCTTTTGCACCAAGGTCCAGTGGCATGATGTAGTCTCTCTCCTCTAGGTAGAGAGACAAGTTCTCCAAGACACAACCTGCCTGACATGTCAGAATACCTAAAGAGGGGAAAAACAACCTCTTAAGGTAATTTTTCAGTTAAAAAGATAACTTTCTTGACATTAACCTTACCAGAGATGTTATCAAAAGTAAGTATTTTGTTCATCAGAGATGTTGAAAGGATGATCTCATCATAAACTGGAACGCTTCCGCCAACCAGGCCAGTGTTCCCTCCTTGAGGGTTCACCGCCAGGTTGCGACTGTTACAATATCTACAGGGGAAAAGCGAAACAAAATCAAGACCCTGATAAACAGAAAAAAAAAAAACTTGTGTCTTTTTAACTGCTGTCTGCAATTAACCTAAGAACTTGAGACACTTCCTCTGTTGTCTGAGGTCTCAGTAACACTTCACTGGAACCTGCAGAAGTCATATGAATGCAAAAGAGAGATAAAGCACAGCAAGTTAGAGCAGTATTTTACAGAACACGGTAAATTAAGCATTTGTTGATTTCGGCTCTAAACTTCACCTCTCACGGACTTGAGCCAGTCCACATTACAGGACTCCACCAGGTCAGGGTCCGTGATGGCTCTGCCTGGTAGGATCTTTTTGAAAAAGGCCAAATCTTCCTCAGTTACTTTGGAGAAAGGCAACCTGCCTGGAGGTGCACTGGGGGATGACTGGGTCCCATCTGCCACAACATGTAGCGCACGACAGGCGGTCAAACGCTGTGGGGAACAGCGTTTAGGAAGGCTATTCTGGACGTCTGCAGGTGAAAACGTGGCCTTGGATGGGACGGTGTTGTGAGAGTACAGATGTCTCAGAGTGCTCCTGAAAGTTGACTTCAGCCTCAATGTTCTCTGGAAAATCCCGACCATGATGGAAGGATCTTATAAGGAAGAGGCATAAAAGGCTGCAGAAAAGAAATGGCATATAGCAAAGGTTAAATATTTCTATTTAGTTATTTTTCCCACCTCGAAAATGTGCTGGAACTGAATATGAAAAAAAAAAAAATAAGTTGTGTTCCTGATCATGAACAGTCAACTTTAAGTAGATTATCCTTTTTTTTTTTTTTTTAAGTATTCTAGAAATCAATGTCCTACCGGAACAGAAATTTCAGAAGAAAAAGAATATATACCATTAGTTCTGAAAAGTGAAGGTGTTTTGTACGTCAGGGCCACCGTAGTTTCAATATGGCATTATATAAATAATATAAGAAGCAGTTGGAGAAAGAGGTGCTTAAATGTGTGAAAGGGACATACCCAATAAACTACAAGCAAAAATAAAAAACACTTTTATTTTAATGTTCAACTAAATAGCTGTTTTAATCACTAACAATTATAGTTAGGAGAAGATACCAGCACGTTTTTTCTTCCTTTACTTACCAGAAGCGGTTATTTACCGGTGAGCATATATCCGTTCATTTCTCTTTATTTCGTGTCATTTCACGGTGCGACCACCGACTGCATAGACTGGTGCGAAGTCTGACACAAAGTTCAAGGGCGTTTAGTGATTATAAATGAAAGGAAACTGCATTTGTTTACAACGAGCATAGTGGAGGAAACTGTGACGGTCGTAAAGGTCACAAGGTAGATCTTCGACCAATCAGAAGGCTTCTTGAAAAATCAGCCAATAGGCGTGAGTTTATAATATCACAGAGCAGCCAATAGTATTTAAAGGCTTTTCTTCGACATACACTGTAGTATTCCCTCACCTGCCTTGACTTACATATGAGCTTTAGTTCATCCCATACCTAATCAATATGATGTGGGTCCACCTTTTGCAGCTAGAACAGCTTCAACTCTTCTGGGAAGGTTGTCCACAAGGTTTAGGAGTGTGTTTATGGGGATTTTTTTTTACCATTCTTCCAGAAGTGCATGGAAGTGATTGGACACCTGATTCTGATTATCTGGATGGGTGAGCAAATATTTTTGGTAATATAGTGTATGAGAAACTTTGTTGAACTTGCAGCATTAAAAGTGACCCCCACACATACAGTATAATTGTATACATGTAGAATATAATCTTGTTGATTATGTATATATTTTTTTATTTTTATGTATAATACTTTTTTTTCAGAAAATTGAACATTTTATTTATTTTTTTATTCTTTTTTAATAAAACGTTTTTGAATTAAAAAAAAAAAGTTATTTTATTTATTTCTTACTTTCCCATTATGATAGGAGCTCATTGTGTATTACTTTCCTATTAATGTGTAAATATTTGGTATAACACAGAAGTAGTTCCTACACATGTATTCATGTATTCCCTGACCAATTTAACTGTATTGTACAGAATTTGATTCCTCTTTGAGGCTGGAAGAGAGGCATCCCACCTTGTTGATGTCATTCTTTGTTTTGATTTGACTTTTTAATGATTTGGGAACCTGAGAAATCTGCTCCTTCTTGCGCTTGATTTTAACGATAAGATCAGATCAGATCAGATTAGATCAGATAAGAAGAACTTTTATTTGTCCCACAATGGGGAAATTGCATAAATTAAACAGCAGTGCAGTAAGAACGCCAAATGTTAGTTAAAAAAAGAAAAGAATCTCAACAGTGCGTGGTTGTCTTTGTTTGATTCTCCTCTTCATGATGTGCCAGACATTTTCAACTGTGGTGTTGTAAATAGCGCAGAACAAGGTCTCGTAAACCCTGACAGACATCCAAAAAGACCAAAAAGACATCCCTCCAAAATTCCAATAGTTCCAGATTTCCAGGTCACCCGTTCCATCTGTGCGGTTGCATCACCAAATCAACACAGATGCTTGCTTTTGAACCCGACATCGCTTCTTTCCAAAAGTAGCTCAGCTTGTCTGACCACATAACCTGTTTCAGCTGTCTCTCTAAGATGAAGCCACCCGCATCAATTCAGCTGTGCTTCTGCCAGATAACACAAAATAAACCCTTCAGGCTCAGATAGAGTTCGGCACGCTTAGAGTGTGTCTCTTCATAAGGAATGCATAATCTCAACAGTGAAGCATGGAGACAGGAGAGTGATGATATGGGGTTGCATTAGTACAGGAGGCGTTGGGTGGCATTTATAGACTGCACCATGAATGCTTGTTAATATTAACAAAATATTACATGACTGCAAGCCTTCTGAAGTTCTGCAGAATAAGAAACTTTCATCGGCATAAAACCAAGATTACACACGTATTTACAGTGGAAAATATGACATGGACAAGTATGGACAGGCTGCTGTGATGGTCTGGCATCCTGTCCAGAGAAAGGAAAATGGAAGGGAGTAGGAAGCCTGACTAGAATCAACACAACCCGCCAACAAAAACCAACTAAAAAGGTCCAATGTCAAAATACACCACCCAGCCAAAAACAAAACAAAAAAAAAGTCACCACGTGGATTTAACTAAGCAAATAGGTCCAAGCCTCCCATAAATGATCATGTTTCAGCTGGCAACAACTTATTTAACCCCAACTGGTGCAGTGAGAAGCTTCTCACTTCATGTCGGAAGATCATCCTGTGTCCGTGCATGTTCATGTGTTTCAGAAGCGTCAAATCATTGGCATGCATCAAGCAAAGAAAACATCTAAGGAGATCACTGAATCTAATAAAATTGGGTTCAGAACTGTCCAACGGATTAATAAAAACTGGAAGGAGAGAGGAGAACCATCATCTTTGAGGAAGAAATGTGGTTGGAAAAAAAAAATCTTAAATGATCATGATCAGAGATCACTTAAATGTTTAGTGAAGTCAAATTGTAAAAAAAAACAATAGAACTCAGGGCTGTTTAATAGTGAAAGTAAGAGCATTTCCACACCACAATGCAAAGGAACTTCAAGGGATTGGGACTGAACAGCTGTGTAGCCTTAAGAGAACCACTAATCAGTGAAGCTAACTGGAAAAAAAGGCTTCAGTTTGCTAGGGAGCATAAAGATTGAACTCTGGATCAATGAAAGGTCATGTGGTCTGATGAGTCCAGATTGACCCTGTTCCAGAGTGATGGGAGCATCAGGGTAAGAAGAGAGGCAGATGAAGTGATGCTCCCATCATGCCTAGTGCCTACTGTACCAGCCTGTGGGGGCAGTGTTACTGATCTGGGGTTGCTGCAGTTGGTCTGGTCCAGGTTCAGCAACAGTATGTGTGCTGTAATTGAAGCGTAAGGCTGTCTGAGTGTGTGACTTGTTTTTCAGGACTGGCAGTGTGCATCTCCAGTTTAAAAGGTTATGCGAGTCGTGTTATGGAAGATGATACAAACTCATCATTTGACATTTAATACAACAGTTTAGTGATGCTTCCTTGGCCCACTCCCCTTACACGCTGTCTACTCTTTAACATGTTAGCTTAGACATGCTTGGCTGAATAAACAGGCTTAATGTATAAAGAATCAGATCACCTTAGAAAGATTTTCAGAATGAAAAAGGCCTTTATGATAATGGAAGAAATAGGGAGTTATTTTAAACCTGTTAGAAAAATGCAGGTGTATGGTGTCATCATTAGTTATAGGAAATCAAAATTTTGTGATCATTTTTATGAATCGTTCATTAATAACCACTCTGTAACAGAAGCAACAGTGTAAACAAGGAAAATGATGACAAAAAAATATACAAAAGGAATTTATTGTAAACTACATTAATTTATTCAGCATGCATTCTGCAAAAAATACACAGCATGCATTTTTATTTACAACTTCTTTTCTTTTTTTAATCATCTCAACCAACAGTAACAATGACTTTGTAAAATAGTTCCTTTGACAATTGAAAACATTCTTAATTTACACTTTTCCGAAGCTTAGACTGTACATTCTCTGAATATACTTTAAGGTAGCATTGTTTTCCGTAACAGTTTCGTAACAACCTGAAATACAACACCAGTCAGGAAGTGTTCGACCTCAACAGATGGCCTGCCAACAACACTGATGGTCTCACAATATCCGAACAACTGAAGGACAGATGTCTTCTCAGGACGCGTCAGTCCGAGACATCTTCACCCGTCACTCCTGGAAAACGCACACAGCAGTTTTCTCATGCTTCTGACTTGTAACACTGAACTGGCTCACACATGAGCAAATACTCGGATGGATTTTCTTGGTAGAAGTAGTGCAATGTCCAATGAAATCTACAAATGTTTTTTGAGTTAGCACCTCGTCTCTCTTTTTCCAGTTTTCAGAGCGTCTGGAGAACTGTTGTTGTCTCTCATGCCAGTAACAGTTTCATGTTGCTGTAGTTACCAGTGCTTTTTCTTCTAAGAAATAAAAACTGACACGGGGCTTCTTCCCCTCCTTACAGCACACCGTCGCCCAGCTCCACGTCGGACTCCCAGCCTTGCTGGCAGTCTCTCGAGTACATTCAGACATGAAGACTGCAGGTTGATGGACCTCCTTTTGCTCCAGGATGTCAAATTCAGTCGAATCAGGCTCCTCATTTGGGACAGGGCTGGTCCACGGTCAGCTGCCGCTGGTCAAACTCTGATATGAGCTTTTTGATGTGGGCCAGTTTGTTGTGAAGATATTCACAGCGAATCTTGTCCTGATTATAGTTCGGGTTGGACTGTAGGGACAAGCAAATAAAAAAATAAATAAAACCTTTATTATTTCACAGAAACAGAACGGTGGTGTCAGGTGTGACAGTGTGGGAGAAGGGAACTCATTAGTTACCTTTTTAATTTTGCGGTACTCTTGAAGAATTTTATTGTGAACAGTCTGCCAAGAAAAAAAGAAAAATAACATGTCAGTCAACTTTTTAAATGTTCTAATGTCATTTTTTGAGTGACAGTTAAATATCCCAACTTACATACACAAATCACAAATGTTTTAAGTAACGCTCAACGTGCTCTTAAACTTAGCTGGAGAGAAGACTGACTGCCATCTTATTTCATTTTCAAACATGACCGTGATAAATGTAGATTTTGCACTTTTGCCCTTCCCCCAAAACAGTAAAGAAGCTGAGCACACAACAGCTGTCGCCAACTGTCTGGAATTTTTTGCACGTGTAAGGAAATTTTAATTACCGTGTCATAAAAAAATGACAAAAATTTACTCTGACAAACCAACAGTAGCTGTTGCAAAGCTCAGTGAGGAAGCTCCATTATTGCTTTCAAACAGCAGACGCAACTACAGCTCTTTATTAAAATCTCTTCGTCTACCTTGTATTTATGCGAGTCGTGGTGAAGCTGCTTGAGCTGCGTGTCCAGCTCCATGAACTGCCGCGTCACTCTGTCAATGCGAGCGTGCAGGTCTCTGTACTCGCTGTACTCCTTGTTGAAGTCTTGCTTGTAACTCTGTCTCTGGCTGTGGCTGCAAATCGCGGCGTACTTCCTGTACAGAGAAAACAAAAGGGAAGCTGTTAGTTAAAGGAATAAAATAATCATTTATAGCAGCCATTCCCAAACTTCAGAATACCAAGGCCCAATTTGAAATGTGAAAAATCTTCCGCGGCCCACCGAAACCTTTAATCACAACTGTGATCAACATACAGGACTAGAAGCTATGTTCTGATATTAATGTAAGGGGTCAACAAATAAGGTGACACTTGTCATATTAAGTTAAGATGACAGTAGAATAACACTAAACTGGTTTGTTTTGTTGCCTAATGTTTTTTTTAAATCATGCCATGAATTTTTTACAGTAATTAAAAACATATTTTAAAAAGTTCGAGGATTTAAAACATATTTGTTTAATTTTAATGACCTCTCACAGCCCACCTGCAGTACCGCGACGGCCCACCAGGGGGCCGCGGCCCACACTTTGGGAATCGCTGATTTAGAGATCTTAGCTTTCTATATCTCTGGGGGCCGACGGCTGTGGTGTGTTATCTAGCTGCACATCAGCGCACCTGAATGCCTTCAGCCAACCCTAACTTTAATTTAACAACCCCGTGGTGAACTGCTGGTCCTCAAAAACCTATTTAAAACCTAAGTTCCAGTTCGTTGGTCCCCACAACGTTGTCAGCCCTCACAAATATGGTGGACTCCTAGTTTTGGACCATCAAATTACAAAAAAAAAAAGTACACCACCTTGATTTTGTCCTCATGAAAACATCTGCAAGTATAAAAAACTGCTTACGATAAATAGTCTGCCTTGTCGTCGTCTGCCTGAGTCACGTTGGGGTCGAACAACATTTCACTCTTCTCTGAAAGAAAGGATGACGTCAGTGGATAGACAGTCAAAAAAAATTCACACTTCAGGTTACAAGCTAAAATCTTGAAAACACACACCTGTGCTGTCCAGAGAGGCTTTGGTTGTTTGCATCCTTTGATCTTGTGATCTTTTCTTCTCTCTTTCCTGTCTCTCCACCCATCCTCCTCCTTCATGAGCAAAGAAAACAGAGAACAGCATGACATAAGAGACAAACAGCAAAGCATAAACCCTAACTGAGGAAAAGGTAAAAACGGTTTCTCACGTGAACTCTGTGTTTGTGTTTGCTCTTCTTCCGTCTGGTCGTGTGTCTGCTCAGATTTGTGACTCTCAGAGGAGAGGGGGGGTGATCACACTGAGGTGTAGGGTGGTCCTCTGGGTCTTTATTCTTCTCTTGAACAGCGTCAGGTGGGTCCAGCCTCTTAGCCAGCTCCGTGTCCTGTTCGCAGACTGCTGACAGGGAATCGAACAGCTTTTTGGGATCGAGAGCGTTCCATTCCCCGCGCTCTGCTTCACGTCGCCGTCTTTATGATCCGACTGCTCGGATGACCTTAATCTTGACTTTTTACTGGCACTTTTTCTGGACAGGTGGGATATCCTCGGCTTCTTGCTGGCCAGAGGGTCGGTGTAGTCCTCGGGGAGGGAATGTTTTGGGCGGTGTGCTGGGGAGGAGTTTGGGGTGTCTCGCAGTGGGCTGACCTGAGCCTCAGGGACCGTGAGGAGGTTCTGCTGTGGCTGAAACAGTCTCCTGCAAAGAAAGCAGAGTAAAATGATGACATGTAGCACTTTTTTTTTTTTTTTCTTGAAATGTGCAATCCAGCAGCAGAGGGACATCAACAAAACCAGTTGAGTTTTTACTGGTGAATGTGAGAAGGCAGAAGAAGAAACCGAGCAAAAGCTTAAATCACTGACAGAAGGAAACTGTTGCAGCTTCCTGCAGTTAGTGCGTCTTAAACCACACTTCTAAACTTTCCATCCACAGCTTATTCTTCAGATTCAACTCCAAATATATTCAGTATTCCCTCCTCCTTTTACACTGGAGGCCCACCAAATCATCGCTCGGAAGATTCGGATTAATCTGGGTCAATGGCACTTTCTCACGGACTGCTGAAATTTGTGGCTGCTGATGGACAGTTTTCCCTTTTTTTTTTTTTTAAATGTAGGTTCAAACATCACATCAAAATATCATCAAGTGAAATCGTTGTGATCGGCCATAAACGTCTCAAACAGCAGCTTCACATGTAAGAATGTTTTATTTCACACGCGCTCCGTTTTCCCGCCACAGCTGTGATTTAGTTGTGCAGTTCATTTTCAACAGACCCCTGATCAAAACTGAAAACAATTCCCTACATCTCTTAGTAAAACATCCTTCATATAAATGGAATATTTCAGCCTGTCTCCTGAATCAACTGTGCATACGTGGTTTTGTTTTTCCAGAGAGTAGATTTCTAACATGAGCCTGAAACGCAACTGCCGACTCAACTTTTTCCTTTTTCGATATTTCTCTGCAAAACAAAATGAACTAAGAACTTCATATTTGTGGTATTCTCACAGGCATGTCTTAGCTGTGTGTATTTCCTGCCCTCTGTGGTCAGATTTTGAGTCCCCAGGTCAGGTTATCTGCTGCAGCGCTCCATCACTCTGCCTCCTGGTCAAGCAGCCCACGAAGATGCGTGAAGGTGCTTTATGGCTCCGTGTGCTTTTGGAAAACAAATATCTGTGTCTCTCTACTGCAGCATGTCAAGACCACGATGTCTTCCCCTGTTCCTGTTCTCTCTCAGCTGTTATATAAAGACTTAAAAATAACTAACCAAGTAAAGTTGCCACGGCTTATAGTCGAGTTCTAGTTGAGGGATGCACCATTTACATAGGACTCTAGACATAAACTTCTAGAGATTTTTTTTCTTCTAAAACACTGCATATTATAAAATCTCTAATGTGGTGAAGTAGATGTGCAGATCTTTAAAACAGAACAGCCCTTCTTGGCAACCGTTTACCTGAATGTGTTGCTAGGAACCCACGGAAACACGCTTCTGATGCTTAAGTTGATTTTACAAGTGATTTTTTTTTTATTTTCCTCTCCCTTTATCTTTTCTCTAATTACAAGAACATTCCCAGTCTGGAGGAAAGACTGCAGTGAAATATTACTCCATCACCAGTGGTTACGTCAAAGCAAGCAACTGTAACAATGCAAGTTTACTCTGGTCACTTAGTAGCCACCTTCGTTAACGTTTGTGTTTCGTCTGTCCTCGTCAAGGAAAACATTCCTTTTGAAGTCGAGGTCCATTATTCTTCTGACTAGGTATCTAACAAACAGGGAAAACTGTTTCCCTGACATCAACAAATTAGTTTTTACATTGTGGCTTTCAGAAAGAGGAACCAAGGTTTACGCAAAGCTGAATATTTTTGTATTAGAGGTGACATGGACATTTTTATGAGCAGGGAATGTTCGGTGGGATCGTTTTCATCTGCGTTACCTGACGAGGATGCGTTTCAGGAGCTGCTGGTCTCCTGAGGTGTAGCCCGGCCAGTCCCTGCGCAGCTCCTTATACAGACCGTCCTTCAGGACGAACGTGCCGTCTCTGACGCTGAGCTGGCCAACCTGCAAACACGAGGCCAGGACGCAGTTCAGAGTCGCCTCCTTCCGTTCATTCAGGTTTCTGAATATGCATCGTTACTTTCAGGTGTCTCAGCGTGTGTTCACTCTGGACAGCTTTGATGAGAAGTGAACCTCAATGCATGCTGAACAAGGCACTGTGTTCGAAGCTAAAGCTAAAGTTTGAAGCTAATGTTTGGACATTTTTGCCTTCATATGTCAGTGACATGGGCACAGCAAAGCAGGACACTCGAGTGAAATGACACTGATTTCTGGTTTCAAAGCAAAGTGTAAGTGTGAACACACCCTTAATGTTGTTTAACAATGTATTAAAGTCACTGGCTATGAAATTTAAAGAACAAAATAGTAAACATTAAATAGGATTTGCCTCCATCAGTATGGCGTCCAGCACATCTTTGTCTCCTTCTGTCAGTCCGTCTCTCTGCAGCCTCAGGATCAGCTCGGGCCTTTTGTACGGTCTCAGAGCCAGCAGGTGAATCACTCTCTCCCTGAGAGGCCTCTCCTTCACGTCAGCCACACTCTGTCTGTTCCTGTTTGACGGACTGGGACCCTTCTTTGGCTTTGACACGCCAGTCCCCATCTTAACGTTGCTGAGGAGGGAGTGAGGCGACTGTTTGGGCTTGGCCAGTTTAGCCAGTGCAGGTGCTGGAGCTCGCACTGTGACCTTCTTCCCTGCAAGAGAGCAAAAATAAAAATCTCACTAATGCTTTCTCTCCTCAAACTACCTTTGAAAAAAACGTAAGTTAACGGCTGTCATTTCAGGGAAAACGAGACACTACCAGACATGAGGAGAAGGGGGACTTTCAATCTTGCTGTTTGCATTTAAAAAGAAAAAAAAGAGAGGACCTCATTTCACCTCGTCAGAAATCCACATCAGGTTTCAAAGACAACTTAGACATGCAATCTAATTTAAGAAATAACCGCAAAGTTGCACAACTGTTTTTTTTTTTCCCTCCAGGCTTCCTCTCAATTGGTAGACTCATCAAAACTAACATGCACCACTACACCGGTGTGTATGTGCTCATCTGTGCATTCACTGAGAGAAAATGATGGCGACTGACGTCTAGTTACAGGAAGTGGTTTGGTGGTTGAGTTTACAAAGTCAGCGGTGACACAGAGGAGGAAAAAAAAAAATTGTTTTATCATGTATACAAATGATTGTCGAGTCTGTGTAGGTTATACTCTATACATGTGTGTAAGTTATGTCTGAGTATAAAAAAATAACTCACTAAACCTGAAAGGAAAAGCACAGCAAAGCAGTGTTGCTGGTTACTACACATGTTGCCAAGGTAACCAATGCAATATGGCTGACTGTGTTCTCTGGATATTATCAGCGCAGCACAAAATTGTCTTTAGGCCAGCATTTTCCCTTTGCTGGAGTTTGTTGTGTAACCGTGTTATCTTTCCTCCTTACCCTGGTAGCGCCCTCCATTTTTGATTACAATGGGCCCTCGGCTGCGCGTCTCCTCCTCGGCTTGGGCCATGCTCTGGCGAGCCTTATCGTACGAGTCATCCGTAGCGTTCACCGTCATCCTCTTCTGAATCACCCCAAGACATGACAGCTCTTCATTACCACTGAGAGGAGGAGGGAGGACAGCCGGTACAGTCAGTGATCTGACAGCTTTCAGGACTTCTACAATCTTATTCCAAGTAAAAGCCGTTTTCCATATGCAGTTCTTTAGCTAGATGCATCCGCTTGTCTACCAAGAGCAATTATATTTTGGGAACAGCTCTGGAAAAAAGTTGCGACTATATAACTGTGACAAAACTCCGCAGAATTTTAAGAATTTTTTTCAACTTATGACATTTATTAAGTTCAGCGCGTGGTGCTTTCAATGACCTGTTCAGTCAGGGACTCTGGGTACACCGAACATTATATCAGCATGATTTACTCACACTGAACGGCCTGCTATATTGATTTAACAGATTAAAAAAACAAAAAACCCTATCTATACATGTGTTTTCTCTGAAACTCTCTCGTATTTTACCTGCTGCTGTGCTGCTGGACGCAGTCAAAGCTCCCATTTGGATTGTCGCGGGCGACGTTCGTCACGCCAAAGGTGAAAATCTTCACTTCATCTTTATTCTCTGAACAAGGGATGGTGATTCTCTGTAATGAGACAAAAGGAGCAACAAAAAGATAAAGTTTGAGTTCCGACATCTGTAAAGTCTGTGAAATAACATGAATAAATGAGTGTGTGTCAGCAGTTAGACCAGTTCTTCCTACCCCTTTATTCCCGCTGAAGGAGATGCTAGGATGTGAAGACCAGCCCTAAAGAGAAAAAGAGAGGATGTTACTACTCGCATTATTACAATACGGTTCAGAATATTCAGGGGATCAAGTGAGTAATTATTCTTAGGGGGACAGGAAGAGACATTAAAAACAAAAAAACATGAGTCAGTGGATACTGAAATAATGGATCCTCCACAATTACACAACCTTGGTTCCTGCAGTTGTTGTTGTGCAGTTCGAGTGCCATCAAATGGAGTTGCATTTACCATATTATTGTGAAGAGTCCATTTAAATGGAGCCAACTGTGTTATTAACAAAAGTGGTAGAGAAGACATTATTAGAGATGGCATAAGTCATAAAAGCTGATTTTCTTGTGGTGGATAAAATAATTCATTCTAGTCATACATTTTTATCTGATGTGACAGGTAATAACTTCATCATTTCCTGTTTGACTTCCTTCATTACATCACCTCCTCTTTAGCCTCCGTGGACTGTGATTGGCTGTCAGGGTGAGCTGCTCGGATCTACAACCTACCAACATTTTGTTTATCAAAATTCTTACATCTTCGGTAAAGAAGAACCAGTTGACCAACTAGTCATCAGAATCAGCCAATTTCAGTCCAACCGGCTCCGACCAGAATCGGCTGACCTCGGCCAACATCTTTGTTTTGGTCAGTTCAGGAGAAATGTAACTCAAAGGCTTAGAGAAGTGACAAATCTGAATTAATACCCAGAAATCCACATCACTGCGAGTACAGAACAGCACAACACGTTAAAGCAAAAATAACTTGTGGAGGAACGACTAGCAAAACATTTGGGACAACTTAATCCAGCATCACCCTGCTAAGCATGCTCAGTGTTATGAAGCTAACGAAACCTAAGAGGCTAAAAATAAAGCCAGAAGAGCACAGAACGTACAGGCTCTGCCATCGTTCGTCGCTGATCAAGATTAATGTTTAGTTCCGACACAGAACATCCAAAACTGCTACGAGCAGGTCAGTCCTTTAAGAGGATCTGATCAGGCAAATAACGCTGCAATCAGCGCGAGCTTCATTTAAAGGCAGCGTGATTACAGCTTTAAAAAGGAACTGTTCCTCGAGAGATGAATCAGCGTCAACTAAGTCTAAAGTCTGTTCATTATGTCTATCAGGAATACTGAGTCAAGGTCCTACTAGCTTCTACTACTTTAAACACATCATGTGTCATACATGATGCAGACGCCAGGTTAATACAATAGCTATGATTGCTACCCCTTCATAAGATCCGTCCATCATATTGGTGTTCTGGTACATAGACATTAATAATTTATGAATTTCAGAGCCTCACCAGTTTGCCATCTTATCTGAGGGCTTATTTACCCCCCAAACTGATGTATTTAGATCAACGAAGCAAGCACAAATTCACTTTGATTTTCATGCCAGCTCCTGATAAGGTCATTACATGCTGTTTAAATGCAGCCAGCCCGTCACACATAAGCACGTTGAAATACGATGAAATAAAAGACTATCATCTATCACAGGGGGTGATTAAGCCTGCGGCAGAACGGAGAGATGACGGAGCGAAGTGACACGTTTGCAGCAGGGACGGAAACTATGCCACGACTAGAATCTAACTGACCTTTTCATGGAGACGATTTGCAAGTCCACCTGTTGATGAGTGCAGAGAGGGAGGTGGCTGCCAGCTCAGAGCAGTTGTGATCAGACCAAAGGGGGGGGGGAGTCTGATCAATCAGATTTAGAGCTAAATAGATAAAAACTGTTCTGAATGCATGCTGGACTCTGCTTTGCTGTTTCCAGTCATCTCTGCGTCACTGTAGCTGTTCTTTTATTCTTTTTTGCAAGCCAAACATAACCAGACTATTTTTTTTTTCACTTTTCATCAGAAAAGAGGTGACAGCAGTTTGCTCACTTGGGAGTTTCCTGTCAATATATTACAAGGAATTGCTGAATTGAGGAAGTGAACACGACTGTTCTCTGCTCAGACTTCCTGCAGTGTCTGATTTATTTGTCATTAACTGGGTCAAACGTTTTGACTGTGGTTATTCACATCTGTCTGGGATTTCCATCGAGGTACGCTGCACGAGAAGGCTCCGTCACAGTAAACATAATAAGTGATCAATCTCCAATACGATCCAACTACAACCCCCCCACACAACTACGAGCCTTTCCCCCTCTCCTCCTCTCCTTTCTTTCTTTCTCTTTCTTCCTTCCCTCCTCGACTCCGACACTGATTAGCATTCCTAATACTTGCCAGCAGCTTGTAAGGACTTGGCCAGCAGCTTGTTATAGGCTCCACAACACAGGGAAGCATTTCTGTGTCGTATTATGCAACACGTATTCCCATTTAACAGCCACAATGGGGCTCGTCGGAAAACAACAACCGATGAAGGTTTTGGTGAACTTCGGCCGAAAAACAAAAGCACAAAGCTGCCGTCGTTCGCCTCTATTATCGACTCGCTTTGAATTAAGACCCCCCCCCTTGAAAAAGTGGCGCCGCATATTTGACTGTGAATGTGTTTAATGAGAGGAAGAATTAAGAGAAAATGACCTACCTTGCCGTTTTGAAAGGTACCGATGGCTCTTGCCGCGCTGTCAGTGAGTTTTACATGAAAAACGGAGACGTTGCCGCCGGGGCTCAGTTTGCCGCTGGACAGCCCGTAACACCGGTCCTCCTTCAGCCCCAACATCGCGCCGCGAGCCGGGCTTCTTCCGAACCGAGAGAACCCGATATAAAACGAGCGAACATGTGCCAGACGACCCGGAGAAAAGAGCTCCACAGCTCGGTTTGGCCGCTACTCAGCCGCGCGCTATTCTGGAGTATATCGCATTACGTCATGACGGTTGAACTCAGAGCAGATTTTATTGGCCCAGAGACGCGAATAAACCTTTACGTAGGTCTTACGTAACTTCTAGTTCGTCTGTTGATTTCCTTTCTTTCTGTGCTGATGTTTTAGTGTTTTACAAGAGGGAAAGGGGGGGGGGGGGGGGGGGGATCACACTTGAGCACGAGTGTGAGCGGACAGTTGTGGCTTCAATGAAAAGTACACTTTTATTTTATTAGCTTGTTTTTTATGCATTATAGAGGATAAATATTTAATTCAATTAACCCAAAATTATTAAAAATAAAAAATAACACATGAAATAAAAAAATAAACAAATAATAATAAGAATAATCTAGACAGAATGACCAGGGCATATATAAAATGTGAAATCTAGTTGACACAATTAACAATAATTTAAATCCAGATATAAAATTAGAGCAGCATGGTTGCTTGGTGGTTAGCACTGTTGCCTTTAAGAAGGTTCCTGGTTCGAACCTGAGCAGGGGCCTTTCTGTGTGGAGTTTGCATGTTCTCCCTGGGCTTGTGTGGTTTTCCTCCAGGTACTCCGGCTTCCTCTCAAAGACATGCATGTTAGGATAATTGGTGGTTCCAGATTGCCCGTAGGAGTGATTGTGAGTGTGTGGGTTGTTTGTCTACATGTGGTCACATTGTCTGGTGACCTGTCCAGGGTGTACCCCTGCCTTTCACCCGAAGAGAGCTGGGATAGACTCCAGCAGATCCATGTGACCCTTCAGAGGATTAAGCAGGCATAGATAATGGATGGATGGATATAAAATTATAGAGTAGTGTTCTTGTCGATCCATAAAAGTCAAAGTCAACAGTCAAATGAAATCCTAAAGGGCTCTTGAAAAACTATGTTTTAAGAAGCAGTTTTAAAAAGACTCTGACTTGATTTCCTCTGGCTGCTCTTTCCACAATGCAAAGAATCTGTTGCAAATGCGCTGAAATTGTAAGGACGGTCTGAATACATGTACAGTCATGGATAAAATTATTAGACCACTCTTGTTTTCTTCAGTTTCCTGTTCATTTTAATTCCTGGTACCACTAAAGGTACATTTGTTTGGACAAACATAATGATAACCACAAAGATTGCTCATAAGAGTTTTATTTAAGAGCTGATATCTTACCATTTTCCATGGTTTTCTTGATTATAACCTAAATCACTTAAGTTTTTACATCAACAGCTATGGTGTTGTACTGCCAAAAACACTGCTTTTATGCATTCAGTGTTTTCTTTTCTGTCTGTTTTAGTCACATGATGACGTTTAGTGGTACCAGGTATTAAAATGAACAAGAAAGTGAAGAAAAAATGGTGGTCTAATAATTTTTTCCATGACTGTATATGGAAAGTTGGAATTGCAATCAGGGTCTGTTCTTCTAGCTCTAAAAAGGTCCTACAAATTGGCTCCTGTCTTTGGAAGTACTGAATTGAAGTCTAATCCTGCATATTGCAGATCTGCGATTTTATGTTATTTGAGTTGTGTGTTCTTATTTATTGTTTCTGTGCGTTGGCCTTTTCAAAATCAAAGTATGACCCAGTAGTTAACTAAAAATGATTGAAAAATGGATGGAATGTACATTTTCAAAGTGATGTTCAAGGTTTGGACTTAGTGTTTCATAATTCCCACTTGCTCTTTTATATTTGTCATATATGGATATGAAAAAAAACCCTCTGTGACAGATTCCTGTCGTGCTATCTGCTGATTGTGTTGGCCCTAATTGCCGTTTGTCTTGATTGTACATCAGGTAATTCAGGATTGCTAAAATGTTTTTGAAACTGACAGACTCCGGAGTCTTTCCTCAGCCTTTCTCCCATTAACCAAATGTATTTAAGCAAAATGACAACTGCTCAGTGCTTTGAGAGAACGAAGGACATTTAAAAGACAGAAAATTACAAAAGACAAGTGCATCAAAAATGTTGAAGCCCAGACAAGCTGCAGTGAGTTTGTGTGTGTGTGTCTGTTTCTGTTGCATTTCATCCACCTCCCCTGCACCTGTGTTTGAACACAGATGGTGGTCACAAGGCAGATGAGAGCTGTTCAAAGCTGACTCATATCAAAGAGCCTCTGGCTCTTTGTAGTGCTGTGTTTGCAACAGGTGACATTTTGTGCTGAAAATGGTTTATGACTTAAAATGATTTATTTCCTGCAGGTAAGGAGAAGGCAGATCAGGACAGAGGAGATACAGAGGGAGGCTCTTCGGTTTGCTTCAGGTCAGTCACATGGTGGTGCTTCATCCAAAAACCAAGGTGAGTGTTTTAAAGGATTATGGTTACATTCAGGAATGAAGATTAGAATTTTTTTTTCTTTTTTTCCCACATCATGTTTGATTGGATCCTAGATAACAGTTTTGTCTTTCTTTTGCAGAGGAGGAACACATAAATAACCACTAAAAGGGAACATCAAGGTAAGGAATGTACATTGATTCTGACATTGATACTGTACATTTCAATGCCTACAATCCATTTCCTAAACATTTCAGACTTGTATTGAAGCTGGCTAATATTCATCTCAAGCTTCACCTTTAACTTCAGCATCTCATGCCTGTTTTGAATGCCCTTTGCTTGGTAAAACTTGGTTGAACCTCAAATTGAGAAGAAATTTGATAACGGACATCGAGCGGGTATCACAGGTGTTCTCCTGATGAAACTGACCAGTCAGGGAATGCATGTTACGATGCTCTAAAGCGTTCCTTTGCCTTCCAGGAGATGGCGGACCCCCTGTTGGACTGCAGCCCTCTCATCAGTGCAGCCTCCTCCGGTAAGCTCCGTCTGGTCCACCTGCTGGTGGAAGGTGGAGCTCAGGTGAATGGACACAACCCCAGAGGAGAGACGGCTCTGCTGTGCTGCCTGCAAGGCCCTGAGGGGGGGACCGCATGTTCTGAAACTCATCACATTTCTCCTTCAGAACAAGGTCAGTCTACAGGGACAAATATCATTTCAGCTGAGAATGCACACACTTAAATATGATCTGCTCTGAAGCTGCTTGCTCAACCATTTATTGATTTGGGTGCATTTTGCTTCCCATGAGAGAAGTATACTTTTAATGCCTAATAAACAAGCTCTTGATGTTTTCCCATCCACTTACCATTGTGTTCTTGAGTATTGGGAAACCTTGAAGCACAACACTGCATGCGCCAAAGTATAACTGTGTTATAAAATGCATCACTTCTGAGTATTTTCACTAAAGAATGACGCTAGAAAGCCAATTGATCCACATCAGTGTCTTTAAAGCCACTCTATGTAACAGTACCACTTCTGACCAAAAGGGGGCAAAAGATCTCGTGTGTTGACAAAAGAACCAAGGACAACACTGTACCGAGAGGGGATTATCTGAGATGTCTTGTAATACCACTTTGTCTAACAAGTGGTGCACTTTGTTGCATCTTATGCTAGGTGTGAACCAAGCTGGACCACTCCACTTCTGGGTTGACTTCTACATAGGTTCTGTTGCAGTTCCTCGACTTACCGCTGGGGGCATGCATCCAAAAGTGAGTCCATCCATTCCTTCATTATCTATGCCCGCTTAATCCTATGTAGGGTCACGGGGATCCGCTGGAGCCTATCCCAGCTCTCCTTGGGCAAAAGGCAGGGGTACACCCTGGACAGGTCGCCAGTCCAAAAGTGAGTCTACATCCATTAACCTCTGTGTTGAAATGTCCAACGTTGCAGCAGAAATAAATATCTAACGCCTGGTTCAAAACCTTTAGTCTCTCACTAGATTTCACATTAATGACAGGAGTACAAGGGTTTGGGTTTTTTTTTGTATCACATCAGGTAAAATTATTAGGGCTGGGCAAGTTAACGCGTTATTATCGCGTTAACGCATTAATTTATTAACACCGACATTTATTTTGTCGTGCGTTAACGCATGTTGCTCACATGCTTTTGTTTTGAAAAGTCTGTTACTGGCTGCTGCGGAACCGGAAAACAATTGGCAGGTAAACAAGGAAAAGCTAAAACAGACATGGAGAACGGTAAAAATCAGTGTACTTTACAGTTCGGGTATCCCAACAGAAAGTTTAGTCCTCGTTTATAAGACAAATCAGTCCTGTGGCCCGTTTTTTTCATTTTGTATTTTTGATCCAAGTCTAAAATTGATATATTAAAAAAACAGACATTTTTTTTCGTTTTTTTTGTGTTAGATTAAAAAACGAAAATCATAATAAAATGTCACTTTTTAATTTTTTTTTTTAATTTTTGATTGATACATGGATTGGTAAAGTCACTGAACTTTAACATGGACATTTTCATTTTAAAGTTCTCCCAGACGGAGAATTTGACAGAAACAAGGTTATTTGTAACAACTGACGAGCTGAACTCCCCGTTAAAAGTTTCTGCTGTTACGTCAGAAATTACCTATTTTAATGTTATAATTGTGCTGAGCCACAATCAGTTTGTTGGATTTTGTTTGTAGACCTTTTTTGATTTTTTATATAAACAGGATGACATTAATGCCCTGGCAGTGTCAATAAATACACTAAATATGTGTTACTGACAAGTGCTGATGTTAAAAGTGTTTGAACAACAAATGGTATGGCACTTTAGTTTATATGGCAGCAGAACATTTCAATAAAAATGCATTTTACACTACTTTTGAATTCATTATTTGATTTTGCGTATACAATGCGATTAATTGTGATTAATCAGGGAAATAATGTGATTAATTGCGATTAAAAATTATATAAGGCAAGACATTCATTTGTAATTAGAGTGTTGAAGGAGCCGGTAGCCATGGCAGATCATTTCAGGACCCCTCCAAATGGATGTATGCTCAGACTCACAGTTAATCATCCCTCAACTCGCAGGCCGATGGCGGGAAGCTTGACTGACTACAACACATCTATCCCTGCCAGTGGCAGACTGGCTGACCAGTGGGGCCCAGCAGACCTCTCCAAGAGTTTCAGCTCCTGTAGCAATCATTTTGGTTGTCATTTGAAATATGTATGTTTAGATAGATTTGATCAGAATGAATGTAAAGTAATATTAATTAGCATCATAGGTTAACATAAGCTAAGCCAGTCAAGTTAAAATAGCTAAGTGTGATTGGCGTCAGGTGGATATGGCTTCTCAACGCTGCCAGTTCCGCCCTTTTCCAACATGGCAGCGTGCACTAAGAAAAAAAGAGGCTTCACTCCTCAGAAATCCTATAGATGACATCACAGGGAATTTGTCCAGTTCTTCCTATACAGTATATAGTGCTGACACATGATATTTCTTGAGATATGCCTCCATGTGGTCAGAAGTAGTTTTGCTTCACGGAGTGCTTTTAAGATTAAATAAAGCAAATTACATGTAGTTCACCTTAAATTTGGGGCTTTCAAAAATGTTTAATCCCACCTGACTGACTCCTTATTCACAATGGACCATTGATCATCTAGAATAGTCATTTCCTGTCTAAATCGATTCACATCTTTTGTACTAATCAGGCAGATCCTAACGCGCAGGACCAGGCTGGCCGTACTGCTCTGATGTACACCTGTATGAATCCAGCAGGAACTCAGGTGGCATCCACACTCCTAGCTGCAGGAGCAGACCCAGTTTGGAGGACTGCTGTGGAGCTTCAGCTTCGGTCTATGCCATCAACGCACAGCACCAACCCACAGTGCAGGTGAGTCTGAGAAAAAAAAAAAGATCTAAGAAACTTTACCTCAATATTTCGGGTACACAGAAAAGGTCATTTCTTGTAGTGACGATTGGGTGCATTTTTCTGTAATATAAGTGTCTAGTTTAATGGAAATTCCATATAAAATTTGGAAAGAACACAAAATCCTTTTCAACGATCATGCTCAAGGCAGTTACAGGCTACAGTTTCTCTGATTAAAGCAGTATGAAGCCCCTTCATAACTTCATTAGCTTATCATTAGCTCACCGGCATTAATCCACTACAGGTGTTAATGGACGCCTGCCGGACCAGGAGTCGTGACATCATCATCCTAGCCACGGAGACAGGTGCGAATGGAGACCCAGTGACCAGGCGGTACTTGAATGTTCCTCCCTCTCCAGACAAATCACTAGCGTCTTGCATGTCCCCATCTGATATCCTCCTCAAGGGCGGGCTCACCAAACTCCCCCAAGGGAGAAAATATTTGTAACTTTAGAGGAACAAGTGAGTAAGGTTTTTTTTTTTTTTCTTATTGTAAATCTTTATTGCATATCTGAGGGAATTCCTACTGTTTTCATGCTTTGGGTTGCCTCACAGTGTGTTTTACTCAATACTCGCTTGATTATGCCACCATATTACCACCATGTCCAGTCTTCATTTGTACTTGGTCATACCATCCTATCAAATGTTGAACCTTATAAACATGATTGGACCACCTTTATGTGATGTGGATGTCAGCGCCACCAGCAGTCTGTATGCAGATACGGCGGTCCTTCCAGTACAGAAGGAAGGACAAAGGCAAGTCTAGACGTGTGACAATAAGTGCTGGTTGGTTGTGAAATCCTTACATTCATTCCTGACTAGGGAGGATGAAAACATGCAGCCAGTCTAGAGGGTGGCCACAAGTAAAGGAGGTACACGCCTTGAACAGGAACCAGTGTCAAATTCATACCGGGGAGATTACATGAATTAGGTTAGTTGTTGGAGGAAAGATGTGCAATCCACCGCAATGAAGAGTCTCTTGTATTGCAGAAATGGCTGTGTTGAGTAGTGCCTGACTTCAATTCAGTTTAGCTGCAATTCATCCCAAAATCATTTCAAGGAACTTTACAGAGAAAGTAACAATTTAAAAGCAGTTCAATTAAATTCAGTCCGATTTAGTTAAATCACTATATAATTCACTTCTAATCCACACGGTTAAAAAAAATTGTAATATAACAGAATTTTACTGTCTATTTTACAGATTTTTTTCTGTATTTTTTAAATACCATTTAATTTACAAAAATAGTGATTTTACATGTCAAATGTAAAATAACATTAAATCACTGTAACTGTGAAAACAAACAATATTTCTGTTCTTTTACAAAAAAAACCCATTTAAAAGTACGTATATTTATTGTTAAAATATGTTCACAAATATATCGTAATTTCACAAATATTTGTCTGTTATTTAAGGGAATAAACTGTAAAACTGCTAGTGATCTGTCAGGTCCTTTTGGGTTGTTTCCCAGCATCCTTTGTAGCCCTGGTTGTTTGGGTGCTTATCTGTGTTTAATTGTTAGCTATTTGATTTAATGCTGCCATGTAAAGTCTGTTGCTGGTTTGACCCCCTGTTGATTCTTACCCCTTACATTTAACATGTTAATTTGTGTCACCCTGAGTTAAGTCTGTCTGTGTTCGAATGAGTACCCGTGAGTTTGTTTAATAAAGTGTGTAAAATAAAACTTGTCCTGTGCAAAAACAGGAAATAAACAAATTACTCCTTTTGCTAGTACCATGGCTCTGTCAGATGTTGCAGACCAGGCTCCACTACAATTCAAAAGCTACAGTCCTTAAAATCATAAACATTTTAAACCCAATATCTAATTTTTGACATGTTTTAAAAGATGAATCACATTATTTTTTGTGTCATATACTGTTATATTACATCAAACACAAATTATTATACAACTTCTTTACATAAAATAATGTAATTGAAACCAATTAGTAACAGTACATTTCTGTAAATTTAAGCATTATTATTTGTAATACAGCATTTACTTACCATATTTCTAGGTAATTTAATTGTTTTAAAATGTGAAAATATTTCTAATTAAATGTTAAAAACAACCTAAAAATAAGGCAAAATCTTGTTAAAATTACAACTACAAACTGTATTTTAATTATGGAAAAACTGTATTTTTATGGAAAGTTTCTGTTATTTCACTGTATTTTTCTGGTACCCCAGCTGCTGGAAAATTACCGTTTTTTTACGACTTTTATTTTTACAGTGGAAATCACTCCCATCCTAAACATGTACAGGGTGACAGGCAGAACAAAAACCCTCTATTAACAAGAAGAAACTTCCAGAAGAACAACGCTCATGAAGGGAGGAAGGGAAGGGGAGAGGACAGGAAAGAAATGCCAGCAAGTGCAAAAAACACATTAGGCCTGGGACATCTGCAATGAGACAAAGGAAAGAGAGGGAAACAAAAATTAATGATAGCAGCAAGTAGTCATCATAGGCCTTTAACAGTGTACCAGGTTCACCTGAGTTACTTGACTCCTTACTCACAAAAAGAACTGAGTCCATGTATGATTTATACTCAAAGGGTCTCATTCACTCTCATTAGGCAAACACAGAAGGAGCAGAAGACACGCCTCCATCAGCTGAGTCCACTGAGTCATAGCAGCACTCTGGCTCTCAGACAGAGGAAATCATCTGAACCTTGGCTGGCCATTCACAACGTGGCCTGTCTGAACAGAGATTAAGAGGAGGGGATGAAGGAGAGGAGCCTGAAGGAGGAGGGAGACGAGCAGGATCTGAGGAAGGAGGGAGGAGGGAGAAAAGAGGATGAAGAGAGGCTACATTTGAGGAAGGTAGGGAAGCCACGGTTGAAAAGGAGAGATAACGCATATGGAGGAGAGAATTACATCAGCTGCAGGGAGGATTTCTCTCTGAGGGTCTATCAGTCAGTCCTCTCGCTCACTGAAATGAGCTCATCCCATGTAAAGACGAGCAGCGAAGTCCATAATCGGTGTCCAACGTCCAGATGGTCAGAGTGGGGTGAAAAGCTCCCAGCACTGCCCATCCCTTCACTCCCAGCTCTGCAGGAAAACCCTACCCTCTGTCACAGTGGTCCCCCCTCTGCTTCACCTCCCTCCCCTAAACCAATCAGACTCCCCCCCACAGGTGCCAGGCACATTTTCACTTCTCCAAGAACAGGACGACCGTGTCTCCACCTCATGCACCAGGCGTCTCACCCCCCAGACTGCCTCTCAAAGACTCAGTGAGGCCAGTCATCCTCCCACCGCTACCCCTCGCCTCCTCTGCCACCCCCCTGGTTGCTCCTCCTGCCAGCTGTAACAGTGAGAGAAGCAGGAAGTCGTTGCGTCATTACTCAGCACAGCTTGAATAAATCAAGGACGCCAAAGAGCCATTTAAACCTCAAATTCACTGTGCTTTTTTTTTTGTGTGTTGTTTGAAAAGAATTCTGATTCAAGTTCAAGCAGGAGTCTGATTTCTGTAATAGAGTTGGTGATGTTATTTTGGGTATTTCATTCTGTTTTTCCAAAGCTTTGCAGCTGTGATGACTATTTTTTTAATCTCAACTTATTTTTAAGCATAACTACAAAGCTGACCACTGAAATGCAAAGTATATGAGATTAATGTAAACATCTCGCCGTATTTGTTATCACTTGTACTAATTTGGACTTCTCAGTTAACTCTAGAGTTGCCATCATCCAGGACTTGATGTTCATGATGCGTTTAATGTCTGACCCATTCAAGTTAACTGTGATATGTCATATCAGGACTTGGATGAAAACACACTTCCTCATTCTTTCTCCAACTCATTTATAATAAAGACATCTCTTGATTCTGTGGAAGCTTCTACACTGTTGTCAAAAGGAAACAAAGTACAAGAATACAGTGGTACATCTACTTATGAACGCCTCTACATACGAAATTTTCAGGTTACGAAACGCCTCAACGGGCGAAAGAAATTTCAGGATACAAAAGGCAAAAATACAGTACAGTACAGTACTCCCAGAGTTTACCGAACGTAAACATACTTGTCAGTTCTGTATCTCGGTTTGAAAGCGTTGCGTTCAAGCTGCTCTGCCATTGGCTATCGCTTAGTATCTTGCTGGCATCCCATTGGCTAGGAGGGCCCCTTGTCTATATGAGCGTAACCCTGTCTGTCTGTGTTCAAGATAACTCAAAAAGTTATGGATGGATTTTGATGAAATTTTCAGGAGTTGTCAGAAATGTGAAAAGGAAGCACTGATTTCATTTTGGGTGTGATCCGGAAGAAATCCTTTCTAATTTTCGATAATTGTTGCGCTTGGAGGTCTGCGCTCTCCGGGTGCTTTTCTTGTTCTAACATGTATTTCTTACAGATTTTTATGTCATTTCATGTATTATTTATAATTTATAAAAAAAAATTATGTTCAGATTTTGGAGGGCTTGGAACGGATTAGAGCAGTGGTTCTCAAACTTTTAATGCTGCGTACCACCTTGAGAAACTATTGAGCTCTCCGAGTACCACCATGATGACCAATTTTAAAATATAGCCATATATGCCTTCTCAATTAGCTTTAAACACACAGGAGAGATGTTTATTCCTTTTTGTGGTTATTTATTGTTACCTGAATTTCATTTGAAACGTATTTATAATGCATTGTCATGCATTGAAAAGTCATGACGCTCCCCCGCGTACCACCAGTGGTACGAGTACCACAGTTTGTGCACCACTGGATTAGGGCATTTACATGGAAAACGTGTCTCTACTTACGAAATTTTCAGGTTACGAAACTACTTCCAGAAGCAATTAATTTCGTAAGTAGAGGTACCACTGTATTCTTGTAATTTATTTCCTTTTGACAACAGTGTAGAAGCTTCCACAGAATCAAGAGATGTCTTTATTACAAATGAGTTGGAGAAAAATGGGGAAATGTGTTTTCATCCAAGTCCTGATATGACATATCACAGTTAACTTGAATGGGTCAGACATTAAACGCATCATGAACATCAAGTGCGGGATTATGGCAACTCTTGAGTTAACTGAGAAGTCTAAATTAGTACATGTGATCTAAATCTTACATTTGCTTTTCCCTTGATGATTGCCACAGTAAACTGTTTCCAGGACAAAGTTGCACAAAACTTTAAATCCATAAAGAAAAAAGGTGCGTATTCATGGCAAAAGGAGTGAAGTCATTTTATTTGTTTTTAATATGTATCTACAACAAGGGGGACACAGGCAAAAAACGACTGACAAGTTGTTGAAAATTAAAACAAAACAAAAAAATAATAAAATACATTAATTATCAATGCAGTTTTCCCACCTTTTTTTTTTTCCAATAAGCAACATTTTTTTTGTCTAAAGAAACTTTACAATATAAAGAAACGTACGAAGGAACCTCTTATTTTACTACACAAGACATTTAGGATCTGAAACTACCCTAACATGAGATACAAAGCAACTTCCCAAGGACAGACTGCCTCATATTCAATACTGCTTTGTCAGAGAGGGAAAAGTGGGGAACTGAACAGAAAAATCTTCACTCCCAACCCCCCCGAGTGTCCTCTGAACCCTCCCTCCCCCTGAATGTTACAGTATTATACATCGAAATACAGAAATGATCAACGTTGTGACGGCTTTTACTTACAGGACAGAAAGAGAGAAGTTGGACTGCATTTTATACAACAGTATTTCAAAGTACACGGGTTCCTGTACTCTCTGCCTCTTTTTAGCAACAAAATCGGTCCATATGTTTTTATTTATTTTTATTTTCCCCCCAACATTTCTTCTGCCCCATTTTAAATAGACTTAGGAAAAAAGAAAATCCTTCATAGCAAAGTATGTTTTCTGGTCCCCGGCGTGTCCCTGTGTGCCCTGCTTTTTGTTCCAGACGAGTCAAAAGAAGCTAAACTGCTGTGTGTATGAGACAGAGAGATGGGCAAGTATCATTTAAAAAAAAAAAAAGAAAAAAAAAAGAGTGTATCCACAGAGTTGTCAGGGAAATGTGTGTGACGGCGAGCTTCTCCACACTCGACTTCAAACAACTTCCTCCTTTGACACAACAGCTCTGATGCAGTGTAAAGCCTGACGTCTGTCTGTGATGAGGTGAGATAACATTATAGTCTATAGCAGCTCCAGTTTCGGTTTTTCATAGTTCATATTTCTGAGTAAAACGCACGCCACCTCTGAACAAATACACACGGTTGCCCGAAAACGCCACGTTTCTGAACATCTGTTAAGTTGTGATTTGAGTTATCAAAACATGTCAATGATATCAAAATGCATTTTACAGTATTTACAGAAAAGAAAAAAAAAAAAAAAGTCAATTGATGGAGAGTTGTACAAAAAAAAGAAAACAAATCGAGGGGGGGAGGGTGGAATCCGACTGTCTGTGTGTGAGTGATGGAGAGTTGAGAAAAGGGGGAGGACAGAGGAGGGAGGCCACTCAATACAGTCAACAGAGCAGCTCTTTGCCGCTTGCCGACTCCCGTTATCCAGCATGAAAGCAGAAAAGCTCCAATCAGCAGGTAGCCGGAAGTCCTTTCACCACAAAAGTGACCGAGAGGGATCACTGCGAGTGCGAGAAGTTAAAAAGTCTGCAAGGTAAACTGAGAGCAGGCTCCAATAAAGCACAGACATGCATCACAGTGGGCTGAAAACTTTACCTCAAAGTAAAACCTCAAAAATGTTCAACAGGTCAGCAGACCGGTGACCTAAGAGGGAAGCATCAGCGGAAACCGCATGAACACTTGTGATGACTGCAGCACAGAAGGAACAATATCATGGTGTCACATGGAAATGATGAGTGGATCTGCATATTTACACAGTTGCTACTAGTTCTGCAGTTGACAAAACAAAAACAAAAAACAACGCAAACAAAAAAAACAACAGGGATAACATTTTTAAAAAGAAACAAATGATTCATTAACAAAAGTACATAAATAAATAGAGCTGTGCATTTCACTGCAGGGAGGCTGCTAAAGCACGAGAAACTTTTGCTGATGCGCACAAAGTGAAAAGTTTTCAATCTTTTAAAATGCTTACCTCTGAGATAAAAAAAGAACAAGAAAAAAACAAAAGACCAACCAGTACCGTGATGGATTAAAATCTTACCTGCAGGGGGCAGCGTGCCACCAGGTGTTACACAGCAAATTATTTCAAGACTTGTGTGCACATATGCTGTCTTCATTAAAATAATGTGCCCATTAAAAACAACAGAAACTATAACCCAGTCTTAAAATGATCATACCAATATCATTAATAACAATAATACAATAATAAAAATAGCAATGATACAATACATACAGAAAAAAATATGGAAAAACATGTTCACTGATCATCACAACACCTCTGTTACAAATTTACACACACTGAAAACAATGCTGGGGGTGGGATGGGTGGGGGGGGTGGTTACAGGGGCCGCAACATCGGACCCTCTACTGAATCCATCAGGAACAGCAAAAACGATGATTCCCAAAAGAAAAATCCAAAAAGTTGTGGTTGAGAAGCTTCCAGGCAGCTGCAAAGAGAGCCGACGCTGCGTCCGTGAGGGAGGGCTGTGTTTTCCAGTCTCCTCTCTCCCTCTTTCTCTCTGCATGTCCTCCTTCGCTCGCTCATTGTCTCGATCCTGACAGGAAGCCAGAGAGGCCGGCGCCGGAGTCAGAGAGGAGGCTCTTCCTGTTGCTCTGTGACTGCTTCCTATTCACACCGGCAGCCATTTTGCATGCTCCAGGAGGGCCCGACTTAATTAGAGTCCCAGAGTGCTCGAGGGCGGTCCCAGAAGGCTGCGTGGCCGTACAGTTCCCCAGTGAGAAGAGGAAAGAGGGCGGCGGGTTGGGTGGAAGTGGATCCCGTTAGGGGAGAGGACAGGAGGGGGGGGTGTGTGTAAGTAAGAATAGGGGAAGTGTTCCAATCCCAGGTGAAGTAAGGATTGAATTGAAGAAGGAAAAAAAAAAATCAGGTGCAGGGTCACAAAAAAAAAAAAAAAAAAAAAACAGGGGGGAGGGTAAAAGAAACAAAAAAAAATATGAAAAAAAGGAAAAAATAAAATCACACACTCATCGTCATGTTGGGTGAATACTGAAAAGAGAGAGAGGGAAGGGGGAGGAGGGCACAGATGAGTGAATACGTCACTGACAACATTTAAACACCAGGGGGCGCTCAGACCCAGCCCTGCAGAGCTAGAGGACGCGCAGACGTCGGGTTCCTGCCAGGCTCTAATACGCTGGACTCAAGAGATCAGCAGTGGGGCCGGATCTGTTGTCTTTCTCACGCTGAGGGCCGGGACCCAAACCGTTATAGACGCCGATGGAAATTCACATAAACAGCACCCAGAGTTGGAACTGAATGCCCTGATTGCAGGACAGATACTGAGAGAAAGTTTTCTTTTTTTTTTTTACTAAATATGAAGTGTTTAAAGTTGAGATGACATGAGCCCTGCTGCCGATCGGTTGAACCCAGATATCAGAGCTCAGCAGTGATCCAGCCTGTGCACCCCGTGGCTCTCCAGGCCGAGATGAGGAGACCCGTCACAGATTTACACAATGCAAGGAACAGTACCCCCCTCCACCTGCTGTGCTCCTAACACAATGCCTGACGCATGTCGGCCTATTTCCTTTGGTGAAGTGTTCAAATTAGAGACAAGGGAAAAAGAAAAATCCAAATTATCTGACTGGATGGATGTAACAAAGTTCAGTAGGTATTTACGGCACTGAGCTGTGATCACATCACTCATACGGAGGGCACTGAATGAATTTTAAGTGATTAGTAAGCGGCTACAATGCAAGCAGAACACAAGCCGTTAGTCAGCTGTGAGAACTACTCTCAACAGTTTCTCTTTTCTTTCTCCTCTCAAGCAGTGAACACAATCTCGTGTGCTCCAAAAGAGCCAAGCATATTCTTCTTCTCAAATTCACAGTGCCATGTCCCATAATACGGAGCCTTAAACTGTAAAGACTTTGCGACTGACGACGAGCGCTGCACTCGAAACCGATGCTCTGTGCACGTCCGCTTGAATCCCCGTGACCAAAGACATGACCCGCAAATCACACCGAGTCTGTCTGGGATCAGCGAGGTGTTGATTTGTTGCCAAAGGCCAAGTGCGAAAATAGATCAGCTCAGCTTATGTTATGCTGTTGCTGTAATAAAATTTAATGCGCTAAATATATTTTTCTGTTGAACGACTGAGTGTGAACCGTGAGTGCAGGAAAAACGACATGCTTCAGTGTTTGACAGAGGGCACCTCTAATTGTTGGTTTCATGCCTCCCCACACAGTGGTAATTTGTCTCCATTTGTTCCTGATCTATCCATTTTGTATCGAGTCTTCTGAGTCACCGGGTCTATTTGGGCAGGGAGTGACTTACTGGAGTCTCCTTTTTCTAATTAACCTCGTTAGGTTTGAGGAGGTTTGTCACCGGTTGGCGGTGAATCCATTATGACTGGACTCCCGCTTGAAAACGATTTTGAACAAAAATACCAAAGAGCAAAGTCTGAAAAAACTGAGTTCTCCCTTAAAGAGTAACATCTGCACCTAAATAATAATACGGCAGGCTGACCGAAACAGAATAAAGACTAACCGAGGGACAGAACGCACGTTTTTCCGGAACATTAATTAGAGGTCTGAGATGAACTGACGAGCCCTCTGCTTGCATTCTTCCACTGGTTTATGTCAGGACAGCAAGGAGAACTGTTAAGGGTTGTGAGATGTCAATAACGCGCTCTACTTACACTTTCACTTTGGAATGGGTTCAAAAAGTTGCCGCCCATTTCACCGTCGTCTCGCGGCGTTCCGGGGGGGTTGTTCATCCCTCCCATGTTGTTGGGAGAGCTCTGGGAGGACAGAGGGGCAGACAAACTGATAACAGGCCTCTTACTGACAGCGCCATCAGCGTTTCAGTCTTTCGCACTCAGGTGTTTACAGCAAATGTGATTTCTTACTCACCTTTGGCAACCCGTCCATATCCCCAGACCCTGAGGAAGTAAAAGAAGGGAAACCTTTTCTTTAAGCTGAACTGCATCCAGAATCAAACTAACACATGACAAGCATCCGTGACCTGATGAGCCAGCCTCTGTGTAAACCCACCTAGTGATCCATTCATGTGGTGTGGTTCCATGGCCCCCATAGCTCCCATAGGCCCATCGGGGCCCGGTCCCATAGGGAACTGGAAAGAAGATGTAGAACAGGTATTATGAATACAAGCTGATTCTCCATCTTTGAGGTGAAGGTGGAATTTTTTTTTTTTTTTATTAATCTCTCCTGGGTCATTTCTCATCCATTTTTAGTTTGAGCTCAGTGTGTTGCCAATTCGCTCATCTACTGTTTAATTTCACTGGTGCCCAGTAATGTGGTTATAAACCCCATTTCAGATGGATTACATGTATATTTTAGCAATCTTTATCATTATAAACAACATTCACCATTTTAACTCAGAATAGATTTGCAACCTTGTAAATCAAAACAAGCTTGAAAATACAAACTTTTAACTTTCTTTTTGGAAGGGGGGTTATCTTAGTAAAATTCCCAAAAGACTCACATTGGGTCTGTTCCCTCCCGGTCCGATAGGATTCATCATTGTGTAAATGTTTTCACTGGAGTTTGTTGAATCTAAAGAAATGACAAAATGAAAAAGCAAATCAGTGACAAGAAAAAAAGTTCAGATTCAGTCAATGATTTCATTTAGTAGTACAACAACATGAAAAGTTAAAGGACAAAAAAAAAAGTCTAAAATATGAGGACACTGGGAGGGATGACACATGATTGATGCAGACACATTTAGTGCGGGGAAAAATGAGAGAGACATTTATTCCTGAGGCGAGTGTCAGTACTGGGGACGTAGTTGGGTGACGCACCACCTGGGCTGGGCATTATGGGAGTTCCAGGTGGACCTCCTCCTCCAGGAGGACCCTGGAAGCAATAAAGGACAACAAAATTGAAAAGAAAAATTACAAAAATACTAGTTGAAGCAGCATTTATTAAAAAAAAAAAAAGATTTTAACTCACCACATAGTTTCCTGGAGATGAAGAGGAGTAGGCTATCTGCTGGGACACAGAGGGAAAAACATGAAGTACCACCAAGTACCACGCATCAACAGGCTCAGCGTTCAAATTTTACTTTACTTTCTGACATGATTTAAAATAAAACTGGACATCCAATACCACTAATAAATTCTTCATTAATCTCTTGATGACAGCCCTGTCTAAATAAAGTTATTATCTTCCGCTTAACATTTGAATTTTGTGTTTCTGCGGTGTTTGTGTTCAGTGTGTACATGCAAAGGTTTCTCACTCACAGAGTTGGCGTTAGGCCCTGGCCAAGGCCCCCTTCCTCCAGGGCCCCTGAAGAAAAAACAAAAAATGTGAATAACATGATGAGTCTGAGAGCAAAACTAGGAAGAAGATAAATGTAGAAAAATATGGCAATGAAGCAACTTTCAAAACACAAGAAAAGGATAAACAAGCCTTGACAATGATATAATCATGACATATAACAAGAAGTGTAGCCAAATAGATAGCAGCTGGATTTGCAGATGTAGCTTTAACTGTCAACTATGAATGCAGTAGAATATATGGAATAATCTGGAACATCTTTAGTCTTTATAAAGATTTCAAGATTCAAATATCTCTCAACAAACAATGGCTTCAGGTTCAGAGACAAAGCAGTTGGAAAACAACCAAAAACATAAAAAACAACATTCTGAAAGAAGAGAAACTTGTAAACTAACGTTTTGGGAGCTAATGCAGAGTAACTCAGCTGAACGGACTTACATGTTCATTCCTGGCATGGGACCGCCCATGGAGTTGGGAGGAGGCCTCATGCCACCGTAGTTCTGTGAAACAAGACGTCAACAAATTATGCCAGAAAATTTAAAGTGCATTGTACATTAAAGAAAACCCATCTAATATGATCACAAGCACAAAAAAAACGTACAGAAAAAGAAGATACTCCCTCCCTAAAACTTAAGCTTTCACTTCTCAGTCTGGATGAGTTGAAAATAAAAATATTTTCCTTACCAGGTCTTAAAATGAGCTAAATTCATTGTCCGATGAACATAACATATTATGGCATGTCCATCGTTTATATATTTAAAAGAACAAAAAGAAAGTTCTTCCAGCAGCAATAATTGAAGCAACTGTTTTCTCAATGTCATTTACGGTCTTTCTGTTGTTGGGGAATTTTTACAAAGTTGCCTAAAGATCACTGAAGTTTATGGAGATTTGTTTTATTCACAGTTCTCTTAAGGTCCTGCCACAGCCCTTAAATCAAGCTGAGGTCTGGACTTTGAACTTTGGAGCACCTCCATTATTTTATTCATCAACCAGTCTGTGGTATTATTGTTGGTACGCTTCAGATCATTTCTCTCTTGTATGATTGAACTTCAGCCATGCTTTCACTGTTGGACAGATGCCCTCATCATCTACTCTAGGAACAGTTTGGATATTTGACTTCATGGCTGCCTTAATAACTGTAAGGTGTCCGAATCCTGTGGCTGCAGTCATTCTGATGACAACCTCACAACTGATGGGGCCTTTTTGTTGTTTTAACTGTTCACTCAACTGACAACAGCTGTTTGAGTAAAAAGGAAACTACAATCTCAAAAAAAAAAAGCTAAAACTGGAGCCTGTAGCCTGGAACCATAAGTAGGTACAACAAGCGTATACTAATTACTAAACACAAATACAGTCATCAGGTTGTGTGTGACAGCCGTCATTTGTGCCTTGAAAAGTTGTCCTACCTGTGGGCCCATGGCCATTCCTCTAGGAGGATTCATTCTCATTGGTCCGCCCATGTTAGGATGTCCTGCAAGAACAGACACAAAGAGTCACACGTCACACACACACGCTCGTGTAAATCCACATATGTCTCGTCTCTTAAAGCTAGGAATTAAGGCGACCAAAAACGATGCTTCTCCCTAATCCCATCAGTTGTAACCCGGCATGCTCCTTGAAAGTAATCTGGGGCTAAAATCTCTCCGCAAACTGCTTCTTGAGCAAGACACACCCCCAAGCGTTCAATCAAGCAAAAAACAAATGAAGTAATACAGAATTTCTAATAAAACCAAACATGTTTTGATGAAGTTTAGTCCTGACACTGCCCGTTATCATGTTGACAAAGAAAACTGACGCTTTAAACGCTCTTTAAGTTAAATGGATTGATGCAATTTCACCTTAACGTGGTTTAAAGAAATTACACTGGATAATGCAGGTGATTTATTTGTGGCCAAGCTACAAAGAGGGGAGAGAAACAAATACAAAATATCTATTTTCAACAGGACCTTCAAGCACACTGCGCAATTCAAGAGCCAATAAAACAGTTCATACCGACACTGACAGCTGGAGATGCACCAAACGATCAGCCCAGCTTACTTTTTCATTTTTATTCTTCTTGGTTCAGTACATGCATCATATATGCAGCCCTAAATGTTTTTGTTTATTTCATTTTTGTTGTAACGTAAATGCATCAGCTTTGAATACTGAGCCCAAAAGAGTGTCATTTAAAGAAAGAAATTCAAAGACTTGTCATTTGTACAGCCTGTGAGGTGAAAAATAACTCTTAGAAGAGCAACAACCACAGCGTTTGAGATAATAAACTTAATCCACCACTTAAAACAGCATCACCCTGTTGATTTGTAGCCCTGAGACAGATGGAGTTAGTTAAAACGGCCTTCAGCAGCTCAGACTTTCAAGAAAATCAGAAACGGCAACAGAAACTGTAATCGGTGCACCTCTATTGAAAATACCACAACAAATTCTCAACAGAACAATCTGCGATATTCAGTCGTCCTTCAAGGCCCTCAGGGTCAAGACAATGCTATAATAATGACCTTTTAATTCCCTTCAATAGTTCAGTCCACTGACCTAAAAACTGCCCACAGTACCAGGGACTAATCCAGTGGTAAAACGCACCACTACCTGTGAGCCGATGGTGGGAATCAAACCAGTTAACTGCTGCGTTATGAGTTATAGGACCGAGTACATTCAGCCAACTTTGCATGCCCATCAAGTATGCATCAAATCCCTGCACAGTTATTCTTCATGACCTGACAGACTCCGATCTGATCATTTCTGTGGAAAAAGAAACCAAACCGCAGTACATTGTCCTACTATCTTACCGTTAAATACTGAAAACCTTCAAGAAACTTCAGCTCCTAGTGGTGGTGTCTCTTCACTGAAGTCTTTCACCATTAAAATGATGTACACCTGTTTAAACACCAACTATGACTAATCTAATAGCCTCCGTTTCTTTTGGGAGACTAACTTTACTGAAAAAAACCTCAAATTCCACCTTCTGCAACTAAACCTTCTGCTGGCTCACGACTAATGCATATTTGCATGGGACATAATTTGTGAAAAAGTTGCAATTGTGATCAACTAGACCGTGTTATGCACTTAATTGTGATACGTTCAATTAAATAAAAGGTTTAGACTCCGCAATAGTAATTTACATTAATATGCACAGTAAAAAATGAGTGTATTCCACGAGGAAGTCATGAATGTGACTGCGGCAGATCTGCAGCCTCACCTTGCGGTCTTGTCGGGTCCAAACTGTTTGGCAGGAGAGGCTGAGATCCTGGGATTCCCCCAGGTGGCTGAGAAGAGAGCAGACATGGAAACTCATTAAAAAACTGGCAAACTGGTGGCGACATGGACTCTCCAAGCTCTCAAATAAAACATACATTTGATCCAAAAAGTTAAGTACCTGATTTGGCATTCGGAGTGAGGGGCGCGGTCCACCTGGATACCGCGGTGACATGAAAGGCTGTAGAGACATGGGGGGGGGGAATTGGGGAAGGTAATAGAGAAAATGAAATTTCTGTTATTTATAAATTCAAGAGCCCTCAATCTGAAGTGACACCGAGGACACACAGATGGACACAATGCAACTGGAGAATGAAGGATGAAACTGAGGACTCCAAATTCACCACCGGATCAGTTGAGTAGCCAAAGAGAAATACACCAACACAAATTCGCGTTGAATTAAATTCTAACAACCCATTTATACTGACAAGAAGCACTGAAAATCATACATTTGTGTGTATGTGTGTGTGTGTGTTCAGGCGACGCTCACACAGCTCCCTGCACAGCCTGCCTGCTCTCGCTGTGGTGTAAGCTGACTCGGCCTGTGGTCTGGCTGGCATAGTCAGAGACACCTCAGGCCAACAACACCGTCCAAAGCCTTAGCGGAAGCATGTCCACACTCTCGCACACAAGACGGAAACCAGAAACCACAAGAATGAAGAGCTGAGCTGCCGCAGTTAATGGGAAAAGGCTAGCTTTACCTCCACGGTGGAATCTGTAACTATTGTTCTGGATAAATGCTAAGACAAACAATGACAGAGGACAAACGTTCTTTAGGCTGAATTCATATGAAAATGCAGTTTTTTTTGTTGTTGTTTTTTTTAACCTCATCTACCTCATCGTCTAACCGTTACTGGTAGAAAGTATAAGCACACTGGTGCACCCATGTGTTTTGAAGATATATGTTCATAATCCCCCATTTAATTCATAAAGTGGTAGAACAAGTAAGCAAGGGAGAGGGCAGAAGTGTGGGCGCATTTGTGCATGTGTGTGTTAAGAGTTGAGGAGATGATAAGCGTGCAACCCCCCACAAGCTGCTCCAGGGGAGGGGCAGGGGAGTGAATTATTCATCCCGCACAGGGACAGCCGATGCTGGGCCTTGAAGAGGAGTGGGCCCTGCTGCCTTTGGATGCTGGGCTTTCATAGGAGGAGCTCGCAACTGGAGGGGCCGACCTCTACTGGGAGTTTGCCAGAACAAAAACTAGAGCTCGCAGGGCTCAAGGGTAGAAGAAGAAGGTGTGCAGGTAGTGAGTGAATGGGAAGAAAAAGCTTGAGTTGGTGAGGGGATGAGGGAAAGAGGGGGTGTTTGAGAGAAAGTTTTTGTATCTTACCTGGCCATGGGGTCCCATCATGGGGTTGCTGGGGTTGTGTGGGGGGGGCTGTGCGTGGGGGGACTGCTGAGAGCCGGGCGGTCCCTTTAAGAAAGAAGAGCGATATCAGAGAAGGGGAGGGGGCAAAATGTGGGTTTACACCTGGAGGAATTAGCCAATCAAAATCATAGCATAGCGGAAGCTGATGTGGCGGGGGGAGTCTGTGGCGGGTCTTTGATTTCAGAAGAAGAAAAGAAGTTGAAAGGTGGATATAGCTGGACAGTTTTGGTAAATTTACAGAAATATATGTATTTCAAAAAAATTATACATTTGTCAGTCCTATAAAATAAGACTGATGTGTCTTTGAGTCCAAACAGGTAGACAGCAGTATCAAGCTCAATGTCCTTACAGGACGGCCTTAAGACGGCATAGCTACACCATAACATGTGACTGCTCATAGGGTTCTGTTTTCCCCTGGACCACATGAGGGCAGTATTACCATAGCCTCACTGCAACAAAAACCGGTACTAGTTGCAACTTCAAACCAGAAAGATGATGCTGACAAAATGGAAAAGTAAAAGGTGAAAGCTTTCCTGCTCACTGGAAATCCATTTCACACCAAAAGTCCAGTTCTTGTAAGCAAATACTCAGCTTCTCCAGCACAGTACTACATTACTGTTGACTTCTTACTCCAGGTCAAAACGTTAAGAACCTTTGATAAGTGGTTACGCAACGGCCTCTTCTCGTGCTCCATCAATGTCAGTCCTTGTGCTTTTTTTTTTTTTTTTTGTTGCTGCTATTTCACATGTGTGAAGTCAACAACGGGCAGCAGGTTTACAAATGGCAAATGGAATTTTCCATGTAGCCATTCTACACATCCGGACACCCACCAAGACAGCACACTGATGACCACAGGGAGCTTGAAAGTGCATGTTTTTAGAGTCAGACAGTGAAAAACCGCTTTGGTTCTGATGGAATAAACTGCACTGACATTTATCTCTTAAACACCACCTTCTGCGATGGAAAACACAAATGTCCATTAAAAAGAGACCGAGCCAAAGGTTCCACATCTTCACATTTCAATAACACTTTCTCTGTGTGTTCAAACATCGAATATCAGTGACACGGTAATGTGTGAGAGTCCAAGAGGTGAGCAGGTCAATTAGTCAATTAGTTAGTCCGTTAACCAATTAGCTGATCAACTGAGAACAAAGCAGCTAATTTAGATAATTAATCATTAGAGTCACTTTTCCGGCAAGAGTCCAAGTTCACTTAATGTATTGGACTGTCTGGGTCAGTCAGACATCAATAATAAATAAATAAATAAATAAATAAATAAATAAAAACTGCTACATTTAAAAAAATGTAGGCCAAGTACTTGGTTTGGGATACTCTGCTGGGACTCCCAGCAACAAGCAGGCATGAAATGAAAACAACTGACCAACATTGTTTAGGCTCCTCTCGTGAAGCCAAGCACCACTGGCAATTTGGGACATTGTTACAGGACCTCTAGGGGAGTCCAGTGGTAGCTGGCGCTGGTAAGGGGATCATTTGGGTGTTGTGGGTGGACCACAGGTCAACAGCAGCTTAATCGTACTGGGATGTGGGGAGTTTGGAAGCCTGGTTTGGGTCAATGCTTTGGACGCTGACCCAGGCGTGCTTGGTCTTTTTGTAATGATCGAGTAAGTAGGTGCAGCAGGGACATGCACAGGCATGGCAGAACCTCGGGTTTCCCAGCAGAGCGGTGCTTTCTAATGAGAAGATCAATGTTGTTCAGTTCAGCCATCGATGCTTTTGAGTGTTGTGGATGATTGCTGAATATTTCGGTACAGATAATGACTTATCTGATAGCAGTGAGATTTCACGACCTGTGGATGATCTTTGTCGTTAAAAGCAAAATCGGTTTAATAAGTAATTCTTAATGCACATTGAATAGAAACTGTTTGTAGTGTCAGTACTATATAAAATTACTTAACTGTTTTATAATTAATTTGCAGCTGTAATTTGCAGTTGGCAAAAATGCCAAACCACTTATGACACAACATATACTTGTAAGGATATGTTAGTTTTTTTAGTGATATGATAGACAGAATATCATTAAATTTAGAAATGATGGTCAAACAACGCATCTGAATTTGTTCTTCAAGAAATCCAGGAAGATTGGTCGTCACGCTTTATGAACAAAAGTATTGATCACTTTGATTATTACAGCTGTTCTAACTAATTTTAACACCTAAGAGTCGGATCAACATCACGTTGTGGGACACGTCCTGAGGGCTATAAGCTGTAACAAGTTAATAACACTTTGTATAGCTTGTGTGATGAATTATGGGAAATTATGTCTTCTTTCTTTGTGGAAGAAATGCGGGAAAAATGACATTCATAAATTTTGATCTTGTTTCCCGATTTTGCAATAGATCAGTGCAGTTTGGTCTCTGATAAAACTTTGTATAAGCCAAGGCTTATGAAAACCACATGTACATGGCATTTAACATTGTTGTATCACAGACGTTAAAGGAAACCCTGACATTTGTTTTCAAATTAAACTCAAGATATGCCTTTGTCCATCAAAATGATAAGAATCTACAAAGACAGCATATTATTACATAATTTAGTTGAAATGAGTAAAGGAAGCTATTAGGTTTAACCATAATTCCTTATTTCTGAACCACAGAAACATGAATGACATCTGCGTCAATATACTTTAAATTAGTTACATTCCTCCTTTATTCCCAGAACATGGCTGCTCCCTGATGCATTTTTATTTTATTTCAATTCAGGTGCCCTTGCCACCATTAATTATCAAAAATTAAGAGGAGTGTTGGACTTTTTTTTTTTTTTTTTTTTTTGGGGGGGGGGGCTAACTTTCCATGGCTGAAGATGTTGTAAGCTCCATAGTATCTGCTTATTCATCAATGACATGCATCAAGGATTATTGAGTGTAACATGGGCCTGAATTTGACTCTGCACAGTAGTTTGAAGCACTAGGACTGATCTCTAATAGGACACTCCCCTGAGGGGGGTGGGGGGGGGGGGGGGGTGGGGGGTGTTCACTTCTCCCGCTAAAACCGGCTGCTCAGAACAGAGAAGCAAAGGCAAGACTGGGAACACAGCTGTACTACTGTACTGTACTCCTGTAGTATTTTAACCTGAGCATGACTTTTCATTAGGACTTCAGGAAACTGTGTCAACCTGTGGAAAAAAGGGCCAAATTGTCTCCCTTAAAACAAAACAAACAAAAAACAAAAAAAGCATCAATAATGAAAGCAGCTGTAGCCCTGATCTTGTTTTATTCATACATGGTTTTCAACATTTAACATTTTAGCATGCGGCACCTTGAGTTAAAAAAAAAAACAACCTTAATGCAGAGTACTGCTCTGGCTTTAATAAGGGTTCTATTATAAAAGTATTTAAACAACACTCTCTCTTAATGATGAGAATTAAGCAGATTTGCAGAAACCAAAGCTTCCTTTAACAATAAGGTCCCCTGAACACAACAGTCTTACTGAAAACAAGCACACACACGCACGCGTGCACACGCACACACACCTATACTCTCACCCAATCTCACTCCCCCACCGATGTTAAAAATAGCTTTTCTATGCGTCTCTTGCCACCCTTCTTCCTCTTGCTTATTCACATTCGTCTTCTCTCTGGTCCCCCCACCCCCACCATCACAAAGCCAGCAAACAATGCGGTGGGTAGGAACCACAGAAACACACACTGGGCCACAGTCCTGGTAATGATCTTTCCCTCTCTTCTTCCACCACCACTCAACCCCTTCCTCTCGATCCTTCGCTCTCTTGGTGCCGCTCGCTTTTTCGCTCCCACTCTCTGCCGCCACCTTATCGTTCCTCCTGCCAAATGCCACTGCTGTCCATCACACCACTGCCTCACGACGGACGCGAGGGCGCTTTTTAGCTCGCGAATGTGTGCGCACATGCTCGCGTGTGTTGGTGTGTCTCGCTCGCTTTACTCTCCAGACAGCCATCTCCCACACTAAAGCCCTTACCTTCACCGAGCGGGGACAGGTCAGAGACAGACGGAGATGGAGCGGTGGAGGAGAGGATGAATACAAGATGGTTGAATCACAAATGGCTTAAACAGCTACCCAGCAAAAGCTGAGCCACAGGTGAATGAAAGGAGTAAGCTTCAGAGGTTGTGGTGAATATTAAGAGCGGAATGATGCGTTTGGAGAAATGTGGGGAAGTAGAAGTGAATAAGAACCAGGCTGTACCTGCTCAGTTTTTTGCATTTTCAAAGTGAAAGTGTTACTTGGTAGAGTCTAAATGGTACTAGATTTTACTTAGTTTGTGAACACATTACAGTATGATAGAGTACAATACAAAATAGCTGATAAATACATGTTATATTAGATGAATAATATATTTTATCAAAGTCTTTCCATTAAAAATGTGGAAACAGATTTGGAAAATACGATTAGAATAAATCATACATTCTTTAAAAAAGGTGGATCAAAGTGATTTTCCGTGATCTTATATGTCTTTATATGTGCTAACATTATCAAACATGATTGAACTTCAACTCATGATGTTGCAGTAAATCAAATTATTCTAATTGGTGCAGTTTTTTTTTTTTGTCTACCCTTGAATTAAGGTTAACGGCAGGAGCGCAAATACCTACTGATGTAATTTAATGTATATGAAAACATTGCCTGGAATCGGATTATTTGATTGTAGGAAACAGAAATGGATGAGTGAGAGACATAATAAAATAAGGTAAAGGGGGAAGTGTGCACACTGGAGGTGACTGAAACGGTGGATCATACCTGGAAGAAGCCTGGGGGCATTGGACCACCTGGCATGGCATCGTTGGGTGGCATGTTGCCCATCACGGGGCTGGGCGCCGCCGCCGCACTCTGAAACACACAGACACAGCAATTAAGCATGGTGTTTTGTTTTTTTTTTACATCCAACTGTCCCTCACTGTTCTAGTGTATCATTTATGGAACTGGTGCACTGGTGGGCAAATTACTACAGGGGGCAGTGTGTGCACCTGGAATCATAGCAGCCCCCCCCCACATACACACACTTTATTCACAGTTACAAGCATCTTCTATTAACTCTTAACTCATCTCAGTCGGATAGAAAGAATAGAGGAGAAAGGCATTAACCACCTCTTCATACAGACAAGGACAGAGGGGTTCCAGGAAAAATGTTATTCACATGCCTTCAGGCGGAGACGTTCATAAAGTTTCAAGCAGCCCTGTGATCAGTGCGCTATCATACACGACTGTGTACTGACAGAATCAAAACTCCTCTTCACTGAAGATTATTACAAATGATATGATAATTAGGTTCAGCTTGAATTTTTGATCAGCCTTCTTTTGATACGAGAGCTGTCCATAAATCAGCCTTCTATACCCACTAAATCCTGCTCAGAGGTCGCTGGAGCTCGTCCCTACTGTCATCAGGAGACACGCAGGTTAAACCCCAGACAGGTCACAACACAAGAACCAAAAATCTTTCATACAATTTAGACGATATTAGTCTCCCCATTTCACAAATAACTTTTAAATGACTCTCTGGTACTCAAATCACACACATTTGAACAGATGGGAATAATCTAAAAGATGCATTTACAGCAGTGGTCCCCAACATTTTTTGTGCCACCGACTGGTTTAATGTCAAGGAACATTTTCATGGACCGGTCAGTAAAATGTGCAGCAGATAAATACAACAAAATAAAATGATAGAACCAGCATAAAAACTGTGGTATTGTCTATATATATAATAATAAATGTAAATCCGCTGTGTAATAATGTGCAGCTTCATTAGAAGCGTCTTTTGAACATCGCACCAACAACAGAAGATTGGCAACATTCTCTGGAAAGACACTTTTCAAGGACGTATCTTTTCTACTAGTTTTTCCAGCTTGGGGGTTTAAACGCATCACGTGACCGAGACACGGGTCTTGACGTCTTGTCATGTGTAAAGAGCAAGTCATAGACGGATGTAATGGAGAGCATCTGGTAATTTTTAAAGTAAATAATTTAGACTCAGATAGTAAATCAAACTGTAATAATGGAAGGTATTTATTTTTTCTCTGGGGACCGGGGACCACTGATTTAGAGTATTACTGTCATCTTGGAAGTTGTAATGAAGCTAACTAACTGATGTGTCACAGAAACTCACTGGAATGTGTAAACTTCACATACTCACAGTAATTCAAAAATATTTTACAGATATTTGTCCACTGCCATGAATCAGTAGCATAATTTATTTTAACTTGCTATAAGAAAAAAAAAAAAAAAAGGCAAATTCTATTTCTGCAAGCCCATTTCTATGGGGACGTCAGGACAAAATGACTTCCTGTGCTGGAGAACTGACAACCAAATCAATCGTTCATCCATAATACAATCCTTGTGAGCGCTGACAGAATTTCAGCCTGAGTCTAAAAACATACAATTCAGTGATCTGTTCATCTTTGCGTTGCTCTGTGACATCACAGATCTGTCTCCGAGACGCATTTGCTGCATCTTGAAAGTGGGCCGCACAAAGCTGTAACAACGCCTCTAAAGGAGGCACACACCCTGAAGGAGAGGGGTGGGGTCAACTTGAGTGGCTGACTCCTCCCCCAAAAGACCAGCTGCCAAAAACAAGAGCTGCAAGAACATGTTCAAAAGGAAGCTGTGGCACCGTATTTCAAATATTTTGACTAAAAGATGCCTCAAATATGTCATTAAGGCTTCAGGAAATCCACGGAGAAGAAAAAAAAAAAGGAAGCATGATGTGTCTCCTTTAAGAAAAGCACTTATTTACTTGCATAGCAGAACATCGGGAAAGACATATCAATTTGCACTGCATTACATCACTTTAGTAAATACAAGCCAGCATTCAAAAATAAATCCAATTTAAAACATATGAGTCTATGTAACCTGAAAACTCATTAGAATTTAAGGAATATTACAACTTAAAATCAACACTAGCTGTTTGTGTCTACTACTAATATATCTACATAGAACATGTGTAAATTTGAAGCCTACAGTGTATTTGGTGACATTTCAAAAGTTGAGAGCACATACAGAAATATTTAGAAACAACAAGTACATCTTAACAGCCAAACCTGGGGAAACAGCTGCTTAACTAAACCTAACCGTATCAACACATGTGACACCAGCAGTAGCCCTTCTGCAAGTCAAACACTGTGGAGGAATAAAACCACAAACGACAATGGAAAAGGGGGGAGAACGAATAAGCCCGGGAGTTAGAGATGATATAACTGTATTCTTAACACACATAGAAGGAGACGCATGTTCAGAGTGCTTACATAAGCAAGCCGGAACAAACACACACCAGCGCCCAACCACATGAACGCAAAAATCACACAGACACACAAAGAGTTGCATCACAGGCTCATAAAGTGCAGCCCTTCAGTACTGAGAGGCAGAGAGGGGAGATCGCAGGCTACGGGCCAGAACAGGGAGGGGATGCGGGACCCAGGGGAGGGAGTCATTCTAACAAATACACACTCTTGAACGTCCACCGATCCACCAGCACGCACACCTAACACACACACACACACACACACACACAGTGCATTCATGTGACACGGACTACATTCCTGGATGGCGACGCATATGACCAATTAAACACATGTACCCAAATACTCTCTGCCCTTCTTCTTTATCTCTAACCACACACACAAACACTCCTCCCCCATCTTTATGCTAATTCTGCTTGTGAACATGAGCAGGCCACTGAATCCCTGGGGAAGAAACCGGGTCGGGCTGCCTCTCTCTATCCCCTTCCATCCTCCCTCCCTTTACAGTTTTCTCTAAAGCCCCCCCAAACACACACTCACATCCTCCCTGCGCCCCACACCTTCTACTATACCTCTCCATCACAACCTCTCCTCTTCCTCCTCCTCTCCGCCCCCCCCCCCATCCTCCCTAGTAGGGTGTCAGCAGCTTGCAGAAGCTGTTGCTATGGCGACAGGTCCTATCTGCACTCTGTCCCCCTGGCATCCCCCGCTCCAGGAGAGCAGAGAGAGAATAAGAAGATGCAGGAGAGAGTGAGATCGAGAGAGAGTGAGTTAGAAGATAGAGGCAAAAATAAGGATGAGAAGAAAAAAAAAAACAAAGATGATGGTATAATAACGAGGGAGATTTCTGTTTGCAGCACATCAACTGGTCACATTCCTGATACAGACTATTACTGACAATTCATCTGCACATTCATTCTCAAATTCACTGATGTAAAATAAATGTAAACTGAGAGTGTGGAAAGTGAACAGAGCAAAAAGAAAGGTAGATTAGGTATTCAGTTGCACTTTATTAAAACCAACTGGCCTGAGGAGATACAAAAAGATCCAACAGTTTGTTCTCCCTCCTTTTTCCCTCTAAGTTTTCATAGCACACACGCAGTATTTTATATATCTACCCTTCCAACTCCTCATAACAAAGTACAACTGTCAGAACAAGATGTGATTTCACCACGAAAGTGCATGTTCAGGACTTTTTTCCTCATCAATCCTTCAGGTAAATGATGGCTGCAGGTACTGCAGGTACACACACACACCACTGTAAACACACCTGTATATAATAGAAAACAAATTAAAGATGCCAACAATCCACGACAGACAAAGGTGTTGCATGGATTTGTTGATTTTTGTTCTTGAGCTGAATTATTCTTTTTCCAGGCATAAAGTAGGAAAAAAAAAAGTGAGCAGATGAAGGAGAGTGCAGAAGAAGAAGCGGGTGGCACCGCACACTGGAGGAGCTTTAATGCCTAGCATGCAACTGGAAACACAGGAATGGGTTTCTTTCATTTAAGGCAAGCTGAAAGTTTAACAAAACCCAGGGGACATATTTTCAAATGTCTGGGAATATTTACACTGTTTATACCACAAAATATATTTTAATGGTCTTCCCCTGCAGCGCTCCACCAACACCGTATTACAGCATCCAGCCAGCACATCTTCACAAGGCGGGTTTTTAATGAAACCTGCCAATACAGGATCTGAACTACGGACACAAACTGCTGTGACGACAGACGCACACTGACACCGCTGTCGGGTGAGGTGAATGATACCGATGAGTAGAATTATGATACAATGCAAAGATCTGCTGTTGTGTTATTTTGATACACCGCATTGACTTAAAAATGACTGACAGTAACACTCCCCACCCCACTCTGTTTTCAGTGTTGGAAAAAGTTTAAGCTCCCAAATGTTTTGGTCGCTGTTCCTCCAAAGCTTATTTTACCATCCAGGTTGTAAAAACTGATATCTTTGGGTATTCTGCATTCAGTGAGAAATTTCCACTATGAAGACATGCTTCAGAGACCAGTACTCTTTCGTTTGACTTTGTGCAATTGTGTGACGGACTGGCGTCACTGTCCACCTCTTTCTGGAAAACGGCTGGATTAAAGGGTGTGGCACGTGCTGCACTTGTTGAAAGTTGCACCCATTTTGGGCGTCGCCTGCTTGACGGCCAGAAAAAGCTTTCCAGGAAGTGGTTCGCAGTTATTAAGTGACTTTTCAAGTTGCAGATTTGGATGCACAATGTATCTTTTGGTGTTTAGTTGCATTGATGAGGAGATGAGCTTCCAGAAAGAAGAAGAAGGAGGTGCGGGTTCATTAGATCTTCAAGCAGAGACTCGGGGTCGGAGAGTTGTGGCTCCTCCCAGAGCTTCAGCTGCATCCTCACCATGCTCAGGTGCACCTCAGAATGAGTGGGGAGCGATATGACAGCCTGTTATGGAGAGCAGCAGCGAGGCTCACACTAATGAGGGTGAACTTCAGTTAGCCGATGACTACGGCAAAACATCTGGCAATTTGTACTGAGGTGGGCGATTATGCAGTCTGTCATGATCCGCAACCGGACGGGTCGAGGTGTCGTCACAGAGCGCTGCGCCCAACGTTCGACAGGGGGTGGACGTTTAACAGAAATGTTCTTGCGCTGTGCAACGCATGCAAATAAATGGCTTCAGGTGTTGAATGCAGCATCGACAGCATCCCGTATAAAAACACCAGACTCCCACTGTGAACGTTAGTAGCATTTAAGTGAGAACAGAAGATGAATGTTTCGTTCTGATGCATCAACTGGGAAAAAAAACAGATAAAAATAAATCAAATTAAGTCAAAAGAACACAAAATATTCATTTACTGATTTTCCCTTTTTTAAAAGTGAACACACTGTTAAAGAAACTCATTTTGTCCTGTACAGTAAATAACTGTTACACAGGTAGACCAAAAAAAAAAAAAAAAGTATTTTATGAAGAATATCAATATAGATATTCATTCAAATTGTGCTTGTGTCTGGACTGCCGCCAACTTTAAGTGGCTGAGTGGAGCAGATTGTTCATGTTGTGTGAAACAGAATTCACAGGAATTACTTTTTGCAATGATACTTGTGACCAACACATTAGCACTTTCACATTATCTTAATTTCTCTGCTCATCCCTCCCATGTAATTTTACTGCATGTGCTCACAAAAGGCAGTAATGGACAAGCAGGTGGATTACTAGTTCTAATCAGAGCAATAATTCTTTTCTTTCTTCTCCTTTTTTTTTCTCTAGTTACCTCCTGGGTGACCACAGTTCAGTCGAGGCAAGAACGGAGAAAAAAAAGAAATAAAACTCAATGAAGTTATATTGTAATAAGTGAAGCAATCTTATATTTACATTTTTCCAATATTTTATACATCAAGCAATTGAGTAATAAATACAAGTTAAACTGATTCAAGTACTGCAGAAAGGCAGGAATCAGGTGCTGGCTCTTCTGATGTCCAAGTTATCTTGTTTATCCTGCAGAAAGCAGGTTCTGATCTCAGTTTGGGTAGAAAAGCTCCAGTCTTTGATTCAGATTATACATATGAAAGCAGACAAACCAACTTCACCCACCTCTTTGAGGCTAAAGACTTTAAATCGTCATGCGTTAAGAGTTTGGCTCCCTGTGAAAGCGCAACGTGTTTGCTTTTTAGCCCTCAGTATGAACCCGCAATGTTGATGAATAATCTATCAGAGAACAAAAGACTAAGGATCTGATTGGGTGGTGTAGCGCCGTATGTAGATGTGTTCTACAGAACAGCATTGATCCCCACCTCTCCATTTCCCTCTTCACTTCTCTCACCCGTAGGACCTACCGGACAGATCAATAGTGCTCAACACATTATTGACCTCCGCCTGATACCTTTCACAGGGATAAAGACAGAGACATAAACACTGGATGGAGAGAGGGGAGAGGCAGGAAGAGACGGCAAATGTATCAGAGTGTGTGCGCGCATCTGTATTTATGTGTGTCCCTGCCTGGAGAGGTACTAATCTACATTCTGGTTCACACTGATATGTACCTCATCACTGTCTCCTTGACCTGCTGTCCTTAGCGCATAGGGAGAGAGAGAGAGAAAAATCAGAGGGGGGAGGGTGAAGGAGTGAGGAAGGGAGATGTGGGTGGGGGGGGTGTATAGCTGACTGTGGTGATCAAGCTCATTTAAAAACCCAGTCAAAACAGTGAGTTTTGCTGCTGCTGCTCTCCCCGTCACATCCGACAAACAAACGCACAAACTCTCTGAAACCCAGCTGGTCCTCCAAACTGGCACGACTTGCACAGCGAACGCGCGCACGCGCTCCTCCACAAAAGCTGCCGCCGGGGTAGGCAGCACCGAACCAGACAGCCGGACCTGTGTGCGCACACGCACGCGCGCTGGATGGCAGCACTTATACACGTTCCAGACACAACATCCACTTAGCCAGCGCTCCAGAGAAGAGGCAGAGGGGCAGAAAGACAAAAAATAAAGGGAATGGGAACGCGAGTATTATGAGGAGGAATTTCTTTAGTTATTTTGGAAAGTTAAAACTCGAGATTGATTAACTCACTTTTCTTAAGAAGAAAAAAAAAGCCTCCTTTAGACAGTTGGAAAGTCAGCTGTGACTGCTCTCTCCAGTGAGTATAGCTTGCATTACTTCCTGGTGACTCTGGAAGTGTGATATGAACTCTGGCGCGTCTCCGCTTTATCTCATCTCATCAGCAACAGTATCGAGAGCTGCAGGTAGGCAGCTCCATCTGTGCCACGCAAGATGCATTATAGCAGGTGGGTGCTGCTTCATGCTTAAAGACCTCGGCGCATCACTATTATCAAGTCTGCCTTACAAAACGCCACAGTTTCAACAGTATCTTAAGATCCCGCTGCCTCATTTCTGCATCCATCATTCAGACTAGGGATGCACATGGTTAACCGTTTAATCGTTAACCGATAACAGTAACTCTAACCGATTAATACTAGCGGTCAATTTTGTTTTTAAGCTACGTAATTCAATCAACTCATGGGGGCGTGTCGACAGGTGCAACAGGCCTCTGATTGGTCAATTCTACATCCGCGTAGAAAAGAGCGTGTCATTGAAAAAATGAGGAAGTACCCACATCGGTACGATTCTCGTTCTCCACACTACAAAGACAGCACATATTCTAGTAATTCATGGAGGGAGATTGCGATGAATGTTTGGTCTGGATACGGCCGAGACGGTGAGGAAGTGGAAAAACGCAAGAGATAAGTTTAGTAAGTTTAGCTAGTTTGTGATTGTCGCTCTTGCGTTGTGGCGTGGAATGACATAGCGGAGACCGCGCTAGTATAAATCAAAAGTGACGGCGGCATCTCTGCGACAAGCTGACGGTGACACATTACCATGAGAGTATACACGGGGAAGTGTCCGCATGCTTCCACGACAACGCGCGCAACATCGCGGCAGCCAACCCTCCCGGACTTATCGGTTAACGGTTATTAATCGTTAAAGGGCGTCGGTTAACGGTCATAAAAAAATCCAAAATGTGCCTCCCTAATTCAGACTCTGCTTTATAGTGAGCTGCATGCATTCCTGGATTAAGCTCCTCCTTGTCCAACCAAGAATGGCAAGATCCTAATTTGCAAGTTTCTTTTTTTTCTGTTTTTGTAACATAATTAAATACATAAGGAAACCCATTTCCTATTCCTCTTACTTTCCATCTGGTTTGAAGTTAGCTCACCAGGCTCTATTTTCAAATACCTTAAATGTCTCTCGGGTTTTCTTTATGTCGTCTACAGTGCTCTTTTCTGCGCTACTAGGCATTGTGGGTAAACCGCGAGATTAACAAATCAATCTTCTCCAGGGAGAAAGAGTAGTGGTTGTGGTGGTGTTGATGATGAAGGTTGGAGGCAAGGAAAGGGTCAGGAAAGAGAGAGACTAAAAGAACTGGACTAAAGGAGGAGAGAAGCTTGAGAAACTCAGCGAGACGACCGGGCGGATTGGCGTGTTGGGTGAAGGAAAGCGCGAGAGATATATTAAAGACAGATGAGGAAAAAAGAGGTGTGGGGAGGAGAGAGGAGAGATGCAGATGTGGAGGTGTCGCGGGTAAACCACAAGCTACAGGAAAACATGACAAGAAGAAGACGAGGTTGCGCAAGAAGCGAGAGGAGCAGAGGAGGAGAGTAAGAGGAGTGACAAACGCATGCAGCTGTGTAAGGAAAGACTTAGGAGGATACAGAGAAAGAGCGTTGTGAAGGAATCTCAAAATTCTGAAACATATATCTGATTAACATGTTTGTGAACATTTTTGTTGATTTCAAAGGCAGATATTTTATATTACTGGCTGAAAAACAGTTAGGAAGTCTTTCTCTACTGCAAAGCAATTTGTGCTCATTACACTTCATCTCAGCATGAAAACATCTTTGGCCCTGACATCCAGACTTCATACAATTCAGATCAAAAGTGGACAGATTTAAGTACAGATATGAGGTTGCACTGAAATCCTCATTTTTCAGACAAAAGTGAGAGTTGGTCACATACGACTACTCTGCCTTTTCCCTGCTGATAAGAAACAGAATCCATAATTAATTAGACACCAGCTCCTTTAACCAGCCTTTTCTTTTGGATAGGGCTGTCAAAATAAAAACAAAAACAGAAAAAAACTCCCATGTGAATGACTGTGTAATCTGTAGTCTGTATGTTTTTAATCCTTCTCCAACTTGTAGGATTATTATCGGCAGGACCAGAGGGATATGGATGATAATTTTGCCCGAACTGGTTAAATCTGATAATAAGCTGCACCAGTGCATGCAGATGGAGCTTTACAAAATTGGACATGTGCAGCGACTGCATGGAATTAGGAAACCTAGATGTTTATTTCCATATGGATTTGCGAAGTGACAAATAGTCATTAATTTATCAATGGCACATTCCAGCGCACGCCAGCATGTTTACATGCAAAGCAGAGTTTAGCTGCAGTCGTAGCTGGACCTCCTGTTGGGACTACAGTTGTGTCCCAGACAACAAGCAAGGGACTGATTTATTCACTGAATAACATCCAACTCCACTATGGTATGTGGCAATGTGCTCCTCTCTGGCTTATTAGGGGTTCTGCTGGAACTCTATTGTTTTTTAAAGCTTTATTATCATTTTCTTCTCCTTTTTTTCTGCCCTAAAAGTGTCTTGAGTACCAAAACTTCTACATCATGGTATATAGCTTCAGGACCTCCTCCCTAACAGTAATAATTATCTTGGCAGACCTCCAGGTGGCACTATAATAAGATTTACATTTCGTCTCATATCTTGAGAACAGTATGAGCTAAATGAAATGGACTTTTACAAGACTTCACGTGCAGGCAGTACCTCAGGTGCTACTCGGCTGACTGCAGAATAGTTACAGATTTGGCTTGCTGTTTCAGAGTCCAGTATTTACAAATCTGGTTGGTCAATACTGAAGGAACTTTATTGCTCATTCACTTTGTCATACAGTGATCCCTCGCCCATTCGCGCTTTAAGTTCCGCGGTTTTAGTTATTCGCGGATTTTTTTCAGAAATATATTATTATAATATTTTTTTAAAAATCATGAAAAAAAATTGCGGAAACATCACAGGATGTTGTGCCCGTTCTCTCGCAGCAAAGAAATGTTGTGAGCCAGCCTGGCCCCTTTAAGAAGGTGGCCTTTTGGGTAATGGTGTGGCCTTATGGGTAATGTAGTGTGTGTGTTGTGGGACGGCAGAATGAAAACGAGGTTAGATAAAAGAGTGGTTTCTTTACTACGGTTCAGAGACCAGAGGCTGTAAAGGTAACAGAAAGACCACAGTTGAGCCTTTGTCTTGTTTTGTTGCAGTGCCTCGCTACTTTTTTGCGGTTTTTAAACATATTTTAAACAGATTATTTAGGCTCAGGGGGGGCTCCGGCTCCAGTTCGTGGATTTTGATTCTCGTGGGGGAGATAGGGATCACTGTATATAAAGAATGCACCAAATTTGGAACCAACTGGCCAGTAGGGGGCAATATAATTAGAATACTGTATTTAAGTTTTTGCATATACTGTATACAGGGAGTCAAAGGTGAAAAAATTTATATTTCCTGTGTTTCATATACAGTCATGGAAAAAATTATTAGACCACCATTTTTTCTTCACTTTCTTGTTCATTTAAATACCTGGTACCACTAAACATCATCATGTGACTAAAACAGACAGAAAAGAAAACACTGAATGCATAAAAGCAGTGTTTTTGGCAGTACAACGTTATAGCTATTGATGTAAAAACTTAAGTGATTTAGGTTATAATCAAGAAAACCATGGAAAATGCTATCAGCTCTTATATAAAACTCTTATGAGCAATCTTTGTGGTTATCGTTATGTTTGTCCAAACAAATGGCCTTAGTTGTACCAGGCATTAAAATGAACAAGAAACTGAAGAAAACAAGGGTGGTCTAATAATTTTTTCCATGACTGTATTTTGTCAAATCAAATGTCTTTATATTCACTGATGAAAAGTTAATAATAGAGAACTGTTGAACAGTTACAGTTAAAACTATAGAAATCAGTTGACTGTCAATATGATGACATAATAACCAAATTAATCCAGTGTCTGAGTTACACAGAAGGCATGACAGTCATACATTAACAGAAAAAAACACTACTCTTGATTTGTACTGTTGAAACAATAGAATTCATTGTATGTGCTTTGGCATCCAGAAATAATCAATTAGTCATAATGACGCAAAGACTCAGTGTTTAAGGACTCGCAAGATGTCAAAAACCATGTAAGCTTTAATTAAAAGCCAAACATCTAAATAATGGCATAAATCTGTATATGAAGGGAAAACAACCTTTATCTGTTCTCCAGCCCTGTAAGCCTGCCTTTTTCGTCATATCTGTTATTAAAAATGACGATCAACAATATCACAACCTTTGCATGGCTTTTTACCAGTGACCACACATGAGGAAAAAGTAGCTTTGACAGTGACAGAAAGCCTTTGCCGTGTGTCCGCACCCAGCTGAGAGAGCTCTGATAATGTTTCTTTAATGCTGCCGTGCAATCTAGCAATCATCACAAGACTAAAACTCTGGAGGTGAAATTTATTTTTTCCTCCAATGCCTTTAACCGGCTCATTCTTTTGAAACTAGTAGACAGGACCTGCGCTCAGAGTCTCCCCTCAGGGGGCTGGAGCCAAAATTAAACCCGTCCCGTCTCCTTTGCTTTATCACTGCGAGGAGCAGACAGCAAGCAACCATGTAGCACGCCATCTACATTTATAAACAGGGTTAACTGGAAGGAGGGTGTGAGCCCATCCACCCTCCTCTGGGCTGGTTGCCAAAGATGCCCCCTATCCAAATACACACACACATACACACAAATCCCTGGCTTAGCCTCGGCCCAGTGCTGGGATTACCGGATTAGAACTCTATTCCATTATCTCTCCACACTATAGAGTGCACACACGCACACACACACCGTTCTGGCCAAAGAGGACAGGCTGAAGACAGACTACAGTGTCAATCACAACAGATGACATTTACACAAGAGCATACAGTGACGGTTTTCCCCTCACACTAGCAGGAGAAAAAAAAATAAAGGCAAAACACCTCTTTACATCATCATTTGGCAGAGAGCTTGCTCCATTGTTTCGATTTCTTAAGTTAAAAAAATATATATAAATGTACAGTGAAAAACTTTGGCTAACGAGCAGCCACTTGATCAGTGAATACAGCTGAATCTCTACCAAGTCTGGAAAAGCAGCTGGACCTTGTCATTCATTGTAATGTAAAGTGAGACTTTTTCTTTCCTCCTGGGTTTTAAAATTCCAATCACGAAGTTGAACACACACAAATACTCAATTTAAACAATTTAGAGTTAAACAGATACAAAAAAAAATTCAAAAACAATAATTTTTTTTCCCATTTCTGTCTAACAAGAACTTTTTAGCCCCAATCATCCGTCATTCTGAAAAAACTCTGGACCTCTAAAGTGGGAGAAGTAATTTTGGGTGCTACTCATTCTGGAAATAAAAGTCTCACCCACTTTCTCACAATCCTAGAAGCTGCTCTTCCAAAGTTTTGACGGAAATGCTCCCAGCAGAATAATCAGATAGCAAGATGTAAAACTGGATGTTGTTTAACTTAAATACAGCAAAATGAATCACGTTGTTTGGTGTCAGAGATAAACTTCACAAAATGTTTACAAATGCAACTTTCTGTCTCTGCAAGGAGCTGCTGTTTCTGAAGAGCAGCGTGAGATTTACAAGCATAAACATGTCAACGTCCCGGTGTCGTCACATTCTGGTAGCACATGCCATTAAAAAAAAGGAAAAAGAAAGAAAGGAGAGGAAAAAAAAGGGCCTGCAAATCATGGAAAAGGTTCCATTGGTTTTGTGGACTTATGTTCTCAAATAACTCGACAGGTGGCACAAGTCAATCACCTGCTACGACTTTGGGAATAAAAAGCCGAATTGTGACACCAAAGTCAAAATAGTTAGCCAGCGATAGAAAAGCAGAGACTTTCTGAAGGGTATGCAGGCCTTCATTCTGCTCAAGGACTGATGCAAATACTTCAGCGCTCCCATAAAATAGCTTTCAAATGCCAACAACAGGACCTGCAGTCGCAGGTACAGATGCACAAATACAGGTTTTTGAAGCTCCAATTTGATACAGAAGAAATACCTCCTGATAACCGATCCTGATTCTGATATTGAACCGGTGCTTGTTTGAGTTTTTAAATTGAATATTTCAATAAAAGGTTCAAACGAAAAAAGAATAGACGTCTACATTAGCCAACCCTTCAAATAAGTTAACAACTATGCTTCATCTAAACAGAAAAAAAAAAAAATCAAGTAGAACTATGTTTACACCAAAAGCTTAAAAAGGTCTGAATTTGAATCAAATCTTTTTGATCGGTGGCGTCAGTCCAATATCGCATTAGTGAATTATGTCTGATCCTGGATTGCATCAGTCTCATCTCTAGTCTAAGGTTCTGGAAATAAGTTGAAAAGTGCAGAGACATAATGGTGTGCTTCAGGAATACCGCTCATCAAATTTCCTTCTTAATGCAATATTGATAAATACAGAACAGCTGAGACAAAGAGCAGTTAAGAGATTTCTGTACAAATGGAACATTTCATAACTGCCGGTTCGATCACACGTTCATGTCACTTCTTTGTGTTTTGCTTTAAATCAGAGAGACTAATTTTGGATAGAATATTATGAAGTCTGGTTATTATAGTTTATCATGTCAACACGGACATTAACAGAATCCTAACAATACCTATGCTTTCGTTTGATCATCTGCCATTCAAAAACTTGGTGTACAAATTGAGAATGAACATTCTGCATGGAGGATTTCTACCGGGAATGAATGGTATAATCACTCATTTCAATGCCATGAATAATTACAAATAATTTCAATAATATTCACAGTTTTAGTATGATTATTATAATATTGTCTTCATTCAGTTATGTAAGGAAAGCAAAAACAATTAGAATTCAGAATTAATCTGATGTCAGTAAAAACATTTCTGGTAACCTTTCAGGTTAATTTGGTGACAAATATTTGGAAATTCATGATAAACTGATTCACAAGTGGATTTTGAGTGTTTTGTCAGACAACAAAAGCGATTTTAGGTTGTCATCGAGGAAATTCACAAGTTTCTTGCCATTTAGGCAAAAGGCCATAAAAAAAAAAAAAAAACTAATCAAGAAAAGCTATCAATGCATAATTGAATGATGAGGATTAGCCAGAGCCCAGCTCCCTGACGACAGGAGTATGGCAGTTTAGTAGAATTGTGTAATATGTAGGGCTGGGCAACGATTAAAATTTTTCATCGCGATTAATCGCATTGTATATGCAAAATCAAATAATGAATTCAAAAGTAATGTAAAGGTGACTTTTTATTTAAATGTTCTGCTGCCATATGAACTAAAGTGCCAAAACATTTGTTGTCAAACACTTTTAACATCAGCACTTGTCAGTAACACGTATTTAGTGTAAATCTCATCTTAAAAAATGTAAAATTAAATGAAGCTTATTGCCACTGCCAGTGCATTAATGTTATCCATGTCTGTTTTTGCTTTTCTGCATGTTTTTCCGCCAATTCTCTTCGGTTCTTCAGCAGCCAGTAACAGACTTTTTTAAAACAAAAGCATCTGAGCAACATGCATTAATGCGCGATAACATATATAATGGCGTTAATAAATGAATGAGTTAATGCGATAACGACTTGCCCAGGCCTAATAATATGATTTTTCTTTTTTCCTTTTTACATATTTATTTTTGTAAGAAGAACACTTATTTGTGGAGTGCAAGAGATGCAGAGAACTTTTTAAGCGTTCCGTGCAAGTGGACAAAGTTAAACCTGGTCTAAAAGACGGATATAATGCTTATCGACTTACTTATCTCGCAATTATAGGCAAACAATTTGGAGCTTTCTTCAATGAAGACAGTCACGTTTGTTCTAAATGTTTCGTCAGAGTGCAGAAGACTGCAGTCTTTGTCCCACAGTATCAAGGGCAACGTTTCTACTCAAGATACACAATACCATCACATTTATTTAATAGGCACATTCATCCAAAGCAACTTACAAGTCAGGAATCTACATTGGTGGGACAATGTGGGGACATTTATATGGGCAGTTGGGGACTGAACCAGAAACCTTCCAACTGAAGCATGACCACCTCTGTCAGTACATTTACATGATGTTCGAAGAAGATCGGAGTAAGAAAAAAAAAATCCATTCATTGCATTAGTTTGACTGAAATCACATGTTTAAATGTTAACATCTTAGTCCAACGTCTCACAGTCGGACTAACACACCCAGATGTGTTAGTCCGTTTACAGACACGCTACTCCCTGCTTGCATCCAAATGTTCCAGTGGGACGGGAACGGGCCTACGCAGTCAGAGTATCTACCACAGGTCCCGCTCTGGCCTTCGATCCAGAGGTACTGGGAGCAGCCGAGCAACACACAGTGAGACAGATAAGAAAATTAAAACTAAAGTGTGCACGACGAACGAAACGTACAGAGCTGTAAGTCCGTTCAATTCACGCCATTCTTCCAATATGCTGCCACCAGCTAAACCAAAAGAGTTATCTCTTGCTTTGGAGCATGATGTAATAGGTCAACTGGAAAAGCCCACTGAAAGTGAACGCCATCACCACCTATTCTAGTGGATCATGAATACTACTGACTGCAGGTGCGCAGGGACAAAGAAAGTAGTCCCAATAAACGGCCTTGTCGAGCTATAACTGGAGCTTGACTAAACTGTACATGTAAACACACCGAGTATTCACAGATTCACGCTTCTCTGATCAACAACTGTTCAGCAAAGTGTTGTTAGAAACACCAACACTTCTATACAACAGCAGCAGCCATCTTCAATAGCTGGAAATACTGACACTCAGAAACCATCTCCACAGAAGAGAAACTCGTTTTTTTTTTTTTTTTTTTTTTTTTTGGGGGGGGGGTTTAAAAATCACAATTGTCCAAACTGAGCAAAGAAAACAGCAATATTTGGCCTCTGTAGCTGTTGGGAGAAATAAACCATGTTGCATCAAATGACTGGATTCCCCGTCCAAACGTTCCTGCATCCATCTACCCTCTTGGTGTTGCTGTGGTTTCCACCTTAAGATCCACCAGCATCAACGTAAAAAAAAAAAAAAAAAACGGAGCTCTCGTCTGTCACTTACATAGTCGTGGAAGGCCTTTGCCTCACTGGAGTGTTCACATGTCTCCCTTCGGTCTGGAGCTGCACAGTACAAATCCCAGAATACACTGAAAGTAGAAAGGGAGAAGAGGTCAAACAAACAGAGCAATACAAGCACGTGTGTAACAGCTATCCATAACCCATTCACACACTCTCACTATCTCCCCAGCACTCTTAAACCAGCTCTTATGCACTTGAGCATTTTTATAAGAGAGATCCAGTGCCAGTGTCACCCCCCCAATCAACCTCTCACTTACTCACTCACTCAAAAAAAAAAAAAAAAAAACAACACAGCCATTATCATACTGGCATGGATCTCTCATCAGTCATCCACTCTTGAACTCAAACTTCTACTGTCAAGCTGACTTGCTAAAGGACCAGAATTACTGTGCAGAGAAACCCGCGTATACTATTCCACGTGAGGACATGCACGAATAGTGGAAACAAATGTATTAAGTTTACTTTTTTTTCTGTGTTTGTATGTGGCAGTAGCGAGGAGAAAAGAGGTTCTAACTGGATCACGCTTTATGTACTGTTTAGCTTAAGTGCCACTGGATCAGCAACATCGCTCCTGGAGGGCCAATCAGGCAGCCACTTCACATGTCCTCGCAATCTGCAGTGTTCACAGACGTGCAGAATGCTAAAGTTCTGCTTGTTTTCATTAATATCTTTAATTCATCAAATAAAATATAAAACAGTTCAATATGAACACTTGAAGAAACCATCTCCTCTTCAAGTTTCGTATTTGAATAGAACAAGCAGAATGCAACTGATCTCCACATTTCTGTTATTCCAACTTAAAGGGGTTATGTGATAATGTCTGATGATATGAGGATGATTTATCATCGCATGCGGGAACAAAGAGAAAACCAAACAACATGAGCAAACATTTTCTTTCAGCTTAACAACGCATGGCATAATCAAAGAAAAAAAAAAAATCAAAAACAACTTAACCCGAAAAAAGAAGCTCAGAGTCTGAGCTCTAGGAGTCAAAAAAGAACACCAGGCTTTCAACTCCAGTGGTTGCAGAGGCAGAGACCAGCTGCATAAGCTGGATTTTGGACCTGGCTGCTGGATTTGGGGTACCAGCTTCTCAGCGAACCCTGCGGTCGTGCACAGAAACCTGGAGGAGCTTCCCCGCTGGCCGAACAAAGCAGTCAGTGACACCAGGGACTTGTTGAACGGGACTCTGTTTAGGCTGGGCAGATGAACGTGTCGCTTCGTGAAAGCGCACACCGGGGAGGGAATGTAGCGCCTTCTTGGGATCACTGAATGTAGAGCTCGAGTGTGACGGCAAAATGAAGACGGGATCTCCAGTACGTCCGTGTGCAACGTTTGCCGTATGAAAGCTGCCCATCTTTACCTGATGTTCACACTTCTGGCTCTGCAGATCTCCTCATGCAGGTGAAAAACAGCAGCAGATACTGGACCCTTCTAAGCAATGTTATCAACTGTTTCCCACCCAGTCTAAAGTTTGTCCCAAAAAAAAAAAAAAAAAGGTGCAAAATATAACTTGACATGATCTGTTAATTAACATAATCATTACATCATTACATTTAATTTGCCCTCTGCTTTGCCTGCCTTGACATCCGTTTGCTTTTCTCCCACTGTGCTCCAACGTCTGTCATTCGTATCAGGACATTGGAAAATGTCAACCTCAGCAGGTTTTACAAATGGGTAAATAAAACTTCAGATGGACAACAGCACATCTCGTATTACGAAGCCCAAGCCAAAATGAAGAAGCAGTGTGTCAAAAACCAAGTGCGCCTCATGATTCACTAACCTGCAGATACCCCGCACTTTACAGCGATCACTAAAAGTAATGATTTCTGTGTGGCAGCCTCCTGTTGTTGAAGAGGATTTTGAGCCACTCTTCTTTACAATGTTGCTTCAGTTCATTGGTTTAGGGACAGCTTTATGGACATTTGTTTTGTTTTTTTCCAGTTTAATTCAATTCAATAATACTTACATGCACAGTTTTATTAAGGCGCTGCCGTGGTATTTCAGTCTAATTGAGGTTTGGATTGAGCAACACCTCGACCATCTTCTTTTTCAGCTATTCTGTTGTAGATTTCCTGGTGTGGTCAGGATCATTATGTTGCTGAATGAAGCAGCTCTGTCAAACATTTAGCCATCTGCAGAACACTTTGGTATATAAAGGAGATCATAGCTGACTGAATGGCTGCGTGGAGCACAGGTCCTGTATTTGCAAAACAACCCCAAATCATCACGCTCCCAGTAGCGTACTTGACAGCTGTATGAATCATTTCTACTGCATTTGGTTTACTTCGAATGCCACACTGCATTTTGATGAGGCATCTTTCTTGGAATTCTACTCCTGGGAAGATTGGCAGCTGCCTTGAATGTTTTCCACTTGTAAGTATTCTCTCTCACTGTGACATTGGCCACAGTTACATGATGTTTTTTAATTCGGAATTAATTATTCTGAATTAAATAATTCTGAATTAAATCATTTTCCTTCGAGTTTACATGGAAACAGTAATTCCGAATTGAGGTTTACATGGAAAACACGTTTGTTCGGCTTTATCCAATTCCGCTTAAGGTCTGGGGGTTGGGAAGGGTTCTGATTGGATAGGGGGGTGGACGTCTTTACGTATTTACGTCTACCGGAAGACAAACTTACTCGATTAGCAACAACATTTCACTTATTTTTGACCTGGGTGGCATCTCTATATGCAAAACCTCCTTCATTTAACCTGGCCACTACAACTTTGAAAAGCTCACAATTTTAATGTTTTCTGCCATCTGTTTTTAATTATTTCCAGTTCCTCCAAGCTATTTATTAAATAAATCGTCTCTGCTCTTGACCACCGTTTATTGCGTGCTGCCATCTTGAAAACTTTGTTTTGAAAACAATCCCAGTGCGGAATATAAGCGTCATCGCGACAGACTGGCAAGGGAACGAGCATGCGCAGAAAGACGGGAATTAATTAATTTAAAGCGGAATGAGTGTATACATGACCGTGAAATTATTATATTCGGAATTAAAATCAGAATAAACCAGCCACTTACTTCGGAATAGAGTTTGATTCGGAATGGACATTTTCATTCGGAATTAGGTGTTTACATGGTAACTTTTATTCATTTAGAATCGGATTTAACTGTAATTCTGAATTAAAGAGGAATTAAACTTCCCATGTAAACGCACTGATTATGTACTTAAGTTTGTTTGGAAAAAGGGCTCATTGAAGGACAATTTCTTCTCTAAAATCACTGCTGATGTCTTTTCTCCTCGGTGTGGGATTAACAGACTTGAAAGCTTCAGCGCAGCAAAGTGTCAAAACCTCTGCTTTAATGGAGCAGGTGTTAAAGGCAGGGTAAGTGTTTCTACAGTTTATAACCTCAAACTAAGAAGCCTCTCAATAAATATATAAATCATGTACATGAAAGAGGGAGACTCTGTGCTGTCATCCAGAGATCAGGTACCCTGCTTTTAATCACTTTACCCTCTTAAATGCTTTAAATGTAGTAAGGTGTACTTTGATTTCCCACAAACTGCTTCTGCATTTTGGCATAGTTTTATACATAGTCAAAAATTATTCAAATGTGTTCATTTGAAACATGTAAATACTAGTTTCAGTGCAGCACGTCCTTCAACAACAGAATCCAGTAATGCAGGTTTTGCTCCCGATGCTCTGCTTCAAATTCCTTTTCCTCTTTTATGAGGACTTAAAAATGTTTTTACTAATATGCAAGATACTTTAGCTCTTAAATCTGACACGTTTTTTCCAAATGTGATTCATCTATCCATCTACCTTATTAGAAACAAATCTAATGAAAAGACTGGAACCAGTGATAAATGGATGCTGGAGAGTTATTCAAGTCGTTGAACCACTAAAACTTGGGCAGTGTAGCATATTTTGATTCAGACAAACACACGTTATCCTGCTGCTTTAAACAACCGGTGGTCTGCAAAATCTGAAGCTGACAACTGTCACTGCTAAATGAACAATTTTCTGCAGTTTGATCAGTATTTTATTGGTACAATCTCCAGCTGTTTCAAAGAATTAATAAGCATTAATTACAAAAAAAAGATACATAATCATGACATGCTTTAAAAAAGACATCAGCAGAAAGTAATTGGCTTGGGATGTCAAACAAAAGGTAGATTTGTGTTAATACTCAGTGGTCACCTTTATAAAACAAAAACAAACAGGAAAAAAAAACTAAAAAGGACTTTATATCACTATATTCAAACTGCAGGATTTCCATCACTGATCATTTATGCTTTTACAGCAAATGGCTTCTCAAGAAGAACTCATCAAAAATAAATCAAGCATATTAGCTGCGTTAGAAAAAGTTGTCATCAGCTGCAGAGAAATCGTATTAGTGCCAATTTACTGGGTCCATTGACACTTCCCTCAAAGTTGTGTTTTGGTTTTCACTTTGTGGATCGTTAATCCTCAGACAGGTGCGTGCCTTTTTATTATTCTGTTGGACAAATTCAACTCGGCACTTTAAAGTATCCCAAGGACCACTTCGAAGGAGGAACAAAAACTAAAAAAAAAGGCCATAAAAAAGGTTCTGAAAACTCATGTAAATGGGATGATTAATTCCCATTTCCCTGAGGATCCTATGTTTGTGCCACTGTGGAGAACTGCATAGTGACGAAAGAAATTTAATCCAAAGCATCATGAGTTCAAAACATCATAATGTGGAAACATTGAAAGGATGTGTGACATGTCTGAATGTGCTGTGTGATGCAGTACTTGGTTGCACGAACAGGGCAAAAACAAGCCAAACTGCTGATCAGAACTTAAGGTGCTGACCTTATAGGTCGAATCTTATCCAGGGGCAGAAATGATTGGGGGGGTGCGTGTGTGACATTTTCTTGTAGGAGGGGGGCGGAGGAGGGAGAGGTGACACAAAGGAAGCTGGAATGCAATGGGTTAATCTGCTAAGAAGCGCTCTCCCAAGTGAACAAAAGGGGGAAAAGTGGGAGGTGGAGGGCACACAAAGGGTGGCAGGGGGGGGGGGGAGATGGGGCTCCATTCCCCAACCATCTGGATCTATTGTTTCAGAAATGAGGGTGCAGGTTGGAGAGCTGGGTGAGGGGAGAAGACATGGGTGGGTGGGGTGCGGGTCACGCCCTCAGTGAGTCTGGTCCACTGACGGACCTTCCGCTCCTTCTTAATCATCCGTGGAGATGGGCACCTTCATTTCAGCTCAAATATGGTATTTTAAAAATCAGCCAGGTATCAAAAATGTTATAAAGATCAATGCTTTCAAGCTCTTTTAGCGCAGCACAGCTCCAATGCGGTTACTGACTGAGAAAACGATTTTAACCAGTGCAAATTTTGTTGGGTCCAGACATGTCCTATTCAGAGGGGAGACCCAAAGCTTAAGATTGCTTCCACATTAATACATATTTGTTTTAAAATGTGAAACTTGTTATTATCATGTCTGACATTCCCACAACTATTTGACCCAGTTTCAGTTTGTAAACGCAAGTTCTACGGCACGGTCTAATGTGGATGAAAGAAAACAGAAGCACTTGGAAATAATGACATAGTTACACAAATTCACTTCATGATTCGCTCTTCTGGGTCACAACTTTGCCTGATTGACCAATATAGTATATCTATCACTGGGAGATAATACACAGATACGCCTTGACAACGGTGTAAACAGCAATGTGGAGACAGAGCAGCAAGTGCTGATGACTTTCTTGTCCTTCCTATCAGCTCTTATGCAGCCAAAGTCTGCATTTAATAACACTGCATCTGCTCACACGTGCACGAGGCAGGCCAATATAAGAGCAATTTCCAAGAGAGGTTACTTCTCTTCGAGTTTTTGGCCTGTTTTCACTCATGGCCATGTGATATGCATTTATGGTGGTGTGATAAGAACAGAGATCTTTTCTGGCATGAAGCTTGAATGTTAATAAGGAAGTGGCTGGCATGGACAGTAAAGCTGGCTTATACAGTCAAGCAAATAATAATCCATAAAGAAATAATAAAAATGGGATATCACATCCAGTAGAAAGTGACAGCAGTACTTACCACCACCATGAATGAAGGAATCCAGGTGGCTCACCTAATGTAATATTCTTCTCCCATCGAATCTGAGAAGAGAAGAGAAGAGAAGAGAAGAGAAGAGAAGAGAAGAGAAGAGAAGAGAAGAGAAGAGAAGAGAAGAGAAGAGAAGAGAAGAGAAGAGAAGAGAAGAGAAGAGAAGAGAAGAGAAGAGAAGAGAAGAGAAGAAGTCACTTGCGGCCACTTGAGAGAGGATTATGTCTGCAGGTTCAGGGGTTAAGAACATATAAGCAGTCAGTTTTAAGTGGTCAAGGACCTCTGATGTGCAGATAGATATTTTTACTTGGTCTGTGAATCTCAACTTTAAAAAAAAATAAATAAATAAAATAAAATAAAAACATGTGAAGCCCAATCACGAACACTGATACACAGATTATAAATGACCCATTCATTGTTTGCATGCACACATCCAACAGAGTTGCTGGGAGGCTTGGAAAGTTACTACAAACACCAGAATATAAACAAATTCCTAGCTTGAATAATGAATGCTTGGTTGATTTTACTTCACCATCTCATTAAGATTCATCATGGTGGGCAGTAAACATGAGCTGGTGTAACTTTATAGGATTTCCTTATGAAAAATGTATGCAACACCTTGCACCCTGTAATCATGTTTACACCAAGCACGGATGTTGCTGTAAATGTGCATTAGAGCATGGATACACTGTAAAAAGCTAAGGAAAGAGGAAAGCTGACTTGCATTCAGTACCTGGCTGAAGTTTCAGCGAACAAATCGGCTGGACCCGAATACTCAGATATTGGAATATTTGTCCAGAATGTGGGCATCCAGATATATATTTATTTTTTTTTGCTCCTTTCACAAACAGCTGGCTACAACATTTAAAGCCGTCACTCACTGTCACCTGTGAACGTCACCTGCAGTAATGCTTTGCTTCATTTTAACTGTTTAACAAGATGACACGTCAGAGACAACAGTTGTGTGGCACACTCTAGTGAGCGATGACAAGTTGGAAAATAAACTCTCCCCCAACCAAATTTATTTCTAGAAAGCTCTGGACCCCATAAAATGGTATTTGGCCCAGGCCTACTAATAGCTGATTTGCAAAGACAGTTAGAATTAAGAAGCCCCCCCTCCCAACGTTCAACAGTTTCAAAACTAGTTTGAGTCATGGATGTCATCTTACCTCAGACAGGAAGGTCTGTGCGGACTTTTGTGCTCCCACGTGTAGCAGGTACTCGTACACATATAACGCTAACCTGAAATTCAAAGGGAGAAAGAAAAAAAAAGAGGATCAGGGGTTGAATTTATTAGTTTCGCAGTGTAATGTCCTCTTGACAATATCTAATGAACACGAAAACTAGGAATGAACAGATAGAGGCTTAAACATTACTGCATACATTTGCCTCAAACATGAGCAACATGACTGACTGGGTATTAGTTTTAATATAAAAGTTAATGCCTGGATGTTTGAACAAAAGGGGAAAGAATGACCAAAAACTGGTCTCTGAAGTAGGGAGGATAAATTCATGTTCTGCTCTAAATAATCTGACAACGTGACGCCATGAACCAACAGTAACGTCCAGCCAGAATACATGGTTAAAATGGAAATAAATAAATAAATAAATCTTCTTCTCCTAAAAATGATCAATAAAAACACATTCCTTAAAAAAATGTCCACAAATTGTGCTTATTGTAATTTCTTTTACACAAATGGTACAGAAATGGAGACAGTTTGAAGAGTTCCCACTGTGAAGACTTTCTCTAAATTGAGTGGGACATAGAAGATGGGAGAGGTTTCGACAACAGGGATCCAGACAAACTGGTTTTCTGCTTCTGTATATTCATTTAAAACATATTTCCCATCATTTATCACAAAAGACACAGATGAAACACTCGGATACCTCCTCTGTTGAGTGACAATTCTCACTGAACTGCTTAGATGTGGGAAATCATGTTTAAGTTGGTAAATAGGTCCCTGGGAGCCTAAAGTAGGGCTGGGGGGGTCAGGGCTTTAAATCTATATTGCGGTATAATCTAAAGGATAGGTGCTAACTATATATAAATAAATAAATGAATATATATAAAAGATATTATGGAAAATTTGATATCTCGATTATAGTGACCAAATTATCATGGTTTACGATATTATTGCGGTATTCTTAATTGCTGTACAAATGTCTAAATGTTTAAATAATTTCACAAAATATTGTGATTCTCTTGTCATACTAAAACATCAGAAGCCAAAATCTTATCAAAATGAAACTTTCACATTAAAAGGGCAAACAACTGGGACAGAAAGAGGTTTTATTTTAAATGAACAAAATAAATAACAGGAATAAAGCTTGTTTGTCTGGTGCAAATTTAAATAAACACTTGAACAACCATAGTAGGTCAAAATATGCAAACAATTATCAGGAACAAAAATTATAGTGCAAGTTCAAATGAAATAAACTTTGGACTTTAAGCTGAACCTTAAATAAGTATAAATGTGCAAATAAAGAAACAGTTGTATATAGGGAATGTCCGATAATATCAGCCCACCGATATTATCGGCCCGATATTGGCATAAAAATGTAATATCTGTAAATATCGTTATCGGTTTTTTTTTTTTTTTATTTTTGCACAGACAATGTGTTATTTCCACGACAGGAGATATGTGATGTTACCTAAAATTAGTTTTGAGGAAAAATAGCCCGCATATATCGGTATCGGTAGATATCAGTATCGGAAATTGAGAGTTGGACAATATCGGCATATCGGATATCGGCAAAAAAAGCCAATATCGGACATCCCTAGTTGTATAGGAGCCAAATATGTTGTTATGAATTGTAGTTCACTCTGTGTGTCTGTGGGTGTGGCTGTGTTGTTACCTGAGGGTCAGGTATAAAAGCAGCTGCCTGTTATTGGTTAGGTGTTTGATCCGGAAGGGCAAAAGGTTTTTGACGGCTGTGGCGCTAACTGCCGGCATTATGGTTGTGGGATCAGTTAATGAAATAAATAAATATTTTAACTGCATCAGAAGAACATCATTCCGGTCCTTTTTCGATCAACACGCAACAGTAACGTTTACAAAATGCGAGGTTACTCTTGGTCAAACATCTCAGTAGCTTGAAGCAATAGGCTTAGCTCCTTCAAGTTGCTTGTACAAATTGCAATAAAATGTAAACAAGTGCTCTGCAGACAGGATATTTGTCCTCCACCAGTTGTCCCTCTGCATTCTTAAAAAAAAGAAAGAAAATGCCTAGACCTTGGACTACGTCATTTTAGTGGGTTGGTAAATGTCCTGCGTGCTATCACCACTTTCCGCCATGCTTACGTTACGATGCCCATGTTACAAGCTACAAATTCACTCAAGACACAGTTGCGAGTCGCTCACAGACTTGAATGAGGCTGATATTACATATCCCAATAATCCACTGTGATAATGAGATGAAGTCAAACATAAACTGTAATCGTTATCGCGTAAAATTTTACTGCACCTTACCGAAATACCGGTAACCGTTCCATCCCTAATTTCCACAGGTGGCTCGCGGTACGGTCTGTACCTCGGTTTTTGTGTCACGGTGTCAAAGCTTATTGTCCCCTGCAGGTCGTACCGTACGGTTCAGTATTTTACCGAGTACTGTCGCATCCCTAATTTTACATATAGGAATGCAACAGTACTCTGTAAAATACGGTTCGGTACGACCTGTACGGGACACGGGATGCTTTTATATCCTGCGATATTTATGTTCCAATAACTTTGCATTGGACTTGCACGTGAGCGTGCGTGCCTTTTAGCCAACAGGTCCGCCACTGCATGTCAATGTCCACTCGCCTCCGCTCACTCACAGTGAACAGCCTATCACACTTTGGCCGGTTGGTTGTAGCTCACAGACGCAAAAAAAAAAAAAAAAGACAAGCAGGCATGGCCAGCGGTAGCGGAGAAATTGGGAAAAACTTTTTTTAATCATCGGTGTGGGAGCATTTTGGTTTTGCTGTTGAATACACCGGTGAGGGAGTGAAAACAGTTAACAGAACGCAATCTTCCACCTCCCTAAACCCGGATCTTACCTGCATAAGATCCAGTTGTTACCAGTTGTGTGTCTTGGCGCAGCTGTAGTGCTTTTTAAAATACTGCAGAACGAATCGTTGGATGCGCATTTAAAGATCACAAACAATTAATGTTCCTGTCCCTCCTCAACCACACACAGTTTCAGACATATCGGAAATAAATTCCTGCATCCAACCTTTTACAGCTTGACATCAGACACAGAGATCTCCTTGGTTTCCTCCACAGCAGACATCTGAATGAGAGCTGCCACAGCTGCACATTTATTCCATTTGGACGTGCTCTTTTACGTGCCGACATGCGAGATGCGATTTCCGCAAACTCTGTATCTTGCGATCGCTTGTTTAGGGTAGGAGGTGGTCTGAAACTGTACCGAATCCGTACCAAAACCGTGACACAAAAACCGCGGTACGGACCGTACCATGAGCCACCATGAGCCATATACATACACAGTGGAGGAAATAAGTATTTGATCCCCACTGATTTTGGCAGTTGTCATACTAAGAAATAAATGAACAGTCTTAGATTTTTATGGCAGCTTTATTTTAACAGTTATAGAAAGAATATTGAAAAAAATGTTGAGAAAATTACATTAAATGAAAAATAAAAATGTATTTGTAAGTCATTGAGGGAAATAAGTATTTGATCCCTGACCAACCTTGACCAGTGTTGGTTCCCACAGACCACTGGTATACTCCTAATCTCACTGAAGTAATTACCAGCATGAGAGACACCTGTTCCAAATAGTCACCTGTGTAAAAAGCCATCTGCCCACAGACTCAGTAATACTCCACCATCTCCACCATGGGCAAGACTAAAGAGCTGTCAAAAGATGTCAGGGACAAAGTTGTTGAACTCCACAAGGCTGGAATGGGCTACAAAACCATAAGTAAGAAGCTGAATGAGAAGGTGACAACTGATGGTGCAATTATTTGGAAGTGGAAGAAGCACAACATGACTGTTAATCGACTTAGGCTGGGGGCTCCATGGAAGATATCACCTTGTGGGGCCTCAATGATCATGAGAAAGGTTAGAGATCAGCCGAGAACTACACGGGAGGAGCTGGTTAATGATCTCAAGGCAGCTGGGACCACAGTCACCAAAAAAACTATTGGTAATACACTGAGACGCAATGGTTTAAAATCCTGCAGTGCGCACAAGGTCCCTCTGCTCAAGAAGGCTCACGTCCAGGCCCGACTCAGGTTTGCCAACGAACATATTAATGACTCAGAAAGAGACTGGGAGAAGGTGCTGTGGTCAGATGAGACCAAAACTGAGCTCTCCTCAACTCAACTCGACGTGTTTGGAGGAAGAGAAATGCTGAATATGACCCCAAAAACACCATCCCTACTGTCAAGCATGGCAGTGGAAGCCTTATGCTTTGGGGGTGTTGCTCTTCTAAGGAGACAGGTCGACTTCACTGCATCGATAGGAAGATGAACGGTGCCATGTACCACAAAATCTTGGGTGACAACCTCCGCAAGGACATTGAAAATGGGTCATGGATGGGTCTTCCAGCATGACAACGACCCAAAACATACAGCCAAGGAAACAAAGGAGTGGCTCCATAAGAAGCACATCAAGGTCATGGAATGGCCTAGCCAGTCTCCTGACCTTAATCCTAATAAACATCTATGGAGAGAGCTGAAGCTGCAAGTTTCCAAGCACAAGCCTCAAAACCTTCAGGATTTGGAGATGATCCGCAGAGAGGAATGGACGAAAATTACTCCTGATGTGTTTAAACCTAGTAAGCAACTACAAGAAACGTCTGACAGCTGTGCTTGCCAACAAGTGTTTTGGTACCAAGTATTAGATCATGTTTTGCTAGGGGATCAAATACTTATTTCCCTCAATGACTTGCAAATTGATTTTTATTTTTCATTTCATATATACATATTTATAAATATATATACACACACACATATATTTATACACATGTATATATATATATATATATATGTGTATATATATATATATATATATATATATATATATATATATATATATATATATATATATATATATATATATATATATACACACACACATATACACACACAAGTTCACTCATATGATCCTCAGAGAAATAGGCTGTCTATAGGCATCTGCTGCACAAGTTCCACTCTTCACTCTTTGTCGGATTCTCTGAAGTAAATTGTGAGACTAATGTAAGGCTCCACTGTACATCTCGACCACAAGTCCGTAGTAGTTGCATAGTGTTTTATGCTCGTTATATCTTTGGCTTCTTGCTGGTGGACTTGGTCGTACATTTCAGTTTGGCTAAAGCAGCCATTCCCAAACTTCAGAATACCAAGGCCCAATTTGAAATGTAAAAAATCTCTGCGGCCCATGCAAACCTTTAAACACCACTTTGATCAACATACAAGACTAAAAGCTACATTCCAATATGAATGTAAGGGGTCAACAAATAAGGTGACACTTTTCATTTTAAGTTAAGATTACTAGCACTTCCTCCTCACCTCGCTCCATGTTTGCAACCGCTGCCATGTTTTCACATTCACTTTCAACCAAAGTAGGCGCAGCTTGACATTATCAACTTGCGCAATCGCGGTAAGCCGTTCTTGTAAAAATCTCTTATCGTTAGCTACATTTGTTACATTTATGTTCTTATCTTACAATACAAGATGATAATAATACATTTATGTATTAATACATGTTGAATTTCCCTTCTGGGATTAATCAAGTATTTTTCAATTCATTTCATTTCATTTATATCGCTTCTACCGTATAATGTTTTTTATGCCCACTGCTAGCTTAAAGAGTATAAAAGTTTCAGAATTAAGACTTTTACACTTGTTTAGAGTTGCCTCTGTATGGGAGTCACAGGGAATATGTACTTAAACACATGTTTGTCAGAAGAGAAACTACACCACCACAGAAAACTCCATGTTGAGTTACAGTGGTCTCATGTGGTGTTGACGTTTTAAAAAAAATTATATTCAGCTTACAAACATACAGTATTGTGTAAGAAGCAGGGATTGAAGCAGATGAAAATACTGATATGTAATCAGAGCACAGAAGCTGGTTAGAAGTGCTGTCAACCCACTGCTTCTGTGCATCTGTCCATCAATGTCACTGTAACAGTTCAGATTTTTGGCCAGGACTGGAATGGAGAACTGAACAGTTACTCGTTTTGGAATTAGTCTGTTCCAAAGGACATATAAAATCCAAATAAAGTTACCCGCATCATAGGATTACACTGGAATTATAAAAACACTCACGTTCTCCTCATCAGTCATGGTCGGATTCTCTGTGCGAAATCAACAAACTGTAACTAAAATGAAGCAAAAAGCAAAAAATGGTCTTATGGTCCTTGTCAGAGAGTAATCAGCACTGCACAACTTTGAGTAAGTTGCATTGGCAAAGTAATTGCATTTAAAGTGGTTTATTCAAAAATAAGTCTGCTGTTGCTAACTCAGGATACCATTACCAATCAGTTTGAATTTGCTCTTTAAAAAAAAAACAAAAAAAAAACTTGCATCTGCTTTGAAATGATCCCACAAACTGAGTCTAATAGAAACCATAACTTCTGTAGAATTCAATGACGATAATTATTCATTGTAAGACAAGGGGAAAGACAATGAAAAGTAGTTAGTGCCAAGTTTATTCTGAAAGATTTCCAGCCCTTCACTCCAGCACAGACAAGTTGGTTTAAAGATAATATTTCTGTTATAAATGGGTCATAATCTTCTAAGAGGTAAAGCTATATCCACACCAGTTCAAGACAGTTTCAAAACCAATCCACATCCACACTAGTATTTCAGCTCCATGCTAGAAAAAAATCTCCATCCACATTACACCACCATAATCACATATCACAGGGCCTTCATGGTCACTGGGCACGTACACACGAGTGACAACAGAGTGAAAACTCCGGTGGAAATAACCTTTACAGCAGACTGGTCTCTTAACAGCCCACAGGGGTTTTTATAGGCAGTTCTGGGGATACAGCATGTGGATTTTGGCTGCATAACAGTTGATCCTAAGGACAGCAAAGTCAGGAACACTTCCTGTTCCATCTTCAAGCTATGGTTTACACCGTCATTAAGATGCATCCATGTTATGTTCTGGAGATGGTCACGTGATGTAGGCTTGGCGAATCAGGAATGGAAACATGGTAACTTAGAAGAGTAAATCATGAAGGCAAATCTATGTGAGTACATTACCATTTCCAAATGATTTCGGTTTTGCTCAGCCTCATTATGGCACATGACTGCTGGCATTAACAAACAGCCAACATAACTTATTTGTATTGTTAATGATTAACATACTCAAAATGTACAGACCTCTCAGCAAAGCATTGTGGTACTTAAACTGGGGCCAGATCTGTTCAACTGTCTATTCTAGAAATGCCCTCCATGTCTGTATGGAGGGCATTAACTTTTTAAATAATGGCAGCTGCTCACTTAATGGTATTAATTCACATGAAGAGTATAGACATAGTCAGCCCAAACATGAGGTTAGTAGACACAGACAGAAGACACTGAACTAATGGGCAGAAGCTGGTCTGAGGTTAGGCAAAAAAAAATAAAAAGTTTCAAAGTATAGAGACAGAATGGCATGCTTCAGTCGTGCTCCTCGCTAGGTTTCTAAGCAAAGACAAAATGATGGAAAGAATATTAATTTAAAATTACAATATGTTTCTAGTGTAATAACTGTTAAAAACTTTCACATGTCTATTTTTTGGCTCTAAAACAGCAAAGATAAGATTATCAGTATCAAATAAAAGTCATACTATTGATAAATACTGATAAGAAGCATCGACGCTAATATTGGTATCAATAAAATCCTGATAACACCCACCCCTATGTGTGCCTCACTGAAGGAAAAGTATGATCTAGGCAGATTTCCATCAACAAAAAAAGAACCAATAGGGTCATTCAGACATGATGACAACGTGTTCAGTTGACAGCAGATTAATGGAAGCAGCACACGTCAGAGGGGGGCTGTAAAACATACTACAAGCATGCTTGGCCACCAACTGTACAGTCTCAGAGGCAAAAAGGCAAAACAAAGTTTTGCGCATCACATTTAACCTCTGTGCAGTGAAAATCCACTGAATATATGATCAGAGAATATGTAGCTTCTTGGAAGGTTTCTGAGCATTAGTTACTGAAATTAAAAAATAAATAGTTCTGTGACTAGATTATCTACAAAAACTTGAATCCACAAACACTGAAAACTGAATTTACAACCGACTCAAGGTTCCTGTGTGACCGAAATGTAGGTAAAGCTCAGAGGTGATCTCAGTAGGTGGACCATTAATAAAACCTTAAAGGTCCCTGGGTTTTAGTCCATTGTATTAGTTTTAAGTTAAAACTGTGAAAAATACCTGACTGCAATACACCACTGCAAGGACCGCATACTAACAGAAAACCCCTTACATGACAAGCACTTCAACCAGTTGTTTAAATATTTGAAACACTCATCTGACTTTTTTTTTTTTGTTAATCACTGTGAATACAAAAGGCTGCAACACTTGAGAAATGGCAATCCACCAGAATCTATTAAGAGACAGAAAAGCCATGCTGCTGACTGGGAAACCCCAGTTGGCCCAACATTGTACTCCTAACTCCTTTAGTTAGTCATGTTTAATAGGCTGTTAATGGACCATCAATCGACCTGCAGCGTGGATATGACAGTGGCCTGTGTGCCCAGAGCAGACAGTCCTCTGACAGGCCAATAAGGTCCTAATGAGAAGGACAGTAGCTCACTGTCACAGTCGCCGTCATTAGTCAATGAAGTGATCAATGAAACATGATTTTGAGATAATAAGGCTTTTGAACACTTTGCATGTGATGGCTCTTTTGCTTTTTCCAATGATGTCTTCCTTTGTACTTTTACTGCAGTAATATCAAATTAACATCTTTTTACAAATATCAACCTGCTTTTATGCTATTTAAAATGAAACAGTTTGACATGAAAACACACTAAAAAATGAAAGCCGTACAAAAGACTCTTTCATGTTAAAATATGAGTTTCAATTTAACATGAAGGAATATTTTATCACTCTTTGGAAGCGTTGTCTCGCTCTGGCAGTCTCCCGTCCCCACTGTCAGCAAAAACCACCTAAAGTAACTTTGGACTCCCGTCTCGGTCGTCTCTTTGTGCAAAATGTGTATCACTTCTTATGTCACACATAAGATAAAACTAGCTCAGAGTTACAGTGGACATCGTAGTACAGGTGACTACTATCCAACAAACAAACAAACAAAAGATGGCCATAGTGAAAGAATCGTGGTAATGTCTTGTTGTCGGTCCAACGTCATACACTGTGAGCTGATTGACGATGGCTGTCTCAAAAGTCTTTTGACCAAAGACTCTCTGGGACAATTTTTCTAACACTGTCAGAAACCCTACAGCTTTGTATTTTTGGTAAACATAAAAACTACAACTGAAGTGCAGTTCATTTTTCCTGCTTTGCTTCTAGTTGGTTGTTGACTGTCAGCACATGCTGATGACACCAATCTAGTTCCATCATTAGCCTACGATTCATTATCATCATGAAGAACTCATGCAGTGTAGGTGTCTTAAGGAGTGTTGAGAAAGTACTGATGAAAGAGTAAAAGAGAGGGAGCAAGGAAAAGACCAAACAAATCTTACAGCGTTGTAAATGTGATGTAACCTTTCATGCCTGAATGGGGGACCTGCTGAGCTAAATATTGCAAAAGTTCCTTTGTGCTGCTTTAATCAGGATTCAATTTTCTTTTCTTTTTTCATTTTCATGGAAAATTGCCACTAGCCAACATTCTAGGTCAGTGGTTCTCAAACTTTTAATATTGCACACCACCTGAGAAACTGTTCAGCTCTCTGAGTACCACCATGATGACCAATTTTAAAATATAGCCATATATGCCTTCTCAATTAGCTTTAAATTCACAGGAGAGATGTTTATTCTCTATTTCAGTTATTTATTGTTACCTGAATTTCATTTGAAATGAATTTATAATGCATTATATGTTTCTGATTTAATAAAAAAAAAAAAAGAGGAGAAAATGTGGAAAGTCCCAACGTTCCCCCGCGTACCACCAGAGAGCACTCGCGTACCACCAGTGGTACGCGTACCACAGTTTGCGCACCACTGTTCTAGCTGTCATTTTCATGCAAGAGTTACCAAACCTACGATGTTTCCAGGTTCTCAAATGTGATCAAATTGGCATTTGAACATGATGAATATTTCTCAATAAAATGGTTTCAATTACTAGTTGCAGGCTTCAGCTATAAGCTAAGAAAGGTACGGATTTATTTAGCCCCAATTCTTGGATTCAGGAGATCAGTCCAGTGTGCTCCATCGGATTCGGAGTGCCGTTTTGTCTCCAGTAGTGAAGTACAACCTCTGTGTTTCACTGGCAAAGGGGAAAGACCACAAATCTAAAATCTGCCCGAGTACTCTTATTTCAAGGACAAACTACAAAATAACTCCAGCATGTGCGTCTTTAAAATATCCAGGTGTTACACCGTGCCGCAGCATTTGACTTAAGGCTTTTTCATTTTGCCAACAGAAAAATCATGGACAAAAAATGATTTGTTGCATTTGCGAATCAATTCAGAATCCTGAAGCTGATAAGGACTGCATTGCCATTCAAGTCTTTTCGCACATTCCCACTAATCACAAGTTACAGATATTAAAAAAAAAACTTTCTGAAGCATAATCTATACTGATCTCTGTGTGATGCTGTAAAAATAGTCACAGGCAAATAAATGTGGTTAAGTTAATGCCCACATGGGCTGGGATAATCAATACACACCTTTTTTTACTCAGAGTCCAGGTTAAACTGAGTTCATGTTTACTTACAATTCCTTCTATGAGTGAAGAGAAATGATAACTGGAGTAGTGTGCTGCAGCAGATATGACCCATTCCTGACCTGTTCTTACTACCAATTGTATGCAAATACATTGTTAGTATGCAAATGTAGTCTGTGGAATATATGAATAGGCAAACAGCGACTGTGGCACGGAGCCAATGATTCCTAAATGATCATACCTTGTCCTTTGTATAGAAAATGTTGTAGCCTGGTGGGCCAATTTCAATGCACGCTTTTAAATAACTCAGGATGACACTAGATCATGTTTTCAACCTTTAACAAAAGATCTACATTAGAAAGCAAAGATGTTCCCGTTATATTGTCAGCTCTGTCAGAATATCATACCGATATGTTTGTCAATAAGTGTGGAATCTGTTCATCTTTAAAATCAGATAGTCGTCACGTCGATCCCCAGATCCCCCATGTGTCGAAGCATCCTTGCTGAACACCTACTTTGCTCTCATTATGCTCACTGCTGTGTGACTGGAGACACACAGCTCTACGAACTGTATGCCGAGTGCAAATATACAGTAACAAGCACTGCTTATGTGAAATGGGTGAGGAAAAAATACAAAGCACTTTGTATAATCGAAGGCTCTATGTAGATGAGGACTATTGAAGATATTATTTAATTGAACCCGCATACACACAAAAAAAAGGTTATGCGGCATTTTGCACATTTTAAAGGGAACTAAGATAACATTGATGATCAGGTCAGCAACATTTTACATTTTGCAACCTGAATACTTTCAAAAACATCCCGTAAAGCATAACCATCTTTTACACTATCCTGCTAGCCATCATGATGATCAAGTAAGGATCCATGGAGTTATTTTTGACCAGGATTTGTCCTACAGCTCAGAGGGAACAGGTGTGGAGGAAAACTTTATACCTCTTTTTTAGTTTAGAAAATTGGAAATATCCCTATGTCAGAGTGAGAGGGGAAAAAAAAAAAAACATTTTTTTCATTCAAGATTGGAATGCTACAATTCCTGATTAACAAATAATCCCAACAACTGTCTGAAAACACTTCAGTTGATCCAAAAAGCTTCTGCCAGAGTTCTGAATGACAGATAGCTGAAAGATCACTTTGCTCCTCTTCAGTGGCTCCCTGACAGATCAAGAATACACTTTAAAACTCTTCTTACATACAAACCTCTTAATGACCAAGCTCCACCATATCTTAAAGATCTCATCGCCATATCCGATACAGCACTTTATTCTTAGACTGCAGGCTTATACTTGTGGTTCCTGAGAATGTGCATCAAAAATACTACCTGAACCGCTCAGTTTAGTCTGACAGCTCTTCAACGATCCTTTTGTTATTTAAGAAGAGATCACACACTTTTTCCCTGCAAAGATTTACAATCATCTCTTGTGAACCCTCACATGCTTTTCACCTCACATCCAGAAAGGATGCGATGTATGCAGCCTCGCCAAGCACTGCTGACATCTGGATGCTCTCAGCCCACACTTGCTTCACCGGGCAAAGTTTGCACTGGAAATCCTTGTTTGAAGGAGTTCAACAGGTTTTATGTCAAGGGTGGGAATTAAAATTCAAAAATAGAAGAAAACTTGTCTAAAAATGTCAGACGACAATTATGATCATGTATTTCATTTGTAACGTGCTTCAAGTCGCTGCAGCAGATACGAGTGTAAGCGCGCAGTCTTCTAGCGTAACTGGGTCAGTCCAGGTTAAACGTCAGTAGATCTCAGCATCCTAGTTTCCACATGCACAGTCATGTGAAAGAGAAGGTACAGACACTTTTGATTCTATGGTTTTTCACATCAAGACAAAAAACCTTAGACTAAAAATAACACCTGATATAATATATACAGTGATTATTTCAGTCAAATTAACTAAGCAAACCTTCATTTTAAAACCTGCTAAAGAAAATAGCACTTTTTTTTTATTATGTTGCTGATGTGTAAATCCTTCGACGTGAAAGATGTTGTGCTTTTACACACACGAATGTACGTAAGAATTAGTGAAAATGTCCGTTTCGTTTTACACAGAGCGAGCTGCCCTCCTGAGAAGGTAATAAATAGCCGAGGGTGTCTTCTCTTGTAGATTTGTAGCGAGATAGGAGAACATAAGTGAGGAAGCACAATAAGCCTGTCACCATGAACAAATCTGACCAGGTCTAGGACAGCATGGTGGCGTGGTGATAAACACAGCTGCCTCACAGCTGGAAGGTTCATGTGTAGGTGCCACTGGAGTGAGCTGGAGTTTCTCTGTGTTGGCCTGTGATAAACTGGGGCCGTCCAAAGTCTTCTTCACTTCTTTCTGTATGCCTTTTTTTTTTTTTAAATGATCGTAGTATGTCTTTGTATTAGAAAAATACAGCCTTAGAATATGCCGCTTAATTATTTCACCATGCCATTCCAATTTCTTTTTCTTAAACAAAAATGAAGCCAAAAAGAACAAAAATAACGTGGGAAATAGTTAGGGATGTCCCGATCACGTTTTTTGGGTCCCGATCCGATTTCCGATCTTTAATTTTGATGATCGGCCGATTTCCGATTTTTTTCGATCCGATTTCACTTCTTTTGAGTGGGCAAACAGAGTTTAATTTCCTATGCATTTTATTTCCTGTGTACATTAATAAATAGGCCTGCATCCAAGCTGAGATTAATAGCTTTTATCATCTCATAAAATAAACAATAACTTATTTAAACACTCTTCTTTCTTTCTTTTTTGTTTGGGAGAATTATTATAAAACACATTTAGTTACAGAACAGTGACTGTTCAACAGTCTCAGTACTAAACAACAAAGCACTTCCATTTAAAAAGCAGCAGGTGAACTTGGCTAGCAGTTTAAGGCAATGAAAACACTAGCAGAAGTCTTTGCAATCAATGAAATCACATCAGAATAAAAATAACATAAAATATTAACTTAACTTCTTTCAAGACCCGCTGCACATGTTCGCCCACCTTTGTGTCCTTTGTCGTTCATGTAATGACGGGAACGAGGCTCGAGGTAATTAATGAGCCGGTTAAATGCCTTGTATTCCACAAACTCCGTGTCCTCGGTAATACATTCCACGATTAGCTCGGTGATTTTTCTGTATTTCTCCGAGTATTTCGGGAGTTTGTCCTTTCTTTTAAAAGTTTCACAGAGCGTTTGCTGCTGAAGCCGCTGCCGTCGGCAGAACAGTGACCGCAGCCGACGGCACCAAAGCTGCAGCCGTCGGCACCAGGGCACCTGACAGAAGGCTGCGGTGATCGGTGCTGCGTGCTTTTTTAAGTGTCTGATTAAATTGGTGGTGTTGTAAACTCTCTTCTTACTTACCCATCATGATATCTCAGCCTTCCACACGTTGCAAGTCGCAGTCGAAGCGTCGGTCTTTGTAATTTTATAGCGCTGCCACACTGCTGACATTTTTGGTAAAGTTTAGCCTGACGCTGCCGGTCTTAAAACTTTTAAGGTGGAAACAAGACAGCGCTGCTGGGAAACCTCATTTCAGTGCAAATTATTAAATGTATATAGTTTAAAAAATATTTTTGTTTGTGTAATATGATTACTTTATTAATTTGTGTTAATCAGGATCACTTTTTGAGGAAAAAAATAATGAAAAAAAGATCGGCGTGTTATAATAAGGTTGATCGGCCGATCCGATCCACCTTAAATTTTTAAGATCGAAGGCCGATCCGATCAGGGGATCGGGATCGGGACATCCCTAGAAATAGTAAGTGCACTCACGATTCAACAGCTTGTAGATTCATCTTTATCTGGAATAACTTGAGATACCTTCATTTTCATTGTGGAGGGATTTTCACCCATTCTTCTTCACTACATTACTTCAATTCATTGGGATTTTTGAGCATTTGTTTATGATCAGCTCCCTTAAGGTCCCCTAACATACTTCAACTGGGTTGAGATCTGGACTTTGACTGGGCAACTCCAAAACCTTGATGCTTTTATTTTTCAACCATCCCAATGTAGATTTACTGGTGTGTTTCAGATCATTGTCCTGTTGCATTGCCTGATTTTGACAAACCTTTAGCCTTTAGGTAGACATTGTTGCCGCACATTTGCTGCAACAATGCAGCAAAATACTCAAGTTTGGCCTCAACGTAGGATGTTGATAATTAAGTCTTTTGGTTTTAAGACAGAAGACATCTTCCCTAGCAACCCTTACAAACAAATCATAGTTGTTCAGTATTTTTCTTATTGCACTGTTGGGTCTAAGGTGCAGCTCTTTTTTTTTTTTTAAATTCTCTGAACCTTGCATGGTCTGACCTAAGGGGTAAAGTTGCTGCAACAGTCACTCCTGGGAAGATTGGCAACTGTCTTGAACAGTTTCCACTTGTGAATAATCCAACTGTAGAACTCTAATCTACAAACTGTTTGGAAATGGTTTTGTAAGCCTTTCCAGGGATCGGATTGATGTGCAGTAAACATTTACTTCTCCAGGGGAAAATTGCTTATGTCTTTCCCTCTTGGCATTGTGTCAATACAAACCGGACGATCCAGACCAGCAAACTGCCAAAACAGCTGCTTTTATAGAGGTTTCCACATCTACTGATGATCAATTCATCAACAGCTGATGATTAGCAGAACCTGCTCGCAACTAACTGCTTCCCAAGGATTTGATAGTGTAAGGGGGTACTTAATATTGCTCACGTTTTGTTTCTTTTCTTGCTTATTTTTGGTTAAATAAACAATAACGGTGAAACAAAAAAAGGTTGTATGCCTTTGTTCATCTGTGGTTGTATTTGTCTAATGCTAAGACCAACTATGATCTGATTATTTCTACTATGTTTTTACATTTGATCAAATGAAGGGACACTGACTTTGCACATGACTGTATTTCTGCATTGGGCTTAAATATATAATAAATATAATTTATTATATTATAACATTGACATGAAAGCAAACAAAGACATTTGTTCATTTTGTAATGATAGCAGTCCTAGACAGATTTAGATAACCAAAAAAAAAAAAAAAACTACCTTAAAATACCTTAATTTCTCAACTTTCCCTGGGATTTATTCTGATTAATAACAGTATGTAAATCTATCACCATATACAATAATAACATACCCAACAGCAAAAGTAAATCCTGGTTTGATCCTCTTGATCTAACACAGACAATAGGTCAAACTGGTTGTTGAATAAGTGGCCAGTGTGCTTCGACTGCACTTCTGCTGAGACACACAAACACTTGACCACTTTAGCCGGGGGAATCTGACCACTTTCTGAGGCTCTCGGCAATTTGTAGGTCACAAAGCTCTCCGTGACCGCTGGTGTACGGTGTAAGTCACTGCCGCTTGCAGGTCAGTCTAGTATTGGCCCACACGCGCGCACACACACCAGTAACCTACATAGCGCGCACACACACACACACACTGTACAACGCGGAGCATTTTACACCTGCGAACTTGCTACTCACAATCTCCCTTAAACATCTGTAGATCTAAACTGATTTTAGGAACTTTGAAACTCCCGCCAAGGCTCACAGTCAGCTCTGGGAAAATGCTGAAAATACTGATAGCCTCTCCATCTTAATGTATGCTGCATCCTTAAAGAAGAGTTTGACTCACAGTAGGACATGGTTAAAGACTGGATCTGATGTCTGGGAATAAGAAGATCAGAGGAGGGCATCCCCCTCCACCACCGCTGTGAGGCTTTCAATGAAATTTTTATGCGTGGATGGTGTGTGTGTGTGTGTGTGTGTTTGTGTTTTTGTTAGCATTGCAAAAGGGGCTCCTTGAGCGTGCACCTGGCCTACTGCATTATTGAAGCGCTGAAGCTAGCTCATTGAAAAGGAATAGAAGTTTGAGGGGAGGAGTCACCACGGGATGGTCGCGAAGAGTCAGAGGAGAAAGACTCACTTTGAGGAGGACAGAAAAGAGGACGAAGCAGGTTAACAGAAGAAGAAAGTAGGGAAGAAAGAGGACAGTTATGTGCAAAAATGTCCATCAGGGAAGGTTAAAAGCCCGGTATCTAACTTTTCCACTCTTTACATGCTCAGGATTTTCCCTTTCACCACTCTCTCTCTCTCTCTTTCATACTTAAAGACATCCTCCGTCTCCACGCCATGTGAGGTGCTCCTTGACCTCCCAGCTCGGCTCTCCTTTAAGCGAACCGAGATGAAACATCAGGTCCGTGCATACGTTTTACCTCTGCAGAAAAGAGAAATTTCCCCCGTGTGCACCATCAGCACACCTGACATCCCGCCCGAGGCTCCAGACAAAACCCCCCTTTTTAAACATGGATGAGTTCTGCCCGCCGGATCGCCCTCTCCTCTCCGTCTCTTTCTCCTCCATCTCTCTTCAACTCTGATGCAAAGCTGAGAGCAGCTGCTTCAATCTGTCTCAATAATTCAACGCCGAAATGAGGGATGGGGACCTGAGGAGCGGCGATGGGTGGGAAATGAGAGTTAAGGGGCACGTGCATTACAAAAAATAAAATAAAAAGCAAATGAAAGGGGGGGGGGGGGGGGGGGGGTCTCAAGGAGTCAAACACACTGATCTTCATGTGAAGTCTGGCAGCTGTACCTCTACTTCTGTGTTTATCTCATATCTCATAAGCCTTCACCTGTTTCAGTCTTTACCTCTTGGGTTGGAGGTAAAGCGTTAAGAGTTAATCAACAAAGTTTAAAGCTGGTCTACAGCCTGTGGGATTATCGAGAGAGGAAGTTCACTTGAAAAGTGTGAACCCCCAGTTTCACCAGCAATGCACTGGTGTTTGTAAAAATTAATATTTCAGGTCGGTGTGAAAGCTCTGCAGGCTTGTTTAAAGATGGTAACCAGCGCTGCACGCAACAACAGGCGCGGAGACAAAGAGAGCTGGAGGGCGAACACCGCCTGCGTCTCTGAGCAGCCCGGGAGCGGCTCAGCCCGGCTCCGGGGCTCCGGGAGCGGCTCAGCCCGGCTCCGGGGCTCCGGGAGCGGCTGAGCCCGGCTCCGGGGCTCCGGGAGAGGCTCACCCCGGCTCCGGGAGCGGCTCAGCCCGGCTCCGGGAGCACTCATCCCCGCCTGGTGCTTCCCACAGCCCGGGCTGACTGGAGGACGGAAGCGCACAAAAAAAAGTTGCGGAGGCTCCTCTCGCGGAGCACGCGTGGATACACCGCAACCACCGGAGAAGCGGTAGCGGTTGCGTGAACAAAGCCCCCCTCCAAACAGCTGTACGTACTCTGTTTTTTTACGGTGCGCTCGCGCCCGGCGACACAAAAGCGCAAAAGCGTCGCTCCAAACGCATTGTTTCCCCCCCCAGTAGTAACCCCACGCTGGGAGCTGAGGAGAAGAGCTGGAACTCCAGCGGGATCTCCCCCCCCCCCCCTCCACCACCACCACCACCACCAACGAGCCACGAGTGCACATTTAAAACGCATTAAAGCTGGAAACACGTGCGGGTTAAAACACTCACAGCGGTCGCAACTTCAGTGTGTTTTTTAGAAAGAAACGAGAAAGACAACTGGCGGCGCAGCTAGCAACTTGAGCTAAGTTAGCAGCCATGCCTGTAAGTTGGGAGGATGCTGAGGAATAAAAGCAGGAGCTCCGGTACAGACCGAGGGGTTAAACACGAGGAGCTGGCGGCCGCGGGTTTAGTTTGTGCAGCCCGTGTGTTCACGTTAAAAGCCCACGCGCGACTCCACTGAAAAGTGACTGAACTGCTTCACATCTGTTAGCAAGTTTAGCCACCTAGCACACCTCCTCTCTGTTGGATTTCTGTTGTGACACTGCGTTCATTTACTTACTTTTCTCTCGCTTGGCTGTCCGAGGGGACCACAGCTCCTTTGCCCTTGCCGTACATCTTGGAGGCTGTTCTGATACTTTATTTTATCCCACTCGACACCTGTCAAAGAAAGCTACCAGGAAAACCTACTATCTCCATAGCTACCCAGTTAGTGTTGTCTCCCTATCTCTCCCTTGCGCTCTCTTTGCTCCGGTTTCTTTCTTTTTTTTTTTTTTTCTTCTACATCCCCAACATTGCCCACAAATCAGGCAGGGTTTCAGCCGGGGGGGAACTTGAAACAGTCCAGTGGTGGAGCTTTTTTTTTCTCTCTCTCTCTCTCTCGCTCTCTCTCTCTCTCTCTTTTTTTTTCAATCGCTGTTCCTGGATTTAACTCACACTCCCTCTGCTGTGAACTGGTGGGGGCTTCTTAAAGCTACAGTGGCTTAATTTTTGTAGACTTAGCTCAAGTTCAAGTTCTCTTTTGGTGGCCTTGTGTTGTGTTATTACACTGTATTTGTGTTTAAGTAGAATGGAAAGTTGATAAGAATAATACCTGTTATTATGCTGAAACATTCTAAGACAATGTTATGTATATATTTTTCCTACTGCAGTGATTACATCTTTAATTTTTTTTCCTAATGTTGCCCGAGATGACCGGACGATTGGCCACAACTGGGTCATGCCAGGTAAAACTCAAATACCTGTCTTGCAGTGATGTCTTATAGAAAAAATTATGTCAGAATCCTTAGATTACGCAAGAAAAGCTGCTTTAAATGACCTTTGACCACTGACATCTCAAACAGTCCATGCATACCACTGATTTATGCTATTATGTTACCCAATTAAGTTACCCTACTGCAAACAGGATATAAAAAAGTGTCCTGACTGATTTGTTGGTAGTTTCTTTGTGGCTCAAAAGTTTTCTTCCATAACAGCATGCTGGTCCATAACAGGTTCCCTCTAACAGCAATACACACTCACATTACGTGGTTAATTTGCAATTTGCAATGAACCTAGCGTGCATTTTTGTTTTAACTGTGGGAGAAATCTAAAGTACCTGAGAAGAACATGCAGACTTCACTATATACTATATACTAGAACCATAATACATAAAAGCTGATGATTTAATGAAAAGAGTGATGAGGGGCCGTAAAGTGTAGCAGAACACAAGGAAACATTATCACTGAACAGCCACTCCAAATCAATTCCCACAGACCATACTTTGCTGTGTTTCACCCTTGTTGTGTTTGTAGACACAAAAAGCAAGTCACACTTTAAACTCTTAAGAGATGATACACCTCTGGCTCATGTACACATATCCAGGTATAGTGCTGGCTTTTGATAGTGAGGTATAATTTTGTGTCATGGCCCTTTAAGAGTGTGTAGAGGGCTGTTGCAGAGTTTGTGTGTGCAAATGTGTGTGTATATATGTGTGTAAGGCAGGGACAGGCAGTGTGTTCTGTTTTCCTGCTTCTAGCTGTGGGAAGGGCACAGCTGACTGTCTGCGTTCATGTCTGTCTGCGCGCGCGTAGATGTGTGGATGTGTGCGGGGACAACCGCGTGTATTTCTGCGTGCATGCAAAAGTATTTCTTTTTTCTTCTTCTTTTTACATGTGCATACAAACACCTGCTCTGATGAGCAGGCATATTGTAAAAGAAGAGAGGAGCAAGAGGGACACAAACAGATAAATAAGTGCAGAGTCTAATTTTTATGAAGGTCCAAAATGTGTTTTTTTGCACCTGTACAGCAATGCAGATACCCTGAAGAATGTGACTGACACACTGTAGAAACAGTGGGATTTTACAAGTGATATTCTGTATTATAATTGTTAATAATATGCATAAACTCATTTGAACTTAAACTCACTCAAAGGCAGGAAAGAATCACAAAACGCAAGATTATTTTTCTTATGTACACACACTAAATAACTACCAGAATATCGCTGTTCAGTTTTTCTTTTCTTTAATCTCTTCAACCTTTTCAAATTTGCACATTTCCCACTACATCCAAACTACAACATTAGTCCCTATTAGCATTTTCTGGTTCCTTTAATTATGAATTTAATCTACAATTCAATTCACAGACTATTGTGTGTGCAGGAATGAATACTATGTGTTTGTGGTTTTTCAAAAGGTTAAAATTTCTCTTTTCAAGCTAAAATGCTCTTGAGATCATTTTAAACGACTGGATGATTAGCCAACATGTGTTCTTGTACCACATTCATTGAACGTTTCAATATTTCAGTGGTTCCAGTTTTGTACAAACGGTACAGTTGTGCAATTTTAAAAGCAGATGTATTTCAGGTAATCTTTAAAATACTGTCTACACTTCATTGTAAATAATTCAGTTGAACATTTATGTTTCCTCAGTAACGATCTAAAGCAGCATTTGTTCCTCCCTTCTCGTTTTACCCTACCATTTCCTCTCATTGCTATCGAATTCAACTGGTATATGGTGTAGTGTGGACATACGGAGAGAGAAGGAGGAAAAGTGAAGGCGCAGGTATCTTTTAAGCTCTAGACCACAAGCTCTATCACTGTCCTTTCATAGCGCCACTATTGATCCAAACATCCAATGATTCCCAGGAACGCTGGCTCTTCCTCATTTGCACACAGTAAACACAAAGAGCAACATGCTCTTGCTTTCTTTTCTTTGTTTGTGTTTAATCTGTTTTAATCAAATACACATTTTAACATTTCCATGTGCTTCTCATTTGTTTTTGAATCCCATTTATTTAGTTTTAAGATACACTAAATGTTCAGATCTGAGTTATGCCTTGTTTCCATTAGCTTCTGTCCACTCGTGCAATACGTCCTGAAGCCTGTTCATTCCAATCTGGACCTCTGCCATCTCTGATTTAGTTGCCAGTCTCTTACGTCTGGTGTTTTTCGGGACACTATTTGTGTCACATGTTGAAAAATTTCTACTCTTGTGCTGAATTTTGGAGAGAACATATATTAGTATGCAGGGCTTGACGCTAACGTTTTTGCTCACCAGCCACTGTGGCTAGTGTTTTTCCTCAGTCATTAGCCATTTAGTCTTTATGCTAGCCACAGTTTTGCTGTCAGTATTTTTCTTCTTCACAATATTCTTGCATTTACATTTTAAATACAAACAATTGGTACAACTATTGTGATGTGTCATATCAAAGAATAACATACCAGCCAAAGTTGCTTGTGAGACAGAAATTGTTACTAGCCACAGCCAAATTTTACCAGCATTTGGCCGGTTGGCCGGTGTCAGTGTCAAGCCCTGTTAGTATGCTAGTATACAGTGCTAGGTAGCACAGCACAGATACCTAGCAGAGTTTTGACTATCGATCAAAAACCTGCTAGGCAGTCTTAACTATCTAGACTATGACTTTTTGACTCTGTATAGGCAACAAGTGTGGGCAGTTATAAGAGTAGTTTCTCAACCATGGCAGCAACAAACTGGCATGAGCAATGTTAGCATGTTAGTATTAGCACTGAGCGAACACATCCATAAGAACGATTCTTCCTTCCATTAACCTCCAGGGTTAGGGTTAGCTCTGTATTTCATAAATTATATATATTTATATCATACTTCCAGAAGATACTGCGTGTTATAATTTCAGATGAATGTTTCCTGTTTCAGAAACTCTCAGGTGAAATCTTGCAAGACAGAAGATTTGATCATTTGTCGTTTTATCATAATTTCTGATGTTCTGCGTTTTTTCTGAGTCATAAGACTTTCCATTGTGTGTTTTGAAAATTTACAACTCGTGTAGGATTTCAGAGAGCAAATGTACTGTCCTAGCATCTAATGCTTGCTGGCAAAGCTCCAATACCTAGCAGGCTTAAAAAACAGACAAACAACAAAAAAACTTATTTTAGTTGTTTGACTATTTAGTGAAATTGTATCCTGGTATAATAATAGTTTTAAATGGGAAGATGGAGGGCAAGCAAAAATAAAGCCTTATGCTCCATCTGTCCATGTATCAAATAACAGGTTGGTCTTCAGGTGTTGCAGCTACTTTGATTGTAGTTGATAGTGTGTCTTTGAACCCAAACTGTGATCTTTTCCGTCATAAAACAGCTACATAAATCAATAAGTCTATGTGTCAGGAGACGTCAGGATGAAATTCATTATCCACTCGCCTCATTATTTGTTTTTATTATAGGCTTCTTTTTGTTAATAATACACTGCAACAATTACATTTCCTTGGGATAATTAATTTTCACCTCAATCAAAATGATTTGATGCAATCTGTTGGTTTCCTTAATCTTGCTTTTAAAGAACTGGTTTCATATGAATACAATTATAATTAGTTGGATTGAAATGGAATCAACTACATTATAAACTGATTATAATTAATTTCATTTAATTGGATTATAATTAGATAAAACTGTCTGTATTTAATTAGATTAATATTGAAATTGTTTAGTTTCTCTTTCAAAGAGCCCTCAGATGACTTTTATTACGACACCATAGAGATAATCTGAATAGAATTTTAACTGAATTAAATCCAAAACAAACGTATTGGAAATACAAAAACAACGGTTCAACACAGGTACTGAAAAACAAAACTGAAAAGTCACTCAAAACAAAACTAAATCAAGAAGATGAACTGAAACTTGGTCTAAAAATAATCAGAAATTCAATTTGGCAAAAGACGGTGTGAAATCTGGTCTCCGAACGGAAAGCTCTGCGTTTGAGCCGCTCACCCTCCAACTTACTTTTTATGTCTAAACTCAACATCCATCCATCTGAACTTAACATCCATCTGTACAGGTATGATCTGTACCTGCGTCTCCCAGGGTAACGGGAGCCCCTCCCAGCTGCCTCCAGGGCGGGAGGCGGGGTAGACCCTGGACAAGTTGGTGGTCCATCGCAGAGTGCCTAACCTAACCAGACTTTTAAAGTGACATTTAAAAGAGATAAAGGTGAGATTTAAAACCTGAAGATTAGGTTATTGTCTTTATTATGTTTATTATGTTGTTATGTTGTCTTTATTTTTTATTTTTTCAAAACATATTTGATTAATTATTTGGTTTTTGGCTCGAGACAATTCTGCCTCTCTAGTTATCTTCCCTCTATGCATCCTGTCTGTTCATCCCTCCTTTTGCCTCTTCCACCACTATCCCTTTCTTCCTCTCTCCACATCGTCATCCTCTCCTCTGACCCACTTTAATGCCTTCTTGCCACTATCTCCCTCTGTTCCTCCTTGCACCCACATCTTCTGTGTCTCGCCTCTCCTCCCCTTTTCCTTCTCTTGCATTTCGGTTCTTCACCCTCCTTCCTCTCCATCTTCTGTTTCTGTTCCTCTCACCTTCTTCTGCATCTTAATTCTGCCTCTGACTTCCTCCCTGATTCATCTCCATCCCCACAGTCCCAGTCACTGAATTTTTCTTCTTCTCTACTATTTCTCCGAACCTTCCCCTCCATTTTTATCTTCTGCATTCTTCTCGCTCATCCTCCCCCTTCTCCTAAACTCTCCACCTCGTGTCTTCCTGCTCCTCCCTCCTCCCCTTTTATCCTTCCACCATGAGTCATTTTGTGCTCTCTCTGCTCCCTTCACTGTGCCACAGAGCCATTCAGGACAGACATTCATCAGCGGCCTGAGATGATAGATGCTGCTCACCACAGCTCCAGCAGCCAGTTAGCCCGGGATGATGTCTTATGCATACAGATATCACCTGGCTGCCTGTAGTCTCTTCCCTTAACCAAGATCGAATACACACAAACACTGTTAAGTTCACACACACACACACATCCTCTGCACTGCCTGGCTCTGTGTGGAATGGAAAAGTTTGGTGCATGTATGAATTCACTAATAAGTATATTTGTACTTTAATGACTACATCTACAAGCAACAATGTATGAAAAGATTTTAGTCCTTGTGTGCATTTGTGTGTGCGTGCTGGAGGTTGTTAGGTATGTAAATTCCAGGGGAGTTAGGTTAATTGGGTCTGAAAAAGAGGTGGGTGTGCCCCTCTCCTCTATGACAAGCTTATTTACATAGCAAAGCTGTAATTACCCTAACGAAGCCCCCATCCTATCAGCAAGAGTGTACACACACATACACACCCACACACACGTGCAATCCCCAAACAGGTTTGGGCTCAATCATGCCAAAACCTGTATTTTTCATCACTCCAGATCCCTCTCAGAATCATTCCATTCACATGTTCATTTCCAAATGAATGGCATCCTTTGCGGTTGTAATCAGCCGGTTTGTTGGGATTTCTCTGTCAGAGCTCACCGGCTTCTTACAGAGATGTGGGACTCCTTCCAGGACTTTGGAAGCGCTTCCTTCCTTTACCTCTCTGTATTCCTTTGTAAAAACAAGCTTCCCTTTGTGAGTTAGAGTTAATACAGCAAAAAGATATATTTTTTTAATATCCTTAAGAGGGTTACAGGAGCTGGTCCCAGCTGACAGCGGAAGGGAGTCAGAGCAAACCTCAAACAGGTCGCCGGTCCATCATAAGGCTAATGCAGAGAGACAGACAAGCATGCACAATAACCTGCATGATTATCTAACATAATATACATTATGCATGTTCAAGAAGAGTGTTTATGGGAAAAATGGTGTGTGATTTCCAACCTCAAGGCCAGGACCTCAACAAAGATTGCACAATGATATAGCAGACATTATAAACCACATTTTATCAGTGCATATTTGCTTTTTTTCCCATTTAACTTTCTTTTTTTTTTTTGACTATAGGTAGACCTGAGCAACCTGTGGCTAGCTGAGTGTGGGTGGTTGTTGTATCAGCTTTTGTTTTTTTGAAGCTGCTTACATCAATGCATGTGCATATGCAGCAAAGGCATAGATCAGTGAGATAAACATTTGGATTTTTTTGGTATGAGCAGTCATTTTGAAATGTCTGAGCTGTACACATAAAGCCTCCTAATTGTCTACAGTGATAAGATTCTTAGAATAGTTGGAGAATGATGCTGTTTTCCAAGAATTTCTCCTTTAAGTTAAGACTGGATGAAGAACTTTTAGAACAGGATGGAAGACTTTTAAGAGGCTTAAGAGTTTCTTAAGCTGTGGGGAAAAATATATTGGAGGAAAGAAAAGAGGGAGAACTCATTTGAATGGGGCTGAGTGAATAAGATGGCAGAGATTTCATCATTCTTGGATAATGTTTGTTGTCAGTTTCATTCAAGATGCATTCACTTGTCCATTTACATAAATATATGAGAATATAATAGCAAACAAAATGAATGTGATTGAAACACTCAAATATTTTGGAACTTTAAGGTTGCAACACTGCAGCATTAGGCATTTTTTATTTTCTCTCTTTTTGTTTCGTAGAGTAAATGTCAGCCATGTTGAAATCTAAAACATTTGGAGTCACAGGAAAAAAAAGACATTCTATGTATCAAGACACAGTTAAAAGAAAGTCATCTAACTAGGTCTTAAATGAGGTAACTATAACCACAGAGGAACAACAACACGTGACATATCACACCGTGCCAATAATTATGTAAAAAAACAAAAAAACTGAGCCAAAATGGAGAAATTGTGTATAAGAACTAAGTACATCCATTATTGTAGCTTGTAGAATTGATAGCTTGTAGAACCGCCTTACATATGTACAGTTTTCTTAAAGCCGTGTTCTGGAGTTAAATCAGCCCCAGGTTGATAACAAGATAGAAAATAAATGTAAAGATTTGCTGGAGAGCAAAATTCAATTCAGTTCAATTAAATTTGATTTGTATAGCGTCTGTTACAATGTCAATTGCCTCTAGGCGCTTTACAGAGACCCAGAGCATGACCCCCGAGCAAATATCATTAACTAAAATTATAATATTAAGTCCAAATCAAGGATAATGGCAAGTAAAAACCTCCCACAGCGGGAGAAAAAAAAAAAAGCTTTAAGCCAAACAGTGGCAAGGAAAAACTAAGAGGAAGAAACCTTGAGCAGAACCTGGCTCATATGGGGGGACCTTCCTGCTGAAGGCCAGCCGGGTAAAGAAAGAAAAAGAGAGGGGAGACAGGACAGAGAGAGGAGAGCACACAAATGACTGAATGAAATGACTACATAAACATAAACAGATGCAGGTAGCAGCACTGAGGTGAGATGGTCAGAGGACCAGGTCGCTAGTCACCACGCCAGCCGGCACCCCGAACACATCACACAGGTGAAGGTAAACGCTGGGATGGCCAGAGGATGGAACTGCAAGTCAGCATGCAACTCAGGAAACTCTGGCCTGCAGACATACAGAAAGAAAAGAGAGAGAGAGAGAAAAAAAAAACCAATGTGGATCAAAACATTTTTAAGTTAGAATGAAATATATGTCTGCAGCATAATGGATATAACGTTAGCCCAGTAGGCAAGTAGCAGCAACAGAATAAATTACTATTTTAACCCTCTGACAAACCTCAAAACTGTCATTCAACTCATGTGATATTCACAATCCCAGGTAGTTTTAACTTTTTTGGGTGTACAAAAAGTGTATAAAATGGACTGTTTTTACATAAATGTCCTTCCATTTGTTTTCCTACCACCGTTAATCCTGTATGAATTAACTACTAAACGTCAGTTATTTTACTGTCAGTACACGCAAAATGAGCCGCTGCTTTCCTAGAATAGGAACAACCTGACTACCCAGAGTATCACGTGAAAGGGGGGCTTTGCAGACACGTCTCTTTCTCTGATGCGGCTTCCTCCAGTTATTCCCAGTAGAAGTAGGCAGGATCACCACTCGCAGTCAGTGTTGATCTGTTCCTCGGCGAATTGACGGGAACATAACCTGGAATTTCCTGTGAGGTTCAGCATATTTCCTGTTTTGTCCTCACCTTTGCGCCAAATCGGCACCTTCTGAGTCAGTGGGGGTTTGCATGGTCACTTTTCTAAACCAGCACATGACATGAAAAAAACCCAAATGCAGTGATAACAACCTACTTTTTTTTTATATGCTTTCTGTACACTCACAAAGTTAAAATTACTGTGGTTTGTCTGCAGAAACCCTATCTCCAGTGATAAAAATGTCATTTCACTTCAGTAGTGTGACATTTTTGAGTCTTGTCAGAGACTTATAAGATCAGTTTATTCTGACGTTGCTTCCTGCCTGTCTGGGCTAATGTCAAATCCATTATGCAATTAACCATATATCCTGTTCTCACTAAAAGCTGCTTCAATTAACTGTAGTTTTGCTGCCTAACAAAAGGTTGACACTCATTAACATCTCGGAATAGACCTAGTGTTGATTTAACTCTGAAATATTCCTTTAACGTTTCACCACAAGACCTTTTACCTTGATTCTTTGCTTTTTCAGTCATTTTATTGTAGATTTGATTGTCCGTTGAGAACCGTTGTCCTGTTAAATGACCGTATGACAAATAGCTTCATATTTGACTCCATAATTCAATTCAGTTCAATTACATTTTATTTGTATAGCGTCTGTTACAATGTCAACTGTCTCTAGGCGCTTTACAGAGACCCAGAGCAAGACCCCCGAGCAAATATCATTAACTAAAATTATAATATTAAATCCTAAACAAGGGTAATGGCATGTACAAAACTCCCACAGCGGGAGAAAAAACCTTTAAGCCAAACTTACTTTTGTATAGAGCGAAGTTCATGGTTGACTCAGCGACTACAAAGCGCTTTGGCTCTGTGGTTGAAAAACAAGCCTAAATCATCATCCCACCATGCTTAACAGCTGTTATGAGATGTTTGTTCTGATATACAGCATTTGATTTTCACCAGATGTGGAACTGTGCATTATGGCCAAACTTCTGCACTTTGGTCTCATCTGTGCAAAGAACACGGTTCCAGAAGTGTTGTGGTTTGTTCAGATGCAACTTTGCATTCATAACCTTCTTTGTGGTGATGACAAGAGATTTTCTCAAGGCAGCCCTTCCAAACAAGCCACCTGTAGAGTCTGAAATGAAGGCTTTATTTGTTTTTGTGTTTTGTTTCTTTTACCATGGAGATAGAGCAGGTTAGGAAACAACTTCTACACTTTGGCTTTTGTTTTTTTCTTTCAATAAATAATTGTTATGATGGGAGGTTTAAAGAGGACCCAAATACAGGTCTTCAAGTTTTGTCTCCAAAGCTATATTTCACATTCATGACAACAGTATGAGGGATTACTTTTTCTTTTTTCCACATCAGACAGAATCATATGATTTTGATTGACATTGGCAATAGCCAATGGCAAACTGTCATCACTTTAGCTACTGAGCACATAGCTCTGTCTTAATCGTCTGAGCTGTGAATAAAGACCAAAAAGAGCACAGTCATTCATATTTTAAAGAGAATACATTTTTGCTTTGTTGTTAATTGTCCTAGCGGACGACTGTGACTGACTTTGGGTTGGCCTGGAAGATTCTAAGGGAAGCAGCTGAGCTAAAGCAGCAGCAACTTGTGCTAACCGTGTGTCAGCTAAATGCAGCTGTAATTTCTGACATCACCACAAAAATGGCATTAAAAATGGGAGATCCCTCTGCAGGAGTATTCTGGGAGCTCGGTTCCTTCAGCTGAGCCACGGCAGATTATTTCAGGGCACTTCCAAGCGGGCGTCCACTGGTACAGCAGTCGCTCGGCTCATGGTCCAACGCTAGTCACCAACAGGCGACTGTAATCGACTGTAATCGACTGCAACCGACGTAGCTCTGTAAGCAGCAGGCCAAGCAGAAGCAGGTCCCAGCAGCTCATTTCAGTTCTGGCAGCGCTCATTTTCATTTACTAGTTCTTCTTATGCGGTGTCTGATTTGCACCATATTATTAAATTGAACTTGTCAGCATGGTAAATACACCACACTCGGCAACGCTTTTGACTCAAAGAAGCCATGATACAAAATCATATGGCATCCACAAATACTCACTAAGGTTTTACTTTTAGTTTCTCTTAGGTGTTCCCTCAGTTGTTTTAAGAGTTCCTTCCTACAAGTTTTTAGGCTCAATTTGGAGTTTACCAAGTGTATTCTGTGTTTCCTTTAATTGTGCAGGTTTGGTGGCCCACTGGTCCAACAAGAACTCCAACCAGGCCATAAAACCTATTTTTTCCATGCCAAAAGTAACACCATTTATCCAACTCTTGGCATATTAGGAGCATTGCTGCTATCATTGCAGTTTTTAATTACTGCAAAGCAAATATTCAAAGAGCAAAGCAACCAAGGAAAATATTTATTGCAAATATGAACAACAGAAACCGAGAGCCTGAATGTACTGTGTGGTTTTTCTATTTAGTTTTTCTGTGCATGCCATCAAGTCTGAAAAAGAAATTTTTGGACAGACACATGAATTCTGAGAATGAATCAGTTCCCTGATGCTATCCATTAACTACATACCAAAAGACTTAATTAAATTCACAAAAAATTATCAAATTCTCACTTTCAGCAAGTGGCATCTCATGCAGAATATTTTGTTGTGGTGAAAATGTATGCAATGAGATTTTTTTAAAAAAATGTCAAGAATAGACATAAATAGATGCAAAATATTTTTGTTTGGTTAAACTTGAAAGTAGCTAAACGGGAGTACATCACTTGGGAGCTGTATCACTATGAAGTACTGCTCACTGCCATAAACAAAAATTTAAAAGACTGCAGGAAAATAAAAGAACCAACATTCGAGGTGTGATTTAGCACCCACAAACTCACACAGCCACAATCTACAGGCAGATTACCAGCTATTTCACAGCAACCACGTGTGCTTGAATGTGCTGTCGGTGTAGTTTGGGGAGAGGAATGTTGTCCCGTTTTAGTCTGACATGGAGTTCAAGCTGCTCAAGACATTGTCTGGATGGGAGAATATGTTAATCTAAAACCTCTTTATACCATTTATGTTTCCTTTCCAGATGTGCAAACTGCCCCTTCCATAGGAACGAATGCACCCTCATGCCTACAGAGATGCAGGCTTTTGAATGGAGCTCTGATAACAAGACGCTCCTTCTACTCTTTAGTCCAGGATAGGCTTACAGCAGCCATGGTTTCCAAAAAGTATTTTAAGTTTTGATTCATATAAACATAGGACAGTTTTCCATTTAGACTCAATCCATTTTGAGTGTTAGCTTTGGTCCAGAGAAGATGGTGACATTTCTGAAAGGTGTTTACATCTGGCTTCTTCTTAGCTTTAACTTGTCTAAGAACCATGTTCAGGAAGTTCAAGTTAAGGTCTACTGACAATCCTGGGGAAATATTTTGAAAATGTCATTATTTAGGTGCTTTAAAATTATGAATCCATCAAATTCTGTTCATCAGAAGTATTGGTGCAACATTTAAATGCAAATATCAAACTTGTGACTGATAACGATATGTGTGCACCGCTAACTGCAAATGAAGGCTTTTTTTTTTTTTGACTGTGTGCCATTTTGAATTTTGATTATGTTTCCATCGTAACTGCAGTAATTCATGGTGAAACATTCAAATTTGCCAAGTTGTTAACTTGACACCCAGGCATCCAACATTCTTGGTGGTAGAACGTGAGAATTTCATGGTGAGTCTATCCGAAGCACGAAAGGCAAAGCGAATGCCCTTACTCCCATCACCTCTCTCTGTATCTGCCCTTCCCTCTCTCTGCACTTCCTACTCCAATAGGAATTTAATCTTTCAAGCCATCGTTGTTTTTCCTCTCCCCTATTTTTACTGCTGCTACTGCTGCTGCTGCTTGGAAGACCACAGACTGCCTCTGTATGCTGACTTCTCCCCCCACACCCCCCCCTCCGCGGAGCCTGTCTCTCTGTTTCTTTCTGTATCTCTATTTGTCTAACTCTCACGCTCATGTCTTTCTCTCTTCCTCAGCTTTCTGTCCTCATCTCTCCCCCACCTTTCTGCTCACTGCTCATTCTTTTTTACTTCTTCACTTCTTTTTTTTACCCCCCCCCCCCGCCCCATCATCACCACCACCAGCACGCACACACGTCCACTCCCCCCCCCCCCATCCCTCCCGCCTCCCTCTTGTCTGTCTATCTGCTTTTTTCGTAGCTGTGCTGTACGTGCCACAGATTCAGATGGCAGTCAAATGCTAGACTGAGACAAACATGGAGACACATGCATGCAATTACATGCTCACACAGACGCACACACACACAGACACACACACACATGCAGGCTGGCAACAGCACGCATGAAAAGAGACTTGCACACACGTGTGTGTAAAGACACACTTTTACAAGAACATATCATAGTGTCATATAAATTTAGCTATTTAGTCCTGGAGCACAAAGCAATCAGAAAACCCAACGTAGGAAATATTAACGAGAACTACGAATTCAGTTTGCATATTGTCATAAACAAGCTATTTCTTTTACACTGACTGTCATAATGTTGAAGCGATAGGGAGAACAGCAAGAGCAGGAGAAAGGGAGAGAGTGGGGGGACATTGAGAGGTGGCAGAGAGAGAGAGAGAGAGAGAAGCCGAGAGGAAGGAGGTCAGTCTAAGCTTATGAAACATTTTCTAACCTAACCCGGCCTATTTCTGACCGGGCAGGACTTACAGTCAGACACACAAGATCCCATGATTGACAGAAACATGCCTTCAGGGAATGAGGCATACTGTAAATACGCAGATATACATTCAGCTGTGCTTATCTGCTTAGTTCAGTTCAATTCAACAATACTTGATCACTTCCCAAAGGGAAATTAAATTGTTGCAGTGTGAATAATTAAAAATAGATCATGTTATGAGCATTATTATAAATTCACTCTATAAAAGACTCATCTTGAAAGGTTGTTGCTGTAGGCGGGAATGATCTCCGGTACCAGAATTTATTCCTGGAAACGTGACAAAGTCTGTGACTGAAGAAACACCATTGCTGGATGTGCAGTGTTGTCCATTATGTTTTGCAGCTCCCCAACCCCACCACAATGGACTTGACGTAAAACAACCAAGGTTCTGCAAAAATTTGGCATTTACCATTTAGGAATTAAGGCCATCTTAAGCAAAGTACTTCCATTTTCAGGGGATCAAAATTTTTCAAACACAGTGACACAATCGTACATGAATATAACCATAATGTTTATTACCTGGATTGAAAACCCTTTGCTGTGAATGACTGCTTGAAGTCTTGGAGTCCATGGACATCACCAAGAGTTTCCTCCCTGGAGATCCTTTTCCAAGCTTTCATTGCAGTCAACTTCAGTTGCCGATTGTTTGAGGGTTTTTCTGTTTTAAGTTTTGTCAATCAACTAGTTGTCTTCACTAAAGACAACTCTAGACAAGGTCTAAACCAGTTCAGTTGATTGAATGAAACAAGTCAGCTGTGTTTCAGCATGGTTGGAACAAAAACCTGCAGCCACATGGCCCTTTTACGGATCAGTCTGACACCCCTGCTGTAGAGGGAGAGCACTGCAGCCCTCAGCTCTTTGTTCATCTGGTAATGCAGCCTCAGCCTCCCCACGCCTAAACTCTCATTCTACTGAGGTTATTCCTCTGCCCAAAGCCACCCCGGAGCCCGAACCAAGGCAGCTCGGTCGAACTAGGCTGACCCCCTAAGAGCGTCTGAGAAGAATGAATGCTTGGGAGTGTCGGTACTGCGGTTAGAAAGGCCATTCTATCGCCTCATGCTCACAGCACCCAAAAAGCTTAGGCTCGCCTGCTTTAGAGAAGCGGCAGGTGAGCCTTACTCACTCCTCGACCCAGAGACGCTTCACTCTCTCAGCCTCCCTGTGTTCCTCCACAGGTATTGTTGACCGTTTCTCGAAGTCTGTCCATTTTGTCCCTATCCAGAAACTCCCATCTGCCCTGGAAATGGCTGACCTGCTAATCCAACACGTGTTTCGGCTTCATTGGTATAACCCTGGACAATTGTTTCCGACTGAGGGCCCCTAGTTCACATCTCAGGTTTGGAAAAGCTTTCTGCACTGGTCTGGTCACGTCTGTTAGTTTGTCCTCTGGTTTTCACCCTCAGTCAAATGGGCAAACAGAGAGCGGGCTAACCAGGACCTCGAAGTGGCATTGCGGTGTGTGACGGGACCAAAATCCTGTGTCATGAAGTGCGCACCTGCCCTGGGTCAAATTCTCACAGAGCTCTTTGACCAGCATGCCAACGGGTATGACTCCCTTTGCGTGTTCCCTGGGATACCTCCCCCCACTTATTTCCTCTGCAGGAAGAGGAGATCATCTCCGCCATTGTCAGAAGCTCTGGAAGAGTGCCCTGCTCCGTTCCACTGAAAGGAACTGGCGTCTAGTGGACCGACACCACACCCCAGCTCCCAAATATCGGCCTGGTCAGAAGGTTTGGCTATCCTCGAAGAACATTCCCTTAAAGACTGACTCTAGGAAATTGTCTCCTCGTTTTCTGGGTTCCATCGAGATAGCCCAGGTGATCAATCCTGCAGCCGTGACGCTGGATTGCCTCTGTCCCTTAAGGTGCATCCGGTGTTTCGCGTGTCCCAACTCAAGCCGGTCTCGTCCAGTCCTCTTCAAGAGGATCTAGGGCTTTTAAACCTCTGAGTTCCCTGTGTGATCGCATGTTTTATGACTACCTGTTTCCTTGCACCCAGGATCATCTTCTGCTTCAGTCTACCGCTGCCTCACCTGGACCCGTCCTCCAGCCGACCCGCTCCCCCTCTGCGTTTCGCCCCCGTTGCTTCCCTCTGTTGCCTTCCCCAAGACCACCTGGCGTTTCCTTCCCCCCTGGCCATACTCCTCAAGCCCACAGACTTTAAAAAAAGACTATGGGTGAATTCCAATTCTTCCCTTATCCCTCAATCTCAACCCTCAATCTCAAAAATGCACGCTCCTGTGAAGTGCAAGTGTTGTCCCGATTCTTAGAAAGTCAAGTTGAGGGACAAGTTTGAGAGCTGTATTGCCCTTAATATTGAGATTCTCCGCACCACCCTTGGAAGTAAGGGCTACCCAGAAGGCATTGCGTATTTTCGTCAAGACGTCTTCGAAAAGGATGGTGCCGAAAAAAGCAAGCTACAAATTTACGTATTTTCATAGTTAATAAAGATATAAATGTTACGAAACTATGTTACTGTCTTCGTTACATGTATTTATATTATCTTATTCTTCTTCTATGTCTTTTTCTCTTTCCTCTTAGTCTTTGTCATTTTCTTGACAGACTGGACGTAGCTTTGGCATAAGGCTGCCCCCACAGTCTGAAGACGTAACTGCACTCACGGGCTGTCCCATTTCTAAGTCACAAGATAGCGCTTACACTTACTTTGGAGGGCCAAGATTGAGGGCCAAAAACTGAGGGTTAAGGGCGAGGGTTGAGATTGAGCGTTAACGGAGGAACTGGAATTGGCCCAACTAGTCCATCACCACTTTGTGAGTCAAGCAGTTCATGAACAGTGTAACGCGCAGTATGTATGTTACTTTTATTGTGCACTAAACTGAGCTTTTTGAGGCTGAAATTGCCAATAAAGTTGCTAAAATGCCACAAACAGGCATTGGTCATGGGTGCAAGAACCGATCACATCTGTACTGATTCCTAAAAATTGGAATACACAAAGGTTCAAAGAACTCAGCAGACATTGGTGAGAAACATGGATGACGTGAGTAAACCGCAAAGACTTTGTTCCCACAGATTTTTTTTAAGTGTGTTTGAAACATTTAATTGAAGTTAAGAATAATAATTTCTGTGCCTATAATTTTAATTCTTTATTTAACCATTCTCAAATCAAATTGGAGAAAGATGACCAGAGACGGACATCACTGTCTAGCCTAACTGAGCCTACTTAATACAGTATTTATTTTATTGAAAAAACATTTAGAACTGGTCACAGTTTTTCAATTAAGTGAGGTGACCAACATTTGAAAGTAAAAGGATCCCATTCAGAAACCCAAATATAGAGATTGGTAATACCACCATGATTATCAGAGACTTCACTAATTTTTCCTGATTTTATGGATGATAGTAACTCTAGACTCAATGAAATATGTAGGTCTTGGTTAAATGTATTGACTGAAACAATTTTGGAGGAATTTAGAACCAATCTGCATGCTCAGATCAGGAAATCAATTTCAACAAACCTTTCCTGCAGCTATGTGTCTTGGTGATCAAATGTAGCCAACATCGTCCACCCTGCACATGAACTAATTGCAAGCCTCCAGAGACCTGTAGGTTTCCAGTTCCCCCAAAGTTTAGGCACTTTTGTCATGAAAAATATAATTGTAGATGTTGTACGACATCAAGTCCTCCTTACGTATAACCCTTTTCAGACATCTGTATGGGTTGATTCAACCAGTTGTGACTATTCTCTCCCATAACAAGATTTAGATTGGGCATTGATCATTTCCACATACCTCCGCTTTTTTTCCTTTTGCCTTCTGCTACGATTGGGGTGTCGTTCTCTGGTAATTTTGTCTATTTCTGACAACCAATGTTAGTAACTTGTAAACACAGGACTGCACTAAAATTAATGAAAAACTGGCACTGTACTGTGAAGCTTGACCTTCAAGATGGTGATGTTGGGTCAAAGTGCCTGGATGTGCAATATTAGTGAATACTATCTGTTCGTAGCTCCAGGCAAACGGATGCAAAATGCCAACTCAATCCCACATATCAACTCCAGATCTTTTATCTGCTTCATGTGTTTTGAAGTAACAAGGGAATGGACGGGGCCAATTAACTTATGTTCAGTCAATTGTCCATATACCTTTGAGTCCCTGAAAATGGAGGTGCTTTCTTTAAATGTGGCTGTAATTCCTAAATGATAAATGCCATATTTTTAATAAAACCTCTCAAATGAAAGCTAAAAATCTACACATTGTCACATCTGTGCAGGCAAAATCATAAAAACTCTGTCATTGTCCTAATACTTCTTTTACTAAGTCTATATAAACAAAAAACAACCCAAATTCTGGAAAAGTTGGGACGTTTTTTTTTTTTAAATGAGCATTAAATGAAAACTAAAAAACTTTCAAATCAATATTTAAATCACAATAGAACATATATAACATAACAAATGTCAAACTGAGAAATTTTTTATCTTTTATTTACAAAATGAGCTCATTTCAAACTTGATTCCTGCTACAGGTGTCAAAGTAGTTGGACAGGGGCATGTTCACCATGGTGGAGCATCTCTTCTTCTTTTCAAAACAGTTTGAAGACGTCTGGACATTGAGGTTATGAGTTTCTGGAGTTTGGTCTCATTTTTGCCTGATACAGGTTTCCAGCTGCTGAAGAGTTTGTGGTCGTCTTTGTATTTTTGGTTTAATGATACTCCAAACGTTCTCTGTAGGTGAAAGATCTGGACTGCAGTCAGGTCAGTTCAGCACGTGGACTCTTCTCCAATGGAGCCATGCTGTTGTAACAGCTGCTGTATGTAGTTTTATATCGTCCTACTGAAATATACAAGGCCTTCCCTGAAATAGACGCCATCATCTGGAGGGGAACATATGTTGCTCTAAAACCTTTATGTACCTTTCAGCATTTATAGTTTCTTTCAAAACATGCAAGCTGTCCATACCATAGTCACCTCCATACCATCAGAGATGCTGGCTTTTGAACTGAACCCTGATAACACACTGGAAAGTCTCCCTCCTCTGTAGCCTGGAGGACACGACGTGTCATGTCACATTTGACTCATCTGACCATAGAAAACTTCTCCACTTTGAAAGAGTCCGTTTAAATGAGTCTTGGCCCACAGGACACCACGGTGCTTCTGGACCATGTTCAAATAGGACTTATTTTTTGATGGTAGAGCTTTAGTTGGCATCTGCAGATGGTACGGTGGATTGTGTTTACTGACAGTGGTTTCTAGAAGTATTCCTGGTTAATTTAGTGATGTCATTAATACAATCATGCTGATGAGTGATGCGGTGTTGTCTGAAGACCATGAACATCCAATAAAGGTCTTTGACCTTTTCCTTTACACACAGAGATGACTGCAGTTTCTCTGAATCTGTAGATTATGTTCTGCACTGTAGATGATGAGATTTACAAAGCCTTTGCAATTTGACTTTGAGCAACATTGTTTTTAAAAGTATTTCCACAATCTTTTTACACACTCTTTCACAGATTGGAGAGCCTCTGCCCATCTTTACTTCTGAGAGACTCTGCCTCTCTAAGACTTCCCTTTATAGCTGATAATGTTACAGACCTGATATCAGTTGAAAATCAGTAGTCGCTAGATGTTCTCCCAGCTAAATCTTTTTACAGTTTCTTGCTTTTTTCAGCTATTTGTTGCCCCTGTCCCAACTTTTTAAGACCTGTAGCAGGCATCAAATTTTAAAATGAGCTCATTCAGAGAATAAAAGTGTAACGTTTCTCTATTTAAACATTTGTTAGGTTATCTAACAAATGTCAGATAACCTAATTGTTATACCATACCACAACTGTTCTGTTATCAATAAAATATTGGCTCAAGTGATTTTAAAGTCTATTAGTTTTCATTTTATTCAAATTAAAAAAAAAAAAAAAATCCTAACTTTTCTGGAATTCAGGTTGTAGTGTCTGTTTTCAGAACTCATTCATAAATGCCCCTCATTGGTCAACAGGATCCTTCCTAAGTATGGTAGAATTAGGTATCCGAACAAAAACAGCAGCTGGGTTCAACACAGAAAAATGAACATTTAAGTAAGAAATTCACTGTTGGAGAAATATTATCTGAGGAAACATCCTGCTTTTAAAGATTGGATTACAGAATTTTGAAAAGATTTGCAATGAGGCTATAGTCCTCCAGGCCCCATCTCCTCCAGATACATTTTAGCATTTGAGACATTTTTCAAAAATATTTTGGCAAAATTGATTTTTGGGTCACAGGGAGGAGGACGGAGGGGAGAGGAGACGAGATGACACAAATTAGATAAATGAGATGATCCTCATGAGTCGAGTAGCGTCAAAACACAGGAAGATAATATAAACAGGCCATGAAGTGATAGAAAGATGGTGTGGATGTAGTGCTGAGTCACAAGTGATAGATAGATAGATAGATAGATAGATAGATAGATAGATAGATAGATAGATAGATAGATAGATAGATAGATAGATAGATAGCTTTGAGTTTGTCTTTGTGCTTTTTCAGTAACTAGAGCCAAAGCAACCAAGCTAGAACTGATTCCTAGTCTAAAACAGATCAGTCAAATCATAAAGAAAAAAAAAAAAAAAAAAAAAATATATATATATATATATATATATATATATATATATATATATATATATATATATATATATATATATAGATATATATATATATATATAGGAATGAGCTTGATGGTTTCAATCTAACATCATTCCATCACACACAAGGGTGAACACTTTCTTTAATACTCACATAAGCATATGTCATACATTTGGTATGGATTCAACGATGTGCCAATTTTCTTTTTTCTCCTGCGTTTGAGTGAAGAATTCACAACATGAAGGGCTTACGGTCTTTTATTTACATTTGACCTGAAACCTTGCGACAGAAACACATGTTACCCTGGATGTAAAAATTGGATCCAGATTGTGTGTCCTCTCAAAAACGTTTGAACAGTTACAAGACCCTTTCTTTTTTTTCCCCTTCTTTTTTCTCTTTTTTTTTTTATCAGACACAAACTGAGTGTGTGGTGGTATAATTGGATGCACAGACAGTCTACAGATGTTATTTTCTTTCAACTTGTAAAGTAATTTCAGATGCTGTTTTCCTGTCACCTTTGAGGTTAAGAATGGGAGTTCTGCTCACATTTCTTAAGTGACCATGGCGACATTTATCTTCACAGACCTGTAACAGCTCTAAGTATTTTGATAATTACAGATCTAAAAACTGTGTTGACTCTTTTTAAGCTCTTAGGTGAATGTCTTGAGTTGAGGTAACTAAAGGCTACCTGATGCTCAAAATAAAGTAGAGACCTCCTTTAGAGTGATTTCTTTTTGGGTATTGGATATTTTAACATGTCCAAATATAGATCTGTCATAGATCATTTAGAGCACATGTCATGTGTCTGTTTTGTTTATTTATCACCAGTTTAAGCAAATCAGAGGAGCACAACATGTCTGCTCAGGGTAGCTTCTGTAGCTGGTGTTCCTGGTGCACATGTAGGGGCAATAATTTTTAAAGGTTGTTTACTTGACTCATCTGTTGTTCTGGCTTTTCAGTTTTAGGAGTTTCAGGCACATGTGATGAACAGGACCCAACGTAACTCCTTCATCATTTGCATATCTGCAGATCTTTTAAAAGTTCCTATATAAGACTACATGCAATGTGAGAGGAGTCAGTCATTCCTACTGCCCTCAGCTTGTGAGGAGAAGGGATTTTGAAATTTTAGGCTCCTTATAACTTTTTTAAAATTAGCGTTGGTTTTTACAGGAATTGTTTACAACCCAGCTGTGGTAAGTTGGTGTTTTCAGTCAAGAGTGTTAAATGTACCAACATCACACTTCCTGCTCAGCACCAGACATATAAAGTTAGCCGTTAGTTTGTGAATGTAGAACATTTAGCGACCACACAGAGGCTTTGGTTTTTTTTAAATAACAAAGATCAAAAAAGAAGTAAAAGGAATCAACTCTTTTCATTTTGTTAAAAGAGACATATTGTAACAGAAAACCTTTTCTGTGTTTGAGAGTGTATACTTGGGTGTCACTTATTTTTCACTCTAAGTGGTGAAAGAAACAAAAATAAAATGACAAAAATGATGTTGATGAAAATGCATGTAAATTGTCTGTCAAACAATAACCAATGTTCATTTAAACACAAACTTTCAATTTATCATTAAAAAAAAAAAAGAGAGTACTGCCGACCCCCCGTGATGGATGTGACCCTGGATGGATGGATGGATGGATGGATGGATGGATGGATGGATGGTTGGATGGATGGATGGATGGATGGATGGATGGATAAATGGATGGATGGAGGTTGGATGGATGGATGGATGATGGATGGATGGATGGATGAATGGATGGATGGATGGATGGATGGATGGATGGATGGATGGATGGATGGATGGATGGATGGATGGATGGATGGATGGATGGATGGATGGATGGATGGATGGATGGATGGATGGATGGATGGATGGATGGATGGATGGATGGATGGATGGATGGATGGATGGATGGATGGATGGATGGATGGATGGATGGATGGATGGATGGATGGATGGATGGATGGATGGATGGATGGATGGATGGATGGATGGATGGATGGATGGATGGATGGATGGATGGATGGATGGATGGATGGATGGATGGATGGATGGATGGATGGATGGATGGATGGATGGATGGATGGATGGATGGATGGATGGATGGATGGATGGATGGATGGATGGATGGATGGATGGATGGATGGATGGATGGATGGATGGATGGATGGATGGATGGATGGGATGGATGGCAGATGGATTTGGATGGATGTTTTGAAATGCATCTGGCTGGATCTTCAATGGATGGATGGAATGGAATGGATGGATTTTGATGGATCACATTCTTGGGATGGATTTGATGGAATGGATTGAAGTTGAGGATTGCAGTTGTCCTTGATTGATCACTGGGGGGATTTACAGCCTGGTTTAAAAAAAAAAAAGTTTGGTCCCAATAGTTAGATTTCGTACCCAATTGTCCAGAGGATGATTTGATTATTTTATTTTGCACCACATCAGGTAGGATGAGTGGCAGGCAGAGTGACTGTGGGTCTCAGTGGAGCTCTGGTAGCTCTCATTTCAGCTCTGGTTGCTCTTTTTTTGATAGTGACACTTGTAATGAGGATAATTGGACAGATTTGATCAGAATAAATAATAATAATATATAACTTCCATTATTACCGTTTGATTTATTATCCGAGTCTAAATTCTGTTTTGTTTTAAAAAATGACCAGATCCTCTCCATTGCATCTGTCTATGACTTACTCTTGACACATGACAAGACTTTAAGACCCGTGTCTTGGTCACCTGGCAAAATGAGTAAAAAAAAACCAAACAAACATCTTCAGAAAGTCTCATTGCGCGGAGAGGATGTTACCGATGTTCTGTTGTTGGATCGATGTTATAAAGACGCTTCAAATAAGTTGCACGTGAATACACAGCGGCTTTACGTTTATTATAATATATAGACAATACCACAATTTTTATGGCTGTCGTATAATTTTATTTTGTTGTATTTATCTGCGACACATTTTACAGACCGGTGCGTGAAAATATTGCCTGACATTAAACCGGTCCGTGGCGCAAAAAATGTTGGGTACCACTGTTCTTTTGTGACGTGAAAGCACGCATCGTTCTATTTGTCTTTCTCTTCTCAATGAGCAGAGGGTGCTGCCATGAGCCCCTCCCCTGTCCAAAGTCACGAGGAGGTGGCCTGATCTTCGCACAGTCTATTACAATTATATGCACATGAACAATTAGGCAAATTCGGTGATGATGACGTCTAGCAATTTCTGGCGATTTTTAGGACAGCTAATTGCTACTTTCCTTTCTGAGGAGTTGGCAACACTGGTTCCAGCTGACTTCCAGGCCAGCTCTTTCTACTTATTTGCAACATAGTGCCACATAGTATAAGAAAAAAGAGGCTTCAGAAGCACTCTTCAGAGAACTTATGGGTGGCATGGCAGGGGGTTTGTCCAGTTCCTCCCATACAATCTATGTGTAAAACTAATGGGAGACAGGAGCTCTGCGTGTGAGGGTGAGCTGGCATCGCAGCTTTAATGTTTTGTTTCCACTTGCTTCTGTGCACTCATATGAGACATCTAGAAGTTCATTCTTTTCTATGGGAATCTCTAGTCTCTGACATAGTTGTGAAACTCCTCCTTGTGATGTTTTTTCGGAGGGTCGTTTGCTTCACATGCGACTAAAACTTTAAAGTCATGCAGTGGATTTCAGATCCAGCGCTAGCACCCAGTGCTCACTAGTACAGCATGAATAACTTGCAGGATTTTTTTTTTTTTTTAAATACAATCAACTTCTAACAGTTGTTTGATAATGTTGTAAAATTGTATGCTACAAGTGAAGGCAAATGAGTCAGTGTTAGCAACGTTAGCATTTTAAGCATTGTTAGCATTAATATGGCTTTGACCCATCCATAAACAACTGTTCTTCATTACAGATTCATGGAGGGCAAGTGGAAACGAGTTGTTAGCAACAACTCTCCTGTAACTCAGATGATTCTGCAAAGTCAGCATGGTGTGCGTAATCTCACACTGACGTGACACTGAGCCACCTCTGTTTGGTCTGTGTGAATTTCAAAAGTGGAACAGCAGCGTTGTAACAGGGATGGCTTTGCACGAACATGATGTAAACTCTGCTGTGTGATTCCACAGAAATGATATCTTGTGATCATATAAAATATAACATACAGTACACATACCCATGTTCCAGAAACTAATATATATATATATATATATATATATAGCTGGGCAACGTTTAAAATTTTTAATTGTGATAAATCACATTATTTCCCTGATTAATCACGATTAATCGCATTGTATACGCAAAATCAAATAATGAATTCAAAAGTAGTGTAAAATGCACTTTTATTGAAATGTTCTGCTGCCATATGAACGAAAGTGTCATAACATTTGTTGTTCAAACACTTTAAACATCAGCACTTGTCAGTAACACATATTAAGTGTAAATCTCATCTTAAAAAATGTAAAATAAAATAAAGCTTATTGCCACTGCCAGGGCATTAATGTCATCCCGTTTTTATGAAAAATAAAAAAAAAAAGTTTACAAACAAAATCCAACAAAATGATTGTGGCTCAGCACAATCAGAACATTAAAACAGGTAATTTCTGAGGTAACACAGAAACTTTTAATAGGGAGTTCAACTTGCAGTTGTTACAAATAACCTTGTTTCTGTCAAATCCTCCATCTTGGAGAACTTTAAAATGAAAATGTCCATATTAAAGTTCAGTAACTTTACCAATCCGTGTATCATTCATTCTTTCCATTTTCAATTGTCAATCAAAAATATAAAAAAAATTAAAAAGTGACATTTTATTATGTTTTTTAATCTAACACACAAAAAAAATGAAAAAAAAAAGCCTGTTTTTTTAATATTTCAATTTTAGACTCAAAAATACGAAATTAAAAAATGGGCCACAGAACTGAATTTGTTTTATAATCGAGGACTGGACTTTCTGTTGTCATTACACATCTGTGCCACTAGATGGAGCCGCACTGAAGTAACCAGTAGGAGAATAGCACGACATTGAACACATGGAGCAGATCTGATGTAACATGGAGGAATGACGGGATAGTTTTGTTGCAGTCTAGAATTTTTTTTTTAGACAGAATTGTTTATATTGCTACCTGAGTTGCTATTCCATCGATTTTACCATTCTTCATGTCTGTTTTAGCTTTTCCTTATGTCTACTGTTTTCCGGCTCCACGGCAACCAGTAACAGACTTTTCAAAACAAAAGTATGTGAGCAACATGCATTAACGCGCGATAAAATAAATGACGGCGTTAATAAATTAATACGTTAAAGGAGCAATAAGTGGAAATCCATTATTTAAGACTGAAGGAATTAAAAAATCGCTACATGGAGAACGAGAGGTGTAATTTCATCTGGAGATGACGTCACACACCCGCTCTCTGTGTTGATCTCCAGCCTCAAGTTTACAAGCCGGTCCGGCCGCGCGTTCATGTGCGTTCATGTGAAACTCCGCCTCCTCCCTCCTCCCCCCTCCCTCTCTATAAAACGCGACAGCCAGTGAGTAGTGACGGCGGCAGCATTTTCGAACTGAAATGGCAGACAGCGGAACAAAACCTTCCAATGAAGACGAGCAGGAGCAGACAAAAAAAAAACGGTCATTGGCAAAGAAATTGTCCGATAAAGAAAGAGATAAAACCAGAATTAACATTGGCCTGGCGTTTCCGAGGTGGAGGGAGCTACGAGAGCTAAAGGGGCTACAGTCGGACTCGGAGCTGGCTCTTCTTCTCCTTGACAGGCAAGTAACACCATAAAGTCAAATGTCTGTTTTATTGTCTGTGTTACAGTAACTTTACACACTTGCCGCTATATTGCATGAGTATGTAGCATGGGTTAATGTCCGGAGCTGGAGTTATTACCAGCTCGGTCCTCAGCGTTACGGTTGTGTTTGGTGAGTAGCCCGACAGGCAGCTAACATTTCAATTAGCATTGTAAAATATAGCCTGGGGGACAACCTTGGGGGGCTCCCGGGCTGTCACACCAGGCTGAAACATCGGTCTCACTCACGGAGAAGAGTAGGAACGTGCGGTCAAATGTAGGTCAAAAGTAGTAAAACAAACTTTGCAGTACTTGGCTGAATTCACATATATTAGCAGAACACACGTAGCCTACGTCTTAGTCTGGTCATATTTTCAATGTAACGCTAGTTTTAGCAAATGTTGGAAGGTAAATAAATAAGTTATAGGCATAAATAAATAGAAACGGACAAAACTACTACAACCGTAGCCTTTTTTATTTTATTTAGACAGTTTTAGCAACTATTACGATATCCACAAAATTACTTTTCAGCTATTAGCGGCTAATTTACCGGTAGATTGTATTTGCAGGAAAGCTATTCACTGCCGTCATATTGTTACTAACGTTGAACTGTCTGCTAACGCTATTAGCGGCGAATAGATAACGTTTGATGCTAATGGTGACTCACTAAATTAGTGACATAAAGATTAATTTACGGACAAACCAGTATAAACATTATAATGTTATAAATGACTTACTTTGTTACTCGCCATGGTGATGTTTTGCTCGGTTGTAGGTAGATCTTCTAAGCGAGCGGGGGTGTAGTGGGGGAGTGTGTGGAGGGGAGGGGGGGGGGGTTGGTGGCGAGCAGAGGCAGAGGGAGGTGTGGCTAATGGCACACTTTGTTTTGGTCTACAGGCATGTGCTCAACAGCAAACCTAGCGGTGAAATGATTTCGCTTTTTGCTCCTTTAACGCGATAATAACGCGTTAACTTGCCCATATATATATATATATATATATATGGGCAAGTTAACGCGTTATTATCGCGTTTTTTTTTGTTTTTTTTTTTTTTTTAAAGAAAAGAAAAGAGCTACATCACTGCATTTGCTGCTTAAATTTTGTTGGCGCTTTATAGAGTTGATAAAAAAAAAAACATTAACTGAACCTGAAGGAGGTGCCACATAATGCTTTTTTAAAAAGTGGACGGCAACAACACTTGTTACTTTTATAAAATATTCACCATTATTATGACTCAGAATTCAAGATCTTGGTTCTCAGCACTCGTGTCAGAAGTCCTTTGTCACTTCATTTTTTTTAAAACTGAGCGGCTCAGTTCCACCACTGGTATCTGTTACCAAACCACCCAGTGCTTCTCAGGCAAATATGAACTGTCATGGTAACCTGACATTTTGTCATTGACATGTTATGGAAAGAAAAATCATGTCACTTGAAGCACTGGCCAATCTCACGCAAATGGCAAATATCCCACCACTCTCTCTGTCACTGTCATGGATGTGTCTGAATGAAGTCACGAGGAACATTAACACAAATGTGAATGATGTCTAGATGATGGAATGATGTCACTTTAAGTCTCAGAAAGCCTGTGACACAGCCGGTGTCTGGATCTTGAATGCCCTGAGCTTCTTTGTGCGGTCCAACGTTCATACTTGCTTTACTTAAACGCAATTTTTTGAATTTACACAATTTTTTCGGACATTGTTTTTCAGTGAGATATTAGCCTTCCTCCAGGATGCATGCTCGTCATTGATTGTTCATGGTGTATTCAGGTTCACATCGGTAATCTTGACGCCACTGTAGATGCTTCAAGGGCTCAACAGGAAACATTCGTGTTATCAGAAATTGACAGGAATTGTTGCAGCTCTCTGCGGTTGTCGTAGATGAAGAGGAGTGTATGAAGGTTTGGATTCGTGTGTTGTTGACCGTCTTGCCCCTCGGCCAAAACTGCAGGGCCCCCTCTCCTCCCTGCACAGGGCCCCTCAACCTCTTTTTCTTTCTCTCCTTCTCTCATTCTTAGCCTCTCACTCTATCCTCCCTGTCGATCTTCTGCTTTCACTGCCTCTCTGCTCGCTTTCCTTCTCTTTCCCTGTTCGCACCCACACACACACACACACACACACACGCACACACACACGCACACACATAAACCCATTCCATCCTTTTGCCTTTGCTCACTCCCCATATCTTTCTCTTTTCTCTCTCTTCTCTCTCTTGCCCCCATCTTTGCCCCCCATTCCCTCCCCTCCCCCACCCCCCCCCTTCCCCCACCCCCCACCATCCCCCATCCTTCCTTCTGAAACCGTGTGTGTTCTGCCACACGCACACACATATACACACACATGCACACAGAGGCTGGTGCTTTGCCTCCCCTAGGAGTTGTTCTTAACTCGCTGACTGAGGCACACTCTGTGTGCGTATTTGCACGCGTGTGTCTGCGTGTCTGCACGCGTGCACACATGAGTTAATGCGGACCGTGCATGGGGTGGAGGGGGGGTAAGCATGTTTTTGTGTGTCTGCACTGCTGACTCCACACATGATCCCCATTAGAGGCTGGCGGGAGTAGACACAAACACACACTGCACACGTGCTTTCATCTTCACCCGCGCACACAAACGCGGACTCTCTCACGCACGCGCACACACATGAGGGTGTGCGGTTTCATGCACACAAGCACGCACGTACAGGTATACGAGCATCCACCAAAGACGGCCATTGCACTGCGGTTCTGCGGGGCCTGATTCCATTCCAACCCCGGGGCCTTTACATCAGCAACGAGCCCATGATGGATCTGTATCTGAAAAAAAAAAAAAAATTTTTGAGCATTTTCTTTGGAAAAAAGACAAAAACAAAAAAACAAGGAAACTTGAAGAAAAAAATAACTGACCGTTTTCAGGCCACTCAGACCTTAGAATCAAGACAACAATGAAGACTTGGGAAGTAGTGCAGCTAGTGGAAGTGTCATCACCATTTCATCCCTAAACCTAAACTGTCTGAGGAAACTAAATATGTCATCAGCATGAAGAAGAGGTCCAAGGCTCAGTTTAGTAAATCTCACTGAGTGAATATTAAGAGTGACAATTATCAAACAAAGCTGAAAAATTACTGAAAAGTTTGCAAAGTCGAGCGAAAATATGACAGAATATGTAAATAGATGACTTTTTAAAAAAATCCAACAAATTCTGTTGCCTGAATAAACAAACAGACAAAGTGATTGCTGAAATAAATATAGCAGGTACCAAAGAGACAATAGAGATAATGTTTCTGCAATGACTCTTCATGTTTTTGCAACTGTGTAGAATTATTTTTTTAATTTTTTTTCCTCAACCGAGCTAATCATATGACTGCAGTTGAATGTTGAATGTATTTGTAAGTTGCAAATGAAATGAACAGCTGGATTGAGGGTAACGGTCAGGTTCGGTTATGGACATTATATTACAGTGGATAGAAAAAGCACAAGATCCCTTTGTAACTGACTGGTTTCTGAATAAATTTGCCATAAAATGTGATCTGATCTATTTCACAATATTCGTCAAACATGCTGTGCTTAAGCAGATGATACAACAATGATTAGAAGTTCTTGTCTTGTAATTGAACACACCCATTAAACATTTACAGTGCTGGATGAAAAAGAAATCAACCCATGGATGAATTATACCTGGAATCAAATGTCTGAAATTAGTTTTGAGGTGCGGTTTCGAGCTATTTTGACTGACAAACATTTCAAGTTAGCTGTTCATAAGACACATCTGCTGATGTGAACCATGTCTAGCAAAAAGGAGATATGACATCTCATCGTCTTTGTTCAAGAGTCTACCATATGTAGCGGGTGAACGCCAGAGCACCATGTTCTTTTTCTCGATTCATGAAATAAAAGAGAATTACTTAAGAAGAATACTCAACACTATGCAGGTGACAAGAAGGGCAGACCTGGCCAACATCAAAGCATCTTGCTTATGATGAAGCACAGTGGAGGGAGCATCATGATTTGGGCTAAATGAGGGGGTAAACTGAGGCATAAATGAGTTTCTAAGTTTACCAGAATATCTTGCAGGATAACGTCAGGTTGGCTGTCTAAGAGGTTGAGTGATGCAACAGGACAATAACGCCAATCACTGAAATAAATCCACCGCAGAATTGCGTCAGAAAAAGAAAATCTGCCTTTTCGGAAATGGTCTAGACAGAAATAAGGCCTTCAGCTCTCAAGAAGGCTGTTGACACCAGACATCCCGCAAAGTATGCCTGAACCTGAAGCACATCTGTGAAGAGGAAAGGCTCAAAAATTCCTCCTGAACAGTGGTAAAGTCTGATCCAGAACCATGAAAGTGCTTGCTCTCAAAGCAGGTTTAACTAGCTTTCTTGCTATGGTGTTTAATAGCAGCTATTTATGAGATGGCAAGTATTGGCAAGATAAACACAATCACCTATGTTCAGTTCTATACATAACTTACTCTGAACTGATGCTGAATACGACAAATGGGTTCATTTTAATATGGTACACGCTGCTCAACATATTTCAATTTATAGCACTAAGACGAAGCAGCAAGAGTTCTGCGATCACATTTATTAGTCAGTAAATCACAATGAGTTGATTTCATGCACTAATGTTGACACTGTGCACAAAAACTCAACTATAACTGTGAAATCAGTGACTGGTTTCTGAGCAGAATTTAAACGCTCAAACTTCAGTCATTTGTCATAGTATCATTGCACGATGCATGCAATAACTGCAAAGATTTGTAACTCCAACTGTTTTTCAGCTGCATGACACACCTTGACTTGATTCAAGCCCAGTTTTTCACAAAGTTGAGGTGCAAAACAGTCTTCCCCATGCAAATGTCACTATATGAGTTGGCTCCGAGCACCAACATCTTAGGGGCGTTAGCATACCCACCAAGCGGAGGTGAGCTCAGGTGAGCTCTTGAATTCTTATGTTTTTGGACGCAAATATGGATATCCATGTGTAATGTTTCGCAATGCAGCATAGAACAGCACGGTGACTCAGAGACAGCAGAAAAGGTAACTCATGATTTATCAGACACTTTTTTACTTGTTGAGGCAAAGGTATTAACATGTACAAACCAGTTTTTTCAGCCCTTTTCATATTTAAAAAATTTTTAAAAATTGACAAAATGTGATGCTACAAGCTTGTTACATTTTCTAAAATGAAAACAAAACAAAACAAGAATATATTGTTAATATGTCTGTATTTCTATTTAATATGGAAGTGTAAAAAAAAATCCCTTCCTTTTGGTTACACAAGCAATAATAATAGCTTGTTAAGTGCAGCACCTCATTTTCCGGACCATGTCATGAAGTTTCATGTTTCTGGATCTTACAGGTTTTGCTGCACAAACGCTTTTAGAGAAGCAAAATATATAAGCAATAAAAACAATGGGGCTCCTGCAGCTTCACTGCTTGAACCCCTAATGAAACAATACCGTCGTAGACGGGATTAAATCGCTTGTCAGCAGTCATCAAAGGGAATCATTTTGTCTTGGCTCATTGCCCCCTTGTAATGTCCGAAATACTCTAATTATCAAAGAATCTAAGTGGTGAAAAGATGAGAACACCACCATGAACTCTAACTGTCCACAGCAACAAACTCAATCTGTTGGATCAAGTTATGTGAAAACTGCAGGCAACTGAGCATGAGTGGTGGATGTAATGCGTCAGTGGCTGTGAAGATAACATCAGCTTTTCACTCTTTGCGCTGAAAGTAACTCTGGTAAGCACTGTTGTTTTACTCCGTGATACTGGGAGGTGCTACCCGTACCAGCACTGTCACTTTCACGATAAAAGTCCATCCAGAGAATGGACCTGGGTCATGCCCAGGGATTATTTAACAAACACAAACCAGTCATTCAGAGATTTCAAGCTTTCTGTAAAGTTTATTTTGAATTTGAACTCACCAGTTGAGTTAATGTAATATATAATAGAAGAAGTCAGGTAAAGTATTAATAAAAAAAAAAAGTCAAAGCATTGTTTCAGACTGATTTCAGCAACTAACTTTCTATTTACTTTCCATTTACTAGACTTTGATGCTCGGTGTCATTGTCCTGCCGCCTCACCCAGCTTCTATTTAACTTCAGCTGGCTGACAATCACACTGAAACTATCCTGTAAGATATTTCTGCGAACTTTGGTATTCATTTTCCCCTTAATGAGAGCAAATGGCAAAGGCCCAGGAGCTTCACGTAAACCCAAACCATGATACTCCCTCCAATGTATCTCAACTATTGGGATGATGCTTTTCAGTCCACAACACAAAGCCTGTGGTGTCATGGAAAAAGTTCACTTTTAAAACAATCCGGTGCTTTTCTTTTAGAATTGTTTTCTTTCATACCATATATAGTGTTTAATTGCCTAATATAAAATGGGAGAGAATTACATTGTCTGAAATATAGCTAAATGCTGAGCTAATGCAGTTTTGACTTTAGGCAACGGTAAAACCACCTTCAGGGCCATTCCTTGTTAGTTAGTTATTTGTAATTTTGATATAAATTGGCATTTAAAAAATAGGTAAACAGAGTTTCAGTTAACATTTCCAATTAAAACCATCAAAGGGTACACAAATCTGTTTTCCACTTCAAACTGAAAGAGATTTTCATGCATTTTCACATCAGTTCTCAGTCCACTATGAAGAACTGCACTTGCTGCTGATTTCTTTTAGTCCAGTTACATTTTTCAATCACTTAATGAAGTATAGGATCAAAAGATTGAACTGTAATTGGTGTGGAACAAAGCCAAAGCTTGAATTTCTTGTTTAATTAACTGATAGGTTACATAATTTGCAGATTTCCAGACCACAGACTGTCCGTTTTCCATTTTAATGGCAAAATCGTTTCATTGCATTAATAATGCGGGATCTGGATATGTCATGAAACAATAGATGCGATGTTCAAACTGAAGTTAATCACATTGGATATCACATTGTGGTCACAATGTTTTAGGGTTTAGTTTGCCAAACTTCGGTTTGTAAAACTGCTCAACAATATCCAAACATGAAACTAGCAGGTCTGTGTGATGCCATTGATGAAAGCTATCATGTTTCAACCAGCTGACCCCCACCCAGGTGTTTTATTGGATTTAAGTAAAGTGTCCAGGAAGACTGATTCTCTCCAGGGCAACATACTTTCAGTAAATGTCCTGTGAGAATTTTATTTTTTGCTAAAAGAGCCGTTTCTGTTCTGTTTAAAATTCTTTCATTGATTTTCTTTAAGTTTTAATCTAAAAGTACTCTTTACTAGTCTGGCCAGCCATCCTAATTCCTACTAACAACTACAATTCATAGAATTAGCCTGCTTCCTTTGGTTCCATCTTCAATTTTGGGACTGGGGGGTGGGGGGTGGGAGTGGGGGATGGGTGTAGAGAACACAGCAGAAACAGCGTCTGGACGGCATTGGATAGATATACGATCAATCAGGGAAAACTAAGCATGCAGTTGGCAAAGTGACAATTAGATAAATATCAACAAAACACATCCAAAAGGGTGTGCTGTGGAGTGTCACTTTTGCAGTAAATACTTTTTGGTCAAGGGTTTTATCAGCTATTCTGCACACATCTTGAATGTTTTGAAGAGTTGGTCTTCAATGGAAAGGGTGGAAGGGGTGGAAGGGGTGTCCGATTTATGGTACGAGAGAGAACCTTTGTGAAGTAAATGAGTATAGCTGGCCCGGATAAGCCTGTACTCCAGAATTTATACGAGTCTTTCTTAGGAAAACAGCCCCAGACTTGGATGGTCTTACCTATGCTTTGTAAAGCATTGATAGAGACCTTTCTATTTATCCGGAACAAAGTTTCAGATGTATTCATAAAGTCTGAATTTAACTTTGAAACCTAATAATATCAAGAGCTGCAGGGTGTAGAACCCAAACACAGGAAACCATCTAGGCAGGAGTAAAAAAAAACAAAACCAAACAAAAATCCTTTAACAATATTTAAAGGCGCTGCAAAAGAAGCAGGAATACCCAAAACCAAAAGCTAGGAAACTGATCAAAGAAGTGATACGAGGAAAACCACACAGGGAGCAGGGCCAACACACAACAAACCAGCAAGAGAAGAACGAGAAATAGGACGATTTATAACTTTGACACAAATGTTACACTTACTACAGGAAATAACAGAGGAGATGGCATACCAGGGAAAATACTTTCAAAATAAAACCGGAAAAAAAAAAGCTATCCACATAACAGTAGACCAAACAATAAAATAATACAAGTAACACAAATGTAAAAATTGGATAAACTTTTAATCTAATATAGGACCACAACCATGTGCATGTTCACTGTCAAAGCAGTCCTAGCTGGTTTGCTTTTAATACTTTATTCATCCTCCCAAAATTTGCTTTGTAAATGACTTTATTAGATAAACATAATTTCCCAAACTATTAAGCGAGTAGGATTTGTAGCAGAGAGAGGCTTCAGCTCCAGAGATCATCATGAATGCACTGGAGTGTTTGTTGTCCCTGGCAACAACTCTGCTGATGATGTCCCGTGCAGCACCGGCAGGTAATGCAGGTAAACTCTCTAAGTAGAAAACAAAACTTTGAGTCTGGAGCTCAAGATCTGGGATGCAGAGTTTCTTCTTCACAGCAGCATGTCCAGGATTACATCATCTATTTCTAAAAAGCACTGAAAGTTGTTTTGTCCACTTCTGAAAGGTTTCCACCATATCGCTCTCTTAGTAGATACAGTTAAAGTTTACATACACCGAGTCTTGTTCCTGAACACGTTCATTGAACGAAAGTTCACAAACTAGTTCATATTTTGTGCGAACGTGAACTGAACTTACTCTCTTTCCCCTTGACGAGCGTCGGATGTGAACGAGTTCATTTGGGCTATTGTAGACGACGCTCTTTCAAAGTTCACGCACGGTCAAAACCGTACCAGGTTTCCAACAAACCCCATTTGAAATACACCACAAACGAGCCTAGTATGTATCTCCGGAGAGCAATCAAACATGGCAACCCGGGCTGTCGCTTCTGTCACACTAACAATTGCATCATCAAACGTTTAAAACGATCATAGAGGTAGATGAAAAATGCAGTCGGCCAGAGGCAGAGGAGCGGCCTGTATCCAAAGATGACACTGTAATCTTTGGAGTCAGGGATTGAAATATTGAAATGGGGAAAAAAAAAAACATTTGCATCTTAAGGACCTGTTTTTGACTTATAATAAAGACCATTTGGGAGCAAGTTTTTCCTCATATTTTTTAAAATATTGTAGAGAGAAGCTGAAACGGAAATTACAGTTTTACATGTCCTTTCAGTGTTAATGTGAACCCTGTTTGGTTAAGGATTCTGAATTGGACACATAGTTTTCGACAAATAAAATGGATAAAATAATTGCTGTTTGTGGTGGTGTAGTATATGGGCAGTGGCAACTATTTTGACAAATAACTTGCTCGCAGCAACATTTAAAAAGAATACAAAAAATAACTAAAAATGAACTATTTAGTTCATTTTTTGAAATCGTGAACTGAACTAGTTCGTTTTAATTTCTGTGAACTATGAACTTAACCAGTTCGTGTAGAAAGTGAACTTGCCCAACACTGCATACACTGTATAAAAAAGACACGTAACCTTTTTTTTTCTCTCACTGATCTCAAATCAGACTAAACCTTACCTTTTTTGTCAGTTAGGATTACCAATTTGCTCAATGCCAAAATAGAGGGAAGCATTTTTTTCTTCAAAGTCAGAAGTTTCTATACATTTCTTTAGTATTTAGTAGCATTGCCTTTAAACTGTATATGACTTGAGTCAAATGTTTTGTGTTTCCTTCCACAAGCTTCTGACAATACTTTCCTAGAGTTTTGGTCCATTCCTCCTGACAGAACTGGATGGATCTGAGTCAGGTTTGTAGGCCGCCTTGCTTGCACATTCCTTTTCAGCTCTTCCTATAAATGTTGTGTTGGACTGAGATCAGGAGTTTGTGATGGCCACTTCAAAACATTGACTTTGTTGTTCTTAAGCCACTTTGTAACTATTTAGCTTTCGGTCATTGTCCATTTGGAACCCCTATTTGAGCCCAAGCTTTAACTTCCTTGGCTGATGTCTTGAGATGTTGCTTCAATATTTCGACATAACTTTCTTTCTTCATGATACCATCTATTTTGTGAAGTGCACCAGTCCCTCTTGCAGTAAAACACTCCCCACAAGACAATGCTGCCTCCCCCGAACTTCGCTGTTGGGATGGTGTTCTCAGGCTTGCAAACTTACCCTTTTTCTCCAAATGTGATGATGGCCATTATGGTCAAACAGTTCAATTTTAGTTTCATCTGACCACAGGACATTTATCCAAAAATGAAGGTCTCTGTCCCTCTGTGCATTTGCAAACTGTAATTTGGCTTTTTAATGTTACTTTTGGAGTAATGGCTTCTTCTTCTCTGAATGGCCTTTCAGTCTATGTTGGTGCAGGACTCATCACTGGGGATAATGACAATCTCGCACCAGCTTCAGCAACATCTTCACAAGATACGTTGCTTTTGTTCTGTTGTTGATACACACATTTAGGATCAAAGCATGCTCATCTCTGGCACCCAGAACCCGTCTCCTTCCTAAATGGTATGATGGCTGGACATTCCCATGGTGTTTATACTTGTGTATAATTGTTTGAACATAGACATGGACCATGAACTTGGCACCTTCAAGCATCTGGAAATTGTACCCAAGAAAGACTTGTTGAGGTCTAAAACTCTCTTTCTGATATCTTGGCTGATTTCTTTTGATTTTCCCATGATGTCAAACATTAAAGCAGTGTGTTTGAGGTGTGCCTTAAAATACTCAAACATTGTCAGTTATTCGATCAGAAGCATTCAAACCCATGACATCATGATCTGCACTTTCCCAAATCATTTAAAGGCATAGTAATCATAGTATGTAAACTTCTCACTTTGAAGAAGGTAATAAAAAAAAAATCTCTCTCTCATTATTCTGGCTTTTAGCAAATAGAAATGATTTCGGTAATCCTCAATGACCTAAACTGGAAACGTTTAGTCTGATTTAATGTCAGCCAGTGAGAAAACAGTGTATATAAACTAGTTTCAGCTGTACATGAGCCTCTGATTCAGGGGTGTCAAATTAATCCGTGAGAGGGCCGTGTGGCTGAAGGTTTTTGTTCCAGCCGTGCACAAACACAGCTGACTTGTTTTAGTCAATCAACTGAACTGTTGTCTTCCTTTAGTGAAGACAACTAGTTGATTGTACTCTGTGCTCTGATTGGTCCATGAGCTCAGATGAGTGGGGGAATTTTCACCTGTTTCTTAAAAGGTCCTTCTGATGCAAATCATAAATATACTTGTTGATCTTTCTTATCTGCATGTAAAGCTTCTGCTCTGAATCGCAGATTCACCGTTATTAAATTTTTAACTATTAATCCATCTATGTAGGATGGAAAAGACCAGCCTTGTTCTTTGTGAGCAATGTTTCACCTTTTCAATCGCCAGTCTTGCTCCTTTTTTGCAATTGCCTTTGATCAAAGCTCTTTGAAGTCAATTTGTTGTGGCTGTATGAAGTTAATTACACTTGAGTTCACACAGGTGTTCCGAACAGACGACCTATGTGTGTAGTTCATCATGTTAACGGTGGGCATGTTCCACAAAGATCGACTATCAATATCTGTCCAAATCATTTTTCTTTGCAATTAAGATGGACAAGTTCCCTCAAGCAAGAGTTTTATGCTTTTTGTACAAATATTTGTTTGTTTGATTAATATTAGTATTAAAAAAACAAACCCATCAGAAGAACGTGATAACTCAGTGGAAAGTAATCTGTTTAATTTGGGAAGAATGTTGTGGTAGTTATCAGTGACCTGATCCACCACCTCCTCCCAGGACTCAAACTCTTTTTAGACACTCACGGGACTCACATGAAGATTTGTAACTCTGCCTCAGTCTTATCAGCCTTTTTATTCGCTGTTTACCATCCCAATGCTTTATCGGAGCAGAGGAAAGTTTCAAAACTGGAGACTACATTATTTACAACTTCTAAATGAGCTGACTTTGTGAAACAGTTTAAAGGAAAAGCAGCCTCTTCATTACTGCGGCGACTTGAAGCTCCAATCCACAGTCTTTCTTGTTCTGACTTCACTTCCTTTGTTGCGTTTCAGACAAAGAAAGTGTTTAAGGAATTTTTGCTGAAATATTTACACGCACGTGCTCTTTCCAACCGCACAAATGTCACTGAAACAATAAGGACTGACATGTGAAGGAGTGTGGCTTTAAGAGCAGCGATGGCTTTCCCAGTGAGGAGTTGCACATGGCGGCGTTGAGTTATGCAGCAGTCCATAAATCATCAGTACATGAACATCATGCTGCATATTTGTAAAACCAGACAAACTATAAAGCCAGCGCCTGTGGGAAAACCCCAGCTGTATTAAAAACAACAACAACAATAAACATACCCACCAGACTCGAATATTACATGTTATTGGATGAACAACAGAAAGGTTATCAAAGGCAAAAGCATCACAGATCGTTCTAATAGGGCCTATCGGTATTTTCTGAATCACTACATTCGCCAAATCACTTGACGCGATTCATGCTGGTGGTTTTTCTTTCCTTTTATCAACCTGAGAGTCAAGGTGGAAGTTCGTAGTTGGTGCATTTTGTTGGTTTCTCTCTTTGTGAGCAAGATTACTTAGAACATTTGGGGCAAATTTGGTGAAATTCAGTGGCAAGTTGGAGCATCTGGAAAATATGAATCCGTCAAATTTGATTCATAATTGGGCTCAGAGGAGTTTGGTTTTATTAGGTTTTGCTTCACACATTTTGTTTGCTCAGCAACATCTGAACTACAAACAGAGTGCGCTATTACACCAACAGGATTGAAATTTCAGCCTTTTGTTCCAGACATTGCCAGATAACCTCACTCTATAATTAACCATAACACTTTGTGTTTCCAAAACATCTCGTACCAGTCTGTACACGGACGCAAGACTTCTTGAGGTGTCCCGTGCTGTCTGCCACCTGGATGATGACTTTGCGGATCGAGGCTTCCGTGAATCAGGTACGCTTTGAGATTTATCTCACATAGTCAATTGGAATATGAGATGCTATGAGGTTGGGTCAGAGCTGTGGTTTCTTTATTGTAGCCCTCAAGCCATTCCCGAGCAGATTTTTCAGGTCAGTGGCATGGCTGAGTATAAAAAGAGCATCTTAGAGAGCTGAAGTCTCACGGAAGAGAAACTGGCCAGAAGTTCACCAATCTGTGAAAAACTGCATCTACGAACGGTGAAAACAATGTTCTTCAGAGTAAAGTTTGTAATTGTTCGAATATCATTAAAGTATTCAGAGATGGATGTGGATTAAAATCACCACTTGATTATGGTGGATGTCTGTGGTCTTTGAGCCCTCAGGCATCATTCTGCATTGGAAATCTGCGTGGGCTCAGGAGCACTTCCAGAAATCCCCGTCTAAGGAGCGCAGGGCACCATGCCGTCCACAAATGCAGGTGAAAGCTCTGTCATGCTAAGGAGAAGCCATGAGAGAACATGATCCAGAAATGCTGCTGCCTTCTTTGGTCCAGAGTTCACTTGAGCCACATCTTTCAGCAAGACGATGCTAAAATGCATACTGCATCCTTTACGAAAGCATCGCTTTGCAGTTGAGGAGTTCAGAGTCTGATTTAAAGTCCCTGCAGTCCTGATCTGTCTCCAACTGAAAATATCTGACTCATCATGATGTGACAAATGCAATAAAGAAAATATAAATTGGTTGAAAAGCTCGAATCCTATATCAAACATTTCTCTCCTGAAACTCCAGCGACTGGTGTGCTCAGTTACCAGACATATATGGACTATCATAAAAAGGCTGCTACACAGCGGTAAACATCACCCTGTTCCTACTTTCTTGAGACATTTTTTTTATGTTTGGGACTTTTCAAAGTTAAACTTACATACGTGCCAGGATCCAAAAGACCAGTGCAAGAACTTTACATTGAAACAATAAGATCTTTTTTTTTTCCCCTTCCTCTCAGTGGTTTGAATGTTCGATGTACAAAGAACCAGTTTTGAAAGCTGAGGATCAGCACATCTTCAGCTGCTGCTCATAAACACAGCACCCGACCCGCACAACCCCTCCTGTTAGTGGTGAGCTCATGGGTGGGTGTGGGGGGTGATCCCACGGCGCTCATTTGGACTGAGCCCGGCCAGGCCCCATGGGTAGAGGCCCAGATACCAGGTGCTTGCTGACGAGCCCTTCCTCTAGGCCTTGCTTCAGGGTGGGGCCCCAGTAACCCGCATCTGGACGAGGCATATGCAGTCCCTTGCTTTTTATTCTCCGATGTGTGTCTGGAATCGCTCTTAGTCTCTTAGCCGACTCTTAGTAGCTCTTCCACAGCTGAGAGGAGCCGGCTGAGGAGGTTGGAGGATCTGGTGAGGAACCCACCGGATAAGGAGGTGTATAGGGACGTCCAACTGAAGGGAGGTCCCAGGGCAAAGGGCAAATCTCTGGATGGATGGATGGATGGATGGATGGATGGATGGATGGATGGATGGATGGATGGATGGATGGCTTTGATATGTATGAGTGTTTGATCTTTATATGGGCAGATTAAGGGTCACTGCTCTGACGAGTATACAGGTAAGTAGAGCACATCACCTACTGTATGCCTAAGAGATTGCTATCTTGTTGGCTGGGTTTACCACTGTTTAACTGCCATCACTGCACAAACATAAGTTCTATTGCATCTTTGTATCACTGGGTTGTATACAGCAGGCAGCAACAGGGCTTTAGGAAGGACAGGTGTGATTTCAGACGCCAGATCCACAAGCCACAGCTCTGACTACACCATCGTGATCACCTTTTTGCTCACTTTGTGTAAAAATTCCCATATGTATCCTTTGGGTTTTAAACAGCTCCAGACGAACAAGCTGGTTAACACCGATCAATCTGAACTTGAATCAGCATCACAATCAGGGTTGCAACAACTGGAGCACAGAAATATTGACGTAGTTAATTGGTGCTGTTACATTGCAGCAAGTTTGGGAGTGACGCATGGATCCAGGAGAAAAATCACAACAGGAGCTCACATATTATATAGCACAGATAAGGCAACACGACGGCAGACCAAACATAAACAATCTGCAGGTATACATTCAGAGCCCTGGAATCTTTCCACTGCAGCAGCATGTGGCATAGTTGGCTGAATTAATATTCTACCTCATGGGGGGGAATACAAGTTTTCAGACAGAATAGTTAATACCCATTTCACCTTTAATATACGCACAACATCCAGATCACCATATATCCTGTGCAGTATTACCCATATTTTCAACAGTAGCAGCAAAAACAAAGGCAGCATGAGAGATAATCAGTCTTAGGTCCTCATCTAAACTACACCCAGTCTGTCCAATGCCTGCCAGCCCTGGGGATTGTGCTGGAGTTTTAATCCACTTAAAAGCAGAGGACCTCTGCTGCTGTTTCTAAGGGGCTTGACCCATGCTGAATGTGCAGACACGCACATGCACAAAAACAATACATTTACACAGCTCTGTGCACAAATTCAGCCTCTCCTCATAAACACAATGTCTCTTCATACATATAGTGTTGGGAAGAATGCAAAAATGTAAAAAAAAAATTTAAAAAAAAAAAAAGGCAGTCCACTTATTCACTTCAGTGCAAGTTTAAAATGCGACAGAGGGGTGCATTGATTATGAAATTGATAAGAACTGTTTGGAGCTGCTAACTGGACCGATCTTGTGTATGTGTACAGCTGCACCAGACTGAAAACTGTAATTTAAACCTCTGTAGTATACGGATGGATCGCTGAGGCACAACCTTACGTTGACTGGATTTACTGAAGAGGGGTCAACAGTCATTCATGCATTGTTCAACTCCACTTTCTGCCCTCACAGTGTGCGTGAGTGTGAGACCATTCGGTTTTAAATATCAACAGATTTTTTTTTTTTTTTTTAAAGGAATCCACTTGGTCTGTTTCCCTTCACTCATGCAACAACAAATAAACAACAAAAATCATAACATTGTTTGTATTATTGTGGTGAAACTCAACTGTGCTTTTTATTTATTTTTTTCATTAAATAATCCTCCCCTCCTTCATGTCTAAAGGCTTTACTCTGAGCAGCGGACACATTGTTATACTTTTTCTTTTCTTTCTCCACCGTTTGTCGTTATCTAATTTGAAATGTACTAATTCCTTATTCTTGCGGAGGGAGGACGAACCACTGACTTGAACAGCTGCTTCATGACCCAAAAAACTGTCAGTCTTTCCCTGGAATAAATTGTGGAATATACCATGTGTGGGAACAGGGAGGGGGGACCTTAGACGTGCGTTTCCAGGAAAGCACGCGCCTTTGAAATAGCACGTACGGCTCGGTGCTATCAGAGGTTCTACATTCACAATAAAAACGTGTTTTAGCGTGACATCGTTTGTCCAGGGTGGCAAGAAGGTTAAAAAACAGAGAATCCCTTGGAGCTGGCCTCCCCCGTGTTTCAGAGCCGCGTTTCTAGAGGACTCATAGTAGAATCAATTCAGCGAGAGGGGAGCTTGAAACCGTCCACTCATGCTTTCCTCCGAGTCTGAGAGAAACACAGTTGAGGGGAAGGCGCAGACCAGTCGGCCGCACTACATACATGCTCACAACAGGCAGGCTCCCATCACTAACGAAAAACAACCGCAGACTCAATGCATACAATTAAAATACTTCCCTACTGAACACACAGACATATGAGGAAATCTCCTCTTCTGGGATTATATAGGAATTTCATAGGGGTCTTACATTATATTTCAAGCTCTTAAGGTCAAAATAGAGTCACTGTGGGGGGATCATGCATGTTCAGCCCGCAAATGCTGCTGCAGACATATCCTGGTGAAGGGATTTTGCTTTCCTCAGTGTGAGGGAATGTTATTTGTCTTGAGTTCTGTTTAACAGTGTTCTGTTATAGATACAAATGATACTTTAACCTTCACCAGGTGAAGCCACACTTATTAAGCTGATACTTGGTATCACGTCATGACCTACACACATATGTATACAAATACTAAATGCAAATTGAAACTGCAAAATTGAAAATTGAGAACGGTTACATATTTGGAATTCCTATCCAATGCTACCAACTGAACTTTTTGTTGTGTTGAGGAGTGTGAAAGTGCTAAAAACACACCAGCACACTCGTGCATGCTTACAAGGTTTCACCGGGATGTGCCTTGCTCGTGGGTATCTCTTTTGGAGAGAAGAGCGTGAGGTTATTCATGTAGGCAGTGTAAGATGACACTGTTAGGAATGGTGGTATCATTGTCAAAGCTCTTCCTCGGCAACAACAGCCCCGTGGTCGGAAAAAGTCTTGATCTGTTTACTAGCCCTCTCCTGTTGGCTGTTCTTCAGCTTCTCAAAAAAAAAAAAACGAGAAAGACGATTGCATATCAACAGAGAAGTGTTTGCCGAGTCCAGAGTTTCCCAGAACCACCACCACCCTGCTGAAACACCTGCTGCAGGCGTCTTGACCGTCAGCTGATGCAAATCTGGGGGTTTGAACCACAACTTTCATGCAGTTTGCTGTGTTTTTTTTGTCATAAAAATGTACACAAATCCTTGTCCGTGCAGCGCTCACATGATCCGTGCACCTGTAATCCCTGTTTGAACGCGCTTGCGTGCGCCTCAGTGAGGGGTGTGTTTCCACGCCACCAGAAAACGCACCAATGTCACCTTCATGAGTGGCTCCATTGCAGGAGCATCCTGCAGAATGAAACAGATTAGCTTTGCAGGCAGGGATGTTGATGAGGTCGTCACTTCCCAAGGTCACACCTAGATGCGTGTAGCTGTAGGGCCGCCGGCGTTAAAGGCCCCCACCTCTCCAGGTCCTGTGGAGCTTTGATTCGACCTCCCGCCTGCGTGGAGATCTAAATACAGTCCTATAAGCCATATCCTACAGGATAAGCTTTATTATTATACTTTGGCTGCTTTGGCCTCTTCAGACTTCCTTCAGACTTTGAGAAAAAAACAGCACCCTTGTCTATATGTTACTTGTAGCACTTGTGAGCTCCTGTAGCCCTGCAAGCTCCGTTATGCAATGATGATCAGATCATCTTCTCTGGAGTCTCACTTTTCCATCGTCACACGTTTGGAAACGTCTCTCTCGACAGGTCCTTTTGGATCAGAGCTTAGATCCAGTGACGACGTGGCTGATCGTCACCATTAATGAATCTCTTTCCTTTTGTTAGATAATAACTGAGCAAAACTCTTGTTTTGCCACTCATCCTCCCTGTCAGTGTAAGATTGTCTCCTCCTGTTCAGTGTTGGAGCTGCAAGCATGCAAAACATGTACAAAGCCACAGCTGTGTGTGTGTGTACTAATTTCTCCTCCGCTGATTCTCTGTGGAGGGCAAGTCTCCCTGCCGTACGGTGCCACATCTCTTTCTTTATTTCGCGCCCCTCGTGAGACAACGAACACACTGAGGTAAACCTGCTTCTGCAGCCCTGTGAACAGGAGACAGCCAGCCAGCTTTGTTTTTGCACCGCAGAAAAAAAGAACAAATGCGTTCGTGCGTGAGCGCACACGCGTTTTGCGTTGCCATGTGCCAGTGTGTCTGAGTTGTCTGCGTCATGCCTTCTCCATGTGAGTCACTTGCTCTTATGAGGGGCTGTCAGTGGTGAGTAAGAGCCCTTCACTTTCTCATCTGTCTCTGCTCTCCTGGGCCCAAACCCACCGCCGGAGCTCTGCTGCCTCCTCCTCCTCCTCTGCTCCATCTCTGCTCACGTGCACAACAGGTTGCTCCGTCAATAATGGATGCACCGTGAGCTCGACGGATGACCAGGAGTTTGACATTTGAAACACAATCCTTCCTGTATGAATAAAGTCGAGCATTTCTGCCCCCTCATTAGTTCTTAGAAATCTCTTTAATTAATGAAGTGGGCTGCGTTTGGAGTCCGGAGACATGGCAGACAGAGGTAAACACACAAGTGACGCGCGTGGTTGATGACTAACTCTGTCCGGAGCCCAGCGGCTCGTGTCTTGTCTTGAGGGCTGCGGGAATAAAAGCTGATTAGCTCTCAATTATTCTGAGTCAAAGAACATGAACAAACACTCCCGAATGTGGACAGGACGTGACCACTCTCTGTGTGCACGCTTCATTGTGTGTCGAGATGTGACCAGGTTTATAGCCTCTTCTTTTTTCATAATTGAACTGAACCCCCCCCCCCCCAATAAATAAATACACATTCCTGTTCAACTATATGCCGGTTTCCAGACTTATTCCACCATCTAGTGGTAACAGACCCATTGTTACATAAAGCACCAGTTACAGTCGGCGTCCAACAACTGTGATCACAAGAGGTCAGTAAAGTACATCTCTAATGGTAGAAATTATGAGATTTTTTTTTTCTCATTCACTGACATCCATGATTGCATTTATTCTCAAGATAAAACAGCAATTTCATGAAAAAAAATTAACACATACACATAAATCAGTAAAATTCCTAAAATGGGAGCTTGAAATTGTGTTTTGAGATGCAAGAAAAGAGAAGGTTTGGACCCCAGGGGTCAAAGGCCACGTCATGAAGTCTGTATTCCTTCTGACTATGAAAGAGACTGAAAGCAGATAAAGAACAGGAATCATTTGACGAGAAGGGCACTTGGCGTTCAAAGTCCTCCAGAAAGGCAAATGCCCTGTCCTGCAGTTTTTTGCAAAAGTGATCCACGTCCACATAAAATTAACTTGTTTTGGCCAAACAAACTAGACAAATGGCATTTAACTATACTGTAACTCCAGAGAAATGCAACTGCTTTATTCCATGGTGCAATGCCAACAAAATCCACGAAGAGAGGCATTTGTAACAAGCATTTTCATTTTTGGAACATTTTTTTAATTCAATGTACAGCACCTTCTACTGAAAGACCACTTGTTTTTGCGCGACTTCTTCGCCTTACGTGGCTCCGTCCTCCTCTTCCTCTTGCTCCGGCAGGCTGCCGGGGCAGGGCTCCATGGTAACGGTGACGCCCATGCCGCTGCGTCCTGTGAGCATGTCGGTGACGTACGTCCACTCGTTTTTATCTGGACAGTAGCACTCGACGCTGGACAGAAAGCCGTTCTGGTTGTAGCCTCCTGAACACACACACACACACACACACACAGATAAACTGGTCAATGAAGCTGGTCACACCCAAAATCAGACGCCTGCTCACCAGTTGTACCAGTTACTAATTCAATTAAAATGCTGCCTTTTTACAAATATTTTCACAGTGCATGATTTGATTTTTTTTTTTTAAAGCAAATTTTTACTTTTAGACTTTAATTTGATTGAATTACTTTCTGATGTGACATTTAATTTGCATCCTGCACATCTATTTACTCTTAACGCCTGAATCATATTTTATCGAGCTTATCAGCGCTGGCTGAGCTACATGAGCGATAAAGCAGGACTGCAGCCCACGCTACAAAAGAACAACCCGTCTACTATCCAAACATAATGATTAAACTACTTAATGAGCTCTTATAAATTACTTTTACCTGCCAGCAACCAACATTCATGTGTTGTGGCATCAGATATGTAGATAAGTGAAGTCAAAAAGGCTTTTCTCCAATAAAAATCATCAAGTACGATTAGTTTTAGCTCCTCCGGCTGCTTGCAGCGCGTCCCACCGGCCCGTTGTGATGTTTACGATGTCGGAGGCAGAACTGACCGAGGGCAAAGATGCGTCCCTGGTGGACGGTGACACCGAGCGCGCTGCGGCACTGCTGCATGGAGGCCCTGGGCTCCCAGATGTTCCTGGCTGTGTTGTAGGCCTCCACCGTGCACAGCTGGTTCTGGCCATCATAGCCTCCGACAGCGTAGAGGTAGGAGCCGACACACACCAACCCTGAAAAAAAAGAAAAGTTTCATTGCTCTCATGAAACCGTTGAGGCTACTGGGGAGGATACTGACCCCTGGCAGGGGAAACTTCATCACTTCTCTGTTTAGCTTAGCTTCTTTGAGAAGTTCATTTTTAACATGAAAGCAAAACTGAAGCAGATTGACAAAGATGTCAGACGAGGACTTTTAGAGGTCAGATTTCCTCACGTCGGGTCTGTTTCCCATTGTGTCCTGCTGATTTGCTGCCGACTGGAGTTTTACAGGGGTCAGAGGTCAGAAAGCAGTCAAGATAACAGCGAACACAAGCGTGAAGAAAACCCCCATAAACACACACAGACCAGTCCGAACCTCACACTGGAGCCAACTCACCCAGTCCGCCGCGTATGGTGCTCATGGGAGCCAGCTGGTGCCAGGTGTTGGTATCGGGCTGGTATTTCTCGGCTGTGTTCCAGCGGTTCTGTCCATCGTAACCCCCCACCACATACAGGGCCCCCCCGCACGCTGCCACACCGGCTCCCAGGCGAGCTACCGTCATTGGGCAAACAGGCGACCAGCGATTGGTCTCTGGATCCCACCTACAAGTCAAACAGCAGCCAACACGGCGGTAATAAGTCGACAGTTCCCGACAGCATCAAATATTAGTCAGTTAAGGTAAACGGGTGAATCTGTGCGGCAAACTGATAGAGAAACTGATACAGAGAGGCTGTGTGCAGCGATCATCTCAATGTACACACCAGCTGGTCAACTTTGAGTGGATTAGGTTAAGCAAGCAGCCATGCTTGGCAACTATTAACAAGCTTTATTTGAAGCCAAAGATGTCGTAACACGAGTGCGAGCAGACAGAGACCAGAAATGTGCATGTTGTCGTGCAGACGTCTCTAAAAAGATAATCTTTTTACACTTTCTTTATCAAATCACTATTGTTTACCTGCAAAAAAATAAAACTGTAACTACAATAAGCTTTAGTTTTAACTATCAGACAATTCTGGGTCAGATACAGCGACCAATATTTAACCTGTTTAGTTCGCCAGCCTTCAGCTTTCGCATGATGTTTAATGAACAAACAAGAGTGCTACATCTTCTAACTTGCTCACTGATGCAAATAAATCTTCCTAAAATATCTAACAATTGCTTTAAAAATCAAATCTACGTAAAGGCGAAAATAAATGCTTATGATGAGGAAAAATCTAAGCGACTGTGCTCTGGTTAATGATTTGAAAGATGCTGCCTGTGGTTTTTTTTCCAGCTGTAAACTGCTGATAAGGAGGTGGCTGATTTTTATGTTGGCTGCCTTCTAACGCCGGCAAGGTGCTCTGCAGAAATGCGCAAGTTTAAAGTCTCAGGTCTTTGTATTGACACTGACCCTGTTCTCTGAACAGTGTAAGTGATGCATATGTATTTACCCGTCAGTTTGAATACATCTCACTTTCACAGGGAGGTACAGCTCCCCGAGGAGTCTCCTGCATGTTGCTTGGATTTGTGTTGAAAGCATGTAGGAAGGATTTTTCTTTCAACTTCTATCACCATCATGGTTTTGAACTCATTTGATGTTTTTGATATTTGATTTTCATTACAACGTTTTTTTTTTTTTTTTATTATTATTCTCTTCAGGATCTCAGGCGAGGACTCTCAACAGTCCCTGGTGAGTTCCACCAATTCTCTTGTGGCATTGCATCCTTTACTCATCCTAAAATATAAAGAGCTTTGAGGTCACGGAGTTTAGCTGATGTGTAGAAAGCAGCGAGACAAGACAGTGTAAAGCATTCCTAGCAAGACTGACATTCCTGGAAAGTTTGTCTCAACATGTCCTGACGCAGCACCTGTCACTTGTCTGATCTGGCTAATAGCAGAAAACTGCTCGACTGCTCTTCAGGTTGCATGGCAGTTATTTTGTTTATGCCATTTCTCTCATGCCATCAGTAAAATAAACCCTGAGGTGATTGGACTTAATTCAAGTATACAAGAGAGAATATCTGTGCTCATTACATCTAATCCTGGTAAATAAAATGTAATTACTTCTGGTGAGATAAATAAATACACACACACACGTCCCACCTTTCCACTGTGTTGTGATGCACGGAGCCCTGGGAGCCCCCGACAGCATAGATGCAACCATCCACCACCCCCACTCCCACCCTGTTCCTGGGGATGCTGAGTGAAGCTCGCTGGCTCCACTGGTTGGTCATGGGGTTGTAGCAGCTCAGAGCGCTGGACTCGGTGCTGTTTTGAAGGGACAGGTTCCTGCCTCCAACCTGGGAGGAAGAGAAAAAAACAAACAAACAACAAAAAAAACAAAAAGAAACACAAAAAGAAGTTTCACTGATGCATCTAAAAGTGAGAAAATAAAGATGATTATTAGAGCCACTCTATGTAGCAATAACACATCTGAGCACATGGAGGAATATAGATCTGCTTACTGAAAAAACTGTGCGAATGAGTGGGGATGATCTCACTTCGTTTCACTAGAGCACATGTGTCAAACACAAGGCCCGCGGGCCAAATGTGGACCGCCACGTCAATTTATGTGGCCCTCGAGAGCTTGTGCATTATTGGCTTAAATTTTACACCAAAATTTTAAGACTTAAAATAAGCTTACGCCGCTCTAAAGCGCACAATGACAACAAACTACATCTCCCACAATGCATTTTGTCGTCACCCACAACGATAACAGTATCTCACCATGAGCAATACATCAAGACGATTTTCAGAACTGATGGACTTCAGAAAAACCTCTTCAAATTAACCCCAATATGCCCAAGAAAAGAGAAATTGATGCACAAGGAAGGCAGTTTCATGAACGACGGGAAAATGAATGCGAGTTTGTTGCCTCAAGGTGAAAAAACAGTGTGTCTTTTGTATTATGAGGCGGGTGTCAGTCGTGAAAGAGTATAATGTACGTTGGCATTTTGACAACAAACACAGAGCTAAGTACGCTAAATTTAGCCTGGAAGAAAAACAAAGAATCGCTTCCGCTTCTGAAACCAAGATAATGGATACTCTGATTGATGTTTACAGAGTCCATTACCATGGCAACGGACTGTGTAAACATCACCTGTGCCAGAGTAGGTTTACAACCACAAACCCTGAGTTTAATATGATAATGAGTTAAATATTTGAAACTTTGACACATAATATATGCAGAAACAGTTATTTAACAATATAATAAGAAGCAGTTTAATTTATTTTGATTCATGCTGTCAATCTGGCCCTTCGACGGCAAACATGATGCTGATGTGGCCTCTCAGTGAAAATGAGTCTGACACCCCTGCACTAGAGGTGTATTTTCTTCATCAGTTTCTGCCTGGGGCTGACATGTGAATTTTCTTGTGATACGCTGCCCCCATGTGATCAGATGTGGTGTTACTACACAGAGTGGCTTTAAAGTTGCATAGACAAGTACAAGCAAAGCTCAAACAAAATGCACCTCTTTTGATACCTTCACAATAAATGACTGTTGAGACTGAAGTTCAAGCCAGTAACTGTATGACTGATAGAACGTACGGTGTAGATGAGTCCAAACAGTGCACAGGCCCCGAGACCGCTGCACGGAGTCCCCATGTCAGCCAGTTTCAGCCAGACATTCCTCCTGGGATCATACGCCTCCATGGATGCCAGTGAATGCTGCTGGAATCTTGACACAGAAAGGTCCCAGTGAGCAGCTGATTAATTGGAGGAAAACCCAGAATAGGTGCCACATTTTTCCATTCACGTCAGTTTATATTGGTTTTCTTTTCCCTTACATTTTTTGTTGAAGTAAGGATCAAAACTTTGACTTTTTCATTTCAAAGCATTAACTTCAATGGCTCTTCCTCAATTCTTTGATAGAACTGATGTGTGTCTAGGGGAGCTCTATGGTCGTATTACCAGCGCTCTCTTAATTCTATTAACAGATATCCAGTATTTGGAGGTAGAATTCAAAATTCCTAGTCCCATCAATGATGACATGCCATTATTATGGCCCTGCGTGGCAGCAAAGAAGATCCAAACCATGATACCACCATCACCGTACTTCAAAGTTTGAAATCAAAATCAAAAGCTATCTCAATGTATTTTTTAAGGCCACCACGTTGGTTAAAACAACAAACAAAAACTCATTTGTGGGCAAAAGCCGTGTATGTCAGTTAAGAGTCCAAAGAGGACAGTGAACAAGATGGCAATGTTGGGAGACACAGCTTATTTTCATCCTAGGAAATAAAATGTCAGAAAGATGGGCCCCTGGACAGGGAAGACAGAGTTTGTGGTCTGGCTGAATCACTTTCAGGAGGTGACCCTTACAAGATTAAATCCAGTCTGATATTTTCAGACATCAGAAATGTCCATAAAACCTTTGATAACTGTCTGCAGAGTATCTTCAAATTAGCCCAAAGCGGTTGTTGAGGGTATGTGAGATACAGTACTCACCCGCCAGCCACGTAGATGAGCTGGGTACCACGGATCGGTGCAGGGGGAAGCTTTCTCAGCGTCATGTCCTGGAAGATTTTAGACAGGAAGTCCTTACAGGAATTGGCCTGGAGGGAAATATAAAGAGCAAAATTAAAACCCGAGGACATTTTTTTGAAATAAGTAAGAACTAAAGACAAGCTTTCTTAATAAAAATAAATTAATTAATAATTGAAACACTGTCTAACCCAGTCATCATTTTTACAGGAAGACAGTATAGGTTGTAAAAAGGATTAAAAAAGTGCCTGATATGAAACTGTCCATTGGCCCCATGTAAATTCTCCAACATTGGTTGTGGCGACTACATGTGCAATCAATGGGTACAAAATGGACATCATATCTGGAGACCACTTGTGAATTTCTATCAAACCATAATGAAACTCAATGGAAAAGCCCATTTTAACCCGTTTAGAACCCACAGACAGATGTTTGGCTGGGACACTAATGTCTTCATCAGAGAGAATAAGTTACTTTTGGGGCATAAATCTAACCTGTGATTCCAAGAAATCACATGGGTTTTGCAAGACTTTATGTAAGAAGCAGTTCAGCAACGGACATGCAACACAGCGGGTGTGAATGCCCTAAAGGTAAGGTCTACCTTGCTGAGGATGGGGCAGGACAGGAGCTGGTTCTTCAGGAACTTAGGAGGTAGCGCATAAATATGAACTGCATTCAAGAGGGCATGTAGGTACTGGGCTCTGCTCTCCATGTCCCATCGAACCCAGTCTGTACAGGCCTTGTACACCTGAGGAGGAGTTTCATTTTTACTAGTTATCATATAGGTTTCTACTCATCTAATGTATTGAAGGCATCGGATCTCTGACGACGACAATGCCACACACCTCAGACTCACAGAGCACCTTGAGACTGTCCTGACTGATGAGCTCCAGCAGCTGGCAGTGAGAGAGGCTGAAGAACTCGTCTACTTTGGTCACCTACAACACAGAAGCAGACATTTCTGGTTCAGTTTGGGCAGGTGTTTTTCAAGCTGACAGACACATTTATGGGGCCAGATGTGTAGGGCCCCCCATGGCCACTAGGGGACTCCCAAGCAACGTCAGCTTCATTTGGGGAGAATGAAGACCTCATATGTAGCGATCTAAAAAAAAAAGCACATTTAAGTACTTCATTTTGAAGGACTTAAATTACTCTGATATGTGTGATTTGTGTTGTGATGCAAAAGGTTTTTTTTGCATCACAAGATTTCTTTTGTTTCATTTTCAAGTTGACATTTTCCAAGGTTTTTCATGCAAATTAGTACATTTCTAAAGTCAGAAATTCTGTTTTTTTTTTCACACTTGCATGTTTAAAAAGGCACAGTTTGTGAGTTTTATTTCTAGCAATTTTTTCAAGTTTATAGTCACAAGATTTTTTCATTGCAAATTGTGTGAGTCAATATTTGAAGCTGATGTTGAAACGTCCCTTTTCCTGAAATTTACACATCAGAAATTCTAATTTGTAATAAGTTTATAAAGTCAGAATTTTTGACTTTATAAACTCCTTATAAATTTCCTTCAAAACTTCTTCCTTTTTCTCAAATTTGCAAGTCTATAAAACATAAATTCAGATTTTCTTTCTAGCACATTTGCAGGTTTAAAGGCACAATTTCAGTTTTTCTTCTTGCAGGTTTAACAAGTCAAATTTTCTGAAATTTACCTCATACTCTAGATAAGTATGAGGTAAGTATGAGCCCCTCCCCCCGGTCCTCAAAAGGTCTCAATATACTGTTGTGGTAGCTCAGCAAGATTTATGTCAGCAAATTAACCTTATTTTGCTGGTAAAACTTGAACTTGAAGTTCAACAAATCTAGCCTGTATTCTTTTTAAATTGTAAAAGATCAATGCATCACTTTGGATTATCTGAAAGGGTTTGAATTGGCGGGTTAAGTGAGCCGTCCATGTACAGGTGCTACAGCCCTCCTGCAGCGGGTGCAGGTTCGACTTCCAGCCTGCCACCCTTTGCTGCCCGTGTATACCCCACCTTCCTGTCTCTCTCACTGTAAATAAAGGCCACTAGGGCCACAAAAAAAAAAAAAAAACACAAAGCCTTGTGGGTAGTTTTGCACCTTACCTCATAAAAGTGTGTATTGATGTACACTCGGCACCGCTGGTGCAGTTCTGTGCACCCGATCTCTTCTGCGAAGCGGGAGATGCCGATGACGTTTGCAGGCTCCAGGTGCTTTCGTGAGGAAATCACAGCAAGCCTTGGCCACGTCCTCCATCTGATACCTTGGAGTTTATAACAAGGAAGAACAGAAATTAAGTCCCTGAACACAGGCTTCAATCTGTATCCACCACAAGTGCTTCTCTTTAATCATGTTTACCTCATTGCAGCTAAAAGGACATGCAGCACACACTTCTCTCCCACTGTGATGTGAGAGGTGTAGGCAAAGTCGATGAGTCTTCCCACCACCTCGGGGCACACGTCACGCAGGGTGACCTCTGAGGCGCTGCACTCTCTGAAGCCTCTGGTGAACATGGCTCTGAAATAGGGGCTACATGAGGCCAGCACCAGCTTGTGCACCTGAAACAAAGAGGCCGATGGTCACGAAACGCAGCGTAGCAGGTCAAAGACTGAATAAAACAGCAGCAGTCCTCTGGTTTATTAAGCTATTAGACACATCAAAACTAACAGGGCTCTTAAAATAATAAAAATGCAGTGTAGAAATAAACATAAAGCTTTCATATTTACTTTTAATTTCTGATTAGTTAGACAAAGATTCCTCTTAATTCATCAGCTGTCCTGGATTTGTGCAAAAATCAAACCCCAAATCTGGGCCAACATGGAAAATATAAATTCAAAAGAAAGGGTGCAGGTACTTGGATATATTTTTGTCAATTTAAAGTATTTTTTTTAATAAGAAGCATCCCTTTTTTCACTTCAGCCCTGCAACATATTCCACAAAATTTGAGAGCTTTTGTCAGTGTTTTCCATTCCCTAATTTGAGAGCTTTTGTCACTTTGCGGTGTTTTCCATTCCTTCCCACGGCACATAAAAGACACTGAATAGGGTTGTTGTTCTGTCTTTATGTTTCAAAAGTCTCCACATATTCTCTGTGGAGACAGGTTAGGACATATACCCTCCTCTACCTCCTCCGTGCTTTTTCAATGTGTGCGGTCTTAAACTCTCTTGTTTAAAAATGCATGGATCCTTCCGGCAGCGTATGCTGTTCTAAGAGCTCACTGTGCTTTTGTAAGTTCCTGCTGCCATCACAGAGGTGTAAATGATCTTTGCTGAGGCCACAGATGCACTGCCACTGTGCCTGGCTTTTGGACTTGTTGCCGATGACAGTCTCAATGGTCCTTTCCATCTTTGCTCCTGGAGCAGATTGCACCCATTTCTTCCAAAAACAATATGGAAATACCGACTTTTTTATTTTACCACAGAACACGCTCCACTGTCTGTGGGTCCATCCCAGATGCCTCTGAGCCCAGAGATGTTGACACCACTTCTGGACAAGATCAGCATAGCACTTCTTTTATGCACATATTAAACGGCATATGTGAAGGTATCTCTGTACGTAGGTGCTTAACTAAAGCTTCCCTTGCCCATATGGTTATCTCAGCTATTAATGAATGACAGTACCACCAAGGGATCTAGCTGGCAGGTGTCTAGCTTGAAATTAGAGCGTGAGCGCTGAGTATCAACAAAAGACAGCTGAGTAGAAACAACAGTGAATTAATGTAGCCTGTTTTGGAGTAAAAACTTGTTGATCCAAGGTGTTTTTAGCAATTCTGCAGCCGTCTTGGTTGCTCTGAGTGTATGTTACGTCCTAGGGGAAATAGTTGTGAATGGAAGGAGAACCAAATCCATTTCACAAAAGAACTTCCATGAGGTGAAGTGAACGGCTGTGGCTGGACACGTCACATTTGGCCTGTGTCATTTCTGTTTGAAAACTTTTAAAGGCTTAGAAGAAATTAAATTACATCTATGTGTTCCAATTTTCATAACCAACAACTTCAAATATTGTCTGTGTTTTAGTGGACATATTGCATTACTGGCGTGAAAACTGAATTTGAATCTAGAATGTAAAGATGTTGCAGCTTCCGCCCTGGTTGAGTCACTCAAATATTACACCTTACAGTAGAGCTGACGGTGAGCTCGTAAGCTTAGCTGCATGCAAGCGACTGAGGGTTGGTGGTGACAGAAAGGAGAAAAACTTTACTTATTAAAATTTGATTTATAGAGGTAGACATCAAACCATATAAAAGCATTTCTCCTCTCTACCTCGTAAGATTGAAGAGTCATCAGGAGCCCAGATGTGAGAGGACCTTACTCCTTGTTCACTCTTCTCATTTGTAACTGATAGCTTTTTAGTCATGTTTTGGTGTTTTTTGTCGTTTTAATGTCTGTGGAATGCCTTGTTTAAAAAAAAAAATGGACAAAGACAACTGGCGACCTGTCCAGGGTGTACCCTCCCCTTTCTAAAGAAAGCTGGGACAGGCTCCCACAGATCTCTGTGACCCTGCGCTGTAAAACGTGGCTCTAGATGATGGATGGATGGATGGATGGATAGATGGATGGATGGAGAAAGACACAGTAGAAGAGTTCACTATTCAAGTACTGATCGAATCATCGATTTAAGGGCCATTAATGAGGTGACCCTCGGGAGCTGTGGGCAGGCATCTCAAGCAGTGTTTTATGCTCTCTTCCATTCTCACTTCATCTCATTCATAGACCTATAAGGAGCAAGAGGTACTTGTCTTTCAGATGTCTGCTGATGTCTCTCGCCACTCTTAAAATCCCCCCCGGCTCCAAATTCATCACCCGAATATCTTTAGGTTAGCTTAAATTGGGATTGAGCAGACCCCACACGCTAAATCTCATTTTATCTATAATAAAGGATTTGAAGTTGAGCTGACTGACTGAAATGAGATCTATATTTATTTTTTAGCACCACCAAAATACAAACTCTGCCACTTTGAGGCCACTTCAGTCTGAAAACACGTTATTCATTCACATCTCCACTCACATCGGCTGGTTTTAGGGGGGTGGAGTCAGCCACTCAGCTCCACCTCCCTCTTCTGAGGAGTGTGTCTCTTTCAAGATCTGTCATGCAGCTTTGTGCTACTCACTTCTGAGGTGCAGCAGATGTAGCCCAATGTTAAGTTAGGTGGTGATAGAGAGATAATAGCTGGGTAATTTTCACTTGAGCTGGGTCTGTGATGTCACAGTACCATGCAGATCTGAGTGGGTCGCTGATTTTTCAGATTTTCACATTTTCAGACAGAGGGGGCCCCAAACAAAGCAACAGGGTTTTGTTGGGAGTTTTTGAGTTGCACACAAAATATATTTCTCATACTTTTTTCACATGTCCCGTGCACGTTTCTATAATTGTACTTTTTGGGGGTCATTTTCTCCACAGAAGATGAAACTGAGTCACATTAACAGGAGCTAAAGTTGATTTTGTTCAGCTATTCTGTCAATAAAATATAGCAAACTGCATGACCATATTAATGATTCAGGAAAAGACATTACCTTGAAGTCCACCGTCCTTTCTTTGTATGTGACATGCAGCACCAGGTCACACAGCATCTCCTGCTGCCTGAACTCGTCTATGACCGTCAGGGATCTGGACGCGTGGTTCTCAACGGTGTAGTCGAGATACCCAGACCCGTGCATGGACGGAACCACGATAGCTGAGAAATCTGAGTCACGGGTGGGACGTTTCTTCCTCTTAGGGCAATGCATAATTGAGAGAGTGAAGCGGTCAGTTCAGATTTTAATTTTCAGTAGTGAAATCGAGTCAAGCAAACTTCTAAAGTTCAAGGTGCATTTTGTTCTTATCTCACTGGGGACTCTCAGTCGAGGAAATTCCTTTGGTCTGTGTCTCACAGATGTGAAGTGTAAAGTGAGCAGATGTCCTTAGGTGTTTCATTTTGAAAAATAAGGGGGGGAAAAAAAATTGAATTAACGCAAAAAAATCTGTTTAGCTGGTAGACATTTCCCCACACAGTTCAAAATGCGAACATCACAGTCATATTCTCCGCTGGTGATGACAACGACAGCCGGCGGGTAGAGCACGCAGCCTGGAGAAAAAGCCCTGTGGCAGCAGAAAATAACTCGAGGTCATGTGCTTCTCTGCACAAACACGGCGGTGAAACAAGCTGGAACCACATAATACTCCCTCATCCACGCATCCAGGCTCCGACATGACTGACAGCACGTACGTCAGGATCAGACGGCTCCCAAGTCAAACCATGATCACTCAAATCTTCTGTTTGCAGGTTTTGAGGGTTTGTGAATATTCCACTATGACGTCTCAGAGGTTCTCTGCACCTTCCTCTTCCACAGGAGCAAAGGAAGTGGTTGGCAAATGTGTGGAGCTCCAGTCAGCGGTATCCTAGGAAGGGTTTCTTTGGCTTTGTCTGTTATGATGCTTATCCTGTAAAGAATAGAAAAAAAAAAACAAAAAAAACAAAACAATTAAGAAAGCTTAAACACATTTAATGCTTGAAGAATCAGGGATCTCGTGTCCATTTCTACTCGTCCGTGCGTATCTGGGTGTGTGAGTGTGACACACTTTGAGTTTCACTTCCTCGCAGCTAAAAAGAGAAACGTCCACCCTGAAGAACTGCTACACGCCACAGCCTTCACCTCAGGAATCAATCTGTTTTCAGTCCTAAAAGCTATTTTCTTCAAAGATCTGTACAGGCAGAAGGTTTTCAAATCGATGTGGATATTTTTACATTAAAGGTTCTACAACCTCAATTCCAAAAAAAAAAAAGAAAAAAAGTTGGAGATGCTGTGTAAAGATGTAAATGAAAACTGAATGCAATGATTTACAGATCTCATAAACCCATTAAATGAAAAACTGGATTATATCTGAAACAACCCCCCCCCCACCTCATCGTGAACTCTGAAGTCACTCTCTCCATCTCCCGTTTCAAGAACAAACTGGCCGGAGCAAAGTTTGCTACGGTTTAGAGGACAGCCTGTCCCCACTGTGTTCGTTTCCAGTTTATGGAGTCAGGGCTGTGTATGAAAACAGGGTTTTTCTTCCAGCGTACCCAGGAGACGAGCAGCTAGCGGATGCTGAGGAGAATGAAAATGTACCAAAAAAGGTTCTGGGTAACAAGTCGTGTAGGAAATCTTACCCTAACTTTAATGCAAGGTCCAAACAGGGCATCAGTGCCCTGTTCTGCTTCAATAAATATGGTCTACGCTTTGTGAATAAGGTGTTAAATTTTCATCATCCGTCTTTTTGAGCAGGCAGAGAGCTATGTAAACAGATGACAAAGAGGGTCAATAAATCAGTCTTAAACTAATCTGAGTAATGCAAACAGCATGCATGTTGATCTTGCTTTGCGGCTTTGGCCTCGGATTAATAAAATGAGATACATTTAACATATAAAGCGGGGGGGGGGGGGGGGGGGAGCATGCACATGCAGTCAGCAGAACTCAGAGTAATGTTTCACACTAAGATCGCATTTCCTCACTTACAGCGTGAAAAGAATTGAATCCACTGAGAGTATACAGCTGTGTAACCTTATCAGAGAGGCTAATCTAAAAGAAAAAGAGATTTATAGTTTTCAGTTTTCTAAGGATCACAACTGGAGCAATGAAGAAAGGTCACATGGTCTCATGAGTCCTGGTTTACCCTGTTCCAGGATGAGAGCGTCAGGATAGGAAGAGCGCATGATAGATATTATATAACAAATACAATGTAGAGCCAAGCTTTTCCTAAAATAGATTTTTCCTTCCCAGATGGCAAAATCATATTCCAAGATGACAATGACACAATTGATCAGGCTCAGACTGTGAAAGAGGGGTTCAGGCAGCATGAGGCATCATTTCCCACATGACTTGACCAAACGGAGCTCAGACTTTAATCGCACTGAGAATGTTTGGGTTGTGCTTGAGAAAACTTCACTCAGCGGTCCCAGTCTTCCATCACCAGTGCAACAGAGAAACAAAAATGACACAACTCTGGGCAGAAATAAGTCTCGTGACACTGTGTAAGTTTAACAAAAATGATGACATGATTATGCTAGCTGCGATTTTTAAATACGATTCAATCAATTTAATTGAGCCATGAATTGTGATGTGGCCTCCAGGCCAGCAGAGGGCGCAGTCAAGTTAAAATGCATTCTTGTTCAACGTCACTTTATGCGGCGCTATATGTGACTGTGCTATGTCCTATTGTTGTTACATATCTGCGCCACTAGATGGAGCCGTACCGAAGTAACCAGTATTCAAACTACCATCTTGGCCCGCATATTCCTGAATGTTGAAATACAATATTTCATTCTAGAAATCATATTCTCAAAAATGGGAGTCGTCTTATAATAGCGGACTAGAATTTTCTATTGTTGTTACACATATGCGCCACTAGATGGAGCCGTACTGAAGTCACCAGTAAGCGAATGGAGCATCACAGTGAATGCATGCTAGCAGGATCTGATGTAAAATGGAGGATCACATGACCTCATTTATGCAGTTACTGAACTACATGGTTGTTGCTTATTCACTGAGTCATAGTCTCAGATTTTAAGAGAATAAAGTTTATTAAATTATACTATACCTTGATCTTAAATAACATGGAAACCTGGCACCTACTTTACCTTAAGTATGGTAACATACTTTCTAAAAAAGATGAAATCATTAAACTGTTTAACAATACAGCAGAATGTTATCTCTGTGTGATTTTTTTCTAAGTAACTGTACAATAAAAAGTTGTTTTATAAATCACCTTATTGTCTTCATCATATTTTTATTTTCCCAAAATGATATTTTAAAAATAGGGGTCGTCTTATAATCAGAGTCGACCTATATTCGGGCCAATGTGCAGTAAATGGGTAAAATTCGTATTTAATTTTTGTTAAGACAAAAATAAATATGCCTCATCTACCTTATGCAGTATTGATTTGGAAAGAGTGCAATAAAAGATAAGTTTTGTTATGTTTGTATATTGCTTTAGTTTAGGCTTAAGGTAGAGTTGAGTTGTTATGTACTAAAGGAAAAAAAATCTTGATACTGTACTGATTTATTGAAAAGAGGGCAGAAGGTCTATTGTTAAAAAAAAAGAAAAAGAAAAAAACAAAAACAGGATTTGACAGATTTGAGAGTTGATGAAACAATTCCACTTTCCAGACATTTGCTATGCAGGTATAAAGAAGATAAAAAGAAAAACAGTATTAGAAAAAAAGAAGAGAACTGATTTTTTTTTTGTCATTTGCTGCTAGTTCTAATCTACTGTACTGAAAAAAGCGTAAGATAAAACACGACAGTATTGTTAAAAAAAAAGGAAAGGCTGGATTTGTGTAAGAGAAATCATAATAATAATAATAATAAAAATCAGTCATTTGCCTGTAAATTAATTTTGTGTTGTACATGATTCAAATCGTGAGTTAAGTGAATCATGGCATAACTAAACATTACGGATGAATGGTGTAATCAAAGGTTAAAGGTGACTCAGCAAAACATTTCAGTCTGTTTTTTTTCATTCTGCTTTGTTTCATGTGTAGGTTGTTAGCTGTGGTTTTATTTCTTTTGTTTTTTTTCTGGTAAATGAATAAAAATGTGATAGTCATGAGGATTGATGTACTTTACCCAAATTGATTATATTAGCCGAGCCAAAAAAATCAATAGTGTTTCTTTTAATCTTTTCTTTTCAGTAGGATTACATTTGTACAAATACTTCCTTCCAGTAATCTGGGGAGGCCTTTGTTTTTTTTTTTTTTTGGTTTTGAGTTTCGGGGAATTAAAAATAATTATGAGCAAGATTTTATCACAATCAAATCATTTCTGAATTAACACAAGCGTTAGAACATATACTGTGCATGACTGTGCCTCACCAGCATAATTACTGGAAGCACTGGGACAATGGCCTCTTCACAAAAACAGCAAACCTCAATAAACAGTCAGGCTTAGAAGTATTTGGCCAATGACAGAGTTTTATGATTTAAGCTTTATAAACCAACGCAATGGAGTTAATCAAGAGCGCATAAATCTATAAGAGATAACAAAATGTTAAGGTGTGGCCATATCAACAGTTTGATAAGCTGTGAGAAGATGAGACGATCCAAAGCATACCACATCCCGTCCCAAACATGGTGGAGGTCGTGTTATGACATGGGCATGTATGGCCGCCAGTGGAACAGAGTCATTGGTGTCTACTGATGATGTGGCTGGTCACATTCAACCAAATGCCTCAAAAGTGATACGACGGTGCTTCACAGTGCACAGTTTCCCTACTGTGAAAGCAAGTCAAGGCTCCTTGAAGGTAAGAAATGGAAGATTCTTCAATCGCCAAGTCAATCCCCTGATCTCAATCAAAATAGCATGACTTTCAGTTAGCAAAGAGACAAAACTGAAGGCATAAAAGCCCACAAACAAGCACAAAGTGAAAGTGGCTACAGTGAACGCCTGGCAAAGCCTCACCAGGGAGGAAACCCAGAATTCAGTGGCGTCTTTGGCCCTCAGACACTCGTCGTCTGCAGTGACTTTCATCATCAAGGTACAATAAGGCCATTTTGAAGGAGTTTGCAAATGTCAGATTTTTGTGAAACCTCTTAAATCAAAGCTGAAACTCGACACTTTGACCACATCTTCACTGTTTTATTAAATCTATCGCGGTTGTGTATAAAGGCTAAATCCTAAAAACTCTGTCATTCCCCCAAAACTCCTTCTTCTTGCCCAGCGAAGATCAAATTGCTGCATTCCAGAGTGTCACTTCCTGCATTTTCGAGCAGAACAAATCCACTTTTCAGCTGGAGGGCGAGACAAGGTTACTGTTCTCCCGCCTGCTAGCTACGGCGCGCCTGCGCGAGGATCCAACTCCAGCTTGAAAGGGACAACCTGGATGGCGCTGGCTGCAAAACCTTTTAATATTTATTCACAGATTATCACAGCTTTCTTCCACAACTTGTTAGTTTTTCACAGAGCAATTCAAAAAGGTGCTTTGGGGAGAAAGAATGCGGCTTTCCAGAGTTGCACAATCAAGTCTACTGAGCCTCGAGGCTGTCTCACATCTCACCCTGGAAGTCAGTCAGCCGTTTCTGATCATATGACCAAAAGTGTTGGGCCGAGGGGGAAGGAGGACAGCACATATGAATGGCAAACAGTAAGAAAGGGTGGAAAAACAAAGTCATGGAAAGATTGTCATGGTTGTGTTTAGATGAGGAGAGGTTTTAAGAGGGAGAACACACAAAGATGGGATGTTAGAGGAAGGAATCAAGGGTTAACAGAGCTAAGACATTTTCCATAAAGGGCCATTGTTCTTGCATACGTCTTCCTGTGCCTCTTGTTCTGATCAAAGGCTTTATTTAAGGAGGTCAACAGTGAAGAGCAAAATGTTCAGAGCTTGACGTCAGTTCTGACCAGCTTATTGATTTCAGCTCCAGCTGTGGAAAGGCCCGTTTGACCAATGACCTGAGCAGTGACAGCCAGGAGTGCTGTTTGGTTTCATGACATTTGATTCTCAAATGACTGCCTGAGATAAGGATTGTAGACTAAACATGGAAGTAGTTACATCCAGCTGAATGGTTATTTTAAAAAAGTCATGTGTGACACTAATCAAATTAAAGTCATACTTTTTACATTGAGAACAATGAGACTCAATCTAACTAAATGATTTATTCCTTGTTTCCTTGTGTGCTGTACGTTCTTCACACAGAACTGAAAGGATTAAGTAAGTGGATCAGAGAAAGAGAGAAGAAGAGTTAACCATTTACAGGCTGATCCTGCTGGCAGGAAACGACAGCAGTTCCTGACTCCAGCCAGCGCTGTCAGATTTAAGCTGCACATAGATGCTCTTACATAACCTTTGAAAATATCCCGTGTAAAAGCGCTGAGCTGCCTTGACTCATCTTTAAAGATGTTTACAACAGCCGTGATATTCTTCCAAATCATCTAACACATACCTCCTGACGCCCTCAGTTGCAAAAGTGCTTTTCTTTGTCGTTAGACTAAGGTTTGTCATGATGCGCCGTTTAATCGGCAGCAACATTTGAGGATACAGGTCGCCAACAGAGACTCCAGACTGAGCAATCACCGTATCATAAAACTTGTGCTGCGACGGAGAAAATCCCTCCATATCTTTAAAGGTGTTTTCAGAAGCATGTTGGAGCACGCTCAGTTGATGATTGACTGATAAATGCAATATAAAAGCCCACAACAACATAGTCAGATTCATTCAAGCACAACAGTGCCCTTTTGTATACTGGGATTTGCTGAATAGTGGATTCTTTCAATGGTCTGACCGCTGACTATTTTTAAATCTGAATATAATTAACCTAGATTTGTTTAGGTCATATAAAATGAACACGATGAAGGTACTATAAGAGAATTCTTGAACTCGTGAGTTTGGCAGCTTTTTTTTTTTCACATCATTTGAATGTGGCCCCATCTGAGACATAAATGGGCTGGGAAATGGTGCCATTCTGGCCCCATGTGAATTGCTTGCAGGGGTTATCCTCATGTATCCGGGTGACGAATGGGCACGGTCCCAAAATGGGTGTCTTATCTGGGTCCCACTTGAGCCAACCGCATAAGAGATCCCGACTGGGCAATTCACACGGGACCAAAATGGAACCAGTGGGACATCTCATATGGTGCCCAGAGACGGCCTTACTTATGTTTCAACCGTTTCAGTTGAAACGGGCCTCGGCAGGCTGTGGTGAAATAATTCACCCCCATCCCTGCACACACACTGGTTGTGCTCAACACACACCACGTGGGCCAGATATGTTTCCTGACCAGTATGTTGACTGACCGTCATACTGTCTATCTGAAATTTCACAACTGCTGGAAAAATTTTGAGGTGGAGTTTTTTCTTTTATCATAATCAGCACTTAAATACCATCTTTAGGGCCCTATGTTAAGTATCGAAACGGGCTTCCGAAATGCTTAAGGCCCCACTGATGGGGCCCCTGTTTTTCAGTCCATTTAAATCTCAGATAGGGAAACCCATACAAATGTTAGCTGGGAAATTGAAAAGGAACTTTTTTTTTTTTTTGGCTGAGGAATAAGTGACTCATATTAATGAACAGTCTTTTATTTTTGCATCTGGGACTATGAAAGTTGTTTGATTAAACTGGGTCACTAGCTTTACCTGGATCTTATCCCTTACCGCCTTCTTAACCTTGGTTACTTTTTGAGATTCCAATTCAAAAACTTTAAGTACTTTAAAATAAGTTATAGACTTCAAATGTGTCCGTACATCCTCATTTCTGTTGTCACTACTGAAATAACATGCTGCTGGAGCTAAACTGAAAGCTTGGCCAGCTAAGAGCGAGCGCCAGCGGGACCGTCGACAAGCCGACTTCTGGTTCATTGACCATGCCCTTTGGGTCCTCGGGGCTTTACACAATCTGGGAAAAGTTGGTCGGAAAGGGCTGCATGCCAACCTCGAGGGTGGCTCAGCTTCACGAGGCAGCTGCTGACCTAAGCTTTCGCTCCTTCCAAGTCAACTGGTAACCAGTTGCTTGTACAAATAACAGCACAACAAACAAACATATCATCTTTATGATGACTATCTATGCACTGTTAGGTCTTTATTCACCACTCAGATGTCCAAGACAGTACTAAGAGCCAAGCTGCTAGAGTGATAATAGCAAGCCATTAGCCATAGCTAGCTGTGAATCAAAAGACTGCATCTGCAATTATATATTAACTTGTAGCTTTTTCCTGATGTGTGAAACTTCACCTCCATACAGATGTTATGGATGTGAAATCTAGTTATGACAACCAAAATTGTACTTTGAGCCAGGCTGTAAATATGTTAATTTCTGCTGCAAAGGACATCTTAACATGGGCGTAAATGAAGAATCACTGCGTTTACATGGGAAGTTTAGTTCCTCTTTAATTCAGAATTAAAATTAAATCAGATTTAAAATGATTAAAAATTACCATGTAAACACCTAATTCTGAATGAAAATGTCCATTCCGAATTAAACCTAATTCTTAAGTAAGTGGCTGGTTTATTCTGATTTTAAATCCGAATAGAATAATTCCGCGGTCATGTTTACACTCATTCCGCTTTAAATTAATTCTGGTCTTTCTGCGCATGCTCGTTCCCTTGCCCGTCTGTCGCGATGACGCTTATATTCCCCGCCGGGCTTGTTTTCATTGACAAAAATAATCGACATGATGTTGTTGTGCTGCTGCTTCAAAAATAAAATCAAAACAAATACAAAAATGATGCTAATAATGTAGTCCTCCATGTTGTTGCTAATCGAGTAAGTTTGTTTTCTTCCGATAGACGTAAATATGTAAAGACGTCCGCCCCCCCCCCCCCCCCCCATCCAATCAGAACCCTTCCCAACCCCCAGACCTTAAGCGGAATTGGATAAAGCCGATCAAACGTGTTTTCCATGTAAACCTCAATTCGGAATTACTATTTCCATGTAAACTCGAAGGAAAATAGTTTAATTCTGAATTTTTTAATTGGAAATAATCAATTCCGAATTAAAAAAACATCATGTAACCGTGGCCATTGACTCTTTTTTGGAGGCAGCCCCCAGTGGTCAGTTGAGGAACTACACTGTCCTTCACAAGCAGGTTAGTGTCAGACCAGCAGGCTGAATGTAGCCTCTTGGTATCTCTCAGCAACTTTTTTTTTTTTAAAGAGACTAGTTTTTAAAGAGGTTATTTAAGATGAATGTTTAGACTGTTCCATTTTGGCTCATTTAGGCGTAAGTTTACCATTAAAGTCTTTAAGGTACCACGACATTTGAAGAAACTTTTCAGCTATAAGAGGATGACAGCTTACTTGATTTTTTTCTCTTTGTATACAATAATTTTCTGGCTTTCTCAGGAGCATACACGTTACTGACTAGTATAGTTAATTTCAGAAGAACTTTAGCTCCCATGGATACTTTGATGGTTTTGTAATGAGAAGGCTACTTCACGCCCCTGCAGCGGTAGGTTATTGCATGCACAAAAACGGCAAAGAGCAAAAGTTTCAATTCCCTTTCAGGAGTCAGCGCGACAGGGAGGGAGGAAACGGACACGCACGAACACAAACTCCGTAACGTCTTCTGGCGGCTTCTGTCCGTGAATAGTGGGATTGTCATTATTATAAGCACTGTCACGAGTGCTGCTAGAAGATCGCATACGCTCCGGAGCTTTACGGGAGTCTCACAAGTGACGACTCATTTTTTTTTTCCGAGCTGCGCTTCAACGCAACGCGCGAAAGTGTTATCAAAACAGCCGCAGAGTCACTCACCTAAAAACAGCCGAAGTCAAACTCCCCATCACCGGAGCGCACATCTGATATAACCAGACGTAACCGAGCGGGTTGTGCGCGTGCGGAGGTGTGTGTGTGTGTCTGTGTGGAGGGGGGGGGGGTTCCTCCCTGGAGCTGTCCAACCAGGAGGTGATCTCCGGTCGCCGGCAGAGGGTTTCTGTCCTCTCAGGAAACGTCGGTCTCCGCCTCTACGTCAAAGGCAGAAATATGCAGAGAGTGTCGTCGCCGTCCTGCGGCTGCGGGCGGGTTCCTGCACCAGCGTGACTCTGCAACTCTGTGCGTTGCAAGAACCGTGCAGGTGACGCGCGTTTGCGTTACAGAGGAAGAGAGGGAGGGAGAGAGAGAAAGAGAGAGAGAGGGGAGGTCTGTGACAACTAGTCAGGGCAGCAAAGTGAAATCAGAACATTAGACAGGACAGTCTCAGTAATTATGCAACGGTTACACAGCTGAAACGCACGCGCTCTGTTCTGCCAAGTTTGATTGACAGAGTTGAAAGACAGGTCTTCTAGTTCTCTTCTTATTCAAATATATTCTGGCTAGATGCTAATCTTTAAGTCAACATCAAATCCAAAAACAAACAAACACAGAAAACATTTCTTTGAAGTCAGCTCAACCTTTACTTGCCACTTGTCTGAGAAAGCTCAACATTTTAAAACCTCTTTATTTAGTAATATCACTTCTGATCACAAGGAGGCAGCAGGTTACAAGAACGTTCACGTGCCAACGGAGTGCACCTCTAGTGCAGTGGTTCTCAAACTTGCCACCTGAGAAACTGTTTAGCTCTCTGAGTACCACCATGATGTCTGATTTTAAAATATAACCATATATGCGTTCTCAATTAGCTTTAAACACACAGAGATGTTTATTTCTTATTGTGGTTATTTATTGTTACCTGAATTTCATTTGAAATGTTGTATTTATAATGCATTGTCATGCATTGTCAAGTCATGACGTTCCCCCGCGTACCACCAGTGAGTGCTCGCGTACCACCGGTGGTACGCGGACCACAGTTTGCGCACCACTGCTCTAGTGGGACACAGCGGTATTTCAAGACATGCAGGTACTGGACCGTCTCCACTCACATTGTTGTCAGTGCCTCTGGTCACCACAGCAGATCTGTATGCCCCCCTGTGGTCATAGGTGGTATTGCTACAAAGAGGTACTACCAAGGTAATATTTTATTTTTTGCAAGACCAATATTACTCAAGATTCATGATTTAAGATTTAAGTCTCTTTATTGTCATTATGCAGGCATAATGAAATTTTGCACGACTCCCAGCAGGCACACACATAATACACACATAAATAAAGACTGAATAAAGAGTAGAAAAAAGATATATAAGATAAAAACAACAAGATGACCATCAAATGGATGTTTGATCTAATAAAGAGAGTGAGTTTCTTTGACTCCCCCAACGCACATACAGGACACCCCAGGCAAAATAAATACTTTGATGGAAATTTGTCATATAAAAAAAGGAGACTAAAGGACTCGCTTTTTTTTTTTTCAGCTGACATGACACTCTTAGATGCATAGTGCAAGCATTGCTCATCCTCATTAAACACAACCACACCTTAGATAAACCTTATCATCTTGCCATCATGAATCTCTTAGACAGGAGTCGGGAAGCCCCAACCTTGCCCGATACTAAAGTTGTCTGTGATTCCTCTTTGAGAATCAATGGCACGCAAAAAAAAAAAAAAACTTTCCTCTTTTGAAGGACCTTCTCTAAACAGCAGGTGTATCTGGAAGCTTTGCAGGGTTCTTGCAAACTTGCTTAAAATGTTCCTTTTTTTTGTCCTTCATCTGACAGAAAAAGCCAAGGTTATCTCCACTTCATTCACTCTCATACCAGTCAAGTATTAAGTATTATATAGAGCTGTGTTGTACAGCAGCTTGATTTAAACAAGGATGAATTCAGAAAGTCTTCTAATGACATTAACTGAGTTTACAACTCCTAGCAACACCAACACAAACGTAGGAACAAAAACTGCAGATAAGATACCAGGAAAGGTTGCATCACTCTATCTATCTCTACACATCTTAGATAAGATGTTTTCCAACTCGTTATCATTCGCCTTTTTTTTTTTTTTTATATATAGGTTTCCGAGAATTAGTTTTCTCATTTCTTATTTCCTTTATTCTTTTCGAGTAAATAAGTTGTTTGAGCTGCAAATGTTTAAATGACACCAGGAAGAGGAAATTCAGGCAATAAATATATAAAGGTGTCATCTAAACCCAGGTTATGGTAAAGAGATACTACTTTTATTCACTGTAAGACAATGATGTTCCCTATAAACATTTTATGGGAGCTGATTCAACTCTGATGGGTCATTTTGAAATACAACATATGCAATTAAAGGTGTGGTAAGGACACGAATAGTAATGTCTGTATGTGCAAGGTTTCCTGTAAATGTGTTGCATGTTTTTTCATGAGTTCATGAACTTTGATACCCCGGATGTGTTCATATTTAACTTCACTAACGTACAGAGCAATTCCAAGGTACTTTGTCTTAAATCTGTCAATAAAACTGAACAAAATCATTTATGGACATGAAAGCAGCATCGCTGTCAAATACCAGAGCAAAGAGAGAAAAATACCAGGACATTCAAATATATTAGGTTTTCTTTTTGTATGGTGTTATTTTTTAAATTAATGATTAGAAAAACATCCATCCATCCATCCATTTTCTATACCCGTTTCATCCTTGAAGGGTCACGGGGATCTGCTGGAGCCTATCCCAGCCGTCTACGGGCGAAAGGCAGGGGTACACCCTGGACAGGTCGCCAGTCCATCGCAGGGTCACACATACAGACACACAACATTCACACTCACATTCACACCCTATGGGCAATTTGGAATTATCAATTAACCTGACATGCATGTCTTTGGTTATTTATTCGAAAAACAATTCTCGAATAAACGGTTTCAAAATACAAATCAGAGGTTGTCCAATTAAAAATGCACTTATCTGCAATAAGATTTACAGCAAGATGTATAGTTATTGGGCCTATAAATCAGAAAATGATGTCATCAGTGAACATAAAACATGTGTTTTTATTGTAAAATCTTTTGTTAGTCCTCCAGGGGCTGCTGTCCTTCACATCTTAGATGTTTCCCTGCTTCAGCACACCTGATTCTAATGAATGGATCACCATCAGCTTGTCATCGAAGGTCTGCACAGGTCTGTTAACGAGTCAGTCATTAGAATCAGGTGTGCTGAAGCAGGGGAACATCAAAGATGTGAAGGACAGCAACCAAACTTTAACATTTTTGTGGAAATATTCCTTGTAGTTTAATTATTCTGTTCATAATGTTTTTTCTAGTCCACCTCATATCTTTCAATACTTGTGTAATTTTTTTTGCACTTTGTACACTTTCCTGCTGCTTTATCTCTATAAATTTCCATGTAGTGGGATAAATAAAGGATTGTCTGTTATTTTATATAACACCTTTCAATGGGATACATGACATTGTACTGAGTTATTTCAAGGTCTTAATTAGATTTTTTTATTGAGTTGGCTCCAGTAACACATGACTTAAGTCACATGTACTTTGAAAGTTAAGAATTGATACTGAAGATGACCACTCTTATCTACCTGGATACTCTGTTGGACTGAAAGGCGTCTGCCAATGACTTCTGTCAGGGTTGAGAGTCCTTCAGGGTCAGGGAATGAGGGATCTCCCTCCTCCTCTCCGTTTCTGCAGCTCTTCGTTTTCTTGTGCATGGTTTTTCATGTGAGCTTAAATTTGCATTGTTTCCATTGTATTTTACAGCCTTTTTACAAGTTACTTGTATTGGCCCAAATATAGGACGACTCTGATTATAAAACAACCCCTATTTTTCAAATATCATTTTGGGAAAATAAAAATATGAAGACAATAAGGTTATTCAAAAAAACTTTTTATTGTACAATTACTACAAAACAAAACACATAACATTCTTCTCTATTAAACATTTTAATGATTTCATCTTTTTTTTTTTTTTAGGAAGTATGGTGCCATATTTAAGATAAGGTAGGTGCCAGGTTTCCATGTTATTTAAAATCAAAGTATAGTATGATTTAATAAACTTTATTCTCTTAAAATCTGAGACTATGACTCAGTGAATAAGCAACAACCATGTAGATCAATAACTGCATTAATGATGTCAATAACTGCACAATCAGTTGAGTTTTATTCAATTTTAAGAACAATATTAACAATTCAGTGTGTAAAAAACAAAATTCTTGGCATGGTTTGCAGCAGTAGTTAAGGGAGGACACAAAAGGCAGGAGTTAAAAAAAAAAAAGGTTTATGAAACAAAAATACTAACTTAACTTATATTTCCAGAACCAGGGTGACAAGCAGGACTGCAAACACACACATCGACTAACAGACCTGCACAGACAGGTAAAATGACAAGACTTAAATACACAGGGGAACAAACTAGAGGCAGGTGCAGACAATCAGGATAACAAGGGGGAGGAAGCCAAGCAGATAACAATGAAGACAAGACAGACATTTCAAAGTAAAACAGGAACCACTAGAGACAGGGGAAGATGGAAACTTGACACAAACACACAGGACTCCTGCAACGGCTGACCCAGGCCATGACAATTCTGGACTATTTGGATTGATCCGCCCACCTCCAGTTCATGGGTCAAATCTGGCCCATGAGAGCTTGCAAAAAAAAAATGAAATGAAGAAATGATATCATGCTTTGAAGAAATACAGTGATATCATCCTTTGAAGAAATACAGTGTCTATATGGCAAGCCCTTTGAGCAATGATTTCCACATCTTTGATATCAGGCCTCAGTCTTCTTCCCATACTACATGCTTGACAAGGCACCTGAAGTTTGTTACCTGTGAGATGACAACATTTGCACAACTGTTTTTTGGTGTCTCTATACCAGAGATTTCCTACAATAGTTTTCTAGCTGAAACATATAAATGTAAGAAAAGTCAATGCAATGAAAAAGCTAGTTGATGAAGTCCATTTTAAAGCTTTTGGGGATGCCAGATCAACATTACAGCTACCACATTAACATCTGGAACCGAGGACTCCTAGAGCTGGATGGTTCAGTCTTAGCAGCCTGGTAGAAGCAGTCCTTGGACTGGAAGCACGACCTAGACCACTTCCAGGTTGGCGTTGAGGGATGTGAGGGCAAAGGTGGCTCATCCGCCGCAGCTGGCTGAAGGCTATCACTAGCTAGCTGCCTTCTGCAGGCAGCTAGCATGGTGCAGCCGACCGCAGCCACTTGAAGCAATCTGTTGGACACTTAACAGCACAACAAGGCATATCAACTAAGAGTCATTGTGCCCTTTTACTTCTGAATTCACAGCTCAGATTTCAAGTCACTGACAATGATTAAAACAAAGTAGCTACTGCGATGAGAGCTCGTCATTAACACCATAGAAAAACAACGTCCCCAATTATTCACAACTATGCAGTTGTAAATCATTTTACTTGAGTTATGTAAAAATTCACTCCCTGTACAGATGTCAGGGATGTGAAATATCACGATGGAGAACAAAAGTGTGTTTTTCATAACATGCAGGAAGGACGTTTTTAATAGGGGGTTCAGAGGTCAAATCATGAACGACAACTTTTCCTCCTTCTGAAATGGCTTCAGCTTTGAAAACCAGATGTTGCTCTTCCTGTAAAGCAGTGGCCTTGTATGAAGAGTGCAATTTATGACACCAAATAAGGAGCTGTCCTACCCCCCCCCCCCCAAAAAAAAAATTAAATAAAAAATTAAAAAATCAGCAAATGGGCCAATAATTTAAAAGCAATTTGCATTCTCAATGGAATGAATTTTCCCTCCAAAAAAAGGAAAGAAAAAAAAAAGATTCCTCAGTGACGGCCAGTTTTATTGCAGCTGTAGGAATCACCAGAGCTTCCAAGGACATTTTTGAAGCAGCGCGTGCTGAAGGTATGTGAGCAGCTGTGGCCTGACCAGAAACAGGTTTGTAGTAATGTCAGCATGTTAAGAATCACCGTTGCAGACACAGTAGGGGAACTAGCTCGAGATCCAAAGGTACAGCTGGCTGAGGAAGTGAGCCTAGTTTTCATTAACTCTTTACAGAAGCGCCAACGCTGGTGAAATATATCCAGCAATCTAGCTGTTTGTTGGAGAGACGAGAAGACAGGTATGTCTGCCACACCACTGTAAAAGTCATTTCACCGGTCTGGATACATAAGCACGTGTCTTTCCTTCATATAAAACATTTTGTTCAAGATATTATACAACAGTTGTACATATGAATATGTACTACACTTATATAAGCCTCCATGCTGTCCTCTACTTTTAAGGCTACTTTCGGTTCAGTTGCTATCACCATAAACATTTCTGGTTCAGAATATGAGAGAAAACACATTTAAATGTATTTTTTGTAACCTGACTGAAATATCCAGAGACTAATACACAACCTTCAGTAAAAAGGAGACCCAAATGTGCTATTAAGAAGTCATCTTTGGTCCAGTCTCTATGTAGACATGAAGCATAACACTCTTCTGTGCTCAAAAGACCTGAAAAGGAAATTAATGTGAAGTATGAGCTGAATTACACTGTAAAACTCCTGAAAGCTGAGGGGAGTTTCAGATTCAGAATTTAATCCTAGACAAGATCATCAGTGCTTCAACCACAAACATTCATTTAGACTGATACGGCTTTTTTTTTTTTTTTGCCCAGGGGTGATGCACAAATCCTTTTTACTGCTACAGAGAAGTACGAAAACAATGTGCAACGGCATCATGACACAGCATAAAGAGGGCCGCTTCTGTCGGGGATGACTTCTCCATCCTGTCCTTCCCCCTTCAACTCCATCTGTGTGTGAATGTGCTGCCCTCTGCTGTTTGAGCGCGGAGACACACGCCCACGTTGGAGCGTTGACCTTCCTCTGATTCAACCGGTCAAACTCAGTTGTCTGGTTTAAAAATGAACGAACGAAGAACAGAAAAGTCTGTTACGATTTACACGGAGTCCAAAAAAAAAAAAATCACATCATTTTTTTAGCACTTCAACTTTAATATCTTAATTTTGAACAATTGAAGGTTGGGTAGTAGATGTTGGAAGAACTGGAAAGATTCAGAAAACAAACAATATAAATAAATAAATAAAAATACAACCTCCTTATCTTAGAATTATTCAACACTTTTTCTGCTGGGTTTCACTTTTTCCGCTATTTTTTAAATTGCATCGCTACTTTCATGTGATCAAAAATACAATCAATCGATCAATGTAATATAAAACTTCTCTACAAATTATACTTCCTCACTCATTTCTGTTTCTCCTGGTAACAAGAATCGTGCCACGAAAAGGTTAATTTCTAATCCCTGGTTTTCCTCGGTGCCTTTACGACTGCTCTCTAATTTAATGACAGAAGGAATGTTAAATATGTAGCCTGAATAGTTTAAGAGAGGTTTAGGAAAAACAAACAAACAAACAACTCTTTGGGAAGTCAGAAACAGGATTTTTGAGAGCTCTCTCAAATCTGACATGCCAGAATATTTTTTTGTCACAGTTTATGGACTCAGTTAAATCACTTCTTCATCCAGATATGTCGGGTTTTCGGGGGATGGACCCACATGGAGGCTTTGAGACAGGAATAAATAAACAAAGTCTTTTATTAAAAGAAAAGCGCTGCTTCAGCAGGGGAACGGGTAACTGGAAATCCAAGACGGAGGAGAATAATAACGCCGGGAGCGAGTTGCAATGACAAACAAGGCAGGACAGTGTCTACCATAGAAGAGGTCATGCTAATGTCAAATGAATGTCCAGTCACATTATCTCACTAAAAGGAGTGTGAGTGTGGCGAACGCTGGTTTTTAATTTCATTTTAACCTTTCCGACCTGTACTTATGCAGGGGCCTGAGCAGAGACCCCCCCCCAGACATCCCTCTCTACAGCCATCTCTCTCCTCCTGCTCTTTTGGGAGGACAACAAGGCTTTCGCAGGCCAGCCAAGAAATGTAATTTCTTCAGTGTATCTTCCTCCCACCGTATCTTTTACCAATGATGTGTCCGGGGGGGGGGGGTACGGAGGAGCAGAAGCCTTACTTCGAGTCCCTCTCGGATGACTGACCTTCCCCTGCACAAACCGCCACCGTATCATTGTGGAGGAGTTCTGCTGTCTGGGGGCAACCGTCAAGGGTATCTCGAGGCAAACTGGAACCGGGAGACGAGCCAGACTCAGTTTAATTCGACTGACTCTTATGGACTGGGGCGCCGAAAAGGGGGGGTAAAGGATGCGGATTATAGGGGCCCATGATTGAGGGGGGCCCAGAGAGGCCCCTAATGATGATCAAAAATAGCATCAACAAATTTCGCCGCTGTGTTGGGGGGCCCGGTAAAGATTCTTTTCATGGGGCCCAAAATCCCTAGCGGCGCCCCTGCTTATGGATGGTGAAAGATTAAGAGGTCGATGACCCCCCTTGCCTGAACTTGATGTTACCAGGACTCCACCGTGGAGCCGGGCCTGGGGGAAGGCTATACAGCGCTGTGAAAGCACACTGTGATTACAGAAGCACAGAAAATCCGGTGTGAAGCCTGGTTGCAGATACAGAAGAAATATAAATCAAATATAAATTACAACACAGCCAAAAAAAAAAATTGTCAGCACTCTTGTTCCGTCAGTCCACGGAGTATTCTCACGGGAATCCTTCAGCTCATTCGTTTTCTGGAAGTGAAGGTGGATTTGCTCGTCACCGTGCAAGATCCACAGGAGTTAAAAAGCTGCCAGACTTGATAAAGATTTACCGCAGGAAGAATTAGCATTCAGTCTTCAGAAGTGGAGCACAACCCCCCCCAGTCAAGCCTGTAATCCCCCTTTTCTCCGTGTAATAGTGGTTTATGCCTTGATGCCCATCACCAGGAACACATTGACTCCAGATGGGTGGAGGCAGAAAAAGTCTGGAAGAGAGGAAGAAACACAGGCTGAAGATAGAGTGAGAGCACGGTTGATGTACATCTGTCATGCATTATTGCCGCAAATGCCAGTGCTGCTATCCTGGCTTTAGAAACTATGTGAGGAGGGGGTCGATGGGTCCTTCTGAGAGCCCTTTCTGATTCCTCCTCCTCCTCCTCTCTGCTGCTCCTTTTCAGCGAATGTAAGCACACACAAGCAATCAGACTTTTTCCTCCATCACGCACACGGACAGAAAAGTGCTTCTCAAACATCAGCTCCGTCTCTTTGTTTCTCTTACACAATCACACACAGAAATCTAACTATCCCCTTATGAATTCCTCAGGACTCGGCCCTCTTCATTCCTCTGGATGCAACTTTTCCTTAACAAGGTACTGATGGTCTTGACCCCCTCTTCAAACAAACCCTTCCCACCAATCAGCGAGGATTGTGGAGCTGAGGCTCAGGCGAGGCCTGTGGGTATTACAGAGGAAACGTCCTGATTCTCCTTGATTACTCCCTCCTCCTCTCTCTCTCTCTCTCTCTCTCTCTGTCTGTCCGTCTGCCTCTCTTTATTCCCCCTCGTTCTACCCCCACTGTCTCTGCTCAAACATCTCTCTCCCAGTGGCTGCTCTCTAACCCAATCACGAACTTTTCCCTCCAGTCTCTCCAGTGTCTGTCTGCCCGCTCACTGCATTTCCTTTTTCTGCACCCAGGCCTCTGATCATTCCCCGCTTCGCTCTTCAGAGTCCTCCAGTTTCGTGGCGATGACCAATTTATCTCCTTTGTCAGCAGAGTGAATTGAATTAAACAAGTCCTTCAATTAGAACCTCCAGGGCCCTGTTCGAACGCTGCACAGCACATGTTGAGTGTGCGTGTTTAAGTTACGCAAAAAACAGACAGAAGATGCACATGTATAATTCATCACAGTAACTGCTCAATAACAAATATTTTAGGATATAAACATCTCCGGCCATATTTCTCCTCATTGGTGAGTCGTACTGTGAAAAAGTAAGTTTAAGCCACAAATAAGCTTTTGTATTTATGCATTTATATGTACAAATAAACTTTCCTTCAGAGTAGCAGGTGCTTTATTTTTGCTATTATTTTGTGCTGTATTTTTTTACTTAAGAGAAATGTTTAAAGTTATGGGGTTTTTATGCATTTTTTTTTATCATTTGAATATATCTGTGAGGTGTTTCACTCAATTTCTAAATGTTAAAAAAAAAAAAAAAAGAAATAAGGAAAGAATATCTTCCTCGCGAGGTTTATGCGCCATTTTGGACATCTGTTTTTGATTCTAGTCTGGTTGTCCAGAGGTCGTCTGTGTCCCTTGGTGCTGCCCATCCAGAAGAATCCAGAAGAACCAGACTAACTCCTTGTAGCCAAGAGGAAAATAATTTCAGTAGATGGCTGGGCAGGTAAAGGTGATACAGCATCCTTTAAACTTCTTTTTTTTCCCAACTCTGTCCTGACTTCTTTCTTGATTCAGCTACTTAGCACAAGGACAAGCAGTGTTTAATGCAGTGACGACATAGCACCAGAAAAGTAATGCAAAGCTGCTGCTTTTCTCCACTACAGTGATCCCTCATCAATTCGCGCTTTATGTTCTGCGGTTTGAGTTATTTGCGGATTTTTCAGAAATATATAATATTAAAAAAATTAAGAAAAAATTGCAGAAACATCACAGGATGTTGTGCGCGTTCTCTCACAGCAAAGAAATGCTGTGAGCCAGCCTGGCCCCTTTAAGAAGGTGGCCTTATGGGTAATGTAGTATGTGTGTTGTGGGATGGCAGAATGAAAACAGGGTTAGATGAAAAGTGGAGTGAGCATAAACAGCAGCCCAGCGTGTATAGATTTACATTCTCTGTTAGCCGACAGGAGCTGAACAATACAACCTGTGTGATATTACAAGTTCCTGCTGTGCCAAAATAAAGTTCTCTTTCCATGCAGAGAAAACCGGACTGTTTCTTTTGTTGTTGTTAGCGTCTTACCTGCTAATTACGAGCCAAAAATAGCACAATACCAGCGGTTTCTTTACTACGGTTCGGAGACCAGAGACTGTGAAGGTAACAGAAAGACCAGAGTTGAGCCTTTGTCTTGTTTCGCTGCAGTGTCTCGCTACTTTTTTGCAGTTTTTAAACATATTTTAAACACATTATTTATTTAGACTCCGGCTCCAGTTCAGGGATTTTGATTTTCGTGGGGGGGCGCTGGTCCCCATTAACCTTGAAAATTAAGGGATCACTGTACATGATTATACTGTTATATACAACTACAGCATCAATTCCAAAAGAGATGAAAAACTGTGTAAAATGTAAATAAAAACAAAACGCAATGATTTTCAAATGTTGTGTCACAACAGTCACAGGGATTTTATGTTGATTTTTAAGTCGTGTCCCAGGCACACAGAGATTTCTTCGAATTCTCTGAACCTTTTGATGATTTATGTCCCGTAGATGCCGAGATATTCAAAGTGTTTACAATGTTATGGTGTGGGCCATTACTCTGAAATCGTTTCACCGTTAGTTGTATGTGTTTTTGAACCTCTGCACGTTTTTACTTCTGAGACACTCAGCCTCTCTAAGATGTTCTTTTTATACTCAGTCACGTCACTGAGCTGCTTCCAGTCAGCCTAAATAATCCCAGCATGTTCCTTTTAGTACCTGTTACTTTTCCAGCCTTTTGCTCTCTCAGTCTCAACCACCTTGAGACGTGTTGCAACCCTCAAATTCAAAATAAGGTAATGATTTTTCATAAACTAGTGAGTATGTATCCTATTTCCCCCCTTTTTTTTTCTTTTTATGCAGTATCTCAACTTTTTCTGAACTGTGTTTGCCCGTGAAGCCGTCAACATACAGTAGCACACTTCTGCATAGTTTTTTTTTCCTCTTTTATCTTGACTGTTACTGACAACATGTCCAGGAAGAACCCCACTTATTGCATGATGAAAGCTGAGTAGCATCTCTAGCATCCCCAGTGACTCTTTACAGGATGAAGCAGGTGGAGAAAATGGCTAAATGGATCACTACAGTGTCCAAAGCAGAAGAAGAAAAGGCCAGAATTAGGCCAGAACACATAGTTTAGTTCTTCAGCATCTACATTTCAAACAGGTGAAGCATTTCTCCAGTAAATGTGGACTCAGCAGACTCTGTGTGAAACATCCAAGTTAAGCATGGCGCACATTTTTTCACAGCACCGGAGGCCTTTGAAAACCTGCCATGAAGGGCTGTGTTTCAGCTCGCCACGGAGAATCGGCCTTCCTGACATGTGCCGCTGGTTTACACCAAAGCTGCTCTCACATGCTGTGTTTCCAGCAGAAGCGTGAGGGCTGACTGTCTTCCCGTGACTGGCATTTTTCGGGGGACGGGCTTCAGCATCTTAACCCAGCTGTGCTCCCGATCTCTCTGGCTTCCACTGCCACCATCTTTACACAAACTCTTCCGCTGAGCTCCATGCGAGTCTTTGCTGCATGATGGTGAGGTGGGTCACTTTATCTGTGGAGAAGGATGCAGCAGTGTCCTTGTAAATCAGAGCGGTGCAGCAGCTGCACAGCAATGCTGCTCTATTTTAATTACATTTTTTTTACTGACAGTCAAGACGGTGACAGCTGCTCGTTGTAAATCTGCTGCTCTCACTTTGACAGGCTAAATAGGTGAAAGAATGAAATGCCCGGAAAGTGACAAAACAGTCACAACAGTGTCATGAAATTCTTTTCACATTTCCTGGACAAGAACTGCGGGGCACGAGCGGGAAGAGCCCCTCGAACAAGAGTCCCCTCTGAGGTGCAGAGAAAGGGGGACATTGTAGGCCGGGACCCAAAGGTCACCACGAATGTTACGCTGACACTCTGCCTGGACTCCTGCTGACTCACTGCTGCCTCGACCGGAGGAAGACAACCCGGACTGATCTGTGTACGTCTACACCCGTACATTAGTCAAATATTAGTCACAGCGCCCATTTAGATGATGAACATGAAAAGAGTTTCTTTTCTCCGGGCACCTTCTGCGACCCTGACCTGATGTGACCTGATGTGACCTGATGTGACCGCGTTTCTTCTTCCTGTCATGTCATTTTATCTAGCATGCTCACTGGAGCATATTATTTGATGGCAGTCACCTCTGAGACACAAACGTGGTAACTTTCCATGTAATAATTTCACTTCTAAAACAAGAAAGGCTGACTAATGAAATGTGGAAGTTTCCAGTCATGCTTTCAAGTTATAAGCATTTAAAATCTGATTGTTTTTAAGGGGGGAAATAAACACAGGAACTAAAGTAACTGGCTTTGACAATTAAAAATATCTGCTGGGAAATTGGTCATCTAATGATGGGATAGTTACATCCAGCATTTTCATTGTGTGTGTGTGTATCCATGAGGCTGCTGGCTTTTCTGTTTACATATTTAGTGGAGGTCACTTCGCCTAAAAGATCACATTGAATAAATATGGAATACATGAGCTGTAAGTGGGGCAGTTTGTGGGTGTCTTGGGGCTCCACGCTTTGACTCATTCTTAGTCATTGTGTGTTAAGCAACAATGACTGGCATTTTTACTAAAAAAAAAAAAGCATCAGTGGGAGAATCAACACTGCGATGGCCAAGTTTGGGTTCGAGCAGTTACGCAAAGACAGTAACTAAATCCATATATTTCTCTTATATAGATGCCCCTGGAATAGACCACACTGTTGTGACTGATCAATACACCAGACCAGAGCCTCAGAGACTGGCTTTGGCTTATTTTAAAGGGGGCATATAACAATAAATAAATAATTAGATAAATGAGCCTGTACTCGAGAACATATATGTAGATATCTAAAGTGATTTCCAGCTCAAAAACTAGTCTAAAAGATGAATGATGCTTTGTTTGTGCCTCAGGAGGTAACAGAGGCATGACAGAGACGTTACACAGGCTGCATGAACAGGAAAGGTGTAACTGAGGTGTGAGAATCTCTGCAAACTCCGTGGAGAGGATGAAGTCAGTCAGCACATCATGGAGACGGTGAGAGAAAACTTTTCTCCTGGAACCAGCCGTCTCATCATTCTGAGTTCTAAATTTCATCTTTCAAGGTAAATAAAAGCACCGTTAATGCCATAAATCTATCCACAGCTTTCATAAGAGACTATCTGCACCTACTTTAGCTGGTTTTTGCAGATGGCAGAGATGGGCGACCAAGAGAGTTGGTTAATGCTTCTGAAAAGCAATGAAATAATACTTCAGATGACAAAATAACATTTAAAAAAGTAACTGGTGTTGTTTTATATAGCAGTTATCTGGGGAAGATACAGTCTTTAAGTTACTCATCACTTTATAATGCAAGGGTTTCATGACAAAATCTATTTCAAGTAGGTAAGATAAGAGGCTTTGATGTGTTATATTGACAAAGAAGAAAGAAAAGAAAAAAAAAAACACCAGTAATGACAGGCGTCATATTTGACATTTTTGGAGTGACGTAACAGCCTCCTACGGAGAACATTTGTAAAGCAGAGACCTGCGGCTCGGAAAATCACAGAGGCAGAGTGGGTCAGTGAAAGTGAATGGCTCTGATTTCTATCCATCACTGAAGGAGGAGGAGTGGTGGGGGAAAAAAAGAGCAAGGAAAGGACGGGAAGAGGGGAAAATGACTGGCGACCGAGTGGGAACGGGAGAGAGAGAGAGAGAGAGATAGAGAAGGAGAGAGGAGGGGCCTAAAAAGTATGAACTTGTGTATGATTTGGCTGCAGGAAGCATTAAGAAGGGAAAAGACTGCGAACAGGACACAGTGCTCTGACTCTTCCAGGAGTTGTTTGTGACTCCTCAGAAGGTGACTTTTCCACCGGCTCATTCCTGATCTTATGTTTTTCCCCCCGTGGTGCGCTCCCTGAGGCTCGTTCACAAAACTTTACGCCTTTTACGCCCGTGCGTAATTTGTACCAAGGATCGAAAAAGAGAAGGCGACACCACAACAGCACGAGGACGCGGATTCGGCCCAGAGACAGCAGCAGCCGCTGGGAAATGAAAGCCCTCTCGTTGCTCTGCTGGATTTCGCTCACGCTGCACGCTCCCGGCGCGCAGTCCCTGTCCACACGTAAGTTGCACGCCGCCGATGCGCAAAGTCGCGGTCCTGGCTGGGGAGGCTCTTCGGGTTTGGGTGAAGGCTGTCTCTCTGGTCCACGGAGATCTGCTCAGTCCAAGTGTCAGCAGAAGATCCTCCCGTAAACAGGACCGCGAGACACTGTCCTGATTGAATTACACAGGGCTATCACTTTTTTTTTTTTTTTTTAAGAAAAATCTCACAACATAAAGAACATATCGACTGGATATCGACTTTCTTAAAGTGATGTGGGGAAAAATGCTTTAAAAGGTATAAAATGAAAGATATGTATTAAATCCCTAGAATAATATTTTTAAATTTTAAGGAATCAAACAAATGGTCCACAAATGTAACATCCAAATTAGATTGAAATTTGACCAAATATGGTTTAAATCCTCAGTATGAACAATTAAGTATTATAGTGAACTTCCCTTAAGCAAGACTGCATTTAGATTGTTTCCAAAGTGAGATAGCAGTGATTCCAGAGATCCAATCTTCTGTTTCCTTGTTTATATAATAAGGGCTCACATGCTTGGGACTCATCCTGGATCTCATCTTACTTTCTGGATGCATTTAAGTAAAAGAGCAAGTGGCATTTTCCTTGATAGTTCTGTCAGTGATGTGGCCCTGCAGCGGCTGCAGTGGTGGTTGTATCCCTGCAGAGAGAGCTCTTCTCCCAGGTGGCAGGATTTCAACAAGTCAGGCTATAATTCCTTTAACACATGGACAGCATATGGTTTTACGAAGCGCATCAACACAGTGACATCATTTGCAAGGGTTTTGGGGAATGTTAACCGCCGGCTTAATGCACAATAACGTAAATAAATCAGGGTTATGTCCGTTTCACCCCTTAAGTGGCAGGATTAGTTTTTATGGTGAAATTATTTGCAAGCGCAGCTTTTCAGAGAGACTCTCTGGTTATTCATCCTTTTTTTTTTCTTTTAAAGGAGCTAATAAAAAAAGAGCAGTTTTAAGGGCTTAAATGAGACAACCGGCCTTGAGCTTCTGTTTATCATGGCACCTAACTGGTCATTACGTTTTTATTCCCTCTTATAATGAGTAGTGCTTCCCTTTCACACAGTGTGTTGTGGTATACGGATGCCCCTGAAGTAAAGTAGCACAAGAACTATGAGGATATCTTGACTCTGGTTACACGGTGGCAAAATTGTAACTCCAAAACTCATTAAAAGCTTCCTTTAACCATTGTTTCAACCTGAAATTTCCTTTTTGTAAGCCATGTCTTGACACTTCCCCTGCTTGCACTTGTCCCTTTGTGACTTGTCGTTAGAAATGAGCAAATCTCCTCGTTTTCAGATAAGGCCACCATCAAAACAACCAAAAAGAAAATCTGTGAGATGAAAAAAGAAAAGAAAAACATCTAACATCCGCTGCTGTTTCCTCAGCCTCTTTGCAGACAACGTTGCATGACTCATTGTCACTTAATGTTGCGTGACTTCTTCCACCCGGCTCATCCGCGCTGGCCCCTCAAAAAGCTCCACCTGCGTGTCTGTTGTCGAGCAAGAGGGATTTCTTTCAGCTGTTGCATGGATGACTGAAGGATAAACTTTTGTGTGTGTGTGTGAAAATGCTTAATGCCATGTATCTTTGAAGACTGGCAGCGCCAATCCCACTAAAGATCACCGCAGACTAGAAAATCAGTCGCCGCAGACCTCTAAAGTAGTCTGCAATTTAGAAACAAAACTTAAAACCATTTCCATTCTTCTGCTTGAACCCCATCCTACACTGGTGCACGGTTGAACTCATCCTCTAATGAGGGCTGTGCTACGAGCAGCTTCTCCAAACAAATAATATTTTACAAGCCATTTCCTCCAGTGAGTGTGTCTAGCAGAGACAATAAACACAAGTAATAGTGTCTCTCTCGTGTGTGAAAGGAGGGCTTGTTAGAGGCCTTCGCGGCCTGCTTGAGGGCAACGTCCCGTCCTCGGCGTAAGGAATACGTAAATACTGATTGTTATTCAGCTGGAGCAGCACATTACTGGCTCATCACGGCAGCCTTCAGTCCGCTGTATCCAATGACAAAGACAAACAGCCTCCGTGCGTTGGGTTTATTTGCGTTCCTGTGTGTGCATAAATGTGCGGAAGTGTTGTGTCAAGGCTCAAGAGGAGGCGACGACATTAACTCTGGAGCGGAGTTACAGTTGAATTGATGTCTTCAAAAGGTGGCTCCTCCATAAGACTCCCCACAATGTCTGTCAGCGTAAAGTGGCTAGCAGCTGGACAGATGTGGCCCCGGGCGCAGATTTGAGCTGGTCTGAGCTCTCACATGTTAACTGCTCAGTCATCACCTCTTATAAATCATCTGGCATGTTTTCGTATTGCTGTCTTTGTAGGGAGGAAACTATTTTTCCTAAATCCTGTAGTCTTCAGAAAAACTTGTCTTTTCGTCTCATCTTTTTTTTTTCTTTTCTACTGGATCAACTGTACTTTTGGTTCTTTTATTGTTTGGCTCACCTGCAAGATAGAAAATCTCTTCTCTTTGGCTGTGCGAGCATTTCGGTGTTTTAACCAACTGCTTCAGAAAGTTCAGGAAAATAACCAGACTGAAGTGAATTATAGGACAAATGGGAGACACAGTCTGCGTCCATATCCATTATTTGGCGATTGTTTTCTTGGGATGAGAACGCTGGATCTTTAGTGGACTCGTGTATCCCAACATTCATCGCACGGATGGCACCAGTATTTCCATTTCCTCTCATCAAGTACATAATAAAAAATAAATGTGGGCTTCATCTTATAACGTTGCTAGATGTCAGGACAGTTGCTAGAGATGTAAACGAAAACATCATGGCTTCTTCTCATTAATGTTCATGCCAAGTCTGGACTTGCTTACTTGGTAGTTTGACTTGAGAGAACAAACTTCGGAGGATGGGAGGAAGCAGTTCAGTCTGTCTGCTGTTGAAATAAGTGTACGTTCTCGATAACATGCTCACACATTTTAGAAAATGTCAGAAGACGTTTTCAAATGAGCTTCATCTTGATAAATTAATCTCAACTGTGAAGTTAGATGTACATTCTCGTATGAAGACTTGGTAAAACTGCTTTCAGTTACACAACAATAACATAATTTTGAAGTTGTAACTTTCAGTCGTGATCTTTCTTACACAAGTCTCCTTTGTAGGGGTGTGCCAAAAAATCGATTCTCATTTGCTACGATTCAGAATGAATATAAAATGTCTCAAAATCGATTTTTAAAAATAACAAAAAAAAAAAAAAAATCAGCTGGCCGCATCCATTTTGTAACTGGACCACAAACTGTTTTTGGTAAATGCACTTTCCTCAGAATTAAAAAGGCAGCATGATTAACAGAACTATTTTTTTCAATAAAGATGCACTTTTATTATTGTTACTGAAGCAGTATGTGATATTGCCTTTATGTAACAGTTGCAACAATTCCATCTAATCATGGAAAAATGTTTAGAACCTAATAAATGTGAAAAAGACACTCTCCATTTGTCACTCTGTCTTGCAAAGCAGATGGGAGTAGATCATGATCAGAAATCATTATGAATAAAATTGTTTCGAATTGAAAATCGATTTTAAATCGAATCGTGGCCCCAAAAATCTGAATCGAATTGAATCGTGAGATAGTAAAAGATTCACACCTCTACTCCTTTGGCTGCATTCTTGAGGAAATGGGCGGAGCAAGGATACATCTGAAAAGTTTGATCGGTCTTGGCCAGATTGACTTTGAAGCGGAACAATGGTTCTGTTGCGACTGATGACAATTGTTCCACAGGAATACAAATACAGACAAAAACATGCTGAGAAATGTTTCCAATGCTCAGTTAGGTGTGGATTTCGAGGACACGTCTTCGTAGACCACATCCTCCGAAGGTTCAAGCCCCTAAACTGGGATGTGGCTAGTCTCTCTCAGTTGTACAAACAATGCACTTTGTATTTTGAATACCAATTATTAGGAAGGTTTGTAGGTGTTTCAGCATGAATAATAAACCTAAACTCCTCTTATGACATCAAATGCTCCTGATCTATCAGTTCCCTGTTGCATTTCAGAGTGGTGTCTTTGGTAATATCAAATATTCAAGCATCATTCTCTTGTATTTTTAAATGAATACACAAAAAAGTCCGTACAAGAAGGTTGGAGTGGAGTGGGAGAAGTCGCAGCTCTTGGAATCATGAGTTTTGGAGCAGTTTATTACTGCTATCCAGGGGCGCCGCTAGGGATTTTGGGCCCCATGAAAAGAATCTTTACCGGGCCCCCCAACACAGCGGCGAAATTTGTTGATGCTATTTTTGATTATCATTAGGGGCCTCTCTGGGCCCCCCTCAATCATGGGCCCCTATAATCCGTATCCTTTACCCCCCCTTTTCGGCGCCCCAGCTGCTATCAACTATAAAAGAAACGAGTGTACCAGAGTTCTCTTACAGAGGAAGTTTTCATTCACCTATAAGTTCCAGCGAACAGCATGATGCTTAGTATTTCCACCTCGTAATGCACCAGTTTCCCTCCATCAATCCATGTGAAGTAGAGAACATGCTCCAGAGGGTTTTACGGCCGCGTCGACTCAGTGCTAACAATACTAACGTCGCTAACACCAACTCGCTGCTGCCATGGGGGAGAAACTGATGTCGTTTGTGACACTTGTAGCTATACGGTTTCACTACATAGTCAAACAACTGAAAGAAGGTCATTGTTCAAAAGCCTGCTAGCTTTTATATTCTCTCAGGAATCCCCTGCATGAGTAGACATTTGTTCAACGCACGTGAAGCAAGCAATGTTCCGAAAAACACCAGGAGGAGGAGTTTCAGTTGAACACAGAAACTAGTGGGAAGGAGGCATCAGGCCATCGGCCACACATCAGCACAATGCAGGTGGTGTGAAATTTGAGTGGTCTGGACAAGATATTTACAGCTTTGATGCTAATTGATTTAATTGGTTGACTTTACCCACAAACCAAACACATACACAACAGGACACAGGCGTATAAAGAAGTATCTAAAGTGCATCAGTCATCCTGAGTGTAGAGGCTGAAGGGCCCGTTGAAGGGTTGCCCTGTTGGAGGAACCCACCTGCAGCTTATTGTAGTGGGTTTGCTTGCAAGCTCAGAGTTTTCACTGAGAAAATATCAGGAGTGACAGGTCAGCCACATTTAACAGCATTGCTGATCAGGCTGCGGCATCTGACTACATGTGTTTTTGTGGGCTTGCACAAGGAAGGGTGTTTCTTTTTTTTCTTTTTTAATCTTTATTTATTGTTACTGATATTTACTCTAGGTCAAAGGTCGTCCAATGCAGGCCATCCATGGTAATGGAAACACTGAGAAACCCTCTTGGTCACCAGTGGAATCCTGGATGGATGGATGCCAGTGAAGCTGATGAGCTCAAAGATTAGTACAATATGGACCGAGTGAAGTCCTTTTTAAAAAGGAAGGCTGAGACAAATCAGGGACAAACAAAAAGTGAACGTCAACTAAAATATATTGAGAAACTGTGAAAATACAAAGGTGTACTGGCTGGAAATTTTTTCTGTCAATATATTTTAAAGAATTTGGTGCATGTCTTAAAAGTGACCTAGAAAAACCCCCCACATTTTCTGTGATTGAGGACATGTATTTAGATGTTTGAAATGACTGCCAAATCAAAAATCAGATATAATAAAACCCAGTCTCAGTTTGAAATTTCCCAGATTTATGTCAAGAGAATTATTCAGCGTTTGTTTCTTCATCTTGCCTCTACATTGGGTAATACAATTCTGTGATGTTTTTACAAAACATGATGACATTTTGTTAATATATTTGGAAACATCTGGAAATTGTTTTGGATAAAACTTAAACTATTTAAAAGAAAAAAAAAAAAAAAGGAACACCAGAATCTAATTTTGGGATGTGCATGTTATGATCAGGCCTGAAAGATTTGGAGAAAGTATGTACACAAAATCCTTGGAACAAATATTATAATTGTGATTGGATTTACAGTTATCAAAAATCCATTATTCATTCATAGCATTGAACTAGCACGCGTGTGCATTCAACAACTCTTCAACTGAAATGTCATCATCAATGAAGTCCACGGTTTGACACGAAGTACAACTCTGCTGTCCTGCTTGACTACAAATCAGTTGTAATGGAATAAAAAAAAAAGCTAAATTTCAATGGTTTTTTTTTTATTCTATGTTGCATCCCTAAAGGATAACTTGGCTTAAATGAGTATGAAAGGGAATGTCATCCTTTATCAGGAGTTTCGATAACTCATATTTGTGCTGATGATGGTATGAGTTTAGTCCAGAGTGGATTATCTCCCCGGTGCCTCCATGAGGCTTTTTTCATATGGTGTTTAAAACCTCAGAGATCATTGACTGGTCTGTTTCATCGGCTTAGCAGAAGCATTGTCAGTAGTTTTGTATGACTTGCACTGGTTGGTAATGTTGGTAATCGTTCGTGGCGTCGCCTCTTGTTCTGTCAGCTGGATTGGAGCACATTTTACTGGGTGCCCTTTTCTGCGGTACATCTGCCTTATCAAAACACCTCCGTACAACAGACGTCCCTCTGTTCTTGTGGACTAGTGTTTCATATGTGATTTTGGGTGAAACAGTTGCCATTTCTCTGAAGATTACGATCAAATGTTATGCCTCTCTTACTTCCATATGTCTTGACTTGGAGCATTTTTGATTGGTTGATGTGGTGCTTCTCACTGATGGGCATGACTGCAGCACAAGAAAGATATTGTGAGCAACTATGGTCCAAGGCTTCATTCAACACGCTGCATAATGTACAGTGTGATTGCAGCTTCTGTGATTTATTAAGTGCATTATCTCAAATTATGATCAGAAACAGCGAGTATTGAGACTTGTGTATCCAGAGTTGACAAACACTGAACTTGATGCAAACCTGATCAATGTCTGAATGACTGAATTCCATTGGTGTAACAGACATGTGTAACGTATCTACAAAGGACTACGGTGAAACACATATTGGCACGGTCACTATCTGGAGCTGATATCTAGAGGCTCTTAGTTCTGGAGTTTTGTTCATCTGAAATTGCTGATAAATTGTTCAAGCACATATTGTGAAGTTGTTATGACATCTGGAGTGCTCCTTGATACCACATTTTTTTTCCCTCCTTTTTTTTGTGGTTAGTAGCCCAAACTTTTAACCAGTCTCTGTGAGAAAATGCATTCATGTCATCAACTGTGTCTTTCCTCCCCCAGATGTAGCGATTATCTATCCCCAGGACCCCGTGCTTCACATGGGGTCCAACTTGACAGCCAGCTGCTGGGTCCACCCCGACCTTGGCGTCCATGCCAGTTCGCTGTTTTGGACTCTGAACGGACAACAGCTACCCGGGTCCCTCTACAGAGTGCTGAGCCCGAGCAACCTTAGCGTGACGCTGACTGGCCTGAACGCCTCTAAGCAAACATCTGGTGACAACCTCGTCTGTCACAACCACAAGGGACACATACTGGCTGGTTCCTGCCTTTACGTTGGGAGTAAGTTCAAACTAAATTGTCTAACCTTCAAAAGGTTCGGATGTCTTTCTGTTAAATACATTTGTGTCTGCTTCTCTCTTTCACTGTGAATAGATGTTGATGCTTGTTAAAATTCAAACTAAGCGCAGACGAGGTCTGAAAGGCGCAATACACCAAAGAGATAAATGGAATGAAAAGGAAATGGGAATAAAAGGGAACAACAAGGAAGTAGTGGGCAGATTTTTACGTGTCCCTGCACGGTTATGGCTGTATTTTATGTTCAGTATTTCTGCCTTCAGACACAGTGAGAGGCCTCAGCGAGTGTATCATTGTGAGAAGCTCTGACCACCTGTGTGGTCTATTAGTCGCACTATCGCTCATAAACTGTGGTCCTTTGGTGCTTTGACATTTACAAAGACAAGAATTTACATCTTTTTATCTTTACACTTTATTAAAATAGCAAATGCGGTTATTTAAAGGTTAAATTTAGCCTTTTTTAAATTTTCCACAGAGGAACTTTGCCTTCAAGAAATATTCCAGAAATATGTTTATTTTCTTTCTATCCAAGAGGATATAAATAGTATTTTTACTTCTGTGATAAACAAGAAGAGTGAGACTTCTGAGGTTTAGCGTTTTCACTGACTGGTGGAGGCGGTCGAGGCCTGAGACTTTGTTTTTATACTGATAAAGGAAATAAAATATGTTGTCATGGGTGGAAAAAGCAAGACTAATTGTTTAGCTATGGGATCAGTCTTAAGTCATAAAAGTATGAGAATTATACAGTAGTCCTGCCAAAAAAAGTCATAATTTCATGAGAGAACTGCCATAATGTGAGAATAAAGTCCTACTATTTGTTAAAAATTAGGAATGTGGGGGGACTTTGTGAAGTTCAAGTTTAAGTTAAAAGCATAGGATTCACAAATAAGGAAATACTTCATCTTTTAAGCATCACATTGTAAATTTTAGGACCTTGAAAAGGATATGAGGCTTGGTGTTTAGTGCTGTTGCCTCACAGCTAGAAGGCCCCTGGTTCGAGTCCCCGCAGGGCCTTTACTGCGTGGAGGTCGTATATTCTCCTCGTTACGTGCGTGGGTTTTCTCCAGGAACTCCGGCTTCCGCCCACAGTCTAAAAATATGTGTGACGAAGTTGTTTAAACATTTTTAAACATGTACTAAAAACACTGGTGACGAGGATTCCTTAATCCTCAGTGCCATGCCATGTCGCCCTATTGGTTGTGATTGTGCGTGTGTATGTGTTTAGTATGGAGGGTGGGAGGGAAGGGGTTTTATTGTGATTATTTGTTTTTAATTCTGTAAAGCACTTTGTGTTGCATGTTTTGCATGAAAAGCGCTATACAAATAAAGATTGATTTGATTTGATTTGATTTGAGATGAAAAATTGCTGGTAGGACTGAATGTGAGTAAGTGTGGTTGTTTGACTATATGTGGCCCTTGGAGGTCGGGGTCTCCTTCATAATTAAGATAGTTGATCTCACTGGGACTAACCTGGCTCAATAAAGGATCATTAATATGCAACAAATGAAGCGACCCCACTTGGGGAGGTACTTCAGGCAGACTTATCAAGCAGGATGTACTGCTTGTTTACGGCATCTCATTCATAAGTCTATTGAAAATCCGTCACGTGGCTCCTGATGTCTTTTTTGCCCGTCAAGCTCGCTGCGCTCTGAAAATCCCACTGTTAATATTATATGACCAATAAATGAAGATTGATTAGATCAGAGCATAGACACCAAAACTTTAATGTTTTATTATTGAGAAACCATTTGGAGTCTTCGTTGCTGGAGCTGACGCACAGAAACTGTATTTGTTCAAAAATGTGGTTTTTTTTTATGTTAGAACTTTTAGCGCGAATATAATTACGATTTTGTTCTCCTGATATTATGACTTTATGCAGTTTGTGGAAGTAAACTGTGATGCACTTTCGATCACAGTAAAATTTTAGTAAAAATTTGTTTTTGTCCTCAGACTATAATAGCTTTGTTTACAGTTTCCTACGTCTTACTTCTTTAGGGATGTTTTTGTCAGATATTGGTGATGAAATTGAAGTAATCATGGAAAAGTAATGGGAAGCAAAAATAATACAAAATAATAGCCATTCTTAGGTATTGTGGATTTGTCCTTGAAATTTGAAACAAGAGTTTTCAAGAAATTTGGACTGCCACAGTATCATTTCTTAAACATATGATTATTGATGGACAAAACCAATGTACAGGTATATATTCCATTTTGACAAAGTATTTTGTGTATTTTTTAGCAAATGAATTGCAGTTGGTGTAATCATACTAATAATTGGGGGAATAAGTTAGGGTTACCAAAATTATTTCTGTTTGCAGATTGCCAGATTTATGAGAGAGTCAGAAGTCAGAAGTTTCCATACATTTCCTGAGTAGCATTGCCTTTAAACTGTATGACTTGGGTCGGATGTTTTGTGTCTCCTTCCACCAGCTTCTCACCTGACAGAACTGGTGGAACTGAGTCAGGTTTGTAGGTCTCCTTACTGGTACACACCTTTTCAGCTGTGCTCACAATTTTCCTTTAGGATTGAGATCAGGGCTTTGTGATGGCCACTCTAAAACATTGACTTTGTAACTTTGGCGGTATACTTGGAGTCTTTGTTCAGTTGGAAGCTTTGCACCCAAGCTTTAATTTCCTGGCTGATGTCTTGAGATGTTGTATCAATATTTCTACCTTAAGTTGTTTCCTCATGATACCATCTATTTTTTGAAGTGCACAAGTGCCTCTTGCAGCAAAACACCCCCGTACTTCACAGTTGGGATGTAATCTGTCTGTTTTATGTTACTTTTGGAGTAGAGGCTTCTTCCTCAATGAATGGCCTTTCAGCCCCTGTTGGTACAGGACTTGTTTCACTGTAGATAATGACAGTCTCTTATCAGTTTTCAGTCAGCATCTTCACAGGATGTTTTGCTTTTGTTGATGCTTGATGTTGGCTTTGTGCCAACATCAAACATGTGCTTGATGTTTGTTTTCGCATCAAAGCACGTTCATCTCTGGGGCACAGAGCCCGTCTCCTTCCTGAGTGATGGATTTTCTCATGTTGTTTATACTTGCGTATAATTGTTTGAATAGGTGAACGTAGCACCTTCAGGCAACTGGAAATTGATTCCAGAGATGAACCAGACTGGTGCAGGTCCACTATTCTCTTCCTGATATCTTGGCTGGTTTCTCTTGAACTTCACACGATGTCACACAAGGACGCAGTGTGTTTGAGGTGTGCCTTAAAATACATCCAAAGATGTGTCAATTAACCCATTACACAGAAGCTTCCAAAGTCATGACATCATTATCTGGGTTTTCTAATATTATTTAAAGGCATAGTTATTTTTTTGGGTAAACTTCTGACTTTAAAGAATGAAATAAAAAATGTTTCCCTCACTGTGATATATATATATATATATATATATATATATATATATATATATATATATATATATATATATATATATATATATATATATATATATATATATATATATATATACACGATTCCGCAGTCAATACCGTTGTGATTGTGAGATCATAGAACAATGTGTATTATTAACACAATGTTTATATAAACTAAGCACAAAAAGAGAGAACATTTGTGTTTGGTAGATTCTTTGTTGCAACAATTCTTCTTGGCAATAAATCTTATTCGGCTGGAAAGCCTGTTTATTTCCCTTTTAAATGGTGCCACATTTGTAAAGAACATACATCTGTGGGATGAGCAGCAGAGCTGAGTATGTGGGTTGCACCCACGAAAAGTACACCAGATCTCCTCTGTCAATGTCAAACAGCTGTTGTTTGTTGTTGACTCTTGTTTGGTTAATTGGATGATTGAAGTCTCAAGAAACAAGACATATTGGCAATTTGGCAATTTAAATTTAAAACTCTGCAACCAGAGGTTGCAGGATGGAACAGCCTGCCAGCAGTCATGACCTCAACCTCACTAAACGACTTGTGAGATCAGCTTGAGCTTCCTGTTTCTGTTTGTGCCAGAATGACCTGCACAACTATGTTGGCTGATTTGAAAAACAAATGCTGGTCGAAGAATGGGATGCCATCCCATAGTAGTGTATGACCAGCATGAGGAGGAGGAGCCAGGCTGTTAAATAAAGAAATCCAAATTCAACTTTAATCAACTTTAATCATCCAATACACCAACCAGGAGTAACCAACAGCAAAAAAAAAAAATTAGAAAAAAAGCTGTTTGGTATTGGAAGAGATTCATTGCTGCAACCCACATTTGCAGCTCTGCTGCTCATCCCACAAATGTATATTCCTTACGTGCACACACACACCCACACACACATACATGCGTGCACACACGCACACACTTTTTAACGTGGTTTTTGCTCTCTTGTTTCCGTTCCTGCATATCCCACGCAGAGAAAAATACGGGACTGCTAAGAGGTGATGAGATGATAAATAGCATTCGCAGAGACACAAAGCGTAACAGCAGAGGAAGACGTGCTCGGACACATAGAAGCAGCCGGGATCTTAATCGCTGCGTCCCACTGGTGTCAAGGACCCTGTGTTCTGAGAGATGAAGGATGCTGGTGGGAATCCCGAGTCTCGCCAGATCCGATAGCGCACACAAAAGCAGCCGTACTCTCACACATGCTCACACAGAGAGGAGCTGAGAAAAAAGAAGTGCAATTTCTGAGGAACAGCACGCTTGAGTGATGCTCTGAAAGATGAGGGTGAAGAAATGACTGGTGGTTTCTCTGTACCTGTACTGACCTCCGTTTTCTAATCGCCTCCTCTACTCCCTCTTTCACCACCTCATCTTCTGTTCCCCTACCGACTCCTCCTCCCCCGTCATTCTTCCTCCACCCAATTCTGCCCCAGTGCCTCCACAGAAGCCCGTCAATCTGACCTGCTGGTCCAGGAACACCAAGGACCTGACGTGCACCTGGGCTCCGGGAGGAAAAGGAGAGACTAATATCAGCACTAAGTACAGGCTCAAGTACAAACTCAGGTAGTTTTACTCAGTCTTTATACTCTAATTGCTTTCACAACAACCTGAGGAGAACCATAGCCATTCTATGCCAACTTATTGTTATTTGGCTTAATTGGAAAGGAAGTTCCAGGAAACGGCCAGTCGACAGTATTTCTGAGTAGCCGAATATGCTTTGGAAACTGCTCATGTAGAGACAGGCAGGAGTTGAGGTGTAAATGATGTGAGAGAAAACCACCGATCAACGGCCTGGCCTAGAAACAAGAACAACACCTTATTATTTGGGCTGTAAATTGTTTTTAGCCAAAAAAAAAAAAAAAAAAAAAAAAAAAAAAAAGAGAGAAAAAAGTTTGTCAGTAGCCAAAAAATAAAAGCAGTTTTCAGCTGTTTGAAAGACAAATGTAATGAAAATGAGATCTGGGATTAATACAGTTTTAAAACATGAGTTACAGATAAAATGAAAGCTGGATTGTCATTTGTAACTTATTACATCAGAAATCTAAAAACACACACACACACACAAAAGAAAAGAAATAACAGATACACATGTTGCATCTCTGCCTGCCAACTGCAAAAACATTTCATATTGAATTCAGATGAAGACTTAATACAAACCTGGAAAATTCTTCCCCCGTAACGAATTATACAATAAGTTGCATTTCACAACCACTATTCAAAGATTTGAAATGCTTCCCAGGGTTGTTTCAGACTTTTTTTTTTTTTTGTTTGCTCCTCTCTGCTCTGCAGATGGTACGGTACCGAGAAGGAGTGCGAGGATTACGCCCATACGCAGTCGTACTCCTGCAGCATCACCCAGGACCTGCACCTCTTCACGCCGTACGAGATCTGGGTGGAGGCCTCCAACCAGCTGGGCCGAGCCACCTCCGACGTCATCACCATTGACATCTTAGACGTAGGTGAGTGTGAGGAGGAGACTCTGATCCTCCTGCTTTACCTGTTGCTTTGAGAGCTCGGGTGTCGCGGATGGTGGGTACCTGACCTTTAACCTTGTGAGACCTTTCAAAATAAAACACATCTGCCTGCATTCCAGGGTAGTGATTTTCTGTGAAGAGCTCAAGCACTGGGCAGTTTTGTTACTGTCCCTCGTCACTGTCATTTATCCATATATATATTGTTTTTGGCAATTTTTATCCATATAACTCAGCTGGTAAATCTGATTTAACTTAATATAATTATTCCACTTTTATAGCCCCAACAGAGCTAATTTATTGTTCTATAAATTTGCTGAACAGCTTGACTGATCCCCAAAATATGCTTCCTGAGAACCTGATGCTTAATTAATTAACACGTTGTGTCTTGTTTGTTAAATTCATACAAAGATGATGATGTTACAACAGCAGACTGCGGTTTAACCAGGGTTCGTGTGCAAATGTATTTTCTCAGCCAGCAGCAGTTTTGCACAAACCCAAGCTAGTTATTTGTCTTTTTTCTTTTCTCAGCCTTTATTCTAAACAAAGCCAAATGTCTCAGGGGTGTAACTTTATACTCATTTGACAACTATGAGTGACAGTAAATCTTTTACCCTCCCTCTCGACATAAAAACGCAAACGAAAAGATTTTTGATGACGTAATTTGCCCAAAGCGCCGTTTTCCTTCAGATGTTCGTAGAAAGAATGTCGTCATTGACCATTGTGACATGTTGTGTTACGCTGCTGACAGTAGTTGCTACAACATTCATGGATAAAAAAAGGATGGAAACGGTCAGCAACAAAGCTAAATTAGGCTTTGGAGTGAAATTAAAAAAAAACAAACAAAAACATCTCAAACACCATTACGTCACCAGCAGTGGCCTTAACTGCACATGTAGGGTGGATTGGATTCATGCTTGCAGGTTCTGTACAGTTTCTCATCCTGTCATTTAAACTAGGAGATGCATGATAACTGTTTTTTTTAAAACCGATACCGATAACTTTCAGCTTCTAAAGGCCGATACCGATAACCAATAACACACACATATACCTAAGATCATTACATCAATAATATGAACAAAATCAAAAATAGATTTGACTCTTTAAATGAACAGATATTTATTTTTTCCATTGAAAAACTATTGGCAAGCCTCTTAAATATTTTCATAAACCTATCAAACAAACCTATTTGATATCTCACATCAACTTAAATAAGGTGCATTACTTACTGATAAAAAAAATAAATAGAGGCTCCTTGAACCGATCAAAATTACAAATTGAAAAAGATTTACATTTAAAGGATTTTGGCTTGTGGTTCCATTTAAATTAATACCTTTAATTAAAGTAAATGAGGTTCAGTAGTTTTTTTTTTTTTTTAATCTCATGGAAGCTTTCGATGAGGGAGAGGAGAGGAGATGAGAGGGAGGGACTTGCTGCTGGCTTGCTCACGTTAGCTCGCGTTAGCTCACATTAGCTCACGTTAGCTCACGTTAGCGCGATTTATAGGTGGCTGAACGGGTTTGACGTTTTAAAGCTTGTGCTTCCCTCCTCGTGGAATTCACTTGGAGCATTCGTCACAAATAATCAGCAAACTATCTTCTTCTGAAACTTTAACGAAGTTCCATTCAATCGCCACCATGTTTGTTGTGATCAGTAAGCTGTGCTGTATGCTGCATTCAGGGTGTAACATAAATTCCCACGTTCCCCCGTTTGCTAGTCGTTTTTTCAGCCTTTTCTATTTTTTTTTTCTTTTTATACGTATGTGTAACATGTGGGAGAATACTGTGAATATCAATTTAAGTCAGCAACTACCAAAATTATGATCGAGTTAACAAGTTATTTTCTGGCATGAGGGAGGTATTCTTGAATTTCCTCATTGAGAATTTGTTTTTCTGATTATGCCAACATAATTTGAACATAACATTCACTGCCAGTTATTCGGGTTTTCAGTGGGAACGAGGCATTGCCGTGTTTACAAAAATATATATGTTATCATAATATCGGGCTATTCGTCATGATATCGGCCCGATAGTTATCAACCCAATAGTTATCGTGCACCCCTAATTTAAACTCCAGTCTTCCTTTGTCTCGTGCTGGCGAGCTGATGGGAGCAGCGCCTGTTTAAACGGTGCTGCTGCTGGAGCTCTCTTGCTTCTCTCTAAGTGATTTTTACCTCTCCAGTACCTGGAACCAGTCTGGCCAATCTTCTTCCATCCCCAGTACTTTGCGCTCATCGAATGCTCTTCTCTTTGTTCGAACCATTTGGTGGTTGTGTGTATGCAAATAAATAAATGAACAACAGTGCGTCAGTTCCCTGAAATATTTATTCCCTCCAGCTTCCCTGGCACCCACGTCGCTTTATAGTCACTTAAACCAGACCTTCATATTCTGTTTTGACGCCGTGTTCGGTATGCCCAAAAGCAGATAAGAGTTATTACTCTCCATAATCTCATAACGGCTCTGATTCGGCCCTTCAGTAATCTGAAGAATCACGTCTCGGTGCTTCACATGGTTGTCAGCCTCTGTGTGATTACTGGTTTTAGGAAGTCAGTTTGGTCAAAAGCACTCACCTGCCTTGACCGTGATGAGAGCTGAGTGGTGTTTCCTTTTAAAACTTTGCTGGTCTTTTGCCAAGGTTTGGTCCAGTTCAAGTGAACCTGCCTGACTGTGCTTGGCACACATACGCACACTCATATGCACACGCGTACCCGCACCTGGACATGCATGCATTTGCTCTGACTGTTGGATTTACGTCTATGTAAAGTGCAGTAAAAAAAAAAAAAAAAAGACATTTTCTTTTGAAGTAACACCAAAAATATGAATTAAATTTGTCATGATCATAGAAACCCATATACGAACACGCGCACACACAACGATGCCGTTGGAATGTTCCAGGCTGATCCTCCTTTATAATCCTGTCTTTGAGGCGGCTGCGGACCCCGAGGCTTCAGGGATTTGGGACTTTGAGGCTTTAAGACTTGGACCTGAAATAATACAACCTGATTAACTCGGAATTCTTCCCCAGGTTCACCTCTGATACGCTCCAGACGGCGCTGGGAAAATCTCCCTGAAAGAATATTGAGTTTCAAAGGTGGACATGCCACCGGCGAGGAAACGAGCATCCGTCAACATGTCCTCTCTTTCTTCTCGCTAATGTATGCAAGCACACACCTGTTTCCACACCCCGAGGGCTGGGCAGGCCTCGTATGGAAACAGCGGGTCAGGCGGAGCGTGGGCGTTCTCAGCAGTTGCGTGTGACTTTGTGTTTCGTTTCGATTTAGCTGACCCAGCCTTCCCTTCCGTTCAAGTACTTTCCACAACAGAAGCAGGTCATAAAGAAACCACACCTGTGTCGAGCTTCTGTGAGTCACCGTCGTCTACAGTCATGTCCAATCAGTTATGAAGGCGAGGTGAAAACACCTACGGTTTTTCTGCATTCCTCAATCCCAGAGAGACGTAATAACTGAGGAGACTAGAGGAAACTTGCATCGCCTGTCTGACTCTGGGCTCGTGATGTGCCGAGGAGTGACAAGACATACGTACAATGATTCATCTGTAATTTGTCATGTCTCGCTGACTTTTATTACATGCATGACATGTGCGCGCTTTAGTGCTTCCTCTGCTGTCTGGGAGGACGCCGCTCGTGTGCTCCACACACAGAACTGGGGAGTTGGACGTTGATTCTTGCGATGCAGCGCACTGCAGCGAGGGTTGTGATCCTAGATCTCGACTGACTGACCTCAGAATCATTTCAGTCAGTAGCTTTTTGAAAAATTCTGTGGATCGCAAAGATAGACGAGCAGTGGAACTAACCATGTTGTTTCCATTTAATTTCTTCGATTTACTTCCGTGACTGCTGGCAGTCTGTCTGCTGCTTCATGCTCCATGTGCAGCGTGGAAGATTTCAAATTACACCGGCTGCAGGTTACGCTCGCTCATCGCAGTGTATGAGAGAAAATATGGTCAAACAGAATCTGTTTTGCCATTTTCCAGTTTAGGAATAGCACATTTGATTTAGTTGAAATTGTTTCATTGAAAAAAAAAAATTGAAAAAGCTTGGTATTTTTCTGGTGCTGCTAAAGACTTGTCTACAAAAAAAGCCATTTGAAATTTTACATGAAGGTATACAGCTGCTTGAAGATGACATAATAATTACATTTTGTATGAATGCAATTATTTTTGAAATGTTGCTTTTTTGTTCTTCTGCAGACACACACAGACATAAAAAAACAACTCCACATATTTATTTCAGTGTAGTGGAAGAACAGATGCTTTATCTTTCTTGGATGCTTCTAAATACAGTCATGGAAAAAATTATTAGACCACCATTTTTTCTTCACTTTCTTGTTCATTTTAATACCTGGTACCACTAAATGTCATCATGTGACTAAAACAGACAGAAAAGAAAACACTGAATGCATAAAAGCAGTGTTTTTGGCAGTACAACGCCATAGCTATTGATGTAAAAACTTAAGTGATTTAGCTTATAATCAAGAAAACCATGGAAAATGGTAAGATATCAGCTCTTAAATAAAACTCTTATGAGCAATCTTTGTGGTTATCGTTATGTTTGTCCAAACAAATGTACCTTTAGTTGTACCAGGCATTAAAATGAACAAGAAACTGAAGAAAACAAGGGTGGTCTAATAATTTTTTCCATGACTGTAGCTACACATGAGAATTAAAGCAGTAAAAACATTACCTAAATGCATGTACGTTCAAGATTCAAGAAACTTTATTAGTCATTGAGCCAGCGTCCCAGCACAATGAAATTACAATGAAGTACATGCAAGAAAACAATGAAAGCAATGAAAACATGCACAAGAAGCAAGAAAGAAGAAGAAAGAAGTTTTTTTTTTTATTTTATTTTGTAGAAGTTGTTTAAGGTTTGGTGTTTAAGTTTTGTTGTTTTTGGGTCTTAAAATTAGGTGAATACAACCTTGAATGAACAAAACACGGCATAATACATTGTGCCATTGTTTTTTTATACATAAAAAAAACAAGCTGCAGTGTGTGACTGGTGCTCTGAGAGAGAAATTAAAGAAGAACTAGACTTCATCTTATTGGACTGGTGTGGAACAGTTTCATGGTTAAAGGTTTTCATCGCTAAGTTGTCATCTAAGCTGGAAGTGGCAGTCTGTGCAGTTCCTTGAACGGCCACTAGGGGCTAAACTTCACAGCAGAGATAAACATGTTTACGGTGTGATCCAAGATTGGTTTCACATCCATGACAAGTGTATGCAGGGAGTGAATATTGATGCACCCAATCAGATAAGATTTTACACAGACATGAGTTTATATATGCATAATTATGCTCATGGTTATTATGAGTGGTGTCTACATTTCAGCCGCTCAAATGATGAGCTGTAACCGCTTTAGCTACCTAGCGCTTAGCATACTGACATGTGGGCAGTGAGAGCTAAGAGAATATAATCAGTCTTATTCTAACGATAACATAGCTTGTTGTGCTTTTTATCAGTCCTGACAAACCACTGCAACTAACTCTGGGCTGACATGGAAGCAGCTGGGGGCAGCGGTGACCTACCTGCCACAGCTCCGGTCGAGCTGGCAGACCGTAGTGTCCACCACCAGCTGGCGACCTGGCCTCAGCTGGGGGCCACGGAGCTGGCAGCCGAAGCCCGCTCGTCTTTACGAGACCTTCACTGAGGTCACTGCTGTCCCAAATTTCACTGTCATTAACTTTGACATTTAACATGCTAACTGTGGAGTCTTAGATGTAGCTCTTAGGTGTTTTTTCCTGTATTCTCTCATTGTCTGACCTTGGGATAAACTTGCTTCACTTCTGGGAAGACCGGCGACTGTCTTCTGAATAATCTTTCTCACTGTAAAACGATGAACTTTGAAGAGGGCTTTGTCATTTTTTTTCTCTTCTTGGCATTGTGTTATCACACACCTGAATGCTTCAGAACTGCAAACTGCCAAAACTTTCCAGATTCTCATCGGTTCATATGAACGACATTGAAAACTTTTTCCTTAAAGTCACATATTCCCTTCCCACGTGTTTTCTCCTTCCTGTTCATGTTCAGTTCTTTGTTTGCAAACACTTACCAAAAATGGCTGTTTAGTCTGCTTTTAAAGTGAACACAGAGTAGTGGGAACCAAACGCTGTGTGTTCGGTGGGTTTCAGAGAGGGAACTGGAAGGGTTCAGGGACAGAGAATTAAAAAATAATGCCTCCTCTGATATTTATTCATATGTGAGAGAAACTCCATGCATTTAAAAAAAGAAATATACATTCCCTGATGTTAAAAGACAGAAACTGAAAAGTCACAATATAAAACTAACGACTTGAAACACGTCTGCATCATCACATCAAACTGTGGAAGCTCACAGTTTTCATATTAGGTATCATATTGGTATTTTATGCTGATTTAGCTTTTTTTTCTGGATTCAGATGTTACCTGATGATAATCTATCCTTTCATTATTTTTCCTAAGATGGATGGCAGCACATTCTACCACTGGTTTAACTTTTAAACCCTCAACACCAGAAATAAAGTCCCTTAAACTGCCTCGTCAGCCCCCACTTTTCCCCCTACCTTCCTTTTCGCCCCTGGGTGTTTCGGATTGTTTACTTGTAGTGAGAGGGAACTTCTGCGGTATTGAAATGACCTCAAAAGCAGCCAAAAAAGTGGAGTAGAGTTAAAGTAATGGTCTGTCGTTGTATGTTTGTTTGTCAGAGAGATAATTATTGTCAGATGAAGAAGCCTCTTCCAGCTCACACAAGTAACGTTCAAGAAACTAAAAGGCATCCAGAAACGGCAAACCTCCATCAGCGCTGAACAATACTTCAGTGTGCTGTTTCACATGAAGATGTCACTCCTACACCTCAAATTGAACCTGAAAAGGCTTCTTGACCTTGCAAACACACAGCAATTTGACTTTTTTTAAAATTGCCAAAACTAGTCTTGATAGGGAGGCAGTGACGTTGCGCCGCTGAACATCTCAGATTAACTGTTCCAGATGCTTAATTTCCATCTTTCTGTTTCAGTCATCTCGTATTTAATACCCACCGCAGCTCATACAGTAAAATCTTTACGTCAACGGAGCTCAACCACTCGTATCTGCTTCGATCAGCTGAGAACATACAGACGCGCCACGGTTCGCTATTGTTGACTTGAAATTGTCTGGTAACTGGTTTCATAAGCCTTCTCAAATTTAATGGGCAGCAACAGCTGCTTCTATGAGATCAGCGCTGATGTCTGCCCTGTTTGGCATTGTGTAAACATAAGCTCCAGACCAGCCAAAACGTCTGCTTTCATAAAGGTGTTCACGTATGCATATTGACCTGTGCTCTTAAGAGTTAGAAACCAAAACCAACGCAACTGATGATCATATACAACTTAAAAAATGAGCAAATATTTAATATCTGAGAACCAGTTAATTTTGTAGCTTCTTTTCATAATTTCATCTTTTCATGAAATGTCCTCTCCGTCTCCTCTTCCTACAGTGACTACGGACCCTCCGGCAGGTGTGGCTGTCAATCGGGTCGGACAACTGGAGGACCAGCTCAGCGTTCGCTGGGAGGCCCCGCCCGCTCTCAAAGACTTCCTGTTTCGAGCCAAGTACCAGATCCGCTACAGGCTGGAGGAGAGTCATGACTGGAAGGTAAAGGAACTCCCAACTCGTAAGATGATGCTCCTCTTCCTCTCTTTCATACGATCAGGTGCAAAGCTGCAGCACCGACGCAGCTGTTTCACATCCTAAACTATTCTCCTGGAAGCCATCTATCAAAAGCTTGTATCAGTTATGAATCTCCAGCCATTTGCACACATGAGCACCAGAGACGTTCAGGTGAATTTTGCGAACAATTCGATCCAGACTCTTTCTGCGGTTGCTCTTCACATGTGCGGTTTGGAAGATTTTCTGCAGGAGATCTTGTCAGACGTGAGGGAGGGATCGCCCATGAGGCAGATGCTGATACAGAAAGCATGCTGTGAACATCGCTGTGCTCTCTTTACAACACGCTGCGAATGTTAGATCAGGCTCCCGATGGACTGGTTTTGAGGGGAATGTCAAAACCACATGTATTTGAACGCATCCACAATATGGAAAAGCATGTGGACTCCAACCGATATGCACGGGGGCTGTGGGATATAGCCAGCAGGCACGGATTTTCACAAATGCACCGTTGCTCGATAAGATCGCCTTTGATAACATCTGTGATTTCATTTTGGTTGCACTTTAAATATAAAACTACTCTGCTAATGTTACTTTATATGCACAGCTAACGGCCAGGCTGCAGCCGCTCTGCAGTCAATAAAAGGTCAAAGAGGGAAAGTAGGGTTCCAATACGAGCGTCAGAAACACTCAAGAATTTTGCCAGAATAAGAACATCTTCATTGCATTAAAAGTCGTGCCACTGGGACCACTGGGGGTACTGGATCCATTGCTGCAGGCCCCACCTCTCCAAACAGAGCCAACTTAAACAAGGTTCTGTGAAGATGTAAACAAACTTGCATTTACAGACCTTACTGCGCGGCTCAATCCTCTCGCTGTTTTGCACACAGTCCATGCTGGCATTGGATAATTTGGCACCTTCAAAAAACACGTTTCCCCGGACCAGTTTATCGCTGCCACTGGTTGCCGGCTGAAAGTCTGTCTAAGATTTGCTCTTGCTCCACTATTTTCTTGTTTTCTCTTTCTCGCATCTTCTCTCATTACTTTCTTTGGTTTACTTAGTCACCTCTGCCACGACGGTTGCTGTGTAAAACTGAACCAGCTCTGTGATTTAGACTCATTTTATCGCTGATATATGAGGAGGCGGCGTAAAATGATGCGCAGCCGATGGCGCGTCGTCCTGGGATGCAGGGGTTGCGTCGTCGGTTCGTGTTGCCCGTCGGCCCGGACGGTTCTGAGGGCTCAGCGATAGCTCCCAAAACGAATCAGATGTTCCGTTTTAAGAAAATTGAAACTGATATTTTTACAATTACGAAGTTATTTTCTCCTGCTTTAAGTGTCCCTTGTGGTCGATGTTTGGTCACGAATTGTATTCAGTGACGGTAATGAGTTTCCTCTGTAGAGACAAAGCTGGAGCGAATACTGTGGACGTTTGCTTTCTCACATGCCAACCCTCCAGAACATCTCCAGAACATTTCAGGACCGCTGTGTTTGTTTGAAAAACAGCTTACAAGTCAGGCTTTGATCAGGAGGAAAACATGGGCCAGATCCTCTGTATACAAACTTTCCTTGAATTAGAAATACAGTTTGGAAACGTCAGTCATGCAGATGGTGCCTCAGAGAAGCAATTTTTCCTCCGACTTGGAGGGAACATCCTCCTGTAATTGACTGGGAGTTACAATGACGTTAAAAGAAAAAAAAAAATCAAGTCTTTACTATTTAAATGGAGGAATAAAACTGTGGGGAGTGGAGAGGTGCGGCGGAGGGATAACAACATTGAAAGGAGGAGAGAGGAGGCTGAAATCCAAGTGGCTTTAAGGGTTGTTGTTGGAAACAAAGCACCTCTGAACCGGCCCTAATCATGAGGTCATGCTGAGGAATGGAAGGATACATCTCAGCTGTTAATGTCTTCAACATGCTGTGAAGACGCTCAGCTGTAACTTGGCCTCACTTACATCGCATCATTAGCCATCTGATGCCAGTAATTTCCATGTCCTGCTTTCTGTTGGAGTCCTTCTTAATAAGTGTTTACAGACTGGACGCCAGAGGGAAAGTGGGGATTATTTGACCAAATATCAACTGCGGCATGTGTTCGTTTTTTTTTTTTTTTTTTTTTGCTCCGTTTGTATGAGTACCTGTGCACGCTCCTGTGCGAGCGCGTTTCCCAGCATATCCAGCTTTGTAATAAAATAATGGAGAGCAGATTTTTAGCCAGAGGGCATAAACAGCCTCATAAACAGGCTGATCAGGAGCCACCAAACAATGTGGCTTTCATGCATGTTGTAGGTCTGTACATGGTTTGCGGTTGTGTTTTCTGCATCTTGATTGTCTAAGTTCATGCCCGTCGCTATTTAATACTGCGGTTGGACCTTCGGAGCGCAGCTCTTCAGTGTTCGTGTCTTTTCTGCGTTGCCTAGGTGATGGATGATGTTGGGAATCAGACGTGATGGGGGAGGGTGGGAATCCAGACGTCCGCAATTGCAGGACTAAAATGGCTGGACTTAGCCTTGAGGCAGGCCAGTGTACTTTGTGCAGTATAGAGCATAACGTGGTCTTTTCTTCTTCATCCTGTTAATTGCCTTTTTTCTTTGCATAATTTTGTTTTTCTTTGAGTTGTTTTTTTTCTGCAGGTGGGCATCTACCTTTCGGCATCTACCTCTGGGATCTGGCTGGGCTGGGATTGGCCCCCACCGCTGCTTCCACACCCCACAGTGGTGAGCACACACTTGGAAGGCTTTTATTTTATTTTTTTGTTCTTGCTGCCAGTTTTTGAGAGCATTTTGAGGCATTTTGTTGCTCAAGAGTAAGGTTCATAACGTGGTGTACCGCGCACCCAACAGTTCTTAATGGCACCTCGTGGAAGAAGAAAATGATGCTTCAGCCTTCTTTTTTTCGTCTTCTTTTTTCATTGTGTTGACTTTTTAAATTTAGAACAAATCAAGGCAGCAACTGCATGTCAAACTCTAATCATTGGGATACAAACAATTTACACAGTTGTACAATTCTTCCATGGCAATCGGTTTCAGTATAATTTATTTTGGCAAAGAAATGTCAGGATTCGTGGTAACTGTCTTAAAACATTGACATGATTTGACCACAAAGAACAGTTAAAAACAAAACTCTTTTTGTTAAATTTGAAAAAGAAAAACCACTTTTTTTTCTAAAGGATTCCTTCAAATAAGAAAGTGCTCTCTAATCAGTTTCCTGGAGAATCAGTTCTTTCTTTCTTGATTTTTCTGCAATACCCCGTCCTGAGCAAGCACAAGGAACCAGTGGGGAGGAACGGCTCATCATTAAAAGAAAAAAGTTTTATCCGTGTCTTATGACACGGATAAAACTTTTGAGAGCTCTTCTTAACGTTGTTCAATAATTTCATTAACTTCCAAAAAAAAGTTTGAAAAGTGCAGGTAACTCATCTTGATAGATGAAATGCTTTCCTGGATTTTGGAATTGAGCAGAGCTGATTGATTCGACCTCCATCGTGTCTGTTTTCAGAGGAAACACTCAGATATGTGGGAGAAGAGCGCTGGGAAAGTTGTTTCATATGAACTTTCACAGGAAAAAAACGCTACGTTGTGTTTTCGTTGCATCCACTCCAGTTAGACACAGTTAGAGAGCCACAGTTCTGCTCATGTGAATCGTTTTTAAACACCAAGACTCCTGCAGAAGCAAAACGTTCTTACTTCGTAAAAGGAGTACAAAGCAAAACAAAAAAGCTGTCATTTATTACCTGTCCCGTCCTTTTAACATGTGTCATACATGAGATAATCCACCAAGATTGAATTAGTGTCAACTAAATTTTCTTTCCTTTGACTTTTGCCTTGAGAACATTTTATAACGTCTAGTCGAATATTCTTCTTCTACTACAGAGATTTATTGACTCCCACAGGGAACATAAGCTTCACTAGCTTGGATTCATTGGCTCGAGCTTGCTTGTTTTTTCCAAGATAAGCTTTTTTGTTAATAATTTACTGAGGTATTTTTTCTTTTTCCGACAACTTCTGAATGAAAAAGGATAACTTTGGGGCATTTATGGCCCAATTCATGAGCCAATTCATACAGAGGTCTCAGACATTTATGAATCAGATATGATATTGTTGGCGTTATAGAATGAAATATTAGCACAAAACGATGTCATCTGCATGTTTGTTAGTTGTAAATCTATTAAGCGTCTGGTTAAGATATGTCCTGGAGGCGTTTTGGGCATCCCTCCCCGGGGCAGACCCAGGACTGGGGAACGCCTCGGTATTTCCCTCCAGAAAGCGAGAGGAGGTGGTGATTTATTATAGATTTGACTATATTTCATATACGTTTTCTATCCGTTTAATTACCAGAACCTGTCATCATCCTCCCCTTGCTGCCCCCTTGTCCCCCCCCCCCCCCTGCAGAGCAACTGATGTCGGGCTCCTGTGACTCCAAGTCCAGCGGTGACTCCAACTCCACCCTGCGCAGGGAGCTGAAGCAGTTCTTCGGCTGGGTGCGGAAACACGCCTACGGCTGCAGCAGCATGTCCATGAAGCTGTACGACCAGTGGAGGGTGCTGATGCAGAAATCCCACAAAACACGCAACCAGGTAGGTAAGCATCGCGAGCGCACAGATAAAGCACTGACAAACACGCACGCATATCATCCTGACTGCAGGTGATTTTATGAAACTGATTTCTGACTGAATTTGTTTTATTTAGGTTCTGCAAGGGGATAAATCATAGCACATGCTGGCTTTGGAAGCAGAAAAAGAACTGAGTGAATGAGGTTTGCTTTTGTTTATATGTGTGAATGAGAAATAGGAGACGCATTCATATATCAGAATCATAAAGACAGTTTGCCCCCACCATCTCTGGACGGATGCCAGCTGTGGCTGCAAGAGGAGATTATTTCCTTTGTGCATCTTTTCCAGTCAATATGAGCACTTGACAAGACACAGGTGCGAACGGCGGAGGCCAACGTCCTCGTATGGTGGCCTTGCAAGAAAAGGCCACGTGGACTGTTGTGCTTTCACAAACCTCATTGTAGCACGTCTGTCTTCGGACACCAATAAAGACATTTGACCGTTATTTGATCTAAATGTGCACAGAGGCAACCAGAACAAATCTTAAAGTGTTATGTGACATTATGGGGTTTCTCCTGTGGATCCAAAGCGCCACCTGGTGGCTGGTCATCATCCATGGATTCTCCCGTCAATGCCCTCGCTGACATGCTCATATAAAGAGAAAAAGTAACAAATTATGATATAGTATTTTTGAATTCACCTGCTTTGTTATGTCGGTGAATAATGTGCCAAACCCAGGTTCACCCAGGATTCATGTGTTTCTGAGTGACAGGATGTGACTGATGATGTGATGGTGTTTGTGTCTGGAAATGTAACACTGCCTTTATTTTTGTACTGAATTGTACCAGCATATTTAAAATATAAAGTTATGTTTTATAATTCTTAAGTTATGTTTAGTTAGTAAAGACTGTACAATGACTGAAGTTGTTATCAATCTCTAAAGATGTTCCATAAAGATGCTGCCTAAAACAAAGAGTTTGGAAATTAGTGGTGTGTGCACGACATTAACAGGAACACGGTTCAGATTTTTCTCATTTTGGTCTCAGCCTCTTCATCCTCGCTCCTCATCCTCACTCAAACAAACTACTCCTGACAACAGGAAAAGAATAGATGATTACCTCCATTTAGGATGCTTTAAACCTGGACGTAGATGAACATGAGCTCACTCATTTGGTCAACAGTCACCAGCAGTGATCAGTGGTTTTAAAATCATCACTCTCAATGGCCTGATCAACATGGCTGTCATCGCCAGTCTCTGCTGTTTAGCACCCACCCTGGCTGTCAACACAAGCCAGCTCACAAACTTTAAAATCGTCCTCATGCCATTTTTCAGGCAGTCGGTGAACATTGAACATTTCACTGAACATTTCTGATCAGGCTTATTTCAGGTAAGTGCTTATGTTTATCCCACTTTCATTCAAGTTTTTCTTTGTTCTATTTTTTTCAAGAATTATTTATTTATTTAACTTTTTTATTTTTTATTTTGATTTCATTTAATGTCTCATCTAAATTTTATTATTTTGTTACTTACTGATTCATCAATAATTTAAATTTATGCATCTATACACACACACACACACACACACATACATACATCTATATATATGCACACATATACACATATAAATGACGGAACTTAGCTATTTCATTTATTTATTTGAGGATTTATTTTTGCTTTATTTTATTTCAAAGATTTTTATTTTATTATTAATTTAAATGTAATAATTCATGTATGTTTTAACCCATTCATTAATTTATTTCATGAAGGTTTATTTTATTATCTATTATTTAAATAATATTATTTTATTACTTTAAAAAATAATTATTTATATATTGATTTTAATTTATAATTCATTTATACAAATGTGTTATATCATTTCTCTAAGATCAGTAACTTATCCATTTATTTTATTTATTTTTTTATTTATAGAAATTTTAGGAGAAATTTTAGTTTTTTTAGTTTTAGTTTTTTTTAATTCATCTTGTAATTTATTTTAGTTTATTCATTTATTTCCCTTTTTTGAAAGTTCTTAATGTTGTGTTGTTATTAAGAGAAAGAGGAGGAGAAACGGAGGAAGAGACGAATTAGCGAATTTTATTATTTTATTACCCCAATTCACTTTATTTATTCATATTATTTATTTTATTTTAGTTATTTATTTAGATGTCTTTATTTATCTTATTCTATTTTATTTCTGGATCCACAACTACGCTGTAAGACATTTTCCTGTAAAATAACGGTAAAGAGCTGGCAACAGAGACGCTGCGGTATTCATCCATAAATTGATTTTTACAGTAGTGGACCATAAAACAGAAATACTATAAATCAGGGGTATTCAACTAAAATTCAAAGAGGTCCAGTTGGAGAAAATTTCCTAAAGCAAAGGTCCAGAACACCATAATGTCATAACGTTATGATTTAATGTACGGTCCACTACTGTAAAACAGAAATACCGTATTTCTGTTTTACGGTCCACTACTGTAAAACAGAAATACGGTATTTCTGTTTTACAGTAGTGGACCGTAAAACAGAAATACGGTATTTCTGTTTTACGGTCCACTACTGTAAAACAGAAAAACTAAAGTAGTGGACCGTAAAACAGAAATACGGTATTTCTGTTTTACAGTAGTGGAGCGTAAAACAGAAATACCGTATTTCTGTTTTACGGTCCACTACTGTAAAACAGAAATACCGTAAAACAGAAATACGGTATTTCTGTTTTACTGTAAAAATAACAGTATATTGCTGGCGTCTCTGCTGCCAGCTCTTTACTGTAAATCATAGAAATGCAGAAATATACCGTACTTCTGTTTTACAGTCCACTACTGTAAAACAGACATATGGGGCCCGATCTTGCACCTCCCATTACCCAATACCCAAAACCCATTACCTGCAAATCACAGATTTAGGAGCCGAAATGCAATCTTCCACCTCCCAATACCCAAAACCCATTTTGCCGTCTCCCTTAAGCACATTGTGGGCGCGGGCAATGGGCGTTGTCACTAGCGCTTTCCACGAATTCGGTATCTTGCGGTACCTGTACTTCGCAGATTTTGGGTATTGGGTAATGGGTGGTGTGACCACCCATTACCCAATACCCAAAATCTGCGAGACACCAGTACCGCAAGATACCGAGTTTGTGGAAAGCGCAACTGGCATGTCGGCGCGTAAAAGAGCGCGTCCAAATCCTGTCATTGCGCGTCCACCCAGTCACATGTGGACTGCACAACCGGCTCTACCTCTCGATTATGCATCACTGTATTACTTTCATACATTATTTCTCTTAAGGGCAGATGATGTCTGTACAGCTGTGACATGATCTCATTCAGATGTTTGCTGTGGAAGAAACGAGGAGATCACAGAACTCTGTTGTGAAAAAAGCACCGCTCCCAGCAACTATGCGTCTTGGCGCAGCTGTGCGTCTTTGCGCAGGGGATATGTTCAAGATAACTCAAAAAGTTATGGATGGATTTTGATGACATTTTCAGGAGTTGTCAGAAATGTGAAAAGGAAGAAACTGATTTTATTTTGGGTGTGATCCGGAAAGAAATCCTGGATTCTGGATCACTTTCAAATTTTCGATAACATTGCGCTGTTTAGTTGTTTCTTGACCCCTAAAGCAACCACAAACTGCTGTGCTTGGCGGAGGTCTGCGCTCTCCGATTGCTTTTCTAGTTAATAAATGCTTTCCTGGAAGCTCACCGGCTCTATTTTCTGAGCAGTTTGTTGGAACTTCTTGGAGTACAAAAGAAATGATTAAATCATTTGCTCCACATTAGTTAAAGCTAGTAGTATGTATATATCAGTGCAGAGGAGGAGGAGGAAAAAAGAGGAGGAAGCTCTACAGCACAGTCCCAGACCAGCTGTCCGTGAGAGCTGCTCTGATCTGGGTGAAAAGACGTTCCATGGCAGTTTGCAGGTACTGCAACCTGCTCTTAAAGGCAATGGCTACTGACGCACTGATTGGTTAAACAGGTGGAACGCCCTAACCACTCCCATGCATAATGTGTGCATGACATCGTGGATTTCGCAGGTGAGATCGTGGGTTTTGGGAGGTGGAAGATTGCGTTCTTCGTGGGGGAACGCCCCTCCCAATACCTTTTATCCCTTAATAGCAGGTTTTGGAGGTTTGGCGCAAGATCGGGCCCATGGTATTTCTGTTTTATACCGTATACCGAAATACAGAACAGAAATACGGTATTTCTGTTTTACAGTAGTGTCCTGTAAAACAGAAATACCGTATTTCTGTTTTACAATAGACTGTAAAACAGAAATACCGTATTTCTGTTTTACAGTAGTGGACCGTAAAACAGAAATACCGTATTTCTGTTTTACGGTCCACTTCTGTAAAACAGAAATACTACAGTAGTGGACCGTAAAACAGAAATACGGAATTTCGGTACTGAATTGTACCAGCATATTTAAAATATAAAGTTATGTTTTATAATTCTTAAGTTATGTTTAGTTAGTAAAGACTGTACAATGACTGAAGTTGTTATCAATCTCTAAAGATGTTCCATAAAGATGCTGCCTAAAACAAAGAGTTTGGAAATTAGTGGTGTGTGCACGACATTAACAGGAACACGGTTCAGATTTTTCTCATTTAGGTCTCAGCCTCTTCATCCTCGCTCCTCATCCTCACTCAAATAAACTACTCCTGACGAGAGGAAAAGAATAGATGATTACCTCCATTTAGGATGCTTTAAACCTGGACATAGATGAACATGAGCTCACTCATTTGGTCAACAGTCACCAGCAGTGATCAGTGGTTTTAAAATCATCACTCTCAATGGCCTGATCAACATGGCTGTCATCGCCAGTCTCTGCTGTTTAGCACCCACCCTGGCTGTCAACACAAGCCAGCTCACAAACTTTAAAATCGTCCTCATGCCATTTTTCAGGCAGTCGGTGAACATTGAACATTTCACTGAACATTTCTGATCAGGCTTATTTCAGGTAAGTGCTTATGTTTATCCCACTTTCATTCAAGTTTTTCTTTGTTCTATTTTTTTCAAGAATGTATTTATTTATTTAACTTTTTTATTTTTTTTATTTTGATTTCATTTAATGTCTCATCTTAATTTATTATTTTGTTACTTACTGATTCATCAATAATTTAAATTTATGCATCTATACACACACACACACACACACACACACACACATACATACATCTATATATATGCACACATATATACATATAAATGATGGAACTTAGCTATTTCATTTATTTATTACAGGATTTATTTTTGCTTTATTTTATTTCAAAGATTTTTATTTTATTATTAATTTAAATGTAATAATTCATGTATGTTTTAACCCATTCATTAATTTATTTCATGAAGGTTTATTTTATTATCTATTATTTAAATAATATTATTTTTATTACTTAAAAAATAATTATTTATATATTGATTTTAATTTATAATTCATTTATACAAATGTCCATCCATCCATCCATTTTCTATACCCGTTTCATCCTTGAAGGGTCACAGGGATCTGCTGGAGCCTATCCCAGCCGTCTATGGGCGAAAGGCAGGGGTCCACCCTGGACAGGTCGCCAGTCCATCGCAGGGCCACACATAGAGACAAACAACCATTCACACTCACATTCACGCCTACGGGCAATTTAGAATTGTGTGCAAACACACAGAAAGGCCCCAAGGTTCAATCCAGGACCCCCCCTGCCGAGGTTCGAACCAGGAACCTTCTAGCTGTGAGGCAACAGTGCTAACCACTAAGCCACCGTGCTGCCTTTATACAAATGTGTTATATCATTTCTCTAAGATCAGTAACTTATCCATTTATTTTATTTATTTTTTTATTTATAGAAATTTTAGGAGAAATTTTAGTTTTTTTAGTTTTAGTTTTTTTAATTCATCTTATAATTTACTTTAGTTTATTCATTTATTTCCCTTTTTTGAAAGTTCTTAATGTTGTGTTGTTATTAAGAGAAAGAGGAGGAGAAACGCAGGAAGAGACGAATTAGCGAATTTTATTATTTTATTACCCCAATTCTCTTTATTTATTCATATTATTTATTTTATTTTAGTTATTTATTTAGATGTCTTTATTTATCTTATTCTATTTTATTTCTGGATCCACAACTACGCTGTAAGAAATTTTCCTGTAAAATAATGGCAAAGAGCTGGCAGCAGAGACGCTGCGGTATTCATCCATAAATTGATTTTTACAGTAGTGGACCGTAAAACAGAAATACTATAAATCAGGGGTATTCAACTAAAATTCAAAGAGGTCCGGTTGGAGAAAATTTCCTAAAGCAAAGGTCCAGAACACCATAATGTCATAACGTTATGATTTAATGTACGGTCCACTACTGTAAAACAGAAATACCGTATTTCTGTTTTACGGTCCACTACTGTAAAACAGAAATACCGTATTTCTGTTTTTACAGTAGTGGACCGTAAACAGAAATACGGTATTTCTGTTTTACGGTTTTAGTGGACCGTAAAACAGAAATACGGTATTTCTGTTTTACAGTAGTGGACCGTAAAACAGAAATACCGTATTTCTGTTTTACAGTAGTGGACCGAAAAAACAGAAATACCGTATTTCTGTTTTACGGTCCACTACTGTAAAACAGAAATACCGTAAAACAGAAATACGGTATTTCTGTTTTACTGTAAAAATAACAGTATATTGCTGGCGTCTCTGCTGCCAGCTCTTTACTGTAAATCATAGAAATGCAGAAATATACCGTATTTCTGTTTTACGGTCCACTACTGTAAAACAGACATACCGTATTTCTGTTTTACGGTATTTCTGTTTTACAGTAGTGGACTGTAAAACAGAAATACCGTATTTCTGTTTTACGGTCCACTACTGTAAAACAGAAATACCGTATTTCTGTTTTACGGTCCACTACTGTAGTATTTCTGTTTTACAGTATACGGTAATTCTGTAAAATACGGTATTCTGTAAAACAAAATACGGTATTTCTGTAAAACAGAAATTTTCTGAAGGAATATGGTATATTATCAGGTTATAACTAAACACTCACAAATCTCAAATTTTGACATTCAATTATTCACCTAGCCAATCCATCAGAGACGAATTTAAAGTAAATTGGGAATCAAAGTCAATCAAATATCTAGGTGTGAATATTCCAAAACACCTGAATATGATTATATCAGACAATTATGATCCACTTATTTCCAAAATTAAATCTGACTTGTCCAGGTGGAATCTAGTTCCTTTTCTAGGACTAGGACAGAGGGTGGAAGCAATAAAAATGAACTTGCTACCCAGGTTATTATATCTTTTCCAAAACATACCAGTTGAACTTCTAAGGGGAAAATTTCAAGAATTAGACAAATTAATATCTCGTTTCATTTGGCAGGGTAAGAGGCCAAGAATTCGCTATAAGACTCTCCAATTATCAAGAGATAAAGGAGGCCTTGCTCTCCAAAAATTTAAAAAAAATATCACCAAGCAGTGCAGATAAAAACTTTGGTTAACATTTGCAACCCTTCCTATAATGCTAAGTGGAAAGACATAGAATGTCAAATATCTAGTGATATTCCATTACAGGCAATTATAGGAGATAGTGGCTTGATTACCTGCTTAAAAGACACAAACCCATGGATTAAAATGTCAGTGAGGATTTGGCATAGGGTGATCACTAAAAACAAGGCCAAAGAACCATACTGGATTATAAAATGGATAGGATACGACTCAGATTTTTTACCAAACAGGATGGACGCAAGATTTAAACAGTGGGCTGATAAAGGGTTAATAAAACACAGTGACCTCTTTGAAGGGGGCACACTACGACAATTCCAAGATCTCAAAATTTGATTTAATCTGACAAACCAAGATTTTTATAGATTTTTGCAAGTCAGACATTACCTGGAGAAAAAAATGAAAAAGGAAGAATTACAAACCAATTTGGGGCTAGTGAAGATATTTTTACTCAGCTACAGGTCAGACCCTGGATATGGAAACATTTCAAAGATATATAAAGTGTTGCGAGAACTTGAAGGAGGGGATACTGCATATATAAAGGAGAGATGGGAGAAGGACAGTAATACCACGATACAGATGGAAACATGGGAAAAAATAACTTTACAACAGTGGAAGAGTACATCCTCTCTGTCTTGGAGAGAATTTGGGTGGAAAAATGTAATTAGGTTTTTCAGAGTTCCAGCACAAAGGACTTCTCTTGGAGGAAATACATCTTGCTGGAGATCCTGTGGTGAGAGTAAGGCAACACATCTCCATGTGTTTTGGGATTGCCCGGTCATTTCAAAATATTGGGTTGAAATCAAACTGAACATAGAGAAAATAATGAAAATAGTGATCCCACCAGGATTTGAGACCTTATGTCTGGGACTAAGACCGGATACTGTCAAAGGACCTGAAAACAAATATATTTATAATATTTTACTACTAGCAAGTACAAAAGCAATCACAAGGAAATGGTTGACTAAAGACTCCCCTACAGTAGGCGATTGGATGAAGGTGGTCAAGGACATTTACACAATGGAGAAGCTAACATTTATTTTGAAGTTGGAACAAGATAAGTTTGAAAGTTACTGGAAAGTTTGGACCAACTATTTAGCAATGGAGAGGCAAGATACTGGTTAATGTGATATCCTCCTCCCCCCCCAAGTCCCTTTCTTTTCTTTTGACTCCACTCACCTGGTTCTGTTTATTATTAGTTAGTGCCTACATGTGTGCAGTGAGCTAGCTGTACCTTATTTGCTATTATTACTATCTCAGTTACTGTTGTTTCTATTATTATTCCACAAAATAAACTATGTTCAGGAAGGAAAACATGGACAAAGAAGGGTGAATATGGAGAAGATAATAAGCTTATTAATAATGGGATTATTATTGTACTTATTAGTTTTCATTTTCTTCTCCCCTTTTTATTTTTTTTTTCCTAGTTTATCTTTGACCAGTTTTTCTTTCTGTGGAAGTAGTGGACTGTAAAACAGAAATACCGTATTTCTGTTTTACGGTCCACTACTGTAAAACAGAAATACCGAATTTCTGTTTTACGGTCCACTACTGTAGTATTTCTGTTTTACAGTATACGGTATTCTGTAAAATACGGTATTCTGTAAAACAGAAATACGGTATTTCTGTAAAACAGAAATTTTCTGTAAAACAGAAATACGGTAGTAGACCGTAAAACAGAAATACAGTCCACTACCGTATTTCTGTTTTACGGTCTACTACCGTATTTCTGTTTTACGGTCTACTACTGTATTTCTGTTTTACGGTCCACTACTGTAAAACAGAAATACCGTAAAACAAAAATACGGGTAGTAGACCGTAAAACAGAAATACGGTAGTGGACCGTAAAACAAAAATACGGGTCTAATACCGTATGTTTTACGGTCTACTACCGTTATAATTAAAAACAGAAATACGGTAGTGACGGTTTAAAACAGAAATACGGTAGTAGACCGTAAAACAGAAAACAGAAATACGGTTAGTGGACCGTATTTCTGTTTTACGGTCTACTACCGTATTTCTGTTTTACGGTCTACTACCGTATTTCTGTTTTACGGTCCACTACTGTAAAACAGAAATACCGTAAATCAGAAATACGGTCGTAGACCGTAAAACAGATATACGGTAGTAGACCGTAAAACAGAAATACGGTAGTGGACCGTAAAACAGAAATACGGGTCTACTACCGTATTTCTGTTTTACGGTCTACTACCGTATTTCTGTTTTACGGTCTACTACTGTATTTCTGTTTTACGGTCCACTACTGTAAAACAGAAATACGGTATTTCCACAGTAGTGGACCGTAAAACAGAAATACCGTATTTCTGTTGTACGGTCCACTACTGTAAAACAGAAATACCGTAAAACAGAAATACGGTATTTCTGTTTTACTGTAAAAATAACAGTATATTGCTGGCGTCTCTGCTGCCAGCTCTTTACTGTAAATCATAGAAATGCAGAAATATACCGTATTTCTGTTTTACGGTCCACTACTGTAAAACAGAAATACCGTATTTCTGTTTTACAGTAGTGGACCGTAAAACAGAAATACGGTATTTCTGTTTTACGGTCCACTACTGTAAAACAGAAAAACTAAAGTAGTGGACCGTAAAACAGAAATACGGTATTTCTGTTTTACAGTAGTGGACCGAAAAAACAGAAATACGGTATTTCTGTTGTACGGTCCACTACTGTAAAACAGAAATACCGTAAAACAGAAATACGGTATTTCTGTTTTACTGTAAAAATAACAGTATATTGCTGGCGTCTCTGCTGCCAGCTCTTTACTGTAAATCATAGAAATGCAGAAATATACTGTATTTCTGTTTTACGGTCCACTACTGTAAAACAGACATACCGTATTTCTGTTTTACGGTCCACTACTGTAGTATTTCTGTTTTACAGTATTTCTGTTTTACAGTAGTGGACTGTAAAACAGAAATACCGTATTTCTGTTTTACGGTCCACTACTGTAAAACAATACCGTTTCTGTTTACGGTCCACTACTGTAGTATTTCTGTTTTACAGTATACGGTATTCTGTAAAATACGGTATTTTGTAAAACAGAAATACGGTATTTCTGTAAAACAGAAATTTTCTGAAGGAATATGGTTTATTATCAGGTTATAAACTAAACACTCACAAATCTCAAATTTTGACATTCAATTATTCACCTAGCCAATCCATCAGAGACGAATTTAAAGTAAATTGGGAATCAAAGTCAATCAAATATCTAGGTGTGAATATTCCAAAACACCTGAATATGATTATATCAGACAATTATGATCCACTTATTTCCAAAATTAAATCTGACTTGTCCAGGTGGAATCTAGTTCCTTTTCTAGGACTAGGACAGAGGGTGGAAGCAATAAAAATGAACTTGCTACCCAGGTTATTATATCTTTTCAAAACATACCAGTTTGAACTTCTAAGGGGAAAATTTCAAGAATTAGACAAATTAATATCTCGTTTCATTTGGCAGGGTAAGAGGCCAAGAATTCGCTATAAGACTCTCCAATTATCAAGAGATAAAGGAGGCCTTGCTCTCCCAAATTTTAAAAAATATCACCAAGCAGTGCAGATAAAAACTTTGGTTAACATTTGCAACCCTTCCTATAATGCTAAGTGGAAAGACATAGAATGTCAAATATCTAGTGATATTCCATTACAGGCAATTATAGGAGATAGTGGCTTGATTACCTGCTTAAAAGACACAAACCCATGGATTAAAATGTCAGTGAGGATTTGGCATAGGGTGATCACTAAAAACAAGGCCAAAGAACCATACTGGATTATAAAATGGATAGGATACGACTCAGATTTTTTACCAAACAGGATGGACGCAAGATTTAAACAGTGGGCTGATAAAGGGTTAATAAAACACAGTGACCTCTTTGAAGGGGGCACACTACGACAATTCCAAGATCTCAAAATTCGATTTAATCTGACAAACCAAGATTTTTATAGATTTTTGCAAGTCAGACATTACCTGGAGAAAAAAATGAAAAAGGAAGAATTACAAACCAATTTGGGGCTAGTGAAGATATTTTTACTCAGCTACAGGTCAGACCCTGGATATGGAAACATTTCAAAGATATATAAAGTGTTGCGAGAACTTGAAGGAGGGGATACTGCATATATAAAGGAGAGATGGGGAGAAGGACAGTAATACCACGATACAGATGGAAACATGGGAAAAAATAACTTTACAACAGTGGAAGAGTACATCCTCTCGTCTTGGAGAGAATTTGGGTGGAAAAATGTAATTAGGTTTCGGTTTTTCAGAGTTCCAGCACAAAGGACTCTTGGAGGAAATACATCTTGCTGGAGATCCTGTGGTGAGAGTAAGGCAACACATCTCCATGTGTTTTGGGATTGCCCGGTCATTTCAAAATATTGGGTTGAAATCAAACTGAACATAGAGAAATAATGAAAATAGTGATCCACCAGGATTTGAGACCTTATGTCTGGGACTAAGACCGGATACTGTCAAAGGACTGAAAACAAATATATTTATAATATTTTACTACTAGCAAGTACAAAAGCAATCACAAGGAAATGGTTGACTAAAGACTCCCCTACAGTAGGCGATTGGATGAAGGTGGTCAAGGACATTTACACAATGGAGAAGCTAACATTTATTTTGAAGTTGGAACAAGATAAGTTTGAAAGTTACTGGAAAGTTTGGACCAACTATTTAGCAATGGAGAGGCAAGATAACTGGTTAATGTGATATCTCCTCCCCCCCAAGTCCCTTTCTTTTCTTTTGACTCCACTCACCTGGTTCTGTTTATTATTAGTTAGTGCTATACATGTGTGCAGTGAGCTAGCTATACCTTATTTGCTATATTACTATCTCAGTTACTGTTGTTTCTATTATTATTCCCACAATAAACTATTGTTCAGGAAGGAAAACATGGACAAAGAAGGGTGAATATGGAGAAGATAAGCTTATTAATAATGGGATTATTATTGTACTTATTAGTTCTCATTGTCTTCTCCTTTTTATTTAATTTTTCCTAGTTTATCTTTGACCAGTTTTCTTTCTGTGGAAGTAGTGGACTGTAAAACAGAAATATTTCTGTTTTACCGGTCCACTACTGTAAAACAGAAATACCGAATTTGTTTTACGGTCCAATACTGTAGTATTTCTGTTTTACAGTATACGGTATATTCTGTCAGAAACAGGTATTTGTAAAACAGAAATACGGTAATACGGTAAGGAGACAAAAAACAGAAATACAGCCACTACCGTATTTCTGTTTTACGGTCTACTACCGTATTTCTGTTTTACGGTCTACTACTGTATTTCTGTTTTACGGTCCACTACTGTAAAACAGAAATACCGTAAAACAAAAATACGGTAGTAGACCGTAAAACAGAAATACGGTAGTAGACCAAACAGAAATACGGTAGTGGACCGTAAAACAAAAAATACAGTCGTCTACTACCGTATTTCTGTTTACGGTCTACTACCGTAAAACAGAAATACGGTAGTAGACCGTAAAACAGAAATACGGTAGTGGACCGTATTTCTGTTTTACGGTCTACTACTGTATTTCTGTTTTACGGTCCACTACTGTAAAACAGAAATACGGTATTTCCACAGTAGTGGACCGTAAAACAGAAATACCGTATTTCTGTTTTACTGTAAAAATAACAGTATATTGCTGGCGTCTCTGCTGCCAGCTATTTACTGTAAAATCATAGAAATTCAGAAATATACCGTATTTCTGTTTTACGGTCCACTACTGTAAAACAGAAACAAAATACGGTATTTCTGTTTTACAGTAGTGGACCGTAAAACAGAAATACGGTTATTTCTGTTTTACGGTCCACTACTGTAAAAAAGAAAAAAACTAAAGTAGTGGACCGTAAAACAGAAATACGGTATTTCTGTTTTACAGTAGTGGACCGTAAAACAGAAAATACAGTATTTCTGTTTTACAGTAGTGGACCGAAAAAACAGAAATACGGTATTTCTGTTGTACGGTCCACTACTGTAAAACAGAAATACCGTAAAACAGAAATACGGTATTTCTGTTTTACTGTAAAAAAACCGTATATTGCTGGCGTCTCTGCTGCCAGCTCTTTTACTGTTAAATCATAGAAATGCAGAAAATATACCGTATTTCTGTTTTACGGTCCACTACTGTAAAACAGACATAACGTATTTCGGTTTTACGGTATTTTTATGTTTTACAGTAGTGGACTGTAAAACAGAAAATACCGTATTTCTGTTTTACGGTCCACTACGTAAAACAGAATACGATTTCTGTTTTGTCCACTACTGTAGTATTTCTGTTTTACAGTATACGGTATTCTGTAAAATACGGTATTTTGTAAAAAAGAAATACGGTATTTCTGTAAAACATGAAAATTTTCTGAAGGAATATGGTTTATTATCAGGTTATAAAACTAAACACTCACAAATCTCAAATTTTGACATTCAATTATTCACCTAGCCAATCCATCAGAGACGAATTTAAAGTAAATTGGGAATCAAAGTCAATCAAATATCTAGGTGGAATATTCCAAAAACCTGAATATGATTATATCAGACAATTATGATCCACTTATTTCCAAAATTAAATCTGACTTGTCCAGGTGGAATCTAGTTCCTTTTCTAGGTTAGGAACAGAGGGTGGAAGCAATAAAAAATGAACTTGCTACCCAGGTTATTATATCTTTTCCAAAACATACCAGTTGAACTTCTAAGGGAAAATTTCAAGAATTAGACAAATTAATATCTCGTTTCATTTGGCAGGGTAAGAGGCCAAGAATTCGCTATAAGACTCTCCAATTATCAAGAGATAAAGGAAGGCCTTGCTCTCCCAAATTTTAAAAAATATCACCAAGCAGTGCAGATAAAACTTTGGTTAACATTTGCAACCCTTCCTATAATGCTAAGTGGAAAGACATAGAATGTCAAATATCTAGTGATATTCCATTACAGGCAATTATAGGAGATAGTGCTGATTACCCTGCTTAAAAGACACAAAACCCATGGATTAAAATGTCCAGTGAGGATTTGGCATAGGGTGATCACTAAAAACAAGGCCAAAGAACCATACTGGATTATTAAAATGGATAGGATACGACTCAGATTTTTTACCAAACAGGATGGACGCAAGATTTAAACAGTGGGCTGATAAAGGGTTAATAAACACAGTGACCTCTTTGAAGGGGGGGCACACTACGACAATTCCAAGATCTCAAAATTCGATTTAATCTGACAAACAAGATTTTTTTATAGATTTTTGCAAGTCAGACATTACCTGGAGAAAAAAAAAATGAAAAAGGAAGAAATACAAACCAATTTGGGGCTAGTGAGATATTTTACTCAGCTACAGGTCAGACCCTGGATATGGAAACATTTCAAAGATATATAAAGTGTTGCGAGAACTTGAAGGAGGGGATATGCATATATAAAGAGAGATGGGAGAAGGACAGTAATACCACGATACAGATGGGAAAACATGGGAAAAAATAACTTTACAACAGTGGAAGAGTACATCCTCTCTGTCTTGGAGAGAATTTGGGTGGAAAAATGTAATTAGGTTTTTCAGAGTTCAGCACAAAGGACTTCTCTTGGAGGAAATACATCTTGTGGAGATCCTGTGGTGAGAGTAAGGCAACACATCTCCATGTGTTTTGGGATTGCCGGTCATTTCAAAATATGGGTTGAAATCAAATGAACATAGAGAAAATAATGAAAATAGTGATCCACAGGATTTGAGACCTTGGTCTGGGAAAAGACCGGATACTGTAAAGACCTGAAAACAAATATATTATAATATTTTAATACTAGCAAGTAACAAAAGCATCACAAGGAAATGGTATAAAGCTCCCTACAGTAGGCGATTGGATGAAGGTGGTCAAGGACATTTACACAATGGAGAAGCTAACATTATTTTGAAGTTGGAACAAGATAGTTTGAAAGTTACTGGAAAGTTGGGACCAACTATTTAGCAATGGAGAGGCAAGATACTGGTTAATGTGATATCCTCCTCCCCCCAAGTCCCTTTCTTTTTTTGACTCCACTCACCTGGTTCTGTTATTATAGTTAGTGCTATACAGTGTGCAGTGAGTAGCTATACTTATTTGCTATTATTACTATCTCAGTTACTGTTGTTCTATTATTATTCCACAATAAACTATTGTTCGGAAGGAAAAACATGGACAAAGAAGGGTGAATATGGAGAAGATAAGCTATTAATAATGGGATTATTATTATACTTATTAGTTTTTTCATTTTCTTCTCCTTTTTTATTTTATTTTTTCCTAGTTTATCTTTGACCAGTTTTCTTTCTGTGGAAGTAGTGGACTGTAAAACAGAAATTACCGTATTCTGTTTTACGGTCCACTACTGTAAAACAGAAATACCCCGAATTTTGTTTTTTACGGTCCATTACTGTAGATTTCTGTTTTACAGTATACGGTATTCTGTAAAAATACGGTATTCTGTAAAACAGAAAATATATTTCTGTAAAACAGAAATTTTTGTAAAACAGAAATACGGTAGTAGACCGTAAAACAGAAATACAGTCCACTACCGTATTTCTGTTTTACGGTCTACTACCGTATTTCTGTTTTACGGTTTTACTACCGGTATTTCTGTTTTACGGTCCACTACTGTAAAACAGAAATACAGTAAATAAAAAACGTAGTTACCGTAAAACAGAAATACGGTAGTAGACCGTAAAATAGAAATACGGTCCACTACCGTATTTCTGTTTTACGGTCTACTACCGTATTTCTGTTTTACGGTCCACTACTGTAAAACAGAAACGGTAGGTAGTAGACCGTAAAACAGAAATACGGTAGTAGTAGTAGACCGTTAAAACAGAAATACGGTAGTAGACCGTTTAAACAGAAATACGGTAGTGGACCGTAAAACAGAAATATGGGTCTACTACTGTATTTCTGTTTTACGGTCTACTACCGTAAAACAGAAATACGGTAGTAGACCGTAAAACAGAAATACGGTATACGTAAACAGAAAATACGTAGTGGACCGTAAAACAGAAATACGGTACTACGTATTTCTGTTTTACGGTACTACTATTTCTGTTTTACGGTCCACTACTGTAAAACAGAAATACGGTACTGTAAAACAGAAATACGTATTTCTGTTTACGGTCCACTACTGTAAAACAGAAATACTGTATTTCTGTTTTACGGTCCACTACTGTAGTATTTCTGTATTTTATGTAAAAGATTTACATTATGTACTGTACTCTGCAATGTATTTTTATGCTGTCTATGAAAATGCAGAACTGTATGCAAAATTGACAACATTTGGAAAACAGAGGTAAGAACATTTTGAAAAAGTGCCTCAAGGCCATTTCAAAACTTTTACAGTACAGTTAGAACATTTTGACATTATGCATCATTACAGTAATGTGGAAAAAAAGAGAACATTTAGGGCAGAAACTGTAATCGACTCCTCTGCCAGTGCAAGCTTGCGACTTGCAGTTTACTTATTAAAATAGTCCTGTGAGGTAGGTTTGGGTTTTTACATCTTACTGTAGTTCCAGGAGTCTGAACTGCCCTGATTCAAATCTTGTTGATCCAAGAGAGATGAACATCAGTTTGTTAGCCACTGTTCCACTGCAGCATTGTTCCTGTGCAGCCACTGTGAAACAATAAACAAATATTATACAATCTGGAATGAACAATATCATCTCCAAGTTAATGCTTATAAAGCTAATAATACCACTCTTGCGGCTTAATAGCAATGCCCTGTCACTGCACTGCAAACAACACATGGACAGACAGCAAGATTAAGGAGAACTCACTGATCTAAATGAAGTCCCATTCAAAGTCAAGGAGGTTTCTTCAGGAGCATGGAGACGTGTGTATGTTGACTGTAGGAGACTTCTTCTGGACAATCACACCTTTCTTCTTGGAGACAACCTTGCCCCTTTTGGCCTTTGTCCCTCTCTCTGGATTTATGCCGATGAAGTTACGTATATTATCATTAACCAAGATTAAACAACAACTACAACAAGACAAAGAAATATCCCATAGTAGAATATTGTTCTGGCTACCCTATTCAAATAGATAGAAAGCACTGATAGCTTACATAGCTAGACAAACTCCCGAGTGTTATATCAAACATTCTTGGCAGTATAAATAAGATAGCCCCCCCAGAGTCAAAGAAAAAAGATTTTGATTTACGTACCGTTTAATTTTGTAGATGCAAAATCAGAATCATTGTGATGAAGACAGATGATATGTAGCACGCTGTGCCTTCTGGAGTCCTCTTCTGGAAAATTTCCCCGAAATACTGTAGTGTACCGTTATTTAAAACCGCAGCATACAGCATCTTTCCTGTTGCTCCATGTTAAGAAGCCCACAATGCATTGTGTATTACAGTACTAAACTGTTAAACATGAAAACAGCATTTTACTGTTGAAAATTGGCTGTAAATTTACAGCAATTGCTTACAGTGTACATAAACATTTACATGGGGATAGGAAATCATAGTCACCATACATAATCAACATACATAATGGGTTCAAAACTTTCTAAATAATCATTATCAATTATGGCCTAAAGTACAATATTTCAACTATCATCATATAAAAAAAAATAAAACTTGTTTATGAACAAAATAAACACAATAAAGCAGGAGCTGATGATGCCACAGCGGTATATATGCACACATATACACATATAAATGACGGAACTTAGCTATTTCATTTATTTATTTCAGGATTTATTTTTGCTTTATTTTATTTCAAAGATTTTTATTTTATTATTAATTTAAATGTAATAATTCATGTATGTTTTAACCCATTCATTAATTTATTTCATGAAGGTTTATTTTATTATCTATTATTTAAATAATATTATTTATTACTTTAAAAAATAATTATTTATATATTGATTTTAATTTATAATTCATTTATACAAATGTGTTATATCATTTCTCTAAGATCAGTAACTTATCCATTTATTTTATTTATTTTTTTATTTATAGAAATTTTAGGAGAAATTTTAGTTTTTTTAGTTTTAGTTGTTTTTTAATTCATCTTATAATTTATTTTAGTTTATTCATTTATTTCCCTTTTTTGAAAGTTCTTAATGTTGTGTTGTTATTAAGAGAAAGAGGAGGAGAAACGGAGGAAGAGACGAATTAGCGAATTTTATTATTTTATTACCCCAATTCACTTTATTTATTCATATTATTTATTTTATTTTAGTTATTTATTTAGATGTCTTTATTTATCTTATTCTATTTTATTTCTGGATCCACAACTACGCTGTAAGAAATTTTCCTGTAAAATAACGGTAAAGAGCTGGCAGCAGAGACGCTGCGGTATTCATCCATAAATTGATTTTTACAGTAGTGGACCGTAAAACAGAAAATACTATAAATCAGGGGTATTCAACTAAAATTCAAAGAGGTCCGGTTGGAGAAAATTTCCTAAAGCAAAGGTCCAGAACACCATAATGTCATAACGTTATGATTTAATGTATGGTCCACTACTGTAAAACAGAAATACGGTATTTCTGTTTTACGGTCCACTACTGTAAAACAGAAATACCGTAAAACAGAAATACCGTATTTCTGTTTTACTGTAAAAATAACAGTATATTGCTGGCGTCTCTGCTGCCAGCTCTTTACTGTAAATCATGGAAATGCAGAAATATACCGTATTTCTGTTTACAGTCCACTACTGTAAAAACAAACGGTATTTCTGTTTTACGGTCCCACTACTGTAAAACAGAAATACCGTATACTGTATTTCTGTTTACGGTCCACTACTGTAAAACAGAAATACCGTATACTGTATTTCTGTATACGGTATAAAACAGAAATACGGTATTTCTGTTTTACAGTAGTGGACTGTAAAACAGAAATACCGTATTTCTGTATTTACTGTTTATACGGTTATAGTACAGTAAACAGAAATACGGTATTTCTGTTTTACAGTAGTGGACTGTAAAAACAGAAATCGGTATTTTGTTTTTACAGTAGTGGACCATAAAACAGAAATAACCGTATTTCTGTTTTACCGTAAAATACCGAAAACAGAAAATACGGTATTTCTGTTTACAGTAGTGGACATAAAACAAATACCGATTTCTGTTTTACGGTCCAGTATAAAACAGAAATACTACAGTAGTGGACTGTAAAACAGAAATACGGTATTTCGGTATACGTATACAACAGAATACGGTTATGTATACGGTATTAAAAACAGAAATACGGTATTTCTGTTTTACAGTAGTGGACTGTAAAACAGAAATACGTATTTTTTTCTGTATACGTATACCGAAATACAGAACAGAAATACGTATTTCTGTTTTACGTAGTGGACCCGTAAAACAGAAATACTGTATTTCTGTTTATTTCAGTGTGTATTTCGGTTATTTCGTGTTACGGTACTACTGTAAAACAGAAAATACGGTATTTCTGTTTACGGCCACTGTAAAACAGAAAATACCGTAAAACAGAAATACGGTATTTCTGTTTTACTGTAAAAATAACAGATATTGCTGGCGTCTCTGCTGCCAGCTCTTTACTTAAATCATGGAAAGCAGAAATATACCGTATTTCTGTTTTACAGTCACTACTGTAAAACAGACAAACGGTATTTCTGTTTTACGTCCACTACTTAAAACAGAAATACCGTATACGTATTTCTGTTTACGGTCCAACTACTGTAAAACAGAAATACCGTATACTGTATTTCTGTATACGGTATAAAACAGAAATACGGTATTTTGTTTTACAGTAGTGGACTGTAAAAACAGAAATACCGTATTTCTGTTTTATACCGTATACCGAAATACAGAACCAGAAATACGGTATTTCTGTTTACAGTATGGACCGTAAAACAGAAATACCGTATTTCTGTTTTATACCGCAACGAATACGAACAGAAATACGGTATTTCTGTTTACAGTAGTGGACCATAAAACAAATACCGTATTTCTGTTTTACGGTCCACTACTGTAAAACAGAAAATACTACAGTAGTGGACCTAAAACAGTAGTTACGGTATACGGTATAAAACAGAAATACGGTATTTCTGTTTTACAGTAGTGGACTGTAAAACAAAATATGGTATTTCGTATACCGAAATACAGAACAGAAATACCGTATTTCTTTTTAGTAGGGACCGTAAAACAGAATACGGTATTTCTGTTTATTTCTAGTGTGTATTTCTGTGTATTTCTAGTAGTACCGGTAAAACAGAAATACGGTATTTTGTTTATTTCTAGTGTGTATTTCTGTTTTTCTAGTAGTGGACCGTAAAACAGAAAATACGGTATTTCTGTTTTTACGGGTCCACTACTGTAAAAACAGAAATACCGTAAAACAGAAATACGGTATTTCTGTTTTACGGTCCACTACTGTAAAACAGAAAATAACTACAGTAGTGGACTGTAAAACAGAAACGGTATCGGTTATATTTCTGTATACGGTATAAAACAGAAATACGGTATTTCTGTTTTACAGTAGTGGACTGTAAAACAGAAATACGGTATTTCTGTTTTTATACCGTATACCGAAAAATACAGAACAGAAATACCGTATTTCTGTTTTACAGTAGTGGACCGTAAAACAGAAATACGGTATTTATTTCTGTTTATTTCTAGTGTGATTCTGTTGTATTTCAGTAGTGGACCGTAAAACAGAAATACGGTATTTATGTTTTACGGTCCACTACTGTAAAACAGAAATACGGTATTTCTGTTTTACGGTCCACTACTGTAAAACAGAAATACCGTAAAACAGAAATACGGTATTTCTGTTTTACTGTAAAAAAAAAAACAGTATATTGCTGGCGTCTCTGCTGCCAGCTCTTTTACTGTAAATCATGGAAATGCAGAAAATACGTATTTCTGTTTTACAGTCCACTACTGTAAAACAGACAAACGGTATTTCTGTTTTACGGTCCACTACGTAAAACAGAAATAACGTTACTGTATTCGGTCCACTACGTAAAACAGAAATACCGTAACTGTATTCTGTATACGGTATAAAAAAAAGAAATACCGGTATTTCTGTTTTACAGTAGTGGACTGTAAAACAGAAATACCGTATTTCGTTTTATACCGTATACCGAAATACAGAACAGAAATACGGTATTTCTGTTTTAAGTAGTGGACCCATAAAAACAAATACCGTATTTCTGTTTTACGGTATACTGTAAAACAGAAATATTACAGTAGTGGACCGTAAACAGAAATACGGTATTTTCTGATACGGTTCTATTTAAAACAGAAATACGGTATTTCTGTATACGGTATAAAACAGAAATACGGTACCCAGCCAGTCACATCTCTGCACTGCGGGTTACCATAGCAACTCTGACAGCAGTCAGATGAGAGGTGAGAACCGAACGGGAAGACAAAATAAGAAAATAGAAAGTTAGAAAGATAGAGAAGGAAAGAAGCGATACAGGGCGAGAAGAGACGGAGAGGTGAGTGAGTGAGCGAAGACAGGGAGAAAGAGGAGAAGAGACGAATTAGCGGCAGAGGAGAGTAGAGCGGAGGAAGAGACGAATTAGCGGCAGGGAGAGTGAGAAAGACGAGGAGAAACGGAGGAAGAGACGAATTAGCGGCAGAGGAGAGTGAGAAAGATGAGGAGAAACGGAGGAAGAGACGAATTAGCGGCAGAGGAGAGTGAGAGAAAGACGAGGAGAAACGAGGAAGAGACAAATTAGCGGCAGAGGAGAGTGAGACGAGAGAGACGAGCGGCAGAGGAGAGTGAGAAAGACGAGGAGAACGGAGGAAGAGACGAATTAGCGGCAGAGGAGAGTGAGAAAGACGAGGAGAAACGGAGGAAGAGACGAATTAGCGGCAGAGGAGAGTGAGAAAGACAAGGAGAAACGGAGGAAGAGACGAATTAGCGGCAGAGGAGAGAGAGAAAGAGGAGGAGAAACGGAGGAAGAGACGAATTAGCGAATTTTATTATTTTATTACCCCAATTCACTTTATTTATTCATATTTATTTATTTTTATTTATTTTTATTTAGATGTCTTTATTTATCTTATTCTATTTTATTTCTGGATCCACAGCTACACTGTAAGAAATTTTCCTGTAAAATAACGGTAAAGAGCTGGCAGCAGAGACGCCAGATCTTTACCGTTTTTTTTTACGGTATTCATCCATAAATTGATTTTACAGTAGTGGACCGTAAAACAGAAATACTATAAATCAGGGGTATTCAACTAAAATTCAAAGAGGTCCGGTTGGAGAAAATTTCCTAAAGCAAAGGTCCAGAACACCATAATGTCATAACGTTATGATTTGTGTGATATATACTAAAGTAGCCTAGTAGTTGTATCAACATCTGCATGTAATCAACATCTGATCAAATAAAGAAAGTAGAATTCAAAAACATTTTGACAGTATTTATTGTCACTTAACATTAAACCAGACAGATTTGAATTTAATAATTAAAATAGAGAAAATCTTTTTTTTGGAAAAATTGTGCATTATAAAAGAAAGTATTTAATTTTAGAAAAAGTAAAAGTGAAGCAACAGCTTGAATATTCCTTAACTTCTGAAAGTTAAACTTAACTGAAAGTTAAACTCCTTTAACTTTCACATCTTAACAGTCTCAACTAATTTGAAAATAACAGCTGAACAGTCATACAGTTTCTCTTTCTTTCCTTCTTTTCCCACTCTCCACACTTTTTGTTATTCAGTGAGAGAACTGAGCTCGAGCTTGTCCTGCCAGGATTTTAAACCTGGGCTGGAATGGTGTTAAGGCCATTCTCATACACATGTGCAGGTGCTCATTGGTGAGCCTGGAACGATATTTATTTTTAATTATATTCATTGTGGAGAAAGCTGCCTCACAGCTGTATGTGGAGCCAAACATGGTCAAGATGTACAGGGCTACTTTCCTCAGACCTGGGAAAGCTGTCTCAGAGACCATTTGGAGCCAGAAAGTGGCAGGGTCAGTTCTTACAAAACTGCTCTTTCAGGGCCACATCTGCTTGGAGATCAACCAGTTGCATCTGGAGAGGCCCAGCATTTGCCCACTTGAAGTGCTGTGTGACTTCTTTTGAGAACTCCCTGACATCTGTGATGAGAAATGGGTTCTGGATGAACATGGTGAGCTGCTGTCCAAAACTAAAGCTGTCAAAACGTTTGCTGAAGTTTACAATCAGCTTATCAACAAAGCCAACAAAAGAGGAGACATCTCTGTATCCCTGAACATGTTCCTGAACTGCTGGGAAGTGTGCACACTCTCCCTGCAGGTCATCCTTGAACACCTCAAGTTTCCTCTGAAAGGAGCGGACAGCTGTCATCAGTTCACAAATTGAATTGTTCTTCCCCTGTAACTTCAAATTCAGTTCATTCAGGTGTGAAGTGATATCAACCAAAAAGGCCACGTTATCCATCTTTTTCTCATCTTTTAAAAATAGAGAAAATTGTGTTGCCTTCTGACTTGTCTGCTCCGCCAAGAAAGCTGCTACTTCACTTCTGATGGACCAAAAGCGCTCCAACATTGTGCCTTTGCTGAGCCATCTCACATTGTTGTGCAGCAAAAGATCATCAGCATTTGCATCAACTTCTCTGAGGAATTCTCTGAGCATGCGATGCTGATAGGAAGAGGATGCCCTGAGAAAATTGATCATTTTCATCATTGTGTCCATCACCTCAGCATATTCATCTGACAGGGTGGTGGAGCACAGGACAGACTGATGAATGATGCAATGGTAAGAGATGAGCTCAGGATTGTCCTCTTTCATTCTTGCCACAGCTCCTTTCTCTCTCCCTATCATGGCAGGGGCTCCATCTGTGGTTACTGAAACCACTTGTTTTGGCTCTATTCCTCGGTTTATTAACATCTCCTTAATTGCCAGGTAGATGTCCTCTCCTTTTGTACTGGTCTTAAGTGGAGTAACACCTAACAGGTCTTCACAGAACACTTTCTTGTCTTTGTTGAAGAACCTTACGTAAACTTACAGCTGAGCATTGTCAGACACATCAGTGGACTCATCTACAGCTAAGCCAACACATGGTGCCTTATGAACTGCTTCATCCAGCTGGGCCAGCACATCCTGGTGGTGGAACGTAAAACAGAAATACGGTATATTTCTGCATTTCTATGATTTACAGTAAAGAGCTGGCAGCAGAGACGCCAGCAATATACTGTTATTTTTACAGTAAAACAGAAATACCGTATTTCTGTTTTACGGTATTCTGTTTTACAGTAGTGGACTGTAAAACAGAAATACCGTATTTCTGTTTACGGTCCACTACTGTAAAACAGAAATACCGTATTTCTGTTTAACGGTCCACTACTGTAGTATTTCTGTTTTACAGTATACGGTATTCTGTAAAATACGGTATTCTGGACCGTATTCTGTTTTACAGAAAATGTATGTTTTACAGAAAACGTATTTTCTGTTTTAACGGTATTTCTTTTTACAGAATA